>CM034535.1:70992005-71271671 GCA_020002185.1 Paraescarpia echinospica | reverse complement strand
CACACACACACACACACACACACACACACACACACACACACACACACACACACACACACACACACACACACACACACACACACACACACACACACACATAGTGACGCATAGACGACTCAGGAACTCGATACTTTCACACAATCCCGAGACTGGTAATATTATCACGCTTAGTGCAAAAAGCAAAAACTCCGAATCAACCGAACTAGCGAACTGCCGTTTGGCTCGGCCAGAAGTGACAGTGTATGAACTGTTAGGGGCCGACGTCTTTTTCCTCACCGTATAGGTGTCATGTGACCATCCCATGATCTACTCAATGAAACCAGCTGGCGGACTCATAAAATACATCAGTGTACTAGAAGGGCGAAAAGGCCACATTGTTTTCATTCCTGAGATGTCGTTCTGGAATTCGATTTCACCGCAGAAGATTATAAAACGACAGGCATCTCCGCCAAGTTCTCAAAACATTCCACGTTTTTTTTCGCTGCATCTTAGAAATTCATCTCAACGATCTAGTAAGTTTAGGAAACGGCCGCTTGAGCAAATGCTTATAAGATTGTCCTGATAAATATAATCTATACAAATGCCGATTTCGAACGACCTATTATTAGTTTTCATAAAATAATAATTACTATGAAATGTTCTTGTAGTAATTAAGTAGCGATATATCCGTTTTAGTGGCATACGTTGCTGAATTTTTGTGTGCAGGAAACTACAATGATTACAGATTGTCGATGAATGGATCAAAGTCTAGCAGGCCGAGGCCGTACCATGTAAATCAAACCACCGTGTAGTATTATATCGAGGATCGGTTGTAGACGTAGTGAAGACGTGATTGACAACGATACTACGGCCTCTTAAAGGATGAGTTGTTACAGTTTCAGATTCCAATAATTCCGGATGATCACAGTGTGGTAATGTAGTATACTGTTTAGGATGCACAACAATATCACAAATTAATCTTGTTAGCTAAACACTTAATGAAATGTTAACTACACAAAACCGTAATGGTTAATTACATATCGTGTATCTTTTAAGGTGCTCTACATCCTAATTGACTGTTTATACAATAAAAAGTTATCTTAGCTTTATTATTGGAACACATTAATTTGTATTGAACTATCCACGCCATATTCCATGATACTGTGTTTGGACGCGATATGGACACGTGACAACAACTAATTGAACATCTCCTTTTAAAGGCAACGGTAACATTCACGTTTACTCTAAGAAACAGGGAAATAACGTGCAAGGTTAAATAAGTAGCTAATTGTGTCACAGCATTCTTTTTTATGATGAAAATGATTTCTGCTGTTCTTTAACGGTATTCTGTTCTTGGACTATCCATATTTTTCGATGTTTTTTATACTAAAACATCACTGTGTCATCATGTTACTAGTGGATTTGACAATAACAACGTCGTATGGTCGAATGTTTTATTAACACGACACTAACCTGCATTTCGTGGGTAATTTTTACCCTCTTCTTGCCGTGTTTTATTACGTCGTTCTTATCTTAGTTATACAGTGTGTTCGAACTGGTTCACTGCAGCGGACCCCTAGCGAGCACAGCATAGCAGCCGTTGTGCATACCATCAGAATGCATTGCAGATAGAAAGTGGAAGACGCGTTAATTCCTCGAGCGTTTTTATCGGCGCTATCTGATTTGTCCTGTTGGTTTGCGACACCAGTTCATCAATATGCATGGGCATTCTGCGCTATCGAGACATATCTGTGATGGTTGGATGCGTGGGCCATTGTTGCTTGATTGATGGTAGGCCTTTGTGGTATAACCGAATCGTGGGCCACCACTGATATATCAGATGCCGAATTGGGACTAACAGGATATGTAATGTTTAGGAAAGATAGAATAGGAAGAAAGGGAGGTGGAGTTATTTTATATATTAAAGAATCTATCCAGGCTTATGAAATAAAATTAGAAACAGAAGCAGATTGCGAAGAAGCTGTTTGGTGTAACATAGTTACAGGAAACTCAACGTTAACAGTTGGGTTAGTTTATCGAAGCCCAAACATAAGCATAGAAGAGAATGAAAAAATACAAAACGCTATAAAGGAAGTAAGCAAACGGAACTGTATTATTATGGGGGACTTTAACCATGGGCATATACAATGGAAATCTCTACAGAGTATGGGGTGTGAGGACCACAAGTTTTTAGTTTTAGTACAAGATAGTTTCCTTTCTCAACATGTGCTAGAACCAACCAGGGGAGAGAATGTGTTAGACTTAGTTTTGTCCTCACAGAAAGAATTAGTTGACAATGTCAAGATATGTGAGCCACTGGGGAGTAGTGATCACAACCAGATACATTTTACCATCAAAGTAAAATCAGAAAGGAATAGTAAAAAGCAGTATAGGAGAAATTTCCACAAAGGAAGGTATAAGGACATGAGGAAATATTTAGCAAAGATAGACTGGAATAACACACTGAAGAATAAGACAGCAACCGAATGCTGGAATATCTTAAATAGTGAAATTAAGTGCATAGTCGATAAATTTGTACCTTTCAAAAAACAAGGGAAACGGTCTAAAAAGAAACACTTATCGAAAGAAGCCATTAGAAAAATTAAGTATAAACAAATGATGTGGAAGTACTGGAAATGATGAAGACTACAACATTTATAAAGAAGCACTTAATCAAGCTACAGCTGAAATTAGAAATTCAAAGAGAAGCTATGAAAAAAAATTAGCTAGTAATATAAAACATGACAGTAAGAGTTTTTATGCGTATATTCGAAGCAAACAGAAAGTTCAGGATAAGGTCGGTCCTCTAGAAGATAGTGCTGGAAATACAATATCAGAGGGATTCTTAATGGCAGAAGACCTGAATGAGTATTTTAGTTCAGTGTTTACCAGGGAAGATAAGTTCACAGTACCAGAGGCTAAGTTCAAGTAGATTCAGACTATTTAGGACTTGGTTAAATCACCTAACTATGAAGGATAATAAATCACCTGGAGTGGACGGGATTCAAACTACTGGAAAGTTTACCGCTTAAAAATTTGTCGAAGAGTCAGAATGACAAACATTATACATTTAAAAAAGGTTCGATCAGAGAACTATAGACCAGTGAGTTTAACATCAGTGATTTGCAAATTATTAGATAAACTAAACACATCATGCTTAACAAATATGATAAACATCACTAGGGTAGATGAGGGATCACCAGTAGATATCATCTATTTAGATTTTCAAAAAGCTTTCGACAAAGTACCACATCAAAGATTACTCCTTAAGCTAAAGGCCCATGGCATAGGAAATGGTATAATAAACTGGATAGAAAAATGGCTGAATGACAGAAGACAACGTGTAGTAGTTGATGGGGAGGCTTCAAACTGGAAATCGGTATTGAGTGGGGTACCACAGGGATCAGTACTAGGACCTATATTATTCTTAATATATATCAACGATTTGGACGATGATATAACAAGCAAGGTGTTAAAATTTGCGGATGATACAAAAGTGTTTAGAAGGATTAAAAGTGATGGAGACAGACAGCATTTACAAGATGATCTTGATAGGTTGATCAAATGGTCTGAAAAGTGGCAAATGCTGTTCAATTTTGGGAAATGTAAATGCCTCCACACAGGACATGGGAATGAAGAGGTAAAATATAAAATGGGGGGTACTGTACTAAGTACTACTGTAAAAGAAAAGGACTTAGGGTTAACCATTAGTGCTGATATGAAGGTTTCAGAGCAGTGCGGAATTGCAGCTCAAAGGGAAATCAAATCCTTGGATTAATTAGGCGAAATATAGCGTATAAGAAAAAAAAGAATTAATAGTACCGCTGTACAAAACAATAGTGAGGCCTCATTTAGAATATTGTATACAAGCATGGAGGCCATATCGCAAGAAGGACATAGATATGCTAGAAAGAGTACAGAGGAGAGCGACTAAAATGATACCAAATCTGAGGGATCTTAGTTACGAAATACGCCTAAAAGAATGTGGTTTAACAACACTAGAGACCAGGAGATTGAGAGGAGATCACATAGAAGTGTTTAAAATATTGAATGGTTATGAAAATATTGATAGAATTTTTTTTTCTCAGTTAAGAAAGATAGAAGGACCAGAGGACATGAAGCTACATTAGTAAAGGAGCAGTGTAGATTAGATATAAGAAAGTTCTCATTCTCACAGAGGACTGTAAATGAATGGAACAGATTATCTCCTGATTGTGTTGGTGCTAGTAGCGTGAATATGTTTAAAAATAAAATCGACACACACCTAAAAAAGGCGGGATACATGTAGATAAAAAGTATTGGACTCTCGATAAGCCAAAAGGCTTCCTTGTCCACCTGCCATCCAGAGTAATTTTCTGGATGGCAATCTTGTTAAATCTTGTTAAATCTAAATCTTTGGTGTTCCCCGCAAGTTTCTGCGGTGTGCCTTGCACTGATTCGTAACGACGCAAGAGTAATTCCCACTTTGATAGGTTGTTACTTGTTAGAAATGAGCCGCTTCGTGTGACCCGATGACTGGATCACTGACCACTAACGATACCTTGATGGTTTCACGCGAATCTCACACAAATCACACACATTTCCTGGTGTGCATTAGCAACATAGTCGATTTTAGAATAGTAATTTCTCCCCATTTCAATCAATGCTGAAACGGTTCGCGCAATTTCAGGCTGAGCACAAAATTACAAGTTGGATTGTAAGGGCGCAGCGTAATGTTATAAAACATAATCAATAAAATAATAACTTTGCTCTTGTTATATTTCAGTTCTAATCCTCCTGTTTTTAATTATATAATTATTTTGGGGTTAAAATTATATAATCCGAGTTAGCCATGTTACCGACAGTGTTTTGTCTTAGTGAAAAACACCTTGACCTCTGTACAGGTATTAGTTGTTTTATAAAACGACTACAAGGTGAAATAAATATGTATGTACGTCTACGATAACTATAATTTCTAACTGACTTCGACTGTGACATTAATTCGTGACCCCAATATTTTGTAAGTGTCACATATGCGTGGGTATAATCCTTTTGCATATTTGTGTTCGCCTATTAGCACAACTTGTGGTTTGTTTGTTTTCTATTTACGTATTACAGTAATCGTGCAAACCTTCCTGTATAGACGTAGTAAGTGACGTCACGTCAGGTGACGTCACTACACGTGTGACGTCGTACTGCTGCACCTGCCAGTGCTGATGTTGTAGCTGTTAACATTTCTCGGTTATCCTACACGAACTACACAATATTAAAAATAGGACAGACGTTTGTAAAAGAATTCTTTGAAACAAATGTGAAAATATATTCTTACAAAAGATGTAATAAATATAATAAATTGCAATGCATGCTTCGGTTAAGCATTGATGTCGTAATGGTTGAATAGGTGCATTGTGATTCGTTGTTTTATTACACTATATGTGACATACATACTTATAGAAGCATGCTATAAAACAACAACCGACCATAAACCCCAAATAGGTAAGCTATATATAATAGACATAAATAGAAAACACGCAAACCTCAGTTGTATTAATACGCGAACTGCTGCAAAAAGAATATACCCTCACATATTTAAGACATTTAATACAACATCAAGTCACACTAGGAGAGTGGTGGTGGGGGTAAATGATCCCGTTGGTGTCACCAAATAACGTCACTCGTCAAGTTGACCAGAAACGACAGTAACTGTAGATCAGGCCTACAACTGGGACAAGGTCATTCTTATACTTCACGAAACCTCTTCTGCAACTCATTTGTACGACTAATATCAACACGCGGTCTTTCCTTTAATAGAATTCCAACTGTAGTTCTGCCCACCGCGTGAAATTGCGTGAACCGTTCCAACATTGACTGAACTCCGGGAAAATAACTAATCTCAAGCCAATGGCGCTGCTAATGCATAACAGGAATTGCATCTGAATGGCATGAAATCTGCGTGAAACCGCCAAAGGACGTCGGTGATTCGTTTCTCGTCAGATGTTTAACTATCAAAGTGGCAAATGCGTGTTCTTACTTATCAATGGAAGACACATCACAGAAACTTGTAGTGAATATCAAAACGTCTGCGGTCAATACTATATCAAGGACGCACGCAGCAAAAAATACTGATATGTCTCGATAATGCAGACTGCTCACTCGGGTAGAAGAAATACCGTTGCAAACCAACCAAACACGACCAGATCACGTAGATAACAACCCTCAAGGAATTAACACTTAATTCGGTCCCCGTCTGCATTGCATTGTGATGGCATTTATAACGACTGCTAAGTCCTGTGCCCGGTCAAGCATTAATGATTACATAGCCAGTCGTCGATGCACTGTATAAATAAAGACAAAAACAGTGTAATGCTCTTGAGAAGACATCGCAGAAGAGACAAAGTGGACAGGAACTAGTATATCGTCCGGCCAATATATTCGCACTGCATGACGATGGTTACTGCTGTGACCAGCAACACTTGTAGCAGAGGTAATTTAACGACGCAGCAGCAGCAGCAGCAGCAGCAGCAGCGGCAGCGGCAGAAGCAGCAGCGGCAGCGGCAGCAGCAGCAGAAGAGGCAGCGGCAGCAGCAGCAGCAGCAGCAGCAGCGGCAGCAGCAGCAGCAGCGGCAGCAGCAGCAGCAGCAGCGGCAGCAACAGCAGCAGCGCTATGGCAAGGAACTTCCCTTTCGTATCATTCAGGGAAAGCAGATGATCTAAATCGCTAAAAACATAAGGGGTCTACACTTATATAAGGGGTCTAACATTGAACCAATAAGCACATCTATGACATTGTATTTCATATGTGTCGGCATTCGTGTATTTATAACATTACAGTAGCGGTAGCTATATACACCAACATAACATGACAAGGTGTTTGTCATATAAGACATTTTAAGTGAAATGGATTAAATGAAATTGAACTGAGATGACAGTTTTGACATAAGAACCGAAAGTTAAGTTAATGCTACCACAGACGACCGATAAATGACTTTACTAAAGAAGCAGTACACAGCAGCAGCAGTAGCAGCAACTGTAGCAGCAACAGCACCACCACCACCACCAGCAGCAGCAGCAGCAGCAGCAGCAGTATTTCATAAAAAAAACACGATGTGTAGGCCTACGTATCTGACACCAGGTGGCACTGTTTAAATAACTCCAGTCGGAAGCTCAACACATATTTCATTTTCGTGTCGGTGATTAATTCGTATGCAGTTATCAGTTGATAACCGCACGTCTGATAACTGCCCGTGTATCACGGTTTATATGCAGATGGCATCCGAACGGTGACTATTTCATGTTCATACAATCATCATTCGAGCGATAAATGGTCAAACTGCATTTGTTAGTTTTGATGTGAATGACCCCTTATGTCCTGAATGATACATGAACATGTATTGATCTGGTTGCGGGCTAAAAGGTCCTTGTAGTTATTTATATGTGTCAATTAGACGGGGAATGAACATAATAATAATACAATTTATTTGTATAGCACCCGAATCAATCAGATTGCTCTCAGGCGCCTTACATGCATGGAAACAATACATTATGTTGATTAGATCGTTACGTGTTAAATGTGACCCAATCAAAAAATCAGTTTTATTAACGTATCAGATTAAAAAAAGGTAAGTTCTTATCAGTGACGTCGGAGCGAGTTGACATCAGAAGAATGGGGGGGGGGTGCTGTTGAAATGTTGTTGCCGTCGCGCCGCCGTATCTTCAGCTCTTCTTCAGCGTCTGTCTGCGCTGGCTCGGCTGGCTCGACTGTGACATCGTAGGGAGGGGGTGGGGGGTGGGGGGGATTTGTAGATAATTTTTCGTTCTCATTGGGTTGTAATAAAATATGTAGCTATGGTTATTAATTCAACGTGTAGCATAAAAATAACTTAATTATTTTATCATTTAACATGTACACCTTGTAACTAGAAACGAGTTACCGTGGGTTTGGTATTTAACGCGTAACACAACTCGTGTTTATGTCCCTACTGACTTGACTTAGACGAGGCGATACCGCCTTTATCTAATACAATAAAGCCCCGAACCATTTTAGATTAGAGTACAGAACGATCAGTGCAATCAATGATATACTGTGACGGGTAGCCAGACATTTTGGTAAATGAAACTTTAGTCATGAAAATTTGGCCATCAGACATTTTGGTACTAATAGGACTTTTGTTGGTAAAACCAACACATAATCTGTACACGTACAACTCTTATAAAAACTATCTAAGCACATTGCATACTTGGTAGGTGGGAACTGATATGTCTGAAAACTTCTTACATGGCATTCACAATGGTTGTTGGTTGTGGTGTGTGATTATGGCATGGGTTATTATTTTTTATTTGAAATAAAATGTTAATAATAAAACCGTAGTTTATACTCACTCATATTCAGATACTATCAGATACATGGTTTTAGCCACTTTAATTTTCAAAACGAGTTTTTAAAGAGGTACAACTTTAAGAGTATGTCTTAGTTTTATCGATATATCATACTACAAAATGTCCTATTACCAAATTGACTAACCAAAATGTCTTATGGTCATGACCACACGAAATGTTATGCATCTTCCTGTTACCATGCGTCGCTGCTGTAGTGTACAGGATCATGTTGCTAAGTACATAATCAAAAATAAATCATAACACAATTTTCTTTGAAAACAGATGTGTCTTCCCAAATACCATTTCAATACTGTACTATTTGGCAAGTTTGATTATTATTGGTTTTAACGTGCATTTAGCCGTGCCTGTCTCAACTGATTTGCAGTGCTGTCCTTTTCTCTAAACGCATTTATCGTTTTACGGTTTCGGTTACAAAGCTCGTTGACAACTCGATTACATTTCTCGCACTTTCGGCCTGCAACCATTGTGTTGGTGAAAACGATAACACGGTAACCGCAGCTCCACTACGTCAAAATCGGTTCGAACGCTCGCTGTTTAGCTGGACAAAACAGTGGACGTGTCAATATTTGCATGGGTTTTATAAAGCAGCTTAGCAAGTGATTGATGTTGATCGAGGCGCGGTTTCCCCTGCTACAGATACGACGATGCTGGTTAATAATTGGTCTCGTTTAATAACGGTGCCGCACTCTCTTTTGAACAAGATTTAATAAGAAGTAACAAGATTGTCACCAAGAACAAAAACCGAAATGGCAAGTGGACAAGGAAGGCTTAGCTTTGTTGATAGTGGTTCCGGTAATCGGGTTGTCCGATCGTCGGTCGTGAACACGACGTTAAAGATGGTAAGGACGGTCATTTAAGGTTAAAACAACTGCTCAAAATCCCTACTGGCATAGGCAGCCCCACGCACGGGTAAATGTGACCCACTCAAGGTTAAGTATAACCCCATAGGATAAGTATAACCCCACTCACAGGTAAGTATAACCCCACTCACGGATACATGTAACCACACCACTTACTCATGTTACACAATTTTACGGGATATATATTCCGGTCAATAAAAATAAACTCGTCCTAAATCAAGCCCCAAAGAGGTGCACTTATTCCATCCCGCACGTTCACACGCCATTACACAACACTTAAAAAACAGGAAAGATATCATATATGTGCTTGTCTAAATGCCAAACAAATATTATTACTTTCCGGAGTTTTGTCCTTATCGAACATATTTAGACCAACTTGTTTATTTATTTAATGATCCACGAGCCAGTCGACACCACTGTGGCACCATTCCCTTTGAGGAACTGGGATAACACGTCAACACACCCAGTCTTTTTGTTGTAAAGTGACAATAACACCGTGTTAGCGTCGCCAGGTGTAATAAAACGAGAGTACCTGCGCCGCCATAAATTACATTTTACCGCGTAGAGTACTCAATGCGCACAACGGCCAGAAGGCGGACGAGAAATGTTAAAACAGTAGTTTCAAGTCCACCAATGAGCGTGGTTTTTTAACTTATAACAAACATTATTATGTTAATTCATAGTTAGAATAACTAGCAAAAATGCTCATCCTCTGGATGGTGCAACATACACACATACGTCTGGATGGTGCTACAAACACATATGTCTGGATGGTGCTACAAACACATATGCCTGGATGATGCTACATACACACATACGTCTGGATGATGCTACATACACACATATGTCTGGATGGTGCTACATACACACATACGTCTGAATGGTGCTACATACACACATACGTCTGGATGGTACTACATACACACATACGTCTGGATGGTACTACATACACACACATGTCTGGATGAAACTACAAACACACATACGTCTGGATGGTGCTACATACACACATACGTCTGAATGGTGCTACATACACACATACGTCTGAATGGTACTACATACACACATATGCCTGGATGGTGCTACATACACACATACGTCTGAATGGTGCTACATACACACATACGTCTGGATGGTACTACATACACACATACGTCTGGATGGTACTACATACACACACATGTCTGGATGAAACTACAAACACACATACGTCTGGATGGTGCTACATACACACATACGTCTGAATGGTGCTACATACACACATACGTCTGAATGGTACTACATACACACATACGTCTGGATGGTGCTACATACACACATACGTCTGAATGGTACTACATACACACATACGTCTGGATGGTGCTACATACACACATACGTCTGGATGATGCTACATACACACATATGTCTGGATGATGCTACAAATACACATACGACTGGATGATGCTACATACACACATACGTCTGGATGGTGCTACATACACACATACGTCTGAATGGTGCTACATACACACATACGTCTGGATGATGCTACATACACACACATGTCTGGATGAAACTACAAACACACATACGTCTGGATGGTGCTACATACACACATACGTCTGAATGGTGCTACATGCACACATACGTCTGGATGATGCTACATACACACACATGTCTGGATGAAACTACAAACACACATACGTCTGGATGGTGCTACATACACACGTACGTCTGGATGGTGCTACATACACACATACGTCTGGATGGTGCTACATACACACGTACGTCTGGATGGTGCTACATACACACGTACGTCTGGATGGTGCTACATACAAACGTACGTCTGGATTGTGCTACGTACACACGTACGTCTGGATGGTGGTACAAACACACATACGTGTGGATGGTGCTACATACACACGTACGTCTGGATTGTGCTACATACACACATACGTCTGGATGATGCTACATACAAACATACGTCTGGATGGTGCTACATACACACATACGTCTGGATGATGCTACAAACACACATATGTCTGGATGATGCTGCATACAAACATACGTCTGGATGGTACTACATACACACATACGTTTGGATGGTGCTACAAACACACATATGTCTGGATGATGCTACATACACACATACGTCTGGATGATGCTACATACACACATATGTCTGGATGATGCTACAAATACACATACGACTGGATGATGCTACATACACACATATGTCTGGATGATGCTACAAACACACATATGTCTGGATGATGCTACATACAAACATACGTCTGGATGGTGCTACATACACACATACGTCTGGATGGTGCTACATACACACATATGTCTGGATGATGCTATGGTGCTACATACACACATACGTCTGGAATGGTGCTACATACACACATACGTCTGGATGATGTTACATACACACATATGTCTGGATGATGCTACATACGTCTGGATGATGCGTCTGGGATGGCTGTCTGACTACATACACACATACGTCTGGATGATGCATACACACATATGTCACATACATACGTCTGGATGGTGCTACAAACACACATACGTCTGGATGATGCTACAAACACACATACGTCTGAATGATGCTACATACACACATACGTCTGGATGATGATACATACACACATACGCTGGATAGTGCTACAAACACACATATGTCTGGATGGTGCTACAAACACACATACGTCTGGATGGTGCTACATACACACATACGTCTGGATGGTGCTACATACACACATACGTCTGGATGGTGCTACATACACACATACGTCTGGATGGTGCTACAAATACACATACATCTGGATGATGCTACAAACACACATATGTCTGGATGATGCTACATACAAACGTACGTCTGGATGATGCTACAAACACACATACGCTGGATAGTGCTACAAACACACATATGTCTGGATGGTGCTACAAACACACATACGTCTGGATGGTGCTACATACACGCATACGTCTGGATGGTGCTACAAATACACATACGTCTGGATGGTGCTACATACACACATACGTCTGGATGGTGCTACATACACACATACGTCTGGATGATGCAACATACACACATACGTCTGGATGGTGCTACATACACACATACGTCTGGATGATGCTACAAACACACATACGTCTGGATGGTGCTACATACACACATACGTCTGGATGGTGCTACATACACACGTACGTCTGGATGGTGCTACATACACACATACGTCTGGATGGTGCTACAAACACACGTACGTCTGGATGGTGCTACGTACACACGTACGTCTGGATGAAGCTACAAACACACCAACGTCTGGATGATGCTACATACACACATACGTCTGGATGATGCTACATACACTCGTACGTCTGGATGGTGCTACATACACACATACGTCTGGATGGTGCTACAAACACACATACGTCTGGATGGTGCTACATACACACATACGTCTGGATGGTGCTACAAACACACATACGTCTGGATGGTGCTACATACACACATACGTCTGGATGATGCTACATACACACATACGTCTGGATGGTGCTACATACACACATACGTCTGGATGGTGCTACATACACACATACGTCTGGATGGTGCTACATACACACATACGTCTGGATGATGCTACATACACACATACGTCTGGATGGTGCTACAAACACACATACGTCTGGATGGTGCTACATACACACATACGTCTGGATGGTGCTACATACACACATACGTCTGGATGGTGCTACAAACACACATACGTCTGGATGGTGCTACATACACACACACTTCTGGATGGTGCTACATACACACATACGTCTGGATGGTGCTACACACACACATACGTCTGGATGGTGCTACATACACACGTACGTCTGGATGGTGCTACATACACACATACGTCTGGATGGTGCTACGTACACACGTACGTCTGGATGGTGGTACAAACACACATACGTGTGGATGGTGCTACATACACACATACGTCTGGATGGTGCTACAAACACACATACGTCTGGATGGTGGTACATACACACGTACGTCTGGATGATGCTACATACACACATACGTCTGGATGGTGCTACATACACACATACGTCTGGATGATGCTACATACACACATACGTCTGGATGATGCTACATACACACATACGTCTGGATGATGCTACACACACTAGCGATCTCAGTATGCAACAGTGAGGTCCAAACACCGTAATGGCGATAACTGTTGCCCTCGGTTGGTTGCTCCATGGGATGGATTAGTATATTAGTATTAAGAACGTAAACATCGAAAGTATTATTAACAATAATAATTATGCGTTCTAGTTCAGAATGGTTTGAAGTCAGTGAAGAAAGTGTTGTGCAGGTTGTCATCTGCCGCACCCGCTTGGTGTAATAAAATATTTCCACCGGAAGAAAAGAACAAAGGACCTATGCATACCTCGTATAACAGAAGAACGGATAAAGAAACGGCCTGAAAGACAAAGAAACCTTGCTGCCTTGTTGGACCGTCCTGGCAGTTACCGAGACGCACACTGCAATTTTAGTATCCTGTGAACAATAGTTAAACTGAACGTTGACATTTGACACGCGCTACCGACAGAACGGTATGCTGTAACCAGCACTGTTCCTGCGTGTAACGCCACGGCGCGAACATCGGACCGCACTCACGCTACGGGACGTTTGATCGGTGTCGACACGACGATTTTATCGCACGCTCTCGCGATGTCGCAACGTTCTATTTCCGTTAGCTGTTTATACCGAGTCACTAACTTTTGAACATTTGCGTAACGACGGCAACGTAAACATGTTCATTCAGTGTATATTATACGCGGCCCCGGAAGGCGCGCTCTAGCGAGGCGAACTCAGTACGTTAAAGTACCGAGGACTATCTGGTGGGCTGCCCTTTCACATCTGACACGCGGAGTTTCAATCTTATCCCGTCGTCAACGTTGCGACGCGGTGCCAATCTCTGCGCGACACGATGACGTCATCAATCTAAACCGGGTACACGGGTGGGTCGCTGCAGGAAAGTGTCTCCATTGGCGGCCATCTTACGGACACTTTGCTAGGTACAGCACACGTAATTTTATTATAAAAACTATGTATAACATATAATCTAGACTTACTTATGCAAAACCGCTTTCCCGCCCTATAGGGACCGCCGAAGGCTATAGCTTGCTCTACTACCTCTACCCGTGGTCTACTGAGGACTCTTGCTCGTCCCTGTTCACGATTTTATAATAATAATTATAATTATTATTATTATTACTTTTTTATTATTATGTCTCTGTCTCTGTCTCTGACTCTCCCGTCTCCCCCTCACTCTCTCTCTCTCTCTCTCTCTCTCTCTCTCTCTCTCCTCTCTCTCTCTCTCTCTCTCCTGTCTCTCTATCTATATATCTATCTGTCTACCTATCTGTTGTCTGTCTGTCTGTCTATCTATCTATCTACCTATCTGCCTATCTATATATCTATCTGTCTATCTATCTATCTGTCTATCTGTTTATCTGTCATTCTGTCTATCTGTCTATCTGTCTATCTATCTATCTGTCTATCTGTCTATCTGTCTGTCTATAGCTATCTCTATGGCTCAGTCTCCCTCATTATCCGTCTCTTCACTCTGTTTTTGCATTAAAGAGACCAGATGCGATGCCTGCAGTCCTCAGTAACATCAGCCATACGGCTGAGAATCTTCGCTATAGTGGACGTACAAGTGTCATTATCACCCTGTCAGCTTACAGTCACGCATTGGCCCCTTGTGTCGCCGTCCCCTTCTCGTGTCACCGTCCGCGACCGTTCGACGCAACGCCGAAAGTGATTTGTTCTGCGTCGAGTGAAAATATGACACCTAATTGGTGAAATGTTTACTCGACACGCCAAAGCAGGAATACTTTTGAAAGTGCGCGGTTCATATATTCTTTGACGATTTAGTCTGACCTCTGGGTGTCACGCTACCAGTCGCTAATGTTTGACAGGGCGATAATGTCCCCCGTCAAACAAATCCCCCGTTGACGTCATCCGTATGGCTTACGCGCTCGCTTGGTGTCGCGTCAGTCTCGTTCAACTGACAACGCCTAAACTGCCACGATTATCACAACAAAGAATCAAAGGCATAATATTATTGATATAACTATATGTATGATTCATTCTATTTTCCCATCATACATCTTGTATACAGAGGACATGCTCTTATTAGATCCGGTAGAACATTTTCAAAATGCGACGATCCCTATTACACGAGCCAGCGTTTAATTATATAACCGTACAAGGTATTCGCTAAAACATTACGTCTACACCCCCCCCTGAGAATCAGCTTGATGTTGACTACCGCTTTAAATAGACTTGCACATCTGCCTGTAAAATAATGCCCTTACTCAGAGTAATGTAGACAACACTTCAGCATTGCTATCAAAAAACTCAGTATCCTGTTCTTCGGTTTCCAATGAGATGCGCTTGTGTTATTGTCACTCCTGCGGAGCCGTTTCCGGCTGTCCCGACATCACCGTAAAACTGGCGTTTCTTCGATATGATTGCCAACCGATCGTCATGCCACCCTGTGGCTTTATACAGTGAAAAAGCATTACTTCCGTAGTTGAAAATAAATAACAAACGCAATAATATAAAGTTGATTGCCAATCGACCTACAAAATCCAATGTTTCGGTACTATGAATGATTATTGATTATGTGACTAAAAAACAATACTAAACCATATATTATGAGTTTAGTAATTATTGTACATACTTATTGTACCGAGTAACGACTCAATTTCTAAAATACATAGGAACCTATTATGGTCATCCTTGGGCTGGGCAAAACCGACCGGAATACTGAGGTGATCCTATTAGAGGGACTATTTTCCTATACTTTACTGGACCAGATTTGGGACTATCCTAGGGTGACCTTTATTGCCAGGTGGCTGTATTACCGAGGCGACCGTAATGAGGGGTTCGACTGTAGAGTATATTATTAGTTCTTCGCCAGGGCTCCTTCTGACTTGTAGACCGTCGATGTGTTATTATTGTAAATCGCACGCAATAATTCTTCCGAGATGATCTATCATTGCATCACGAACATGCAAATCTCCTTACAGTATTCATTTGGTTTTGACGGTTTGTACGACTCGGGAAATATTACTTCAGCATATATCGATATATGGATGATAACCGGTTAATGTGGACTGCATTTTAGACGGGAAAATTTGCTATTTAATTCCGTCCTCCATTATCGCTCATAAACACTCGGGTGTTGTTCGCATAACGCGCGGGGATCGTTTACTGCTTCGCCGACATACGACAGACATAGTTAGCGGTTGTGTGGATCTGTTTGACTAGTTAATCTGGGAACGCGTTTTCGTGTTGAGCGGATGTGCAATCGTTGGTTTATAAATAACATTTATGTGAATGGTCCTTTGCCGCGCCCAGAGATCATTGCCGCCAGCGGTGTCGTAAAAGTGGGAGCGTCGTCCATAAAGGCGCCTTTAAGTCAAATTCCTACTGGCATTGTTTACCCGTGAAATATCATATCGTGAATCTACGCTTAGACTAGCGTTTGACTGACGTAAACAATTATAAGGACACGTTGACGGACGTATTGCGCCTTTGGCGAAACACGGGCTGTATTCGTTTGCAAATTCTATGTTAGTGGAAGGGTTAACGCGTGCGACACATGTCCCTTGCTAGTTTGTTGCGACAGTCGTGATATAGGACATTGCTATTTATATATTTAAAGTTCAACGCATGGCTATATAAGGCTAATGTGGTGTTAAGAGACTAGATCGGAATGACGAAGCGCAATAGATTGAAGGTAATTGGGAGCAGAGTGAGATGGACAGGATACGTAGATAGAATGAGTGAGGAGAGAACACCGAAGAATGCATTGAAGAGAGGTGTTAGAAAGAGTAGATGGAAATTAAGATGGAGAGAGAGAGAGAGAGAGAGAGAGAGAGAGAGAGAGAGAGAGAGAGAGAGAGAGAGAGAGAGAGAGAGAGAGAGATAGATTCTCTTCCTGGAATTCACAAGTACTAAGCAGTGACGCAATGCATGTCTTAACAACAACAACACACGCGCGCGCGCACGCACGCAAGCACGCACGCACACACACACACACACACATAAGTTGTCAACTGTGGTTATATATGACAATTGCGACATTGTGTAGAACGTTACGCAAAGTATTATGAGTTCTATCAGACGGATGTTACGTTGGGGTTTTAGTTACGAAGATGACCCACTTCAGACACGGCTGTTCGAGTAGTCAACATCGCGAACAGTTTTTTTTTATAGATCTTTGTAATTGAACAAAGAAGTATTCCATGGCTTCGGCGAGAGGTGATGACTACACGTGAGTATCCATGACCGCATCTCTTTGATCAATTAGTAACCACGTAATCCCTTTCGTTTAAAAGCAAATGAACCGACATAAATTGGTTATCATGTTACTACTATAAAACAAATGTTTAGACTGCCATTTATGAGGCTATTTACAAATATATTGTAAATAAACTTAACCGAGAAATACTTTTTTATCAACCCAAACGTCTGCGAACGTAGCGGATGTTAATAACGCATAACTCCAATAATCGATGTAACATTACTTTGTCACCGCACAACAAAGAACGCATTTCTTTCACTGCGAAACACTGGCCCGAAAGAAGCAATCTTTTAAGCGTTGAACCGCGGTAGATTTATATGCTTTTAGCGAGGAATTCAGCGTGTAACAACCGCTCAGATGGCGACTTCGGACCTTGTATCTTAGCGGCGTCAATGTTTACACTCAGCTTATTAGGCCAACATACCGAGGTGGTCTGTCCTACTTGTTCGATGCACCCACCACGTATATCCGCTGTAAGTTGACGGGTGCAGCAAGTCGCCCTATGATGGCGATAACCAGGGGGTAATCAGTCGTAAACGCGGGGGCATTAGCGAGACACCTCGACTTCCAAGATAGTTCGGGAGCCTCGAAGCAGAAGCTTAAGTAAGCACCACAACATCAACAGAAGGAAGGGATGATCGGGGTTCCGCGGTGCAATACATTGCCAATGTTCCGACACGGAGATTCTTGTGGTTGAAGAGATTACACAATCTTTGTGGTTGGAGAGATTACAAGATTCATGTAATTGATGAGATGACAAGATTCTTACGGTTGGAGAGAGACAAGATTATTGTGGTTGGAGAGATGACAAGATTCTTGTGGTTGATGAGATGACAAGATTATTGCGGTTGGAGAGATGACAAGATTCTTGTGATTGAAGAGAAGACAAGATTATTCTTATGGCTGAAGGAATGACAAGATTATGATTGTTGAAGAGATGACATAAGGAGCGAAGCTTCCGAGTAACTGTTGTTATTATATTTCATGTTATCTAGTCAATCACAGTAATAACACGGTTGGTATAAGTAAGAAGCATCTTCAAATATTGTTTTTTTTTACATTTAAGTACAGGTTGTTTGTTTTCATGTATTTTTCTCTCAAGAGTTTGCACTTCTTAATCAGATTTCAACTGTTGTAATCAACTGTGGGAATGTATTAATAAATATATAATATGTATAACCAATAATAATGGGCATGTCTAAGTCAAGTGTTATGCCATAATAGGATGTTTATTTTCAAACACATCACTATCAATTTCTTTAAATATCACCCGCATACGCATGTTTTCATTAGGTTTGGGGCGTACATTAAACACAATTTCATAACATGATTACACGTTTTTAATATTCATGTTTCAATGCCGTTCGTGTTCTACTAGCAGTCACTTCTACTTGCGTAGCGTTAAAACTGCGACGATTAACTCATCGTTGAAACGTATTCACAAACGCCTCATTGAAACTGTTGCATCATCCATACAAGCAATCCCATCTCAATTGATGTGAATGTCCAACATATATGGCGGTTTCAGCATTTCTTTAAGCGGTTCAAGCACATTGACTTCAGCTGGTATCCGACGAGCCATTGGGAATTGTAAACATTCTAAACGCTGCGGAACTACTGACGAATCCTCGCACTGAGTGACATAAACATAATTACAAGTGTCGATGACATATCAACGTGAACTCAGATCTGTTGCATGACTCTACTTGGAAATACGGAGAAAATTAACAAAACAAACCGAGTGCTGGCATCCATGAGAAAGACAGAACGTGATTTTCAATCACACTTCAAATAAAACCGACGACAAACGTTATTAGGATATTTTTCTTGAGTTTGGACTACTGCAAAATTGACAACCAAGAGAAAGAAATGACGTGGTTAAACTGACTTAAAACCAGACGACGATGAATAATAATGTTCGCTTTGCTTGAGTTTGTACGACTGCAGGAATTATTCCAGTGACAGTTCAGACTTGACGCGATGGACAGGCCGCTATTCATTACACAAATCGCAAAGCGGACACGATAGTAACCACTGACTGACGTTCAAATGTCAACAACTTGGCGATAGCTGAATATCCATACCCTGATTCACATTTGCTTTATTTGCTCTTCATAAATCCGTCTTGTTCGGTCCTATCAGGTCACGATCACTGGGTCACGTAGCGCTAACAGCAACCGAATAAAATGTACACAAACAGTTGACTAATTCTGTTTCGAGTGATCGTCTTGAGAATTATCAGAATACGAACTGTACGATCAAAGTACTTCACACGTTTCATTACAATGGTCATTTTCTAAGGGCCACTACATTGGCCAAGTGGTTGGTTGTTGATTTTCGATGCGGGAAGTGAATTTGTGAAGTATATCTCTTAACGGTTTAAGAGAAAAGGTAATATACTCGACATATGACACACCTCTTTGACCTGAACTCTCAAACGCTACAATGTCATTTATCTTAACGTGCAACGAGACGCAGCTTTGGTAACGGGCACCACTGCTTTGGTGCCGGGAACTACGATGTTGTCAGAACATAATGTCTTGTACCAAAACCATACTGACAAATCGAATGATATGTCATTTGTTCAATACAATTGCGCGTACACAAATGTTTTATTAGTTGACGTGAAAGGTAACTATAAGTCCTTCTATTGCGGGCTATCCTGTCTTTAATACGGTCAAAGAGTTTTATACTACATCACTTGACAGATCTCCAACATAATTTTGAAATATTCAGCCAGGCTGCAATTATTACGCGAAGTCCGAAGACTATCCGCACACAACATATCCATCACTGTCTATATATGTGTTCATTTATAAAGGTGAATAAACAGAAGCAATATGGAGATAACGAAATTGTTCAAGCTTGGACATTCCAAAAAGAGGATTCGAAAGCGGATTCTCCCGATTAAGAGTCCAATATTCTAACTACTCCGCCACCGCGTCCAACGTATATTTATATTCCACGTTTTATGTTCAGGTAAATCCACGATGAGTTACAAAAGAACCACAAACACACACAAAGACATCCTGCAGTGATACAGACGCCACCGAGGACGCGAGAGAGAGGACGAAGAAGACTTACCGGTCGAGAGCGATGGCGGACAACGTGAAGATGCTCACGACGATGACGACGCCTTGGATGTACTTGCTGAATTTACAGAGGAACTCTCCGAGCGTCCACTCGTTCTGCAGGTAGAAGTTGAGTTGGAAGGGCATGTTGAGAACGGCAATGAGCATGTCGCTGACTGCGAGAGACAGCAGGAACATGTTTGTCACGGTTCGCATCTTCTGGTTGCGTCCGATGACGACGATCACGAGCGTGTTGCCGACGATGGAGAGAAACATGATGACGACATAGGCGACGAGAAACAGAGACTTGACGGTGCCGGGGAGATCGGGAGGGAGCAAGTCCTTCGCTGTTAGGTCAGGCGGGAGGAGACCGTAGTCGTAGTCCTGAGGGTAGTAGCCGGACCCGTTGCCGTGGCCTCCGTAGTAGTCATCTACGGTCGATTCCGTCGCGTTGTCGTCGCTGTTGCTGACGGGACTGCCGCCGAGGACTTGTTCCAAGAAGGCGTAGTAGTCGTAGTGGTTGTCTGGCGGTGCCGACTCCATGGCGCCGGCGGTGGGTCAGATTGTTCACACTGGTGTCACGTCGATTGCGGCGGCAGCAGCGTACAGACGCGACAGACGGCCGAGCGAACGCGTTTTATACCGCCGCCAGCCTCGATGCTCGTCAACCACCAAGTGCCGCTCTCTGCTCGTCTATCCCGCGGGTCATGTGTCCGCGCCTGTCAGCGTAGACCCGTCAATCGGGGAGCGGGAGAGGGTTTGGGTGACGGGGTTGTTAGCCTCCTCCCACAGCAGCGGAGGTAATTGACACCGGGTCGCGGTTGTCAGTGTGATCTGGCGAGCTTCACGGCTTATCTGCCGCCACGCTGCCTGCAACAAGTGCCCCGATCAGCCACGAGCCCCGTCCCTGTCAGAGCCCGCGTAGTCGATGCCGATTCACCACAACGCCGCATCTTCCTTCATCGCGCAGCTATCGACCGCCACCATTTATCTATCGCCCCTTCTCGCGATCACTAACGCATTAATGTCTTGTCAGTGCGCTGTCTGAGAAGTATGTGCAGACTATTCGCTGTTGAGTCTGTTCATGAGCTCGTCGCTTGTAGTATTATTTACTTACAAACGTCTTATCAATCCATGCTGCTGCAAACAAACAAGTCCTCGTGATACATGTTGGTACGACACGTGGAGCTCATGCTGTTATTCCGTTGTGCAATGTTATCTGAAGTCGTCATTGTAGGCCTTGGGTTATTTCCTGAGCAAGGCGGTCATTGTGTTTCATACATATATATCAGTCAATTTCGCGACCAATCTAAATTCGTCCATCCGATAGGTCTATATACCTTCTTATATGAGATCACGATATGCAGTATTATAACAGTAGAACACTTTAAATCATGTTCTTTGTACTGTAACAATATGTTTAATGTTTCACACAACAACAATACTTTGAGCAACACGAAAACAATGTTTTTAAATTAAACCATAACTCTACGATGCTCAAGCTATCTTTAATCCGACAATTTATCATTTAGTCATCAGAAGCTGGCTTGCATTACAAGTACTCTCTAATGCGTACGTCGGCTTCATGGAAAATCAAATTAATATTTGAAAAAAGGTGTCCCAACTTTACTGTTCCACGTCAATGTAAATATCACAGTTGTGAATCGATTGCTGGTCGATGCAATACCTCGCTTCTGTTTCTACATATTAGCAAAATATGTAAATTACATGTTATCATTCTCGTCATGCAGCAACCATAGTTATTGATGACATTTGATAAGTTACGCAATGCGATCACTATGCACCTGTGTGATCTAACTGAATTAAACGTCCGTTCTCGTCGAATCGCGAGCTATTAATTTAAAAAGAATCATGATCCAAGAGGCCGCGGCATACAACGCAGGTGTGTTCAAAGATAATATTACGTTCAGATCAATAACTATTTGATAGGCAAAAAAACAGTACGCTGTGGTTGAAACCTGGTTTGCAAGGATTTAATCATAAGAAAGTTTGAGAAACTCGTTTGTTTTATCTCAATTTTTGATTATGACAAGTCGCCTGTAACGTGCTTTCGCGGGTTTCAGGTGTCGTTTTGGTAAACATTGTATCCTATTTACGTTAATAGATGTCTTAAAATAGATGTCACATGTTGCTGTACAGGTGTGTAAACATTGTATCCTACTTACGTTAATATATGTCTTAAAATAAATGTCACGTGTTGCTATACAGGTGCGTAAAATATATTACAAAACTCTCTTCTCGATTCGGTCCCGTGACCCGTTAAGGTACACAGCGTAATAATAATAATGATAATAATAATAATAATAAACCTAATGATAATAACACATGTTTCACTCTTTGCTTCGTAAAGTAATACAATACATCATTATGAAAATCTGAAAATAATCACTCAATACGCACGCACTCACCTACGCACATACCTACACCCCCAAACACTATTCACACACATGATTCAGGTTAACCAATATATTGAATATATAAGAGTTGTGGGGAAAGAAGTTGCAAATACGTTAGGTAAATGTACACGTTGTGAATGGCTGTTTGCATACCAGATAATGAAACCCTAATGCATTAAATGTGTTTGCGTTTATGCTGCCTTTCGCGTGTATCTGTGTAACGCTACGGCGCGAACGTTTGTTTTGCACAAAACGCGTGGCTCCCGGATGTGTACAACATCGCTTCCGTCCTGCGTAGCCATCCTGTATTCGAGGAGCTATTTTGTTGTCACTAAATGCACTCAATTAAAATATTTTTCTTATTATCATGCATATTTTCTGAGAATGCGTTACTAATTAATCTCATCCTAACTGCGTGTCATCATAAAATTTCATAAACACATAATATGTGTAAGATAATAGTTGTCTTAAATCCAAGTGCATGTGTATGTGTGGGCGAGCGTGCGTGTGTGTGTGTGTATGTGTGTGTATGTATGTATGTATGTATGTGTGCGTGTGTGTGTGTGTGTGTGCGTGAGTGTGTGTGTGCGTGTGTGCGTGTGTGCGTGTGTGCGTGAGTGCGTGAGTGTGAGTGTGAGTGTGAGTGTGAGTGTGCGTGTGCGTGTGCGTGTGCGTGTGCGTGTGCGTGTGCGTGTGCGTGTGCGTGTGCGTGTGCGTGTGCGTGTGTGTGTGAATGGTATTGTACGAGCAGTCGATTTAAAACAGTTTTGTTACAGTCATCGACATAATCGACGTCGGGTAACTTTTCGTACCAAGTTTGCCATTTCTACTTCGCCCAGTCAAACACATAACTCAGCAGTTGGACAGACGAGTTCATCGAAAGTAAACAACACGCTTTCGCACACGAGCTAGCGGGTCATAGTGGATAGTAAACATGTACAAGTTTTTGCAAAATGGCTATAAAAAAACGAGTGAAAAATTATTTGAAATGTGGAAACACTCTTTTAAAAACCAAACGTGGCGTTTCTGCGACGTTGCTGTGGTGTTACAGTGGTGTCATTGTGGTGGTACCGTGATGTCGGTGTGGTTTGAATTACCAGCTCCACCACAACCATCAACACATGCATTCGCTATAACATTTCTCGCCAGTGACTGCAAGACTAACCGCGACTGAGCACATTCTGGCAACTCGCTATCTGCCGAGGTGCCAACAGTAGCCGTGTTTACAACGCCCGCTATCACCTTTCGTTACCGTCGACAGGCCCAGTGTGCGGTTCTCGGAATATCGAGACCTCGTAGTATGAATGCAAAACGAGACGGGACAACTATGTGGCCGGTGACGGCAGAGGATAGTAGCCTGATCCTGACTGTCGACGAAGAATACAACGCAGACCTTCACGCCAGAAGTTTATGTCGATGTGATACCATCGACCACCTGTACCAAGACGTGCAGAATTTGCGAAATGTGTAGTGATTCATAGACGTTTGTGAATTGCCGACTTTATACGCGAGATACCTGTTTTATTTGACGTTTTGTACAGAAGATTAGTGTTGTTGTTGTTACTGTTGTTGTTAGTGTTGTTGTTGTTGTTGTTAGTATTGTTGTTACTGTTGTTGTTGTTGTTACTCTTGTTGTTGTTGTTACTCTTGTTGTTGTTGTTACTGTTGTTGTTTTACTGTTGTTGTTACTGTTGTTGTTTTATTGTTGTTGTTGTTACTGTTGTTGTTGTTACTGCTGTTGCTGTTGTTACTGTTGTTGTTACTGTTGTTGTCGTTGTTGTTGTTATTGTTACTGTTGTTGTCATTGTTGTTGTTATTGTTACTGTTGTTGTCGTTGATGTTGTTGTTATTGTTAATGTTGTTGTCGTTGTTGTCGTTGGTACTGGTGTTCTTGTTACTGTTGTTGTTGTTACTGATGTTGTTGTTACTGTTGTTGTTACTGTTGTTGTTACTGTTGTTGTAGTTGTTATTTGTGTTGTTGTTACTGGTGTTGTTGTTACTGTTGTTGTTGTTACTGTTGTTGTTGTTACTGTTGTTGTTGTTACCGTTGTTGTTATTATTGTTGTTGTTGTTTTGCTATGTTATAACAACGGTCGTTTCAGTGCTATAATTGTTTCCACGGTTGTTTCTTCTTATTCTTCATCATCACATTCTTCGTATTCTTCTTCTTCTTTCTCTTCATCTTTATCATCTTCAATATCATCTTCCTTTTCTGTTGTGGATATTGTTTTGCCTGCTTTTGTTTTTGTAGTTGTGTAAGCGATTATTTCTTACTTTTCTGCAATCATTGCTGCTGCTGCTGCTGCTGTTGTTGTCACTGCTGTTGCTGCTGCTGCTGCTGCTCTTATTGTTTCTGATGTTGTTTGTATTGGTGCTACTCATGCTGATGTTTATCGTTCAATTACGATTGCAACACATTCATATTTTAAAGCAAATCAGTAGCATTTGTTTGTTAAAATTATGCTGACTCGATAGCGAATTTTTTTAAATTACAATCACCCATAAAGAAATCCAATGTCAAAGTACTAACATACATATGTATTTGTAACCTCACCACATTATATAGTTTTAGTTCAGTTCAGCATATATCTGCGAGACGTAGCTGCCCGGATGATACCACGCTGCTCTGTCTACCGTTCGTCTCCCTACTCTCACGATGTCGTCTTCCAACCAGTCGCTGATGTCCTGCTCCCATCTTCTCCTTGGTCTTCCCCTTCCTCTCTTTCCATCCACTTTGCCTTCCAGGATTTTTGATGTGGCCACCTGGCGTTACTATTGGTAATTTAGTGCTACTTTTTATTTCCGTGGGGTGTTGGTGCAAGGCCATGCAACAGACCCGTAGCCAGCTTTTTACAATGAAGGTTCACATTTTACCAATTCAGACTCCAGGGGCGCCACAAGTTCATGTATGGTTATATTTTTTTCACAATGCAGAAGGTTGCATTTCTAACTGGAAGAACAATGAAGTGGGTGTGAGATTGGTGGACCATGTACTTTCGTCTTATATTCTTTCATCTTATATACAAATACCACATTAGCATCCCCAGCAGGCCCATAACGAAGTCGTTTTGGGGGTGCGTTTTCAAACAAAGTGGGATTCATATGTGGTCTGTGGAGATTGGTCCCATTTTGTTTCCTGATTAAGCCTAATCTACACCCAATTGTATTCATAAAAGCCAACACGCAGTGTTAGTATATTGTTAATTTAACTGGATTATTTACTCGAAACCCTTCGCCGTGTTTGCAATTGTTTTGAAAATGTTCGTATTAATGTAATAAGGGGGGCACCAAGGAATGTGGGTGTCTAAGTTATTTTGCAGACTAAACAGTTAAAGTGTGACATTTACAATCTGGTTTTCACTCAATTAATACATTATATGTATCTGATCTGATGTGCAAAAGTTACATAATTTATCATAAACATAATTAAGTTAGTAAATTAACAAACCTTTATAAAACATGCCCGTTAAATAGAAGATTAAAAAAATTATTGTCCTCTTGTGGAATTTGAATGAAATTCTAGGTGTCAAACAGTCAAGTACCATACCCGGTACACCACACTGACTCCAGGACACAAAAAAAATTTTGCAACTATACTGAACACAAAATGGACATAATAATTTATAATAAAGGCCCTTCACACATTCTTGCCTCCTCATCAGCGATAAGGCTCCCCTTTCTGAGATCTACAAACAAGCAACTAGCAACCTCAGTATTTCGGCAACCATACAGCCACACTATTACACGATTTCTCTTCAGCACGCGAATTTTAAAATAGGAGAAGCTAAACTTTATTTTGTATTGGTTAAATTCAATTATTCAGCGATATTCGCGTTCCAGCTCAATAGTTGAAAATTATAATTCGTGTTAAGCCAGATGAGTTTGTCTACCGGGTTTGCCGCTTGTAAGAAATACACTTGCTACGCATCTTAAGTTGTTGATTGTTGAGAATAGTCTCTTTGACAGTCAAAGATGCTTGAACACTATCCAGCAGCTTTTGAGAAACATGGAATACAATTAGTGGTTCACATTTTAAAGATGCAATTTTGAGGGGGGTTCACATTTTGGAGAAAGGGGGTTCACTAAAAGGGTGGCTACAGGCCTGATGCAAGGCGGTGGTGACATCGACCAGTAGTTTATACGGGACCCACCAGTAATTCCATTAGCACAAAGGTTACGCGTTGATGCCTTCGCTGCCTTGTGACCATTCTGGCTGCTGAACCTGCACCGTCTACAAGCGTAGGCTGGGAGTGCAATGGTTGCGTGTGAATCCTCAGCTGAGGCTAAATAGATCCGCTTGGAAGAAAATAGTTCCGCTCGATTAAAATGCAAGTGTTGAGTGGGACTAGTAGCTGGTAATAATACTACCCTGATTGCGTGACACATGGGACGACATCATTAGTATATTGTGATATCGACGTTACAGATGGTTGGCGACGGGGCGATGTTGTACCCGCATACGCCAGCAGATGGATTCTTTCGTATGTGTTTACGATTAAGTGATGTGATGACAACAGCCTCGGTCTTGTTGTCGTTCAGCAGACGATTATGCGCAGACATCCTCAACTGCCTCCGAAGCATCCTCTTCGGCCAAGTGTAAATGCAGACAAGAATTGGCTCTAGCTAACACAGATGTGGGATGCTAGATTTAAAAAATATCTTCCGGGTGTTGTGGCCGCCAATATATTGTCATAGTCCTGTTCGACATGCACGACTCGAGCCAGTTAAGAGTAGAGCCTGGAATAGTCGTAGTGCGTAGTTGGTTGATTAAGATCGAGTGATCATCAAACGTTGCGCTCACATCGAGCAGCATCACCAGTTTATAAGCAGTGATCAAAAATTAAAATATGATAAATGCCTAATAAATCACACAAATCGTCATAATTATTTTCTGCGTTGCAAACGTCACCAGATTTCATAAGAATAACAATACTTGCAATGTCTTATCACAATAAGCAATATTGAGATTCGTGTTGTAATGTGTGAACTGTGACAATTCAAAGTATGGAAATTGCAACGTTTTATTTCTAATATTTCTCTCAAAGTCGTCATGGTTCACCGTTTCAACATTTAAAACATGAACACTTTTTTCAGAACACTTATATGGCTGATTTAACATTTTATACTAGACTCGAATGGTATCCCGCCCATGGACGTTTTTGCAGTGTATTTGTGCATATACACATTTAAAAAAAATGTTTTTTACAAGTATATTGATGTGTACTATTGGCAACTAGTATTTGTTTATTTTAACATACCACTAATACTCCAATACATGCATATATGTAATCAAGTAATCTCGGTTTCTTTTCTTTTCCTGCACATTTACATTTGCACTTCCTTCGGTAAAATTGAGTTGAAACAAATTATTATTGTGGCTCCTATGAGAGCGAGTGTTATTGTCTTAATAGGAGTCACAGACGCCATCTAATTTGAAACTACACTGCATTTGTATATATGAATATATATGCCTATTCATGTTACGTTAATTTGATATTATACACATATTGTAATTGGGGTCTAAATAAAACTTTCTTGTTCTTGTTCTTGTGGAATCGAGTTTTTCAAGTTCGCAGCGATGGTAAAACATGTTGCCGCTGTATTTTTCTTTTCCAGTTTTATTAACCTTCCTTTTCAAGGAGCTAGTTTCGATTTGAAAATGCTCCAACCTCGCGGCTACATGTTTACTTTGTACAGAACGTAAACAGAACAGAAATTGCAAAACAAGCGCGTCACACATGGTATTTGAGATGCGCGAACTGGGTATGCGTGGGTACGAGGAGTGACTCTCTTTAAATTGATAAATAAATAAAACGTGCGTGCGTGCGTGCGTGCGTGCGTGTGTGTGTGTGTGTGTTTGTGATTGCAATATAATTATAGTACAAACAACACATTACAGTTTAAAGTAGCAGATGCGTTAAATCGGATCTTCTTTCTCAGCTTGTGTTATTTATTTAGCGTGAGATGAAGCCTAGTTGAACGTGCTTTACATTTGATCCCAGTCATTTCTTCATTAAGTTTTTCACTAACGCACGAAATGTCTATGGTGCGTAGCTGACTGGCTCAAATCCAGTGAACAGCTGTACCAAACGCTGCGCTCACATCGAACAGCGTTACCAGTTTATAACCTGTGACAATTCGAGTTCTGAAAATTGCCGAATAAATCACGCAATTCCTTTTAATTATTGTTTCTGCGTTGCAAACTTTACCAGATTTAATAATAATAATAATAATGAAACAATAATTGCAGTGTCATGTTACACAAAGCAACTCTGAGGTTTGTGTTCACAAGTTTCAGCTATGACAATTCTAAACTTGGAAATTTCAACATGTTGTATCTTATAATATCTTTAATGCTAAACACGATCTGTATTCCGCCCATTTTAATGTTGTTCTGGGTCAAAAATTTCAAGTTTGCAGCGGTGGTCAAACGTACTATCGTTTTATTTTTCTCTTGCAGTTTTATTAACCTTCCCTTATAAACTGCTAAATTTCGATTTGCCAAAGCAGGCCACGGGACATGATAATGCTCCAGCCCGCAGCTATAGTTTAATTTAGTTTGTAGAGAACGTAAACATAACGGAAATTGCAAAACACGCGTGCCACTCGTGGTATTTGTAATGCGCGAACGCGATGCGCGTGGGCACGAGGAGTGAATGTATTTAAATTGATGAATAAATCAAATGTGTGTGTGGTTGCAATAGTATTGTAGTTCAAACAAAACACATTACAGTTTAAAGTAGCAGACGCGTTAAATCGGATCTTCTTTCTCGACTGGTGTAATGTATTTAACGTGAGACGGCGCCTATAGTTGAACGTGCTTAGGTTTTGAAACAATGAATTCCTTTCAGCATTGCACTGCGATCCGTACGCGATCTATCCTCTTGCGCTACTTTTCTGTGTAGTAGGATTTCGCACGTCTCCAGAGTCAAACCAGGTGGCAATAGAAGTGTTTGCTGGGATCCTTCAAGTACCACGGGTCTCGGGTCAAGAGGATCCACCCATTGAAGTGCTCATGTGAACGAGAGTGTATTGCGACGACCTGGCAGTACGACCCTGTTTTAGCGTCGTAAAGATAACATCCAGTCTGCAGAGGGCTAAACCTCAAGTGTCCTGTTTAGAGCGCGGCAGCCGTTGAATATACAAAGGATACACCTCTCTACCGCAGGATTCGGCTACGCTGACAATCTTGTGTAACAAGGATACTAAAAATGCGAATGTCATTAAACAATAAAAACATTTCGTTCGCAGGATCATCTCTGTGTGCAATAACGTTTTATATGGAGTGGTGTTTGTATAAGTATGTATCATTCTTTCGATGTCTATTTCCATGAAGTATTTCTTACAGCCATCTATACCATTTTTTCGACATTGCAATTAATTAAACACGTCTAAATAAATACCAATATACTATTACATTAGGCATGTCTTTCCTATCCGTCAAAGCAACCTTCTCTTATCAAGAAACCTTGAAAGAGTATGACTTAATAACATCATGCTAGTACGGCAAGGTAAAACGAATTAACATTCCTTCTTGCCAGACGACACACAGATCCTGATATCTTTCATCCTTCCGATTGACGATTATTTTGTGACGTGATCCTTAGTCGTTCCACAGCTGGCGTTTGTACAAAAAAACCGTCCGTAAAATAAGGGAAAGATATTGTAGGGAGAAGCGCCAGTAAGGCGATATCTAGCGACACAAGGTTCACTGGGACTTATTAATATTGATTCAAAGCTTCGATGGAAAGGGATATCCTAGAGCCATCACCGGCTCACCCCGTCGAGCGACACCGATCCATCCGCGCGTAATCTTACGCCTGCTCGGTAATGTATCAAGCCGCTGTCGCCCAGCAGACGACTGACAAAACACCCGCGAAAACAAACCCGCCAAGATGCGATTTCGCTACTAATAACAATTCCACGTTGTTGCGTGCCAGTGCACCAGAAAACCTTAATAAAACCCAGTTGTCATCGTTAACGTTTTTAAACTAGAAGAAAATAAACGGATATGCTGGAGGAGGAGTAATGAGTCATCGAAAAGATGAGGATGAACATCCTGTTAGACGCTATCAAGAAAAGAGAGCGTCTGTCTCAAAAGTCGCCAACATTAAACATTAAAGCTTAATCAAGTGCAAAGATCAATCGATTTTATAACAGATTCCGTGTTTCGAAAGGAGCCTCTAATATCTATAATAATTGATCATATTTTGACTGTGGTGCAAATTGCAAGAATTGTATTGTCAACAATAGAAGTTTGTGTCAACTGTTGGTGGCATGGATGAAATGAAAATAAACAAAAACCTCCCATTACATCTACAGTGGTGAATATACAACTATTACAAATTCTTAATTGATTTATTAATGTCGTAAGTTATCTTGTGATGCTTTGTATTCACAGTATTAATAAATGTATCGATACTTACAAATGAGGCACCATATTAGTTATTTTGTTCGAAGGATGAAAGAGGAACATTTGTTATAGTTATGTATATTTTCACAAGATTTACAAAATGTTTATCCACTACAAAACATTCATGATGGCTTCTGACAAGGATTCCATCTGTAATTTCGCCGATGCATTCCACGTCCTTGTGCGATATAATATTATGTTAACTATATTTTAAACAATTCCTACCAAATGCATTGTCATCTTTCTCAGAACCTGCAATAGCGCCTATTGTAAACATGGCAATTCCGGTTGACAAACTTACAATCCTTTCTCTATCTAACTTTTCACGTAGCTTCTTGTAAATAAACCATTACTTGAAACATATAAACTGCATTCGTTTTTGAACATCTTCTGGTCACAATGATTTCCTGTCTTTACGGATTTCTGACGGTTAATGTGTCCATGAGATTGTCCAAACAGACAGACTGTACGTCGTTGTTACAAAAGAGGAACTCAGTGTAGGTTTCGAGTGTGGGTGTGTGCGAGTTCTGACTCAATCACATACCTCGGCTACACTGCACAAAGTATGTTATTGTTGCACGGTATTTACTCAAGGGAATGATTGAGCAGATGTGACGCAATGTTCCGTAAGTACATCATCGGGTGTTCACAGATAGTGGTCAAGTTCACGTTGTGACGACTGCTACGTAAACATTGGACGCAGCTGGAGGACAGAGTCCTCTGCTTTGCTGCCTCCACATTGTGGAACAATTGCTCTTGCTCTGCCAGTCTCTGTCGACTAAGCTACGGCGACAGGTTGCCAATCTGTCAATTGTTGCTCTGTTGGTTTCAGAGATGTCGAGTGTCGAGATAGCGGACAGGTCTATCAGTGAACTCGTCGAGTACGAAGGCTTAAGAGATTACACACGCCGCGTGTGTGTATGTGTGCGTGTGTATATACGCGTGTGCGCGTGTGCTCGTGTGCGCGTGTGCGCGTGTGCGCGTGTGCGCATGTGCGCGTGTTTGTGTGTGTGTGTAGGTGATTGTGCGTGTGCATGTGCATGTTCGTGTGTGTACATGATACGTGCGTGCGTGTGGGTGTGGGGACGTGCGGGTGTGCGACCGCGCGTGTACACATCCTATACATAATCCAATATTAAATAACTGCCACAGTCTACGGGACGGCCCAAAACGCTTTACACTTTACTCCCTGGCAGACCTGTGCAAATGAATACCATATCGACTTCTCTGTGAAGCATTCAGCCACTCCGTAGTTACAGCTGAAGACTATTCCTATACAAATATGTCCACCAATGTCTATGATCAGGCAATCATTAGTACAGCTAATTGAACTGGAGCAACGTAGAGTGAACGAATTATTTGACCTTTGTACTGACAAAGCAGGGGACAGTAGCATATTGGTAAGCAGATTGTTTTTAACGTGAACACGTTGATCTACTTACATTTAGATCAACTGAGATGATATATTTTAGTGACCAGAACACCATCTCGACTTCTCCACGCTGCAATTAATGCGCGAAGACTATTCGTACACAACTATCCACCACTGTCTATAGCCAGGTATTCATTCATACAACTGCATGAACTGGAGCAACGTGCAGTGAACGAACTTGCCCAAGTTTCGACACCGCGGCCTAGGATTCGAACCCGGGTTCTCTCGGTCCGAAGCTCTAGCTCCATAAACCAAAGCCACGCAAACGCTCCTCTCTGCCTCCTCTCTTTGTTTCACAACTTCTGTTGTCGCGGTTAGTTAGGTACAGAGACGCCCCGTTTTAGAAGTTTCCGCGCGCGTTGTCAATCATGTCAATTATAACCACGGATGCGGCTAATTTAAATTAATCCACTGTCAGATTATAACGCACGTGCGCATGTCCGTCACATTACACGGGCCGCCCAATCAGATGTTGCAGTTTTTGCCCAATTCTAACCTTTATTAGCAGTTATTACACGCCACTTACACAAATCCTTGAAAGCAGCGTTGAACTCGTCTTATTCGCCGACAGTTGGTGAATGTGATATATATATATATATATATATAAATATATATATATATATCACACATATATATATATATATATATATATATACTTATACTACTGTTTTCATGTGTGCCATACATAGTTACTTACAAGAAAAGATGTGTGCTTGCACTTTACGTGAGCTTATTTAGGTTTGACATTTTTAGAGATATTGTCTCTGTGTGCGTGCGTGCGTGTGCATATCTGTGTGAATGATTGTTTGTTTATTTGTGTGCGTGCGTGTGTGCGTGTGTGCGTGTGTGCGTGTGTGCGTGTGTGCGTGTGTGCGTGTGTGCGTGTGTGCGTGTGTGCGTGTACATGTGTACATGTGTACGTGTTCATGTTTTTGTATCTGTGTGCGTGTGTGCGTGTGGGCGTGTGTGTGTATATATATATATATGTAGATATATGTACATGTATATACATAATTATTATAATTATTATATATTATGTTATTCTATATTATTATAATAATAATTATTATATATATTATACAAAATCATATATAATATAATTAAATGTTAGTAAAATTATTATATAAAATTCATTACATATTATAATAAATAAATATATACATATATATATATATATTAAAAATTTTATAACTGCGGAAGGTTATTGCATATATATATTTGTGTCCACGATGAACCCTCTCTGTGCCTCTTCGTGTCCGGTAAAGATCTTGTCTCTCTGGGCGCCAGACTCGACACTTTGGCATGTGTCTATCCGTCACGGCACTTAGACATGTGCGAACATTTGGCGATATTCAGACGATAACAACACGTTGTATAGGTGGAGTTTTGCCAACACATTTGACAATCTGCGCATCCGGACAAGAGTGAAACAGATAAGGTCACACGGAACGTAAATTTTCTCACGGCTGCGTTTTCTTCCGCACCCGTCGGCACTGAAGCAGATATGACGTCACGAAGTCGTGAATGAGGTGCGAGCGAAGTGACGTGGTGCTCGGGACCGTTGAAAAAGTGGCAACTTTTTCTACGACGAAGGATGCTAATGGTAAGGCAATGCTGCTGATTTCCGTATTATGCTGTCTATAAATGACACACGCTGTCTAAAATGTCGTTGGATGGGTAAGACATGTGTCAGATATATGAACGGTTTGGGTAAAGTATTCGCAGGTGTTTTCTTGGTAGAGGTTATATTCGCGGTTCTCTTCACTAATAATGACATGTGTGTGCACAAATCAACAACATTTAATCGTTGAACATTACTATTATTATTATCGCTATTATTAACTGATAGTAATACTCTTCATTGAGAGTAGACAACATGAATACAGTTGATCATGACAAAATGTGCACGGTAAAAGAAACGATACTGTGTAGTTATTTATGTAAATATAACATGCAAAAAAAACAAAAACAAATGGGAACACAGTAAGTTATCACAATCATGCCAACTACCACTAGTGATTAAACGTGATATAATCCCAAATAAATATTAACCAGCCAAGCCATATCACGATCCGTAAATTATAGCCAGCAGGTTAAAATGCCATCGTAAAATAACGTAAATATTATAAGAAGCAAATGTTAAATTGTGTCTTTATGACTTAGTTACTGTTCCTGTGCGATTACAGTTTATAAATACTCGGCACTGTTCTTTTGGTTTCATTAGCTGCGTCAAATGTATATATTCTATTCGTCATAAAATGGCAAAATTCTCTTAACTTATTGAGTTCAAATTACATCATCTAAATGATCAACATGACTGTTATAATTAATGTATTAATAGTTATTGCCATAGTTAGTTACTGGTAGAAGATGCATAAACAGGTATTCGATAATGCAGGAACAAAAACCGGTCATCCAAGCTTGCTGAATGACGTCATCTTTTCTACTTTGACCGACACGTTTACGGCCGAACGTTGCTAACTGATAGTCATTTATATTTAATATAACATTTCAATAATTTATATGCAAAACATGTTGCTGCAGCGTTCCTTTATATCCTTATATATTTGTAAATAAATAATAATTTCGGTGATTAACTAAAAACAACATTTTACAACCTATAATGATCGTTGTACTATATATTTTGTCAAGCCAGTAAAGCAGCCAATACAAATCGGTGTTCATTCCTTTAAAGTTGCATTCTAAATTAAACTACCATTTTAACAGTTGGCATTTGATATGTTATTCGATAAATTTTGCTTTTTGCAAATTACCGGTCGCGTTATCTGGTCAGCCGAATATTAAACGCATGAAACGCGGAAATAATGTAACTTCTTTTGTGCCGTTTTATCTTAGAATTGCACGTTATGTGAAAACAACTTTATATAGAGTTGAACAACGTGATTTATAGTGTATGCATAGGGCATACTGCTTCACTATAAATTTATTTAGAATATGGACGATCTCAGAATGCAACGATAGCTGTCGTGACTGTTTTAAGACAAACCGTCTGTTCGCAGGGATCTTGCCGCACCCCGTGACCTCACGTTTTTTGCCGTGAGAGTCGCCATCTTGTCGAGAAGTCCGTTCACCCGATCCGACCCGTGTCTCCGTCCTTCCGTCCTTCCGTTGGACAATCCGAACAGCTGCGATGATACGGAGGGGAAGGAAGATCATTGCTCAGTGTCACACGTGTCGACTGGTGTCGTGACGTGACGAAGTACCGAGCTGCGACTCAAAGAACTTCGCTGATACCCACTGACACTTCCAATTAAAACACCAATGTTTCTTCTCCAAGACCAGGAACGCTTTAAGCTGTCCATATGTTACGACGATGACGTGATTATGTCATCACGGTTAGTCCACCATTTGTATTACTTTGCCGTTTGCAAGTTTCTTCGTGGAAGAGAAATTGTTTGCGGAGATTGGACCGTCGCCATAACGATTACTTGCGTATGTTTAATAAATAAATGTATCGGGACTCAGACGCGGTTCCGAACCCAACTTTCGTCGATACACAGCACATAGCTTATGGCATGTGCTTTCACACAACATCGTTGGCGATGATGGCAGATTATGAAGAACGATTAAACGTGATGGAAAGACGAAGTAGAGAACGGGAAATACGGGTATTTGGGGTGGATGAATCCAAGGGTGAGGATGTGAAGAAAATCCTAGCGAAAGATGTTCTACTTAAACACAACCTCGGTGGCATCGTCACGCTAGAACAAGCACTGGTGAGCGTTGAACATTGCCACAGGATCGGCCCGGCTGACAAAAGTGTCAGAACAATCATTGCGACCCATATTGTTACGCGACTACTCCGCAATGCAATCGTATTGTCGGCCAAATCTAACCTAAACAGATCGACCGCGGGTGCCGGTTTATACCCGCTGAAGGACATGACTAAGTCCAACTATGAACGAAAGAGAAAAGACCGAGGGCAGTTGCAGAGAGCCTTCGCTGAGGGGAAACGGACAGTGTTCCGCAGAGGAAAACTAATAATAGACGGCGTTGTTGTGCCTATCGCCTAACAAATTAGGTGACAGACACCTCTGCTGGCACATGGCCTTATATCTAACACTTTCTACTTGAATGCATCGACTGTCGACATGCCCTGACTGCGGTGTTCATCTGACTTGTTGTTTTGTTTATTAGTTACTCCTAATTCATTAGTATGAAAGGCTGCATCTTAATTTTACATGTTTGTGTGACATTCATGGTTACGATGTATTCCAGCAAAGCTGAGCAAATGTTACCAGTATATATTGAAAAAATCAATAGTGATGGGTGAAACAAGGAAATAGCGAATGTTTAACCATTCTGTATGTTGTCCAACCTCCAGTTAACTGCGGAATATCAACTCCCAAGAAAAGAAATTACAGAACTTCTGAAAACACATAACTTGCAGCCTTGTCTGGATAAAAGATTATCTGAAGAAGTGACAAAATCGCTAAATTGCAAATATTATGATTTGACAGAATTTAATGAAAGAAGATACATAAAATATGAACTAATAACTATTATTAATACCAATCTACAAAGGTCCTTTAAAAATTATGATCTGCTAAAAGCACATATTGGCACAATAAATGTAACATTTGATATAATTGCGATAACTGACGCAGAATTGAATAACGTGGACTGATGTGCGAACATATTTAAAGAATATAATTTCTACTATCGCGGACCATTAAATAACAATAAAGGCGGAGTTGCCGTATATATCAAGAAGTACTTGTACGCACATGAACGATATGATTTAATGCTTAGGGATCACTGTAGGCTGGACAATAATTGGTTTAAAATGGTAAAAGATGGCGTAAGGTTTGTGATTGGGAATGTGTACAGACATCCAAATTACAACACACATGTTATTTCTGATCTCGTTGGCTCAAACATGTCCATTATCAAACAGGAGGGTAAAATTTGTATTATTTGTGGTGATACTAATATAGATCTACTACAAGAGGACTCGTGTAAAACGAAGGTATACATGGATACGTTAATTAGGGAAAATCTGCTAACGTGTATCACACTGCCAACCAGAATAATATATTTTTCTGCAACTCTAATTGATCATATTAATATATATCGACCATTAAAGTACATGAACAAAATTATATAATTTCAGGAAACCTGTTTGTAGATATAACAGACCACTTACCTAACTTCATAATTATGAAAGGTACGTCTCAAGCTAAAGACATCAGAAACCGACCAAAACTGAGAATGTTAGTGAACGTAATATATTAAGTTTTCCCCGTGAACTGGAGAATGTAAACTAGGAAAATGTGATGACCTGTAAGGATATTGATGGATGTTATGACATGTTTGCAACCAAATACGACGAAATATTCAAAAAATGCTTCCCACTGACTACGATGTCAAATAAACGCTGCAAGGACACAAAGTGGATGACTAAAAGCATAAAAAATAGTAGTAGGATAAAAACTATTTTATATATGAAATATATCAACAGACCAAATGAAAGCAATACAATAGTATATCAACAGTATAGGCTTAAGAATAAGCTTACAGCTATCATACGGCAGGCTGAGAAATCACATTATGGAAAATATATGCGGAACTTGTTAATAAAGGTAAACGGGACATTCCCAACAATAAAACGTTGGTCGTCAATGACATTTAATTAAAACACAATTGAAATATCGCTAATGAAATGAACAAATACTTCGCTACAGTTGGTAAAAAATTTCAAAATTATATAATCATAAAAATGAATATAGGCAGAGCTTCCAAGTCTCCCGATTTGGCGGGAGATCTCCCGAATTTTTACAGAATCTAGAAAATATCCAGATCTCCCGAATTAGAATACAAAGCTCCCGATTTTATTCGAAAACTTAAAAACCTGCACTGGGTGCATTGCTGGCGTGCAAAATCAATGTTTCCTCTGTATGCTACCAGTTGCTTGCCTGGTTTGCTGGAGTTGGTTGGAAAGGCGACTCACCTTTACAACACTATGTTGCAGAAGCAATAAAGTGACGATTGCATGGCGATGACAGTCTTTTGTTTGTCTCATATTTCATGTTTTGCACTCTACATCGACATTTTTTAATGTTGTAGGTTTTGTTGGTATGTATGTGTGTGTGTGTGTGTGTGTGTGTGTGTGTGTGTGTGTGTGTGTGTGTGTGTGTGTGTGTGTGTGTGTGTGTGTGTGTGTGTGTGTGTGTGTGTGTGTATGCGTTGTGTGTGTGTGTGTGTGTGTGTGTGTGTGTGTGTGTGTGTGTGTGTGTGTGTGTGTGTGTGTGTGTGTGTGTGTGTGTGTGTGTGTGTGTGTGTGTGTGTGTGTGTGTGTGTGTGTGTGTGTGTTTCAGCTTAGGAGCTTTCGATAAGCGTTCCCTTTCTTAAAAATTAGCGGTAAAATCTTCCTATTGTGTTTTGATAATATAGGTAATTTCTAAATGACCCGATAAACAGTATTATGTTTCTTGCACCAGTTTGTCACCAAGAAGTGATCAATGTAATAAACAAGCTAACTAATACTAATGTATCGGGCACTGACAATTTTCCTTCGAAATTGTTAAGCTGTCATGCCACTTCAGTTATAAGCCTCTGACCTACATAGCTAATTTGTCGCTTTCCGAAGCCATTGTCCCACGAGCACTAAAAGTGTCAAAAGTAATACCGGCATTTAAGAAAGGATCAAGGTGTGTACCAGGTAATTATTGACCAATAAGTTTGACGAGTGTCTTCAATAAAATCATAGAAAAATTAATGTTGAAAAGGTTATTAGATTACTTTGAGAGAAATTATGCTTTGTCCAATCATCAATTTGCATTTCACAAAGACCATTCCACTACATTAGCGCTTATCGAAGCAATATAAAACATTAGGAAACATCTCGAACGTGGCGATTTAATTATGGGGGTCTACCTTGACTTAATTAAGGCTTTCGACACCGTTGATCATGAAATAGTGTTGTGTAAGCTAGACTACTATGGAATAAGAGGCCATGCATGTGATTGGTTTGACACTATTTAAGCGATAGGCAGCAATGTGTTAACGTTAATGGCATTGTATCAGGATATGCTTATGTTCAAACTGGCGTTCCGAAGGGTTCCATTTTGCGACTGTATATCAATGTTATTTCTAATGCCGTACAAAATGGTTCTTTGCATTTGTTTGCTGCAGACGACACCAACCTGTTCATAAGTAGTAAGATTATCAAGGATATTGTATGTACGGCTCGGGATGAGTTAGAGTCGCTTAGTACTTGTTTCAGGCACAATCAGCTGACTCTGAATCTGAATAAAAATTGCTACACAATATTCGGTAGACATGTGGATCGCTCACTTATGCCATTGTTGCTGCAATGCAAACATATTGAACTGGTTTGTGCAGAAAAATATCTGGGCATCTATTTGTACTATTCCATCGTGCAGCCTCGTTCATAATCGTTGATATGGTAAGGCAATTATATTATGCCTATGCATATCTCCATATCAATTATGGGATCGAATTGTATAGGTCAGCGTGTAAGACCAACATAACCAAGCTACAGGTTGTCCAAAACCTTTTACTGAACACATTAGCTAAGCATAACCGCTGTGATAGTGCTACTACCTTACAACAGGAACTTAATATTTTAAACGTTCAGGAACTATATACACTTAATATTCTAATATATGTGTACAAACAGTGTAGGAAAAAACTTCCTGGTATATTTCAACAATTTAACAAGCTTAATAGTGAGGTCATGACGAGAAGTTCAAGATAGGAGACAAACGTATACATACCAAGATCTAAAAATAGAATTGGACAGAATTCTTTGAAAATAATAGAGGCACGGCTTTGGAACACACCACCTGTAGATATTAAAAATGAAACATCATTGAATATGTTTAAGCATACAACCAGGAAATTTATAATTGGCATTAATTAAACTAATTGAACTATACTTGTAATGAATAGCTTTTAATCATCAGTTTACCTTACATTATCTCTAGCTTTATTTAAATGAAGTCAACCTAAAGCTATTACATTGACTCAACTGTCTAACATTTATATAATTATGTAATGTTATTTATATACAGGAGTGTATTATATTTAGTTTGATTTAATAGGCTAGCAGCTCATAAAGTTTTTTAACTTCTCTGGTAGCCACCTCATCTGTGTTGCTTTCGTCTTGAAACATGTTGTATATCGCACACACACCTACCTTAATAACTTTGGTATTACATAAATGCTACTTCTAAACAACTTTAATGGCCTCCTGTATTTCCATAGTGTTATACCACGGCGGTTTGTTGAAACATACGTTCTCCCGAATTTATTTTATACTAACATTTTGGTAAATACGTTAGCCAGTGACGTGAATAAAATGTATGCAAGAGAGATAATTTAATTATCTCTCCTGAAAGTGGTATGAATCAGAGAATATATATTTTGTAGAATGTACAGTGTAATTTAAAATAAATCTCAAGAAAACGAAGAGTAAGTTCAGCTTCGTTGGACTCCTTACGGTTTAACACTACTTGCATGAAAATAATATTGGATGTGTAACTGTGGAAAATAAAGTATAATCTACACAACTGTGGAAAATAAAGTATAATCTACACAGCAAATGTTAATAAAACATACATGTTTTGATACGGAGTCTGGTAGACGAAGTAAGAAGACAACAGAACCGCTAATAGTTGGAGAGAACTTAGAGACTTGGCCTTGTGGATATATAAGTAGGCCTACATTAGTTTGGATAGAGCAACTAATATGTAGGATATGTCTGCAGGCGGAATGTTGGCCAAAGGAGGTCACTGTGGAAGTTAGGATGGAAATGAGAAGTTAGGTGTGAAAAGGATATCAAAGGACAGAGGAGTGAAGAAGATACAGGAAGGAGTGATGTATTATGGGAAGCCTGACAGGCGGCGTGATTCAGGAGGGAAGACGAAAGACGAGCTAGTTTTACGATGGCAGACGATAAGCCTGGGCAGACGAGTGAGACGGACACGGGTGGAGTTAGCAAGCAACTATGTTGTTCTTATGTACACATGGTTTCAATGTTTGAAGAAGATAGAAAATGAAAAGTATTGCACTTTTCGGATGACACAAATGTGCATGTGTGTGTGTGTGTGTGCGTGCGTGCGTGTGTGTGTGTGTGTCTGCGCGCGTGTGTGGTTGTGAGTTTGTGTGAGTGCGTCTATTTTCGCGTGCGTGTGTTTGTGTTCTATCGATAAACCAATGGCTCGCTGTCCACTTGTCATTTGGAGCTTGTTGATTTAGGTAGCAATCTTGTTAGTAATGATTTAACCCCAGAGCGTCATCCGATTTCAACAACCCACGACAATAGACGATTTGATGTCGATGTCAGTTTATTATCATTATTATTGTAAGCAGAATAACACTGTTGTATCCATATTAACTTACGCTTGTCTTTCATGAATCACACCCGCCAATATCTAGAATCCCCATACAAACGCATATCCGTTTTGGGATGTTTTCCTCTATCACGCCACCTTGACGTCACGTATACCTTGGGCTATACGTGACGCATCTCACGTTTGTGCTTCCGTGTGGTCCCCCAACAAGACGTTTGCTGATCGCAGTGACAGTTAGATTTCCTGGTGTCACTAACGCGGGTGGGAAGGTATGCTAACCGCACTGCCAAGTAGTTATTCAACATTTACGATGATTGGTAAACATAGTGACACCACTGCTGTGAATTTGCATATCGAATTACACAGTATTTTGGCTGATAATGATACCGTGTGGCAGTGCCGACCTAAACCATCTAAACCAGCGTTCCGCAAACGTTTTGAGCTGGGGACCATTTTTTATCCAGCTAGATCTGTGCGGGCCAACGTTTTAAAGGAAGGAACACATACACACATGTGTGTACAAGTACTAAATTACAGCGATGATTTATGTTTGTATGAAATACACCCAGACAATTAACAAATGAAACTCTCTAAAAGTAATATTCAGAAAGTACACTGTCAATAACGACTGTCCACCACACCGACATGAACAAGTTAGTGAGAAGGGTGGTGTTGCTTGTTCTTCGATAATCGACTGAATCCTGGAGGGAGATGGGAGATCGAGAGTCGCAGAAGCGCATCCAATCGCTTGTCCGTCACTCAGCCCCAAAGTGAGTTCTTGATATGATTCATGGCCGAGAATCCCGACTCACACGACCACAAGAGTACTAGGAACCTTTGCGCAGCCTCTCGTAACGCTAGAAACCGGACCGGCACTTTCGTGTACCAGAACAGCACCACTCTTCTTTTAAATCCAGCACAACTTGGAAGTTGATGACGTCCTCTTGCAATACAGCTTCATCGACACCGAACGTCTGCGAGAACTTGTGACACACTTCAGTTTGGGCAGTTAATGGACTAGCAAAAAAGCAACACAGGTCATCGAAATCCAAATATATCTGCCAGGACGCAGAGCCGAATTTGAAACTGAGTGTCCAGCTTAGCGGCAGGACGACCGATTTCTTCAAGTAAACTGATGATGTCAGGAAACAATGCAACAAATCTCTCCAGAACTGCACCATGGCTGAGCAAGCGTACACTGTTATAAAACAGAACATCGCCGTATGCTGCGTCAATTGCGGCCAAGTGATTCTGGAATCTTCGGTGGTTCAGAGCACGGACGCGAATGACGTTCACGATCTCAATAACAGTTTCCATCGTCTCCCGAAGGCCGCAACGTCCTTTTGCACACACAGCTTGCTGGTGAATAATGCAATGATAAGAAAGCAGGGTTGGCTTTCCGATTCGCTGTCGGAACATCGTATCGAGTCCAACTCGACGTCCAAGCATGTTTGGGGCACCATCCGTGCAAATGTAAACAAGGTTGTCCCATGTTAACTCGTTCTCTTCGCCGAACTGCAGTAATGCATTGCAAATGTCCGCAGCTGTCGTTGTGCCTTTCAATGGAATAAGGAACAGGAAATCTTCCGAAACGCCATTGTCGAAATATCGCACAGATACCAGCAGCTGAGCAATACAATTTCTGTCTGTGCTCTCGGCAAGTGCAATCGACCAAGCAGAGCAGGCTCGCATCTTACTCAACAGTTGTTTGAAGACGTCGTCATTCAGGCAGACATGGGGTCAAATGCATTTGTATTTGAAAGTATTTAAATGCATTTTTTGAAGTATTTGTATTTGTAATTGTATTTGACACTAATTAAATGAAAGTATTTGTATTTAAATACTTCCATAAAGTATTTGAAATTTTCAAATACTTTTATTTGGGCATGGTTATTAATAAATGATAAGTTACATTTTGTATTCACATATCTTGTTTAACTTCTTGAGAGTCAAACATTTTACTGGTTCATTTGACAATTGACCACATTTTCCAGTCAGAAAGAAAGCCATTATGTGGAAGTCACTGAGGTCATTATGAGAGCATACCAGTGAAGTCAGAATAAATTTGTTAGTTGTCTCCTGTGACCAAGATGCAATTAGCAACAACAGGACTTGCACTGGCATGCCTGTCTTTTGATCATGGTTTTATTGCCCCTGCTAAGGAACCATTCTAGCTGCTAAGGCCTGCTATTGTGTCAATGCTTGTGTGAACTGATAAGACATAATTATTTGCACTCTGTGGGTTGAGGGGAAGGTAGGAGCTTCCCAAGCCAGATCATTACTTGCCTGCATTATTGCAATTTTACAGCATACCAGATATTGCCAGTCTAAGAGGAATATCTCATGTAATAGTTATACATAACATCTTGGAATTATGTCGATAAACAGCATAATTATCTCGTAATATAACGTGTGTTATTGTTTTTGGTAAAGACTCTCGTGTAAAAAGTATTTTGAAAAGTATTTGAAATACTTCCTAATGTATTTATATTTAAATACTTTTGCATTACAAAGTATTTGTATTTGAACCCCTCAGGAGTATTAATTTGTATTTAGATACTTTTCAATGTATTTGACCCCATGTATGCACTCAGGTCATCACAGCGACGAGCACACGTGTCGGTTGAAAACGGCAGTTTGCTAATCTGTTCGAAAATGTTCTCTTTGTTTGGAAAACTCGCAAACATAACTTCGGCACCAGCCAGGAAAGCCGTCTTGAACACTTCGGCGTCAGCAAACGGCACCTGGTGGTGCGCAAGGGAGTAACAAATGCGATAGCTAGCTTCGTGACTCGCACTTTGAGCAAAAACCGACACTCGCTTCGCCTCGCCCACATATATGCATCAAAGCGTTTCTTGAACTCCTTTAGACGCTCACCGTTATCTGGGTAAGCGCCGTCAAAATCGTTCTTATGTTTCGAGTCGTAATGTCGTTTCACATCGTACCTCTTCATCTCAGCGACGCTATCGCGGCAAATAAGACACATGGCTTTTTGATCATATTCGCGATAACAAAAAAGAACTCATAGTCCCAGTTGTCATCGAACAAGTGTTTGCCAGAAGTATCAGTTCGACGTTTCTTTTCTAAAGTTTTCGGGATCGCAGCAATAAACGACTTATAGAATAATCATTCTAATACAACAATTAAAAAAATTACAGTGGATTAATTAGGCGAAATATAACGTATAAGGAAAAAGAGCTAATAATACCGCTGTACAAAACAATAGTTAGGCCTCATTTAGAATATTGTATTCAAGCGTGGAGGCCACATTGCAGGAAGGACGTAGCTATGCTAGAAAGAGTACAGAGGAGAGCAACTAAATGATACAAAAACTGAGTGATCTTAGTTACGAAATACGCCTAAAAGAATGTGGTTTAACAACACTACAGACCAGGAGATTGAGAGATCAGACAGAAGTGTTTAAAATATTGAATAGTTATGAAAATATTGATAGAAATATGTTTTTCTCAGTTAAGAAAGATAGAAGGACCAGAAGACACGAAGTTACATTAATAAAGGAGCAGTATAGATAAGCCATAAGAAAGTTCTCATTCTCACAAAGGACTGTAAATGAATGGAATAGATTATCGTTCTGCAAATCCTGGCCCGAATCTAAAAGTAGTAATATTGAGAGAAAACAGATCGGGAAAAACAATTTTGATTTGTTGATTTCGACTCTATTGTTGAATCTAGGCAACATGAGATTACTTTGGAGTTACGTCGTCAACCCATTTTCAACCTGGGACAGTTAGGCCTACTATCGTACGCCCTCGTACGAAACGTTTACCTTTATCCGGGCGTTAAATTTTATCCGGGTGATGTTTATGTGCATCATATTTGGCACAGGTAGATCACATAGTGATAAATAATATCTAGTAGTTAAATATGTTTCGTCTGTTGTCATAATACGAGCGTTATAGTTAGAGTACATCATTATAATTTGCTATTTCAGATTTGTGACCAAGTATAAGAGTAAGTCACGTGACGTGTGCGTGGAGAGGAAACTGTTTTACGACAGAAATTGTTTATGTCCGTGGGAAGTAAATATTGCATAATTTATGTATATATATATAGACATATATATAAATATATATATATACATATAAACATACGTAACGCCCAATATATATGAAAACGCGACATCCGTAGCTGATGCTAAATACATTTCCCTAGATACGCGCACGCGCAGAAACGTCACCCGGATATAACTTAACGCCCGGATAAATGTAAGCGCGATAACGTGTCTTGATCAACATTTATGATATGCGCGTTTATTTAATTCTGCGTAATTGTCCGATGGCGCTGCGTAGATAGTTGGTCGTCATGCATTTTTATATTGGTTAATATTGACTTTTTATTTTGTATCGAAGGCATTCGATTGATAAATTACCGATGGCATCGCTATATTACCCTACCCTTCTTCCAGAATCCAGGAGCATGCACTGATTCTCTAATGATTAGTTTGTTGAGATTATAATAATTGCTTGTCAAATAGTGAGACAAGCAATGACATTAGTAATAATCATATATAATAAGCGCCACTAGTCGATTGTGCAGATCAATGAAATGGGCCCCACGTTTATGTTGTGGTAAAGGTGACACGAACAGGTTGAAATAAATGCTATAGTAAATATAATATATATATATAAAATAAGATAATCACATAGTCCAAAAATATATATAAAATTGAGTTTTCATAAAATCACGCAAATAGGAATGCTCCCTCACACACCGCCTCTGAAATTTTGCCTTCGGGAGTTTCCGTGAGTGTGACGTCATATGTGTCATAGAAGCTGGCGGCTGATTGAAGTTGTCTATGTAACATGTTATTCAGCGGTTGCCGCACTGTTGTCTTCGATTAATGACAATCAGTCATTGTATATTGGATGATAGCTATGGAAATGCTTCGGCGAAGAGTTGTTTGTTTTCGATCGAATGCCAAAGACAAGAACTGAGAGGATTATAAACAGATAAATCGACTGAATTTGATGACCATCTCATCGCCATCGATATCGCAACTTGAAAGTTGGATTCGCATCTGCTACGCCTTTGTCAGTGTGATCATGTTGACAGTAGTTGTTTCGTGACGGATACAGTAGTTTGTGAATTCGAATAATACAAGTATCAGTGACGTTACCCATCATCCTGACTATTGTCAAGAGAACCACCAAAAAGAGACAAAGTTTGATGAAGTGTGAGCTGCAAAGGCGAAGCAACTTGGTTTTTAGTCGAGATAAGCCAAATCCAAGAAGAGTGACAAAACGTAGGCGTAGCAGCGATTTATTTGCTACACCTCATTTGTATTTATCAGTTGTACTTCATAAATATGTTATGCGTTGTTAACCTATACAAAATTACTTAGAGTATTTCAATACCAGCAATGAACTATCAGTTTTTGGAGCGCACGTCTGCAAATGGAAAAGGACTGTTCGTTAACTGAAGCTGAGCATTTCGCCTTCGCTTCAAAGGATGTCGTTCAACTTCTCGGCTCGACTGTTGCAAATTACTGGCTTGGCAGTTCGCGAACATGTCCTTCTAGCATGTATACAATATAACATTTTGACCATGTTGTTGGATATTTATATTATAAATGTGTAGAACTCTGCGTGTCATAACATCGCGCCCAATGTCAATGCTTAATTCCGTGGCACCTTTGTATTGTGTCGTTTTTTCTTCCGTCCGACTCCTTCGGTAAATGTCTATGTTGAACTGGCAGCTACCATTCTTAATAAACCTGGTTGGCATGTCATCATTCGGTGTAAACTTGTTATGAGAATATATGTTTTGACTATATTCACTACATCGTCGTAATTACATAAATAACAAGGTGCAATAAAACTGTACACTGAATAGTTATTTGCTGCGCTGCAATTAAACTATCAAATAATATTAAGATAATTTATTTTAATTATGTATGTTTTGACTGCAACATAGTACGGGAAGGGGATACTTATTTCAAACCAACAACAATGATTATGTAGTATACCTCTGTGTGCTCAGATTTTAGTAAATCCAACAAATAGATAAGGTTATCTGTTTTTATTATACTGATGTATAGTTGGTTTGTATTTCAGTATTGCTATTGCTCACAAATCAAGGGATGAGGAAACACTATCGTCTTCAACTCTTACATGTGAACCCTTTCACATTCTCCATTGTGCATAGAACACTGTGCATCAGATAGTGCTGAATAGGAATTTGGAGACACTTGCTGTGAGAGAGCAGTCAAGCATACATGATTATGTATCAACAAGAAAATTAAATGCCTAAAAATATTGCATGCTTCATTTGACTGCTATTATTATAAAATACCTTGTATATATTGTACAGTATGTATATATTGTACAGTAAAAAAGCTGTTGTGTTTACACAATTCTATGAATAATATTGTAGTCAAATAAGTCAACAAACATTTGAAATTACCTCTAATTCTGTTCCATCATACATTATACATTATCGTGATGTATAGCTGGTATGCAAAATCGTGGTGTGGGTCTTTTGAGAAATGTTCTTGAACAATTATAACTGCACTGACATAATGTATATTTTGGATTTTTGTATGTAAATCATCACATTAAAATGCGACTTGTAAACAACCTAGCACATTTACGAACCTATTTTGATACATGTAGCCATTGATGAGTAAATTTGTGTGACTAATTACACAGAGATTGGATATTTCACAAGTGTACTACGGTTTATGAACATACGAAAATAACAGTCGGACAAAAGCAATGCCTGCTCCCGAAGCTATCAGCGGCGAAATGTCGACTCGAGTGTGTCGGTCACACTTGTCAAAATACACGTTGCACTGCGGCTATTGTGATGAATATAGGTTCCTGTTACCGAGTATGGGGTCGCTTTATAAACTCCGGATTACATCATCGCAGAAGCCTAACCAAATTATTAAGTGTTTAAAAAAATAGAGCCGCGTTGTCGTCGGAAGTAACTGAAATCTCTGAATTACTCAATGACATTGGCAGCGACAGTGTCAGTAAAATCACTGAATCTGTGAATGGCTGGCTTGCACAATTCTGTCAGTTGCGCGCATCATTATTAATACGATTACAATATTAAACAGTTATACGTGTAGACGTATTTGACGTTGAACATAATCCGTGTGATTCATGAATGTATTGTCCGTTTCCAATAAAACTCGATGTTCGGTATGTGAATCTGAAATTGTCGTTTGTCACCGGCAACAACGACAGTCTCAAAATGTTAACATTGTCGTCATCATCGTACATGTCGTAAACTTTCCTGGGTGACGTCTATTGCCAATGGTTCATCGCTGTATGCGGCAACAGTCCTACAAGTCATCACATTTGCGACACAACTGTCCAAATCCGAATCACAAGAATCTTACGCCGTGTCTTCCATGTTTCCAGTGGTGAGACATATTTGGGTTATGGCACATATTACGTCACAGTACTTTACCAAGCGGCAATCAGGATTTAATTCGGAAATCGGTCAGGTAGGCTGGTTTTTACACATTAAACTGCGTGTATGTATTAACTAAGGAACCTGTCGGGTATTACACTGGTCTAAATAGCGTCATGTTAGTATGTTATTTACGTGGTTAAAATAGAAAATTTATGTTCATGTCACCTTTAAGATCGTCTTTACGCTATTCGGCTCCGAAGACCGTTCAAACCATTGTTACATCAACGTTGACTATATTGTTGTATTAGAATGATTACTGTGTGAGTTTTCTATTGCTGTGATCCAGAAAACTGTGGCATCTTCAGAAAAGAAACGTCGAACTGATATTTCTGGCAAACGATTGTTCGATAGCAACAAGGAATATGAGTTATTTTTTGTTATCGAGAATACGATCAAAAAGCCATGTGTCTTATTTGCCGCGATAGTGTCGCTGAGATGAAGAGGTACGATGTGAAACGACAATATGACTCGAAACATAAAAAGGATCTTGACAGCGCTTACCCAGATAACGGTGAGCGTCTGAAGGAATTCAAAGAACGCTTTGATGCACATGTTGGCGAGGGGTAGCGAGTGTTGGTTTTTGCTCCTTCATTCCTGAGAGTTGCTTAGTTGCACGTCTCTGCACATTTTCTATCACATCGTTATATTTTTGTTTATAAGGATACCATACACTTACTGCGTAATTTAAATGACTCCGTACTAAAGGTTTATATACAGGTATAAAACTATTTTCATTTAAGGTTGTAAACGACCTTCTAATAATTGCCATGATACTGTTTGCTGTATCAATCTTTTGGCTGATATGCTTGTCAATTTGTAGCTTTGTTTCAAGAATAACCCTAATATATTTTTCTTCTTCTAAAAGATATAACCCATGGACCATAGTGTTGATTTTTAAATTGTAAGTATACATATGCTCATCTTTTTCCTATGTGCATCAGTTTACATTTGTCTACAATGTAGATGAAATTTTAATAATATTGATTAAACCATCTTGTTGTGTGTTATGATCATATGTGCTAATACCTGTTCTAAAAATGTTGGTGTCATCTGCAAACATGTACTTATATATATATATATAAGTCTGAAGCTATATTGCTTGGTAGATCGCTTAAATACAGAATGAATAGGATTGGTCCTAGGACATTCCCCTGGTGGATGCCACTGGTTACCCTTGTCCACTCAGAGTTTGTTCCGTGTATGTTGTCCTGTTGTATACGATCAGACAAGAATGCTTCAATCCATCTTAATGTTGAGCCTTTTATACCATATGATTCTAGTTTGCCTATAAATCTTCTGTGGGGACGGTATCAAAATCCTTCATGGAATCTAAATACACTGTGTCAATAGAGTCTCCTCTATCTAATGACATAATGGTCCATGATTCCATAACATTTAACAGTTGTAATACTGTTGAACGACCTTTAATAAAACCGTATTGTTGATTACTGAAAAGGTTATTACTTGTCATATGATCAACAATGTGGTCTTTAATGCATTGTTTCATGCATTTGCATAATATACTCGTTATACTTACATGTTTGTAATGTCCTGCCTTTTTACGGCTTCCCTTTTTATATATTGCTAATATCCTTCCTTGTTTCCATTCCTTTGGTAGTTCACCCATAGCTGGAGAATTATTAAACAGCCAAGCTAATGGTATATATAATTGGATCGATAATTCTTTTAGGAATCTATGGTGTATACCATCTGGTCCTATTGATTTACCCACATTGAGATTTTTTTGTTTTTCTTTAACCATTTCCTCCTCAATAGTCAAATTTTCCATACTGTGTTTTAATTCCACCGGCGGGATGCGGGGGGTGTCACCATCTGGTTCTACCTTGAAAACACTTGAGAAAAATTTACCTAAGACATCTGCCTTTTCCATGTCAGAATTTGTCAGTCTCGATATCGGGTCATATTACTATGTTCAAATCTGAAACACCTTCCCTACTTTTTGTTTTGGAATTCATGTAGTTCCATACTGCTTTTGGGTTTGACTTAGCGTCTGATGCTAACTTTGTTTCAAATTCCTTCTGGATCTTCCTTGTTAATTTACGGACTTGATTTCTAGCCCTACATTATTCATTATAGTATTTCCCTTCTTGGGTTTCCATATAACGCTTCCATAGTGTGTGCTTCTTTTTAATTGTTTTTACTGATTTCTTATCTAGGGGTACTTTCCCTTTATGTATGTTTGTGATACTAACTACTCTATTGAGGTAGGTAGGTAGGTAGGTTTTATTTGGAATTGTATAAGTCATACATACAAATATAAACAATCCGTAAAACAATCGACAAAATGATATACAATTCCAGGTTGACAGCGAAGCCAATTAAGACTGTAACCGATTTGTTTTAATTATTCCAATATAAGATGATAATGATTAAGTAAACTTGTCGCCGTCATCCTCAAAATAACTATTATCAACAATTATTTTACATGTAGTGTAGTGAGTTGGTTACGTTGCTATAATTAATAGAACATATATGTAAATGTAATGACAGTAACATTAAATGATAAATGTTCGCATAAATAGTCTTTCGAAAAAATATGTGGTTATGCCAAGCTTCAGCAATGGTATAAAATGGTATGAAATGATCATCTATTTTTTAATACGTCCCTTAAACTTTGTCCATTGGTCATCTATTTTACCATTGCCAGTTACTTCTTCCCAATCAGTATTATTCAATATTTCCTTTATACCTTTATAATATTCTTTTTCACAGTAGTATTTTACGCATTTTCGATTTGCTGTATCAGCATAACACCTGAATGTTATCATGAGAACAGAGTGGTCACTTTTCCTGAGTGGACTCTTATGTACTATTTCATTTATCACACCCTTTTCATTTGTTATAACTAAGTCAAGGACGTTTGATTTGTTTCCTAATCGTCCCCTTGTGGGCAGCGTAACATACTGGAAGAGAAAATAGCTCATTGCCTCGCTAATTGCTTTATTCAGATAATCATCATTGATACTCTAACCCCCTGGGCATCCTATGGAACGTTTATCTTTTTTATTTAATTTGATTTCCACCCACTCTGACTCCTGAAAATGTGCCTCCAAATACAGAAAGGGTGTTGCTTTAAGTGATTTATGTGTATGTAGGACTACTCCTCTTCCTTGTTTGTCTACTATATTATGGAATAAATCTTATTCATTTAATGCCAGTTTTGCTGGGTTTAATAAATATTGTTTTTTGTTTTACCTCTGTGATACCTATTATCATGCATTTGTTTTCTTGAACTCTAGTTTTGAACTCTGTGAGTTTATTTATTAAACTATAGTTATTTATGTGTATAATTATGTTGTTTACATTATTTTTTTGTTTTGTCGTTCTTAGTGTCTTTCTTCCTCGTCCTTTGTGGGCTTGATTTTTTAAATAATTATAATGGTACAACCGTTTTATGTTACTACGCGCTATGCATGGGCTCATGCTGATTGGAACTATACTCGTGAACATATGTGATATTTGGACACTACAGCCTGCAATCGCACCTGTTCGTAGTAACGAAGACTACACTGTTCCACCTATGTTGACCCATATTCGATACTACAGGCGCGAACTGCTGCGCCATAGCAAGGTAATAACGAAAGACAATAGACTATATGAGCCGGTGTACTACCTATTGAAACTATTTGGGATAGCCGTACCACCGCGTGGGTGTAGAGGCGGCAAGACCCGTAGACACAAACAAACCGTAAACACTGCGCCTGTTGTGCAATCGATCTCACTGTCAGGACAAGCGATATCTGTGATCGTAACTGCCAGGACACATCCCCAGAGTAGTACGATCACACCGTATATCGACTGTGATCGGACTTCGACCAGTCACCAGACACGCAACAAATGAACTGCACACATCCTCATAAATACGTGACAACTTGATTACTCTGACATTACCATACAATCCTTTGAACTGCACAAACCTTGTTCTGCTAAATGCAAGATCCGTCAGGAACAAAACTGATTTCATTACCAATTATATCCACGAACATGATCTTGATATCATCTCGCTTACGGAGACGTGGCTGACATGTGACCCCAAAGACATCCCAAATGCCAGCAAGTTGACCCCGGATGGATACAACTTCGTCCACAAGCCTCAGCCCGACCGACGGGGTGGGGGGATCGGTGTTTCATACACGTCGTGAATCAACATGATCTTATTGCCACAGTGGCCAGCATTGTCCTTCCAGTGCCTTGAGGTGGTATTTGTTATCAGGTTATTACTCGTTTATAAACCTCCATCCACAGTCCAAGGAGGAGTTTCTTTAAACATGTTTATGGCCAATTACCTGGAATTGTTCACAGCACAGTTGACTGGACTAATTATCGTGGCCGATTTTTGACTTCCTGCGTCTTACCCCATGGAAAAGCGCAACGACTGCTACGGACATGTGCAATGCATTACTGCAGTTCGGTGAAGAGAACGAGTTAACATGGGACAACCTTGTTTCAATTTGTAAGGATGGTGCTCCAATTATGCTTAGACGTCGAGCTGGGCTCGTTACAATGTTCCGACAGCGAATCGGCGAAGTTCTGTTTTATAACACTGTACGCTGGCTCAGCTGTGGTGCAGTTCTGGAGAGATTTGTTGCACTGTTCCCTGACATCGTCAGCTTATTTGAAGAAATCGGTCGTCCTGTCGCTAAGCTGGACACTCGGATCTGCGTCCTGGCAGACATCTTTGGACACTTGAACATGTTGCTCCAGGGAAGGCAGAAGCTGCTGTGTAATCTGTACGAACCAGTAAAAGGGGTTTAGCGGCAAGCTTTCTCTTTTCAAAGTTCACGCAGAGAGTGTAAACTTTCTGCATTTCCGGTTCACGAGAGAAGTTTGCGGCGAAAACGATGAGCGCACCCGAGACGCCAAGCAGGTGTTTGCCGGTGTGTTGGAGAGTCTGCGGACAGCCTTCAGTGAGCGATTCGTAGGCTTCGCTTCTATCGATGACGTGTGTTGCTTTTTTGCCAGTCAATTTACTTCCCAACCTGAAGTGTGTCACAAATTCAAGCAGACGTTCGGTGTCGATGAAGCTGTATTGCAAGAGGACGTCATCGACTTCCAAGTTGTGCCGGGCGTAAAAGAAGAGTTTCTCGCTGAAAAGGACGACCTGGTGCTGTTCTGGTCTACGAAAGTGCCGGTCCGGTTTCTAGCGTTACGAGAGGCTGCGCAAAGGTTCCTAGTACTCTTGTGGTCGTGTGAGTCGGGATTCTCGGCCATGAATCATATCAAAAACTCAGTTGGGGGCCGATTGACCGACAAGCGATTGAATGCGCTTCTGCGACTCTCGATCTCCCTTCTCGCTCCAGGATTCAGTCGATTATCGAAGAACATGCAACACCACCCTTCTCAATAACTTGGTCGAGTCGGTGGGCTGGACAGTCGACATTTACAGTATACTTTCTGAATATGACTTTTAGAGAATGTGATTTATTAATTATCTGGGTATATTTAATACAAACATAAATCGCTGTATATGAGTACATATACACACATGTACAGCTGTATGTATGTGTTCCTTCCTTTAGAACATTGGCCCGCATAGTCCTAGCTGGAGAAAAATGGCCCCTAGCTCAAAACGTTTGCGGAACGCTGATCTAAACTGTTCAATACCATCGATCTGTCGCATTGTATGCCATTACTTCATAAAATCTAAATCACCATTGCGTTCATCTACCCAGTAAAGTCTTATCAAATGGAGAATATGTAATACTTATCTAGCACCAGGTATACGGGTAAAATGTTGTAAATGTCTTTAAACCTACTCCCTTAATTTGATTGTTTTGCTCCTCGCGTTTCTAGTAATTTCACAAAACCAGAGGTAGGAAGTACTCCTCATGATATCCTAGTTCGTTTATGCATACGTGTTAGTTCGTTTTTTTAAATTAATAGAAAAATTGCAAACTCTTTCGTTTGTGGATTCAACCGGATTCGGTCGTTTGCTTCGATTTTACATGAGTGTGGACATTGAACTTTGTGTGGAATCGCGTCCTTGTCTTCTCGTGATCGCGAATTATGGGCGATATTGACCTCTGACCCCACACTTTGGCGCTGTTGAAGTTATGAAATACCGAGTTTATGTAATGCGTGGACGTCCATGAATATATGCCACCGACACGGCAAAATGGGCTAAATTAGACAGACAAAGACAGTACCCACACATAAAGGTGTATTTCTATTTGGGAAAGACTATGGAACGAAAGAAAGTAAACAGAACGAGTTGGGGACAGTGCCAGTGGACTGTGACCGTGGCCCGTGGGGTCAGTAACAACGTAAACAGATGCAGCGTTCGCAAAAGGTCTTCCAGACGGGTTAATAATTTTGAATTATTCAGCTATAATCACGTATATTTAGACGTATGAGTACATATATTAATGTTGCTTGTTCTAAATTTATTTGATTGTTTACCTTTTAGTCATTGGCAATGGCGGCATGGGCGGCCTGGCTGGGCCCTGTTTACTACTGTCTAGTATCAGCAAAAACAATATGTACATAATTTACTAATAACAGTAATGTAATAGTAATTTACCTGATCTGTTACTTTTGTATTAAAAATTACTATTATTAGACGTTTCAAAATTTAATTTGAATTCAATGTCATCTTGGTATTTAATTATTTACAAGGAAAACAATATTCCAGTAGTTCCACCAGGTTTTTTGATTGCCCCTTCTGTGAGTTTTTGTTATGTTCAGAAAACCAGCGCCCCTCAATACCGTGAAATTTAATGCCCATAACATGCATATATATATAATATAGATAGCATTTGACCGTGGGCATTGGCTGCATTTGGCAGGTGGTCGTTCACTGCATTGCAATTTTTGTAAGTACATTAATTAAAATAATTATTGTTAGAAACAATCAGTGCTAACTATTAATACATGTACTATATTTTTAGAACTCGAAGTGTGTCGACACCACATGCAGATGTATGCGGCAAAGCTCTCCACCTTCAGGTAAACGAGTGTTGTGGTACACATTACTCTATCACCAAACCTTTTATCAAAATTATAAATACAAGCAATAAACAAGTATGCCATAGCCGTATCCAGGGGGCCTGGGGGTACGTGCCCTTAGACCTTGGGATTTGTGTGTGTCTGCAGACCTTTCATAATGGGCCCACGCGACTGTGTCACCAGACCATTTGAAATGTGCCCCAGTTTAGGTGATAATAATAAGCTGAAGTTATGGCATCATCCAACCGAGACAGCGGAGCGGCTGAAGTTATGGCGGCGCGGTAGCGACAAAATTTAGAATACACCATTTGGTTCGGCCGCCAGTGGAGGTTTTTGTGCCCCCTCCCCCGACTCGATTTCTGGATCCACCCCTGTATGTGATAGTTTAGTTTGTCTGCATGAGGATTTTGCAGTAATGTGGTGTCCTCATTAAATTGCATATTGTTGTAAGAAATGCATGTGAATTAAAGTAAAGTCAATGTAAAGTAAAAACGTTTTATTGAAACTATTTGATGAGATTGACTATAAAATAATGAAAAACACAATATAACTACAGGTACAACCACTGCACTTGGTATGTATAATGTAATAATTTTTAATATCACATACACATCACATGCACATTGTCATAAAATGCAAAGCAACAAAAGAAGCAAAAATTAGGAAGTGGTTGACAAAATATCAGGTACATTTAAAAACAAACAGTTACTTTTATCACGATCCTTTTTTTACAAAAAGCAACACTATTAGATATTGTACGGAATTAAGCTTTGTATAAATTCCTAGTAATTACTTGTCCATGAAATATAGTAATTATTATAAGGGAATTTGTGTTTAATAAGTATACCCTTAGAACTGCTTTATTCTAGTAGCTTGTGTTCTTATAATTATATCTGCGATACAGGATGTTCCCCTAGGTTTAGCTCAGGTCATCTCCAAAGATAGAGATAGCTGGGCTGGACAATAGTTGGGAGATGAGTCAGTTAGCAGATAAGGCAATGCGGGATCAGAGACCAGGTAGCCAGGTAGCGAGCCCGACTGTAGCGCGCCACATTAAGAAATGCAGAAGAGGCACTGACCTATGGGAATCGCGAGTCACAATGAAGAGAGGGATGTAGCGAGTATTTAAGGAAAGAATAGAGCGCGATTGAGGAGAGGCATTGGGAAGCAAATTTCTGAGAACGTGCAGAGAGGACGTGCGGAGCACTTGCGCGTGAGAACCATGTGACAATTGGTTACCACGGAGGACCAGTATTGATTGTACTGATCTGTATCGTGCTAACTGTATGTATTAAAGGTTCTTGAAACGAACAATGGAAAGTCTTCTGCAATGATTGAGTAATTAGAATCTTCCTCTGTGAGTATCTGATTTCTATTAGACAGTAACACATTGGCTGAACTGAGTAGGTCGATGTCTAAATTGTCTATGGAATCAACGCAGAGGAAGAACGTTGCAATACGTGCCCAAATTAGGATACCGAGTCTACGAACGGAATAGGCAGATGCGACAAAGGGAAATAATAGTAGATCCCGGGCATTCTTTAATATGATGTCAAATGCTAGTTGTAGTTTATAGATGCCTTGTATGTTTACAACTCACAAAACTAGTGACTAAACAATTATGTGTATTTAACAACATTTTTTAATATCACATGCCCATAAAGTGTAAACCAATGAGAACAAAGTACTTACGAAGATGTTTAGTTGAACAAATGTAACATGTACACGTCAAATAAAAATACCTATATTATGATTGTTTGTTAAACAAAATCAATATGATATAAAATTCGAAAATTTTGTAGTTTGTGCAATGCTTAGTTTGTTTACAACTCACACAAAATAGTAACTAGATTAATCAGGGTCATCACCATGTGATTGAGAATTACATGTACAATCATTAAAGCTACATTGCTCAGGTTTACTCACTTGTAAGAAGAGTACCGGCTACAGACGTATATTAATTTCAATGTTGCTGAATGCTTTCCACATAAGTCGAGATGTTGTTCGATTTAACAGGTCTGCCAGGGAGTAAAGTGTAAAGCGCTTTGAGCAATCCTGAGGACTGGATACTACACCATATCAGATGGTGTAATACGTACCTTCGTACAACCACTTTGGAATCTTCATCTTGATACACCAAAGCACGTGTGTGTTGTTATTGTTTTCGAAAGCGTGGGATGCCGATCTCGTGTAAAGCACGTGACCGAAATGGCGCAGGAGGTCGACAGCGCTATTGGCTTTCGCCAGCTATACCCGATGTAACGACAAATCTTTTTTGACAATTAAAAAGACAAGTACGTATTTTTAATTAAACCGACTGTGCACACTAGTTAAACTATTCACACATTACACACCTGGACGTAAAAGAACCGGATTGGCGATGGGTAAACCAACTGATTAAGGACCTTTAAGATGAGGCAATAACAGTTGTGTATTCTGTCTAAATGATGGCTATGCCAAGCGGTAGTAAAAAACCATGTAACATGCATCGCATCACTGAAATCATGGTCTCCATGTAACTAGAATAGAATGTAACTGGAGAGGATGAGAAAGCACAGCAATCAGGTGCTGAACAAAGCTCCACACGATCTGCGCCATCAGCACCGATGGCGAGCACAATTTGTATATACACAAATGTTGATTCACTAATGAACAAGCTGCCTGAATTAAAAGTACAAGTCGCAACCAATGATAATAGGAATAACGGAGGTAAGACACAATGAAAAAAATGGAAAGGGGTATGCCTGTATGTGCAAATTCACTTAAACCCATAGAATGTAACATAAATGATGTTATATCTTTTGAGGAATATGTTTGGGTGGAGGTAAAACTAGCAGGAAAAGACAAAAAAGATAAACTACTTGTTGGATGTGTATACCGCAGCCCCACCAGCAGTGACACCATCAACGAGAAGCTATGTGAACTTATACGCAAGTTAGACGGCATGAACGATTCCCACATAGTATTGATGGGAGACTTCAATTACCTGAATATTAACTGGATGGACGATGCAAATATTGATGAGAAAGCGTGCAGAACAGAGAAACAGTTCTTAGAAAGCACAAGAGATGCATTCCTTCTACGGCACATCATGGAACCGCCACGCTGCAGATTAATCCAAGTCCCACATCTATTAGACTTGATTTTTTATAATGAAGAGGACATGGTAAACGACTACAATGTCAAGGATCCACTCGGAAAGAGTGACCGCTGTTTGATCACATTTACATACCATTGTCAAACACTAGTTCAAAATCAAAGCAGTGAAACGTTCATGTATGAGAGGAGAAACTATGAACAATTACGAGATCTGTTGCGAGATGACTGGGAAGCCAAATTTGATCAATTAAATACAGAGGAAAGGTGGGAAATGCTTACAAATAGACTAGAAAAGGCAGAGCATGGGCGTATCCCCAAGAAGAAATCAAGGGAATCAGGAAAGTATAAGCCATTATGGATGAACAAGAAAGCAATGGAGAAAGTGAAGAAAAAGCACAGGGCTTGGAAGAAATGCCTACGAACAAAGGAAAGGAAAGACTACCCAGATTACACGAAAGCTAGGAATCAAGCAAGAAGAGCTATTCGACGGGCAGTCCATTGCACATGAGATTAAAAGCAATCCAAAGCATTTATGGAACTACGGTCAAAAATGAAAACAAGACCAACAGTAGCTGATCTCCAAAAGGAAGACACTACAGAACTAACAACTACATACAAAGAGAAGGCAGAGGTCCTGAGTAATTTTTTTTCACTAGGGAAGACTTAACAAATGTACCAACAGTTGAGGATCACCAGGGAATCAATACCCTAGATGATATCAACTTCACCATTAAAGATGTTGAGAAAAAACAAAGAGATCTCAAAACTGAGAAATCACCAGGACCTGATGATGTACACCCCCGTGTACTAAAGGAACTCACGAAGGAACTGAAAGTGTCATTGTACATCATATTCAGGAAGTCCTTTGATACATGCATATTACCAAAAGTTTGGAAAACTGCGAATGTATCACAAATTTACAAGAAAGGCAATAGGCATTTAACAGCAAACTACAGGCCGGTAAGCCTGACTGCAGTGGCTTCTAGAGTCACGGAATCGCTGATTAAGGATGCCATTATAACACACATGGAAACTAACAAGTTATTTGCAGACCAGCAGCATGGTTTCATTACTGGGAGATCATGTACTATTAATTTCAACGCTGGATGACTGGACAAGAACACTAGACGAAGGAAAATGTGTAGATGCTATATACATGGACTTCAAGAAGGCATTTGACTCAGTACCGCATCAGAGACTACATTCAAAGATAAACGGATATGGAATCAAAGGAAAACTACTGAAATGGATAGAAGCATTCCTCACCTGTCGCAAGCAAAGGGTCTTAATCAATGGTGTATCACCCCCCTGGCCAGATGTTCTGAGCGGGATACCCCAGGGAAGTGTTCTTGGTCCCATTCGTTTTATATTGTATATTAATGATATAACAAATGCAGTAGAATGTGGCATGAAGATATTTGCGGATGATACAAAATACACCACGAAATTTCAACAAGACAACATTGCTTAGATCTGCAGAAAGACCTAGACCAATTACAGGAATGGATTGAGAAGTGGCAGTTACACTTTCACCTGGACAAATGCAAGCTATGAGAATTGGACATGGGCACCCAGAATTTATCTACACCTTGACTAGAGCAGCAGGTACAAATCCTCTGGAGTGTAGCCATGTCGCTAAAGATCTATAAGCACCCAGGTTGATGATCAGCTGAGATTCACACCACATGTCCAAAAGGCTGTATGTAATACTAACAAATTGCTGGGTGTAATCCGTCGTACGTATCAATATCTAGACAATCTTTCTCCATCTTTATAAAGGACTTGTCCGACCTTCTTTGGAGTATGGCTAAGCAGTCTGGTCTCCAAAGTATCAGTACGATATTGATGCTGTGGAAGCTGTGCAAAGAAGAGCGACACGATTGGTGCCATAATTAAAACATTATGATTATGAAACGAGATTAAAGGTCCTAAACTTGCCAACGTTAACATATCGTAGATTACGAGGGACGTTATTAATGTTTACACATATTTTAATGGCATATTTACTTGCACGCACACTATGTTTAACCTGGACTTGTATGATGGAACACGGGGGCATTCTTTAAAGTTGTATAAAAACAGGAGTAAATGAGAACTAAGGAAACACTTCTTTAGTGAGAGAGTAATTGATGTATGGAACACCTTACTCAAAGCCATTGTCACAGCTCCATCAGTCAATGCACTGAAGAACCGACTCGATATATTATGAATGCACCAGCCAGTCAAATTCGATTATAAAGCAACATTGGTTAAACGTACATAGGCAAATTTGCCTGAAGACCGAAGAGGATGTATGTATGTATGTATGTATGTATGTATGTATGTATGTATGTATGTATGTATGTATGTATGTATGTATGTATGTATGTATGTATGTATGTATGTATGTATGTATGTATGTATGTATGTATGTATGTATGTATGTATGTATGTGTGTATGTGTGTGTATGTATGTATGTATGTATGTATGTATGTATGTATGTATGTATGTATGGATGTATGCATGCATGCATGTATGTATGTATGTATGTATGTATGTATGTATGTATGGCGGCATGTATGTATAGTATGTGCATGAATGCGCATGCATGTATGTATGTATGTATGTATGCATGTATGGCTGTATGTATGTAGCGTACGTATGCATGTATGCATGCATGCATAAAATGCATGTATGTATGTATGTATGTATGTATGTATGTATGTATGTAAGCGTATGTATGTAGTGTATGTATGTGGCTGCATGTATGTATGTATGTATGTATGTACGTAGCGTATGTATGTATGTGGCGTATGTATGTGGTATGTATATGTGCGTATGAATGTATGTATGTACGTATGAATGTGTATGTATGTATGTATGTATGTATGTATGTATGTATGTATGTATGTATGTATGTATGAATGTGTGTGTATGTATGTATGTATGTATGTATGTATGTATGTATGTATGCATGCATGTATGTACGTATGCATGCATGTATGTATGTATGTATGTATGTATGTATGTATGTATGTATGTATGTATGTATGTATGAATGTGTGTGTATGTATGTATGTATGTGATGTATGTATGTATGTATGTATGTATGTATGTATGTATGTATGTATGTGTGTATGTGTGTATGTATGTATGTATGTATGTATGTATGTATGTATGTATGTATGTATGTATGTGATGTATGTATGTATGTATGTATGTATGTATGTATGTATGTATGTATGTATGTATGTATGTATGTATGTATGTATGTATGTATGTATGTATAAGTACATCTCAAAACATAGTGTTCTGTATTTGACCTACGGCGTGATATGGGGCTTGATTATAGAACGAACATATAAAATGAAGGGGCATACGACACCCACGTCAGCGGAACCATTTACAATCAAACATGTAACGTTTTCGTCTTTGTTTCTCACTTAAATTCATCAAAATGGCCGATTGATGTTACTGAAACCAGTTTCAACGAACGTCGGCTCAGACCAGTTAATGTTTGTCATTACCAACATTAATTTTTGACGACGATAAGAACCGGCAGACACCCTACGCGGGCAACTTGCAAGGTCCTCGGTAGAAGATACACTGTCAACGTGTGTGGCTTGTGAAATAAGATAAACGAGACCGTTCCGCCTCTTCTTTTACTAGCAAAATGTTTTTTTAATTACAGGGTTCCTCAACAAAGTATTCCCTTTCAGACAATGTTGTCATCCATCCAATCCAGTTTGTTGTACAATATCATAAATCAAATAAGTCGTCTTCCTTTCCCTACGTCTCTCCCATTTATTTCACTTATATGCACCGCCCTACGAAACGGTACAGTATATACTATTTTTCCATCATTTATCTATTTGATTTTAAAGACGATACTATCCTCAATCATTATTGTATTTAAACTGTCCTAGACAGTCTTTTCCACACCCGCTACGCAACATACGCACTGTGTCCTCATTCGTAACTCGAATTCATTCTCTCGGCCATTCGTACACACACACACACGCACGCACACACGCACGCACACACACACACACACACACGCACACACACACATACATATTGGTAAATTTGTTCTCGTATCCTTTCCGACACGAATCTAACCACAGTGCCCACTACTGCCAATGACCGATGGGTGTTTATACCGTCTGTTTCAGTCTTTTTAGACATGTTTCTAAGCCGTCTGTAATCTCGTAATATTTCTCACCTTCATCTCTTTCTGATGATGTGTCTCTTCTACTCTCGCAACCGATCGTAGATGCGTGAAAGATAACATGATTGATGTATTACACGATATGTGATTCCAGTTCATAGTAGTCAATGCAGCGTCACCCCATTGCCGTATTTCATGATAAGAAACGTGAGTTCGTCTGTACTACAACAGGTTCTAGTATCATGCAATGTTACACTAGCTGCGTTTAAAACAGTAATATTAACGTGGGACAAAATATAAGCTTAATACGTAATATATATAAAGTCTTCTAGGTTTTGATCGAGACAACCATAGCCAACCATTTCGTAACATGATTACGACGTTGTTTTTGCACGCTGCGCGAAATTCACAATGAAGCAGGTTGTGGTTATATACTGTCAAATCTAGGAAATGTGGAAATACGTTCAATAATAGTCCAAAATAAATGGGTTAATGAAGATGTAATGTCTATAGTTATTCAGGAAAAAGCAACGCGACTGTATTGATGACCGGCCTTCTTAGAAAACTACGTTACTGAGAGGTAATCGTTACAATATAACTACATTGCAAAGTATTCGGCTTAAAAGCCTTTGCATTGCAGTAATGCTATGCAACACATCACTGACAACATCTCATGGGAATATGTAAAATATTTGGTGACTCCTGCAGTACAGACATAAACCTGACGGCCCAGTATGGCCCTTTGCAAGAGCTTTTCTATATTGATATCGCTCTGTCACGACGCTATCTTGACTGCAAAGAATAACTGCTGTTTCTTCTGTGCTCCTGGTTTATTCACAATATGTAACAAGCGGTCGTTTTTGCTTGGCGAGATGCCGACACAGACGGGCGACAGGGTGGAACGCCGAGAGCTAGATAGCAGTGTAGCGTAGAGGCAGTGTAGTTTCTTGTAGCGCTCTACGGATGGTCTGATTGTCTATCCGATCGCGCGTTGCAAGCTTCTCTCCGTTCTGTTGGCCGAAGGATGGTCACATGAAGCATGAAGGACACTTGTTCACGATGCTTCTGCATTGGTGCCTGTCATGCATAACCTGTTCAGGCTCGAGAGCTGTTGTCTCTATTTCAGACGAGTGGTATAGTTCATGTGGTCTCCTTTCTCTGCATTGTATATCACGTCCCTCGTACGTTTGAATACAAGCAGCTCCTGCCACGTCCAACCATGTTCCACTCAGCAAAAATCAATTCTATTTCTAAAAGACTACGAAGATAACCGCCTGCGATTTCATACAGGAGCGCGTTGCAGCAAGTATAGTAGGAAGTTTAACATCTGTTTCATTTGATATTTTCCAGTCAAAATTAGTATAATATATAGATATATTTTTTGAAAATGATTGTCTTTCCGGAATATTCACTCTGTTGTGAACGAGTTATATACGAGATGGAATTATTCAGTCAGATAAAATTACGCCAACCGTAAATTTAAAACAACAACGACTACAAAAACGAAGTTGACGACACGATATATAATCGGAGATATTAGTTTATTTCATTATGCCTGAATGTCGTGGTCCACCAGACTGCCTCCAGTGGTTAGACAGAGCAGGATATCTTGGGCCCGGCGGGTGGTCCGCATCAATATGAGACTTCGCCGGTCACACAGACAGGAGACCGCCCAAAGCCACGAATTCACACTGTCGTCACGACACCCGAGCCGCGGAGGTCTGGCCTGCCACACCCGTTTGGTTGGCAGGCAGTAGGGGAACTTGAAGCCATATCTATTCTGGTTTGCGTCGCCTTCAGCGAGTCGGAGAATAAACTCCGAGAAGAGAGACCGCAAAATTACTTCACTAGTAGTGGCACTAGGTGTGAAGTATACTCACATACGCACGCACGCACACACACACACACAGTGCAGTCCTGACCGGTCGTGACGATCATCCGAGCACGCGATCATCCGTGCGTGCGTATGTTTGGTGTGTGTGTCAACTGTGGTGTGTGTGTGATGCTGTGTGATGGTGTGGTGATGTGTGTGTGGTGGTGGCGTGTGTGTGTGTCTGTGTGTGTGTGTGTGTGTGTGTGTGTGTGTGAGTGTGTGTGTGTGTGTGATGTGTGTGTGTGTGTATGTGTGTGTGTGTGTGTGTGTGTGTGTGTGTGTGTGTGTGTGTGTGTGTGTGTGTGTGTGTGTGTGTGTGTGTGTGTGTGTGTGTGTGTGTGTGTGCACGTATGTCTCTTTACTGTGGGTGTCTATGGGTGATTTCCAGATGTACAGCGTATCCTATGCATGGCTACACAAACTTCGTATTTGTATTTTCTTTCACCCATATATCTCTATACCTAGATGCTGTTGGCTGGCATCTTATGTAAAGTGACTGGACACTCTCATTCAAGTCACTTGACCCTACGGCATTGTCGAGGCACAGTGGCGCCACGAACGTCTAAACAAATCACTTCCTGTGCATTAGCGCAGGCCGGGTGACGACTACAGCTGAGTCCATTGTATCAGCGAACTTCCCGACTAAGCGTATTTTTTAAAGATATTTGTTAGGTAGTTTTAGAGGAGGTCGGCGTCTTGATTTATAGATTAACGCCTATATAGCGTTTTGGGAGGAAAATTCAAAAAATCGCATTATCGCCTGCTACTGAAACATGCGTGGTTGGTATTTAGGAAACTTAACGCAAAGGTGATGGCACCCCGAAGATAAATAAGTCTGTTCTGCTGTCATTTACTTGAAGATTGATATGTATTGCGTATGTCCACTTGTAGGATTTACGAAATAAATTCCAATGGTTTCATGTTTGGGTCAACGGAGCAGTGATCATAACTGAAGACAGCTCTAGTGAAACAGTTACAGCAGTTATCGACATTTGAGCAGCTGATTGGTAGCACATGACGCATAATCCGCTGGATGCTATTGTATTAAAAGACAAATGTTATAATTAAGATATCCAGATATTCCAACGAACGCAGTATGTATTTACAGCGTTATTGCGTGACCAGTCAAGAGTCAGTGGGGCGCAGCGGCGCTGAGATTAGAACATCCGACTGTCAATGGAGAACATCCTCTTGCTGCCTTTTCGACGCTTGGACAATTCCGTCCACTCCACGTTGCCTCAGTTCTATCAGCTGTTTACATGAGTACTCGGCTAGACGCAGTGGTGGGTGTAATTCGAACAGTTTTCGGCAGTGATTGCAACGTGGTTGAATACTTCCATGAGAAGTTGAGAAGGTATCCGAATGAGCAGGTCTGCCTGGAAGTGAAGTGCAAAGCTTTGAGCAGTCCTAAAGTCTTGATACCGCCGTCAATAAGAACTTACCATATTTATACGCTGGTACCAACAATCCCTCAGCAACAGAGTTCGGGAGCGTTACGAGTGATTGCGACGTCACGGACGTAGCGACGGGAGCGTAGCGTAATTGATGACGTTGTGAGTCCAGCTTGGCGCCAGTAGCACCATCGCCACATGTTGATTTGCGCCATGGCATTCACGAAAATAAACACTTCGGAGTAAATAGATGCCTATCTGGGCTGTGTCAGTCGCTGTATCTTGAGACCCGCTACATCACTTTGGACACGTAGCTGATCATTTGCAATGACCAGAGTGGACAAAGTGGCGCCCAATAAAACCGCACGTTACTGAATGAATCCAGCAGATAGAATGACTAGTCAAGCCTTGTCAAATGTGATATCATAAACAAGTTTCTTGTCCCTCAACTTGGGCCTCAAGCAAAATGCAAAAGAAAGTTATTTGATCTGGCGTTAGTGTTCATCAAAACATCATTTACGTTAGTGGCTTATATATTACACACATAGTTAATGACAATTATGCTGTCTTAAGAAAACAGACAAAAATGGAAATTACAGTAAAGAACACATTTAGAATGATCATTGAGGTTGCTACCGTTCTCTATGAAGGCACACAGGAGGACGCCAGGTTTGTCTTAAAGCTTGTTAACATTGAAACCGATCCAACGTCACAAGAGTCTTTGATCTGACAAATTATTCAGTATTGAAAAACACAAGGGCGTTATTAATGGATACAACTGTTCTTATGTATATAAGTAACGTGTGGCACGATGCTATATGTTAATTATGAAGTGTGCTGACATCAATATCAACGCGGGTATCTCGTTTTCCAGCGATTTTACTAAACGGACAAAGACTGAGTTAACATGATTATTAGTTTGTTGAAATCATCAATAAATTAATGATCAGTTTTTTTCAATTACCGAATTATCGATAGCTATTACTTCCCAAGATTGCATGTTATTTGTTCATTATCAACAAAAGATTAATGTCTTGCTTATTTCCAGTAGGAAGTTATCGATCATTATCTGCAACCGGCATTAGGCGGCATAAAAAACGCAATACCGTGCAATATAGGTCAGAATAATTGACCTAGAGTAACAAAGATAAACGATACGGCATCGCCCGCCTAGCTTATCATTATCAGCGGTCTCTGTCGACGGGACCACGAGTTTCCTCGCTATAAATCACTTTAATGCAGTCAACATTCCTCGCGTGTTAGCATCTGAAGCGGGTGTCTCATGTGAGGAATTCATCAAGTTTACGTAAGGGAGGCTGTCTTGAAGGCATCTCACACGCGTTGTCGCGTCTTTAACAGTTACATTTACACAACATCGTTGACACTACACCACAACGGCAACACTTTGACACAGTTACAATAACGTCACAAAAACATTAATTGCGATTACAATTATGTGCATCCAAAAAAATCTAAGAATTTGCTACATAAAAAGTCAATTGCAATAATTCGTAAGTACAAGTAGGTAAAGTATTTAGTTTTATTTATTTATTATTACTAACATTTCTACAGCGCCATATATGTCCGGAACCAGCCCGTTCATAGCGAGTACACACATTATAAAACGTACATGGAATCATAAGAAACAATTATATACATGATATCATTATTTTTTAAATATTAAGGTAAATGAATAAAAATACTAATTTTAATATATTAAAATTAATTCAAATTATTGTACTATTTGTATCTTATTATTACTGTGGTCAATTCACTTTCAAATGACAAACATACTGCCTTATAAATACCTCAATTATATTTACAAATACAGTGTTCTAAAAGTGCATAATATCGCATGACAAAATACATAATTACAACATAAACCAATCCTGCTCCTTGCTTTCCATTTTGTTAACCTCTCTTCATTCTACAACAGACACGCGTGACCACATCCCTCTTTCAAAATATACATTGGGTGTTCTGGTCGACAGATGGTTGCGCTGTGGTTGCTTCGTGGTTACATTGTTGACACAGTGGCTCGCCAGCCAACGTCACAAACCCATCAAAAAAGAACTGATTGACAGTACTCACAGGCTCCCAGTCTTCTGGGAAAAGAAATAAGAATAACTTGTTTATCTTGTGTTGAAAAAAGATTCATCGTTGGTGTGTTAGGTAAGAATGATAAATTACTATTGTTCCCGAGCAGGGGCTTGTGTGTCAGAAAGAATATTAGAAGGGCGGAGAATCTAGCTGATCTGAAAATATGTTTTGTAAAGAACAATTCTTACAGGGTGACGTTGTCTTGGTAAACTACATGCTTAGCGTATATATGCCATTTATATATTGCAGATAAAAGCTACATAAAATACTTAGTTATCGATGACGATGTGAAAATGGCACAGGGAGGTTAAAAAACGAACTAGTCACACTTTGTGTGGGTTACTTTTACGTGTGTTTAAATTATACACACTCATTCCCAACTAAAGCTACCGGTTAACATGATCTTGCGTATTAGTCACGTATATATTAGTATTTTTAGTGTTGCACTATTTGTGGCAGTCTCTTATAATTAACCTTTCAGTTTGCGACGTATACAATGCATATAAACCACACACACACACACGCATGCAAACACGCACATACACACGCACGCACACACGTACCCTCTCTCTCTCTCACACACACACGCGCACACACACATACACATACACACACACCGACACACACGCACGCACGAACGCGCGCAAGTACACACGGAGTGATGCAATAATAAAGTACTTTTACTAACATCGTCACGCAACACTTCGACCAGTATACACTGCAGGACTGCACACGGTGTAACACACAACACAGATTTGTTGCAACCAACGTTTATTTCAACTATATGAATGCACATGTATGCTGTCAATTACGCCAGGTTGGACTATCTCCTCGCAAGTAGAGACGTGCCACACGATAAAGACAATATTATGGCTTGACGGAACGCTGTAATGTATACACGTCCACTTAAATAGGCATCGACTGGGGTGAGACGATGATAAATGACTTTATCTTAACAGCTCATATGTCTGACAGAGGGTCACTAAGATATATAAAAGTATCTTTGATGTTATCTTTGATATCTTATATTTTTAACCACGAACGATATACTCTGTGTATATCACGTTTGAAAAAGTTAACGTTTTATTAAATTTAAAACAAATACACTGACATATACATATGTATTTGTTATAGTTAAGGCAGAAATGGGTGACGTGTGTTGAATCTCAGAACGGGGGTAAAGGGGGCCAAACGTATCCTTCTATTAGTTTTTCATGATAAAATATAGTGGCGCAATATAATAGTATCGTATCAAAATCGACATATTTGCATAAGAGGGGACATGCTCCAATGCGCCACTGTTTCCGTAGGTTTTGTTTAATAAAAACACAGTTTTATGCAATATCCTAATGCTTTGAACACGTGTGTCTCTAAGTCAATGTAGAAACGCATATCTTTGACAAGAATTAACACAATGTCGGCTGTAGCTTGCTTCCCATGGGCATATAACCTTACGATAGTTATAAGTAATGTGTCTACGTTAAGGCCCATACAACCAAGTAAACCTTCCTCCCCCCGTCGCGATACCAAGTTCAAACGCCTAGAGATAAGCCGAGTAGCCGACCATTTGTTAATTTTGAATATGTCTGCGACTATGTCTTAGAACTTGGGATGTTCCTTTTTATAAATAGCGTGTGATAAATGTCAATGGAATATGCAAACCCTTTTCAAAAAATGCACACCAGGCATGGGTTAATTTCAAATGTTAATTGATTACTTGTTAATTCAATTAGTTAAATTAACTTAATTTAATTAATTCATATTCTCAACAGACACAATTAAATTAAATTAATTAACTTTTCTGGAAAAGGTTACTTTAATTTAATGTAATTTAATTTAAAAAAAATCAATTAACTTTCAATTAACTTTATTGGGTATTATTTTACATTCCTGAGGTGATTTAGTTATTTGGTTAAAGAGTAATAAACTATCTTCGTATCACGTGGTGTGAGATTGGACCTGACCAGCGCTGTGTTCGTGCTCCAACATTACTTCAAATATTGGTAAAACGTACATACTACTCATTCAATAATTATGATCTGAGCCTTCATAATAGCAGGTGGATTCGCGATGCAGTGCCCATTGAAGTTGTGAACTTTCGGCGGTAGGTAGAATGCTGAGTTTTACGATGCAGCTTGGTGTCGTCAGTCGACCTTGACCACTGTCTCTGCCGCGGCTTGGTGGACAGCAGTGATCGGTGCCTGAATTGAACATTCTTCTGTCACTGCCCTGTAATTACGCAATACACCGACCAAAGCCACGCAGCACAGCGACCAGCTAGACAATACCAACAACTGTGTAGTAACAGACTGCGACACTCGTCACAGTCTATCAGACATGGGTCGATCTAGGGGGTCATCGACGGCGACAGAAAAAGAAGTCGATTTCTCATCTGGTCTTTTTGAGGCACTGTGCGACCCCAAGGTCGCAAATAAGCTCAAGGAAATTCTGGTCAACGAACTGAGACAGGAAGTTGCTGACCTCAGAAGAATAGTCGGAGCTAAAGACAAGCAGATCGCCGATCTCCGAGATCGTGTTGTAGACCTTGAAGAGAAGGCGGACGCCTTCGAGCAATATTCCAGGCGCAACTCTCTGCGCATTTCGGGGATTCCCGAAAGGGAGGGCGAGGACGTACTCGAGGAGACACTAAGTGTAATGAATTCGGCGCTTCTACCACCACTGACGGTGGAGGAAGTAGACCGCATACATCGTGTTGGCCCAAAGCTCCCAGGTAAGACACGTCCGATCCTCATCAAGTTCGCGACATATCGAACGAGACGCCGCACGGAAACACATTAAATACGAGCAACCAGCCCCAGGACCGTCAGCGACACCGACATCCCACCCGGTATAAATTAACGACGACCTCACGAAGCGAAGATCACACCTACTTTACGAGTGCCGCAAGGCCAAAAAGACCGGCAAACTAAATGACGTTTGGACTGTAGATGGGAATATACTGATACGGGACACTTCCAACCGGGTCGTCCAAATCAAGAACCAATCGGAACTCGCCAAACTGGCTGTCTAACGCTGGACTCGCTGTATGCCATTAATGGTATGACATTTGACATCATTTACACAACGTGTATATGTATTTGTCTATCGTGCAGCACATACACTACTAATGGAGATCATGATTCTATTACATACAAATTGGTGAAATTAACATACATGTATGTTGATAGTAATGACATTCACCTTGCTCTATTCCTACGAGTTACGTACTATGAATTACTCACTAATTCTTTTAGCACTCTTTGAATCACAGCAAGAACATATGTTTACACCGATCGATAATGGATAGAGATAAAGGCTTTTGCCAAATATGTAAAAAGAGAGTGCATAGTTGCTCCACTGTACTACAATGCATTACCTGTAAAGGGTATTATCATATTAATTGTATCACAGTATTGAACAAACAAAATAATCGAGATTACTGTGAGTATTGGTATTGTATAAAATGTATGTCTAACATTTTTCCATACAATCATCTCGACAATGACTGTGAATTTATAGATGCCATATCTGAAAGTTGGATCCATGTTAATATTTCTTTCTCATTCCAAGAACTAGAAAAGAAAGCTTTCGTACCGTCTGAAATCAACAGTGAGTCAGATACAGACATCCTATTTAACTCTGATCCAGATACAAATTACTATTGTGAATTCACTCAAAACATGAATAAGTGTAATTACCATATAGAAGATACCTTTAATAAGTCATGCATACAAATTGGTGTAACAGATATCACATTCTCTATTGTTCATGTCAATATCAGAAGTATGCCTCGCCACCACCAACAATTTGGAAATTACTTTGCCAATCTCAATCACTCTTTTTCAATAATTGGATTCTCTGAAACGTGGCTGCATGAAAGCAATGTTGATACTTATAACATTGCAGGATACCATATGGTAAATAACTACAGAAACAATAAAAAGGGTGGTGGCGTGGCGGTCTGCATAAAAGATTCGCTTCTCTACAAACGAAGAGAAGATTTAGACAAAAGTAATGAAGATATAGAGTGTGTATTTATTGAGTTGGACAAAGGTATATTTACATATAAAAGGAACGTTATTATAGGAGTTGTGTACAGGCCGCCAGACAAAGACATCAATGTATTCACCTCAATCTTGCATGCTATTTTTAAAAATATCTATAAAGAGAATTGCCTGTGTTATCTCATGGGTGATTTCAATATCAATCTGCTAAATGTGGATAAACATGTACCTAGCTCAGAATTTCTTGAATGTATGTATACCATGTCATATATTCCTCTCATTAGCAAGCCAACTAGAGTAACTGCTATTTCTGCCACACTTATTGACAACATTTTCACTAATAACCTAACTATAAATAGCACAGAAACCTGTTCTGGTATACTATATACAGATATATCAGATCATTTTCCTGTCTTCTATGTCGATAACAATAGTTGTTCAACTTATGTAAACACAACATACATAACTAAGAGGTTTTATACCGATCAGAACATAACTAACTAATGCTGACTGGTCTCTTGTTACTTCTGAGCTTGATGACCAAATAATGCATATGCTGCTTTCTATTCACAGTTTGGTAAGCATTATCTTAACTGCTTTCCTGAAGTAAAGATTAAACAAAAATACAGTAATAGGAAACCATGGCTATCACATGGGCTGAAGACCTCCATAAAATTTAAAAATAAACTATTCGCCTACTACAAAAAGCACCTACCCTTACTAATGAAACTAACTATAAAGCATACCGCAATAAGCTTAACTCAATTTTAAGAAGAGCAGAAAAAAATCACTATCAACAGTTATTAAAGCAAAATCAATCAAATCTTCTGAAATCATGGCAATTTATTAAGCAAATAATCAATAAAAATAAAAAACCTCCCCAATCTCCGAAGATAACTATTAATAATCAATTAATAACTGATAAAAAGGTAATTGCCAATTACTTCAATAACTATTATGTTAAGGTTGGACCATCGTTGGCTGAAAAGATTACCAAAGATGGTATTGACCCGTCAATATATATTAAGCATCGAAACTTCCATACAATATTTATCTCCCCAGTTGAACTGAATGAAGTAGAAACTATAATCAAAGATCTAAAAATATCAAGCCCTGGTTGGGACTTAATAACTCCACATATTGTTAAATTAACATATCATACTTTCTTACTTCCTTTAACACATGTTATTAACTTGTCGTTAACTAAAGGTATTTTTCCAGACGACCTGAAAAGAGCAAAAGTGATCCCGATATACAAAGGCGGTGACAAGACACTCGTAAACAATTACCGTCCAATATCGATTTTGCCAGTTTTTTCTAAAGTTCTAGAAAAAATAATGTACAACAGATTAACATCTTTCATAAACAAACATAACATCTTATATGATTACCAGTTTGGATTTAGGAAGAAGCATTCCGCAAACATGGCTCTTGTGCAACTAGTAGACAAAATTTCCACAGCCATAAATAATGGTGACTACTTACTAGGAGTTTTTCTGGACTTCAGTAAAGCTTTCGATACAGTTGACCATAAAATATTACTTAATAAACTAGAACATTACGGCATTAGAGGAAGAGCACTTGCCTGGCTGGAAAGTTATTTGTCTAATAGAACGCAGTATGTTTTATTTGATGGAATAAAATCGAACATTCAGTCTATATGCTGTGGTGTCCCATAGGCCCACTGTTATTCTTAATCTATATTAACGACATTGTTAATGTATCAGATATCCTATTTCTTATTATATTTGCTGATGATACAAATGTTTTTGTCAATGGTAACAGTCTTAGCGAGCTAGAAACTGTGATGAATCATGAACTGCAAAAATTAATTATTTGGTTAAAGAGTAATAAACTATCTTTAAATATCAGTAAAACACATTTTATTGTCTTCAAATCAGTAAATAAAAAGGTATCCAATCCAATTGCCATCCTTATTGATGGACTACAAATTACTCAAGTAGAAAACACAAAATTCTTAGGAATTTTAATCGATGCTAATTTGTCCTGGACTTTTCATATACAGTATATAAAATCTAAAATAGGTAAAGCCTTTGGAATTATAAGTAAAGCTAGAAAAACCCTGAGTAGATCATCCCTTGTAACGTTATACAATACATTTTTATATCCATATCTAACGTATTGTGTCGAAGTGTGGGGAGGAGCATATAATACACATCTTAGTTCTTTATTCAAATTGCAAAAGTATGCAATTCGGTTAATTATGTCAGCTCCATACAGAGCGCACACAGACCAACTCTTCAAGAAGCTGTCCATTTTACCAATAAGAAAAATCTACGAATACACGGTTGTGCTGTTTATGTACAAAATCGTTAAGAATATGTTTCCGTCAGTTATGACAAGGATGTTCATTAGAAATAACGAACTACACGAACATAGGACACGCAACGCAGAATTACTACATGTGCCGATTTCAAAAAGTAATGTATTATATAAAACCATTAGATATCGAGGTGTTAAATTATGGAACTATATGGCGACAACAGTGGATAGTAATTGTAATTATGCATTAGCAACGTTTAAACGTCAACTAAGAATTTTTTGTTAGTAAATAATATTAATGACTTATATAAGTAGCATTCTTTGTTGCTATTTTAAATGAAGTAATCATGAAAATAGTGCTGTTGTGATTCATGTTTCTGTTTTTCTTCTTTCTTCAATCATACAAATTGTTATCTTGCACCATGAAATTTACGTATTTATCACATGTATTGTGAGGGCTAATCAGCCATTCGTGGACTTATACCCTCATTAGTTTTTATGCGTATGTTCGAAGCTAACAGAAAGTTCAAGATAAGGTCGGTCCTCTAGAAGATAGTGCTGGAAATATAATATCAGAGGGAGTCTTAATGGCAGAAGACCTGAATGAGTACTTTAGTTCAGTGTTTACCAGAGAAGATATTAGTTCACTGCCAGTACCAGAGGCTAAGTTCAAGGGGGCAGATTCAGACTATTTAGGAAATGGTAGCTAAGAAAATAAGGGCTATGAAGGATAATAAATCACCTGGAGTGGATGGGATTCCACCCAAACTACTACTGGACATTGTAGAACAAATTAGCGTACCGCTTGCAACAGTTTTCAATTTGTCGTTAGAAGAGGGAGTGGTTCCTTTAGAATGGAAAGAGGCAAACATTATACCGTTATTTAAAAAAGGTTCGAGAAACAAGTCAGAGAACTATAGACCAGTGAGTTTAACATCAGTGATTTGCAAATAATTAGAAAGACTAATTAAAGATCGCTTGGTGGATTTTCTTGTTAAACAAAACTTAATAAACCCATCTCAACATGTTGTTTTTAAAGCGAGGTCATGCTTAACAAATATGTTATGTTTTTTGGAAGACATCACTAAGTGGGTAGATGAGGGATCACCAGTAGATATCGTATACTTAGATTTTCAAAAAGCTTTCGACAAAGTACCACATCAAAGATTACTGCTGAAACTAAAGGCCCATGGCATAGGAAATGGTATAATAAACTGGATAGAACAATGGCTGATTGACAGAAGACAACGTATAGTAGTTGATGGGGAGGCTTCAAACTGGAAATCGGTATTGAGTGGGGTACCACAGGGATCAGTATTAGGACCTATATTATTCTTAATATATATCAACGATTTCGATGATGGAATAACAAGCAAGGTGTTGAAATTTGCGGATGATACAAAAATGTTTAGAAGGATTAAAAGTGATGGAGATAGACAGCATTTACAAGATGATCTTGACAGGTTGATCAAATGGTCTGAAAAGTGGCAAATGCTGTTCAGTTTTGGGAAATGTAAATGCCTCCACACAGGACATGGGAACGAAGAGGTAGAATTTATAATGGGGGTACTGTACTAAGTACTACTGTAAAAGAAAAGGACTTAGGGTTAACCATTAGTGCTGATATGAAGGTTTCAGAGCAGTGCGGAATTGCAGCTTCAAAGGGAAATCAAATCTTTGGATTAATTAGGCGAAACATAACGTATAAGGAAAAAGAGCTAATAATACCGCTGTACAAAACAATAGTTAGACCTCATTTAGAATATTGTATTCAAGCGTGGAGGCCATATCGCAGTAAGGACATAGATATGCTAGAAAGAATGCATAGGAGAGCAACTAAAATGATACCAAAACTGAGGGATCTTAGTTATGAAATACGCCTAAAAAATGCGGTTTAACAACACTAGAGACCAGGAGATTGAGAGGAGATCAGACAGAAGTGTTTAAAATATTGAATGGTTATGAAAATATTGATAGAATTTTTTTTTTTTCAGTTAAGAAAGATAGAAGGACTAGAGGACATGAAGTTACATTAGCAAAGGAGCAGAGTAGATTAGATATAAGAAAGGTTTCATTTTCACAAAGGACTGTAAATGAATGGAACAGATTATCTGCTGATTGTGTGGGTGCTAGTAGCGTGAATATGTTTTAAAATAAAATCGACACATACCTCAGACGGGCGGGATACACATAGATAAAAGGGTCTGACTCTCGATAAGTCAAAGGGCTTCCTTGTCCACCTGCTACCTAGAGTTAATTCTCTGGGTGGCAATCTTGTTAAATCTTGTTGTTAAATTACAGAAACCATGGCAATCTATGTAGTTATCATAGTTTATGTAATAAATCATTATTATTATTATTGCAACTTACCTGCTTTAAGTATATATAATTAGCTTTGATGATCATTGTGTATACTAGAAGCAGTCAGTGACCCAACAGTACTGACATCAAAGATAGCACTGACTTAGGTCCAAGCAACAGTCTCAAATGTTCAGCCAGGGTCATTATTGTGCTGGGTGAACTGTGTCGTGACCAGGTGCTACAGTTTTATTATGTAATCTTGAGGATATTCTGAGCTGAGTTCAGGTACACACAAATAAGTTAGTGGTACCTTACACCCTGGCTAAAGAATAGAGGGGACATTGGCACATGGGCACTGACAGGTGCGAATCCACCTTCTGAGCAAACAGTAGCTGTGGACACCGTCAGTTCTGCCACTGTCAGCCACAAGTCTGCTTCATTAACTCTAGTACACATCCAAGTAGAACGTGTTTGAGTCTGGAGGTTTTCTAGACATAATTCCTTATGAAAAAATCCCAAAAGATAAATGTGAAAAGTGAACACAATTTGGCAACACAATATTCTACCTTAAATGATCGAAATTAATTTGCTTTGAAGTTTTATATATATTTGTACAATTTAACTATGCTTTATTAGCAGGCTTGCTCTCTTAGACATTTGTTTCAATGGTGATACGTTCCAGTTAACCCCCTTGGTGTTTTTGTCTTGTATTAAAATTAATGGTTAACTGGGTTGAAGTTAATTGGTAATTTAATTGAAGTTAATTGAAATTAATTGTTAATTGAATGAAAGTTAATTGTTAATTTAATTTCATTGTACAATTTGGGAGGTTAATTTAATTTAATTGACCTGATAAATGTGTGAGGTTAATTAGTTTAATTTAATTGGAAAATATCAGAGTTAATTGTCATTTAATTAATTACCTTTCTAAGGTAATTGCCCTATGCCTGCTGGACACACACACATAATGGCGTGTGTCGGAGGAGAAGGATATGGTTACTATAACGTTGTTTTAATATACAGTGGACTTTCGCTAAAAGGACAGATGATATAATGAACATCCGTTTATGAGAAAGCAAATTATAAATCGCCGTTCTGATTTGCATTGCTTTGTTCACCCAGGGTTATAAGGGACATCGGATATAAGGAACAGTTTAACCAAGTTCTAACGTTTTCCTTATAAAGAAGGTCGTTGTTTTCCTGTTCCGGAACAGTGATTGTTATGTCATGGAATGTAAAGTATAAAAAGTAAAGGTAAGTACTTATATAGCGCACTATCCAGTCCTCAGGACCGCTCAAAGCGCTTTACACTTTACTCCCTGGCAGACCTGTTCTTATATAGCGCACTGTCCAGTCCTCAGGACCGCTCAATGCGCTTTACACTTTACTCCCTGGCAGACCTGTTCAATCGAACGCCATCTCGAATTCTCTGGGAAGCATGCAGTCACACTGCAATTAATGCGCGAAGAATAGTCGTACACAACTATCCACCACTGTCTATAGCCAGGTACTCATTCATACAACTGCGTGAACTGGAGTAAGCAGAGTGAACGAACTTGCCCAAGGTTCGACACCGCAGCACAGGATCCGAACCCGGGTTCTCTTGGTCGAGAGTTCACTGCGCTCCAATACGATGTCGTTGAACAGTTGAGACAGAACCTACCTACAACATTCAACAAGATGGTAGAACTAGGCACATGGAAACAACAGTGAATCTTTAGCCTAGACACATTAAGGGTGAGGGATACGTGCGTTCATGCCTTGTTATTGCTAATATCACGGTTACTAAATTCGACGCCTGTGAAATATCACTTGATGATTAATATATTAATATCCCTGTCTCCTCCACCGCCGATGCAACTTTTCTTCTGCATTGAAAAACACTCAGATGAGCTGAACAGTTCCATCAAGTCAACGTAGAATGGATAACGATGTCCCCATTATTCGCTCGGCTGCGTGTAACTTGGCAATGTGAGCAAAGGATGGTCCATTCGGCAAAAATAATGGGGACTCCTGTTGATTGCGGAGGGACGGACGAGGCATTGGCAGAAATTGCATTTCACATTTGTGATGATGATGGCTTAGTGTAGACAACTATGATACAATATGTTCAATGGTACATGTTATACGTATATTGTTATAGTTTCCTCTTGCTGATTTTCCCTCTCGGTAGGAATTCCATGGCAAGTAGATCAATTGAACAAAACGAAAGCAGAGTGTGCAGTTAAAGAAAAACAGCAGAAATAATCACAACAATACTCTGCTCATAAATGCAAGCAGCACGATTGCAACAATGAATAGTCACTATATACGATACTAATATTTTTATTATGTTGAGTTGATATTTAAATGTTACAAATACATAGTTTAACACCTTGGTGTGTAATGGATTTTTAGAATACGTTAGTTATTTTTAAATCGGTAGGTCTATATGCAATAACTCAGCATGGCGTGTCCTATATGTTGTGGATTTTCTGTTGTTTACAAAACAACCGTGTATTCGTAGATTTGTCTTAATGGTAAAATCTGCTTCTTGAAGAGTTTGTCCGTGTGCTCGTTGGGGGTTATTGCTGTCCTCTTTGTTCCTGAAGTCTGGGATGAGGCTGGCCAAAATAATGTTGCTCGTTTCGTTTGTTCTTTTTCCGACACTGATCCGGTTTCACAGTCGTCTCCACCTCCCGTGACTTCCCTATCTCTCGCTATACTTCTTCTCTCCCCTCCCAATCCCGCCAAATATCTCTTCACTCTGCCCTCCCTGTCTTAGTTGCGATCTTTCTCTTCTCCTCTTGCCCTCAACTCTGGGGACATTCGCTTTATTTGTCCGCCGTCCCCCTTTCCATTTGTTTCACCTGTGCAGCCCACTTTAATCGACAATATTGAAAAATAATGTGTACATTCCAGGTTTTATTCGGACATTTTCGTACATTGTCGTAATTGCAGGACATTTTTGGATAGACTCTATGTTTGAACATGTCTGGACATGTTCACATTAGTTTTCCGACCGGGGCGGTTGGACGAAATCAAGGTGAATGACCGAACGCGGCGATGAGTTAAACAGAAGAAGCATATATGTTTTTCTTTCCAATTCCCAGTGGTGCGTTCTCATTACATATTATATGCTGCGACAGCTTGATCCTGACAACTCGGTTTTTACGGCTCCATCCGCGTGTAAAGTATCGCCTGCTTCACACGCGGTTCCTGTCATGGATGGTTTGAAAATGTTGACAAGTGGCAGCAGAGGAAGCTTTGCAGAAAGCGGGTGGAGCGTATGTGAGTCATTTAGTGGGTTTGTTTCAACATTGTTTCGTTCCAGTAATATTTCGACGAACTTGTTCCATTTAGCCGATCTCCGGCTTCAACCACTCTCACCAAATGTGTAGATAGTCGTTGTTGTCATCAGCAGCGGCGGTAAGAACAACAACGACAATGCTAACAATACCTGCATACACAATGACACAACAACAACAGCAATAACAACAACAGAAACAACAGCAGCAGCAACACTAGCAACACAAGTAACAGCAGCAGGACCAACAGCAACAGCAACAACCTTGTCGACAATAATGATGATAATAACAACGTAGCGTAGAAACACTAGTAGTAGCTGCTACTCATTTACAACAACATGATCATCAACATCAGGCAGTTGCAGTGTTGAGCAACAACAACAGAAACAATGGTGATATCAAGCACAACGACATGTCTGACTACAACAACAACAGAAACAATGGTGATATCAATCACAACGACATGTCTGACTACAACAACAACATAAACAATGGTGATATCAAGCACAACGACATGTCTGACTACAACAACAACAGAAACAATGGTGATATCAAGCACAACGACATGTCTGACTACAACAACAACATAAACAATGGTGATATCAAGCACAACGACATGTCTGACTACAACAACAACAGAAACAATGGTGATATCAAGCATAACGACATGTCTGACTACAACAACAACAGAAACAATGGTGATATCAAGCACAACGACATGTCTGACTACAAAAAAATTACGAACAAGAGCAGGGAAAACAACAACTACAGCAACAATAAAACAATGAAAAAAACACGAGTAGTTGAGAAAATAACATATTAACGTTACTGGAACCGAAAGAGAAGACGGCATAAACACCGGAGCCGACTTAACGCGAGACGGCCGCATCTGTCCCTGCCCATTCTGGCAAATAAAAACGTCACACGTGCAACGCTCATGACCGTTTGATCAGTGAGACGAGCAGTTATTTGTAATATATACGATTACATCGGCTTCACTGCGTAGGATGGACCCTGTCTGCGTCTTCATAAGGTCCGGACCCGTCGCCGCTAACACGACAGCGTCCGGAGACAAACTTCACGCCACGCTACAACTTCCACGCGGATCTCAACCGAGTGGCGTTACATAAGGGGACGGCAGCGTCAGCGTTTTCCCTGGGGGTTAAATGTTTTAACGACTCACCGATAAATCATTTGCGAAACTATAAACGGCGGATTCCTGCTCGAACAACGCCGAAGTGGGTGCGGGGAAAAACTGGCACCTGTTTGACACACGTACACGTGAAGTGTCCTGACGCGATTGGGGAATAAGCAAAGGGCGTTAGCGGTAAAAAATGGTGTCAAGGGTGCTGAGTGTAGAAAAACGAGGTGATGAGTCACGTCCGGTGGCTTATTATTCTTCCCATTCATGTACGTAAACGCCCTGTAACATACTTCTTGATGCCTACAGTCAGCCTTCGCTTGTGTTTCTATTCGTCTTCTTCGTTTTCTTTCTTGTTGTGTTCTGCGTCTAAAAGCAGACGGGGATAAACACGCACACAAGTATAAAGACGCGCACCGTCACGCAGCGTACGCACGCACCCACATACTAAACACTAACACACCCCGACACATACGTCTGCGTGAGCACACATAAACACACTCACAAACACACACACACACACACACACACACACACACACACACACACACACACACACACACACACACACACACACACACACACACACACACACACACACACACAGCCTACACACAAGCACACGCAATAACACAGTGAACTGGCTGATGGTAAATGTATCCGTAGACAAACGGCCACAACTTGTTGGTTGCAGTTCAAAATTGATACAAAAGACCAGCGGGAAAATCTGTATTGCAACACGTATTTTGCTGATAGAAGTAGAAGGAGCGCCGCATGCAATGGATTGTGACGTAATAATATGACGAGAGATTACGTAACAAAAAGAGAAAAACCAAGAACGGAATCAAATCCATGCAATTCTAACCACCGATCTTTATATACTGTATCTCTATAGAGATCAGTGGTTCTCACCAGGTATACAGAGGCTGTGTACGGGATCACCATTTTATTCCATCCCTATACGTTGCGTGAGGAGGCAGCATGAGGAAACTGTTATTCGAATCGCATAGTCACCATAGTTTCTGGTTCGATTTCCACGTTCCATTCGTATTCAAGTGGATACTCGAGGTGTTTTGTCTCGGCGTCATGTCACCCTTTGGTGCGCAACTTCCGGGTCACGATCACCTGTCAAGACACATCAACCCTGGTTACTTGTTGTGTTTTATTTTGTGTTATACGATTAAACATAATTCGGAAGGTTGCCGCTACGTGGGGTTTATTTCTTTACTTGGCTGTTGTTGAGGGCCTGTTGAAGGTATCATCTTTCCTGCGGCGTTTCATCTACAATAATTTAGTTCACGTAGGTTTGACTTGATAATTCATCTTTTCACACTTTCATCTTCATTGGTTTGTGCTGCGCTGAAGTCCGTGCAAGATCCGGACAGTAGCCACTTACTACTTTACAGTAATATATATTAAACACTAGCTACGTCATATACTTCACTTACGAAGTTAGTTGCCGATATTAGGAGCGCCATTTCGCGACAGCTTTTGTGGAGGTAACTGTTGCACCCTACATCTTTGTGTAAAATACTGAGAAGGAAACTAAAAACGCCAGAAACTGTATTAATAATGCCTTGTTGCATGCTGACGGGCGGTTCGTGGCTGGGTGATGGTTAACTATCGACGTCATCAACTCGTCATTGTTCGTTATAAACGACAATGGAAAAATCGCCCTCAATCTTCCCTGTGACCTTATCGAACCCAGTGGTTTCTCCCGCGCCCTACACACTGAAAGCCATATTTCAACTTCCCACTCCTATATTTTATTGGCGTTCTCCTCCCCCATGAAATTACCCCGCCTTACGCCGCTTGGTCCGTGCGTAAACTGAGCGATAATAAAGCATTTGTCGTGACAACCATAACGGATTTATCGGTCGCTACCGACCAGCAATTCTCGTAAGAAAATAAACATAGCTCAATCGTAAGTTATGTACGTTAAGACTGTTTTACTCGCTATATCTAACGGGGTAATTGATTAGATAACAGCAGATGGTAGCGATGTCAAATGCGTGTCGCGAATAGAGAGCGCCGTGGAGATAACAAACAGCGGCCAGTGGTTTCCAGCGACCTGCCCAAAGCTACGAAGACGAGTTGCAAATATGCCAGTTTATGTTGGGTATATTTACCTCTCAAGAAACGTTTTTGTTTTTTCTCTGTGTCATTGTGACACAAGCTGGAGCATGACTGGCGGTAGCTCCTCGTTATCGGCTCTGTTCAGTGAAGGCTTCCCCCAGTAGTTGTTAATCGCCTCCTTGATCTTTCTCCTATGCTAGTTCACATCGAGGTCTAAGGTTTGTACATCTTTCATCGAACACTGGTGGCCTGTGTTCAACTTGTGTTCGCTTATCGCTGATAGGGGTTGGCGACACGATAGATGTCCTATAAATCGTGTGCCCAGAGCCCTCGCTGTTTCTCCTATGTAGTGGTGGTCGCATTCTGGGCATTGGGTATCTTATACCACCCCACACTTTGTTGCCTTGTCTGTTTTGTCTTTTTGGTATACCAGCAGGGACCTCAGGGTGTTGATCGGTTTGTGGTACACTGGTATGTCTAAAGACTTTAAAATCCTTGCCAATTGTTCAGACAGCTTATTGATGTAGGATAGACTTATGGTATGTTGTCTAATGTTGCTTTCTTTGGTGTTGACATTCTCCTTATTTGTCTTTGGTTGTATGGTGTTAAATATCCAAGGTTTGTTGTGCTCCACCTCTTTGGTCTTATCCTCCTCTTCAGTTACCAAATTTTCTGCCCATCGGAAGAGTGTCCTCCCACTGATTGTGGTGGAGAGGACACGACGCCCCCCGCTTGACCATAGCAGTGACAACGTCCGTTACAACTTCACTAGGGAGTGGGGACCGTTTCTCTAACAATCTTGTGTGCACATAAGTCCAGTATTACTCTTTAAAATCGATTTCGCTCATTAACACTGACTTTGTATATTAACAACTGCCAACACCAGGGCTCGCCAACGGGACATTTAACAAGATTTAACAAGATTGCCATCCAGAAAATGAACTCTAGATGGCAGGTGGACAAGGAAGCATTTTGGCTTATCGAGAGTCCAATACTTTTATATACGTGTATCCCGCCCTTTTAAGGTATGTGTCGATTTTATTTTTAAACATAGTCACGCTACTAGCACCAACACAATCAGGAGATAATATGTTTCATTCATTTAGGGTCCTTTGTGAGAATGAGAACTTTCTTATCTCTAATTTACACTGCTCCTTTACTCATGTGACCTCATGTCCTCTGGTCTTTCTATCTTACTTCCGCCAGTGTGTCGCGGAATTAATGCCCTCTGTGAAATGGCTTTTTGCATTTAACAAAAATGACCCTTAAAATTAACAACGGATACTGTTTAATGTTGGATTTTCCTCATGAGCGCATCGGGACAACGTGACGTCATCAACAGATTGCTGAATCGGCAGCTTCGTGTAGTGGCGATTCGGCGGTGATTTCACGAATCTGTGATATCAGGTTGATGGGGGGACACGTGTAGGGTGGTCTCACTCGAGATGTGTTAAATGGTTCTAATTCGCGCGCAGGAAACATATGCTTCGTCTCCGTGGTGTCGACCTACCGCGGGCACCCACGCCAGCCGGAACACCCGGGACAGTTGTCATTCATGTCGGTGTCAAGGTGTGAGGGTGGCACCCACAAAGGCGACAGAACATGTATTTTGTGTATAGTGGCGTAGTGTTATAGCCGCGGCAACGACAGCAGCAGCAGCAGCAGCAGCAGCAGCAGCAGCAGCAGTAATAGTAGTAGTAGTAGTTGATGGTCATCACGTTAATGATAAGGATACGTATATTATCATTATTATTATTATTACGTTGTTATGGTCACCATCATTATCGTAATCACCGTCATCTGTACTACCATTATCATTATTTAGCCATAACAGGCATACGACTGCGCCACCTAGGGCATTTTACTCTTAAAACATGTGTGCATTGGTTTTCCTGGCGCCGGTTGTTCATCAGCAACGAAAGCGTTCTTTGTGCGATTGCGTAGATTTAATAAAATGTATTATGCACACGACTGACTTCCTTCTATTGGCGCTTTCTACGAACCACAGCAGCCGAAAGTGTCGATTTATTGCGCCTGTCATCAAGGTTGATTGTGCAACGCGATTGCGATGAATATGCTCGACTGGGTAGCGTGCGGTGTAAGTAAATGTGCAGAGAGGTTAGTTCAGTATGCTCGCGATTATTAACGTCGGCAATCACGACACGTGAACTCTATCGTGCCAGACAAATAGGCGTGGTTCTAGGCCCCAGTTTGAGCTTGGCGCTGGGTTATCTAAAACGAACAATCCGCGCATTTAACAGGGCCGACCGAAATTTGTGTTGGCGGGGATAAGCTACGATTTTAAATTAGCACTCAATGTATTGAACATATTGTCTGTGTTCAACGAACGAACGACGTCACGTGACATTACGGTTTTCATCACAAATACGGTAGAAATTCATATTTATGCATCTTTATATTAAGAAACTTTAGAGATATACAGAGAAAATATTACTGTGTATGTGTGTGCGTGCGCGTGCGTGCGCGTGCGTGCGTGCGCGTGCGTGCGTTTATTAAATAAGGGTCACCGGCCCTGTCTGGAAAATATGATTTATTTACTTCTTATTGTCAACTTATTGATTTACATAGATATCATGATTTAGGTATAGGCATATTTATTTATGCGTATTATGTGTATACGGCCAAGTAGAAGAAATATTTGTGAACCAGTTGTGATATCATATTACCCCCCTCCCCGGGTGGCCCCAACCGCGTGGACCCACCCGAACACACGTGGAATTGATCTTTGTCCTAGTTTACAATCACCCAGGATTGCCTCCGATACATCCGGGAAATTTATATTCACCGGAAGCCGCTCGCTTCGATTTATTGAATTGCAAATGGCCGGCGTTTATGACCACAATTTGTCACATTCACTGACAATGTGATGACGTAGGCATTTGCGTACGTTGGTGCAGACAAAATATGGAGGTACTATGGAGATAGTCGATTCAAATGAATCAGCATCTTTACTTAAAAGGAATGTAGACCCCATACACCTTTCTACAATGATTTAGGTTTACGTTGGTTTACAAAAATGCGGCTAGTTTTGTTTCTGGTAATTATAATGCCCCTAATTTTCTTGATTTTTAATCGTGCAACGTACAGTTGCTGCATATACATATGAACTAACATGCGTTTATCTCCATTGCCATAGTATATACTATTAACCGACAAAAAATGGGAATTTGATAGGACCGGAACGATACACTGGTGCACCTGTGTATCGCGATACACACCGCACAGTACGGTACACGATACACAATATCCGTATCGCGATACGCTGCGATACACGATAGTGGTGGGCAAAACAGTATTCGCGCCACCTTTGTGAAGCAATAATCGTCCGGCGCAAACCACAACTGTCTGTGTATCGACAACATATGATATGCACACAATGTGGACATGTTGCTGTTCATTAAAGCAAATAGCAAGCTGGAGTGATATCCAAGACTGCGAGTGCAACAGGCTGCTGCTGAGTTTGAAACAATGCACTTGTACTACTGATTCGTTTCAGTCGTTCACAATAAATAAACGAGTGTTTTACTGTTATTGTACCATTCTAGTCAATGTAGTCTGTATCGCGATACGATCGTATCGTGACCTCTGTATCGCGATACGTATCGTTTCGCGAAGTAGTGTATCGTTCCGGCCCTAGAATTTGACAGACCATTAAATCATCCAATGAAAGCGTTATATTTCACATTCAAATGTGAATACTTCTTGGTTAGTATTTAACTGAAATAAAGCGGTTTTGTATACGTCGAAAATACAACACATCTCTCAATTAAGAAATCCCGGGTTCGAATCCTCTAGTTGCCTTTTCAAACCTTAGACAAGTTATTTTACTCCACGTTGCTCATTTCACTCAGCTGTGTAAATTAGTACATGGCTATAAACGGCGGTAGATGGGTAACACGAATACTTTGCATTAATTGCAACGTGTCTTAATGTTTCCCAGAGAAGTCGAGATTGCATTCGATTGAACAGATCTGCCAGGCACCGATGACGTGTAAAGCGCTTTGAATAGTCCTAAGGACTGCATACAGCGCCGTATAATATCGCAATTTACCTTTATATTAACAGTGTCCGGTAGCATTGTGGTCCACCAAAAATACGGCGAATTGTGAAACGCGAAAACGGAACAAAATTATTGCAAGTGCCGACACATATGGCATAGTATAACTATACTGTATGTGCCATTGCAAGCATAGTTTTGTTTTGTTTGGGTTTATCTATACATTTACAAGCTAACTATCGGGGCAGTTTGGCAGTCTCTCCTCCCAAGTTACGAGGTTCACTCGCCTCTTTCTAGGTTCATTCGCTTCCTTGAACCATTCGCCTCTCACCTAACACCTGGCGTTGTATTAATAAGTACTCATAGGTAGTTACTTGGAGTTATTGACTGTAGCGTTACAATAGCTTTACCTGGCAATATTTATAGCAAACCGAAATGGGTGACTGCAGAAATTAAATGTTCGGCGGAATTTAAGATGAAATGTATGTACTGATGGCAACTGCTGTGGTTTGTCGCTCCACAAATGGGTCTAAGTCAGTGGAAAAATTACGTAGATAGTGGGTGTTATCACAACTTTTCGATGCCTACTAACACACGGTTTGGTTTGGTTGATATGCAATCAAGCAAGCTTGACCTGTCCATAAAGCCAGCGACTGTAAATAGGTCTTATTCACGGGTGACGACGATTTTTGTGTATGCATGTTTTCTGCGAAAACAGTGGCATGTTGTGTTTGCCACTGACGTGTCTACTGTTGACATTTCGCTGTCAACATACGCCGAGTCAGAAGCCGGCTAAGTGCTACAGGGAGCGATCACGTGACGCTTATGGGCTGCTTTTTCGTGAAGGTTTCGGCGCCCGGTTGTTTTGAGAACCTGCGACTGGTTATACCGCCACTTGAGGAGGGCCGCTGTCAGTGCAGGGAAGTTTACACAAGCAGCGGTTGCGGAGAACTTGCACCGATCAACGCAAGAGAGCGCAAACACTCACTGTCGGTTCTCACGCGGTGTGTGGGGCGCTCTTACAGGCACGTAGCACCGGGGAGGTGAAACCCGATCAAATCTCGACGGATATTGCTGCACGTAGCCGAATAAAAAAAAAAATTCGTTCTTATGGGTGGTGGCATAAGTCCACGGATTTGTAGTTTTTTACGCTTCGGATACGTTTTTTGTAGATGGTGGTTTGGTCTTCGCGACGTCTCGCAAAAACACGCACCAGTAGCACCGCCTAACGAGTGAAATTTATACTAATGCACATCGACGCAATTGTGGATGTTAGAACACCAGGGCAGTGCGATGGGTCTTGATAACAATGCCATGTTATTAAAATCATGCTAAGCTGTCCATTTTATTGTTCACATTGTCATGAACAAAACACTATGGCGAACCAATAATCACATCCTGAGAATTCACCGTGGGTAGGGCAAATTGCATGAGGCCTGTCTCCTTTTCCAGTATATTTAGTGCAACGTTGCATACATATCGTGATTATACTGATAGAGTGCTGTGGCGCAGTGCCTAGAGCATCGGACTCTCAATCGAGAGAATCTGGGTTGGATTCCTGTGCTGCCGTGTCGAACTTTGGGAAAGTTAATTAATTCTACGTACGTCGTTCCAGTTCACAGAGCTGTATGAATGAGTACCTTGCTGGATACTTGTGTACGAATAGTCTTCGCTCATTAATTGCAAAATGGCTGAATGCTTTCCAAAGAAGCCTAGAAGTAAAGTGTAATGCGCGTTGAACAGTCCCAAGGAATGGATATTGCACTATATAATCATTTACCTTTTAATTTGTTGTCTGATTGGAAATGTTAGCATTACCTCACGACTCACATCATACCTTGAAGGGCAAAATGGTGGCTTGAACCAATCCTAAGCTGCATGTTTTGGAACTTATGAGACACCTTAGAATTCGCGAGTGGCCTCACTGTGTTAAGTGTTCGAAATGTCTTGCTGGCGACGCTTTCCTCTTCGTTCCTGAAGTTCGGGTGAGGCAAAAGGTAGATAGCACTAAATTGTAACAGACCTATAGTTGTTGTCGATATTCACCAATCTGGATTGGCGAGAAGGCACGAGCAACTCAGGTGGTCCCTATGGCAAAGCCAGTTTTGTTTGTTTCATGCAAAATTGCACTTTGATCGAAGTGCAAAATGGTTTAACATGGTCGAGCATGACAGGAACGATGTACACCTTGTTAATTTATCAAACAAATCTGGTAAACACATCTATGACTTTTCCCACATAAACAAAGGGACTGAACTGATATACTCAGAACATTACGGAAAGAAATTCACTCATTTTAGGTCGCCACATTGGATTTAATTGGCACCAGACAACATAATTATGTTTGTAAGCATGAACTCACTGACTTCGAATAGCCACGTTGGTCTTAATTGGAATCAGAAAACGGTAATTTTGTTTGTAAACACACATTCAGTGACTTCATGTCGCCATATTGGGACTTATTGACGTCATAGTCGGTAGATGTCGCATAATCTGCTGCTGCAGCAGTAGTAACGGTAGCGACATCAAAAGGAGACAGCTTCCTGCTAACTCTCAACGTACAAATGGTCGGTTTGGTGTGCCAAAGGGTTTATGTTTATGGATATGTTTAGGGTTAGGTTGAAGTTTACGATTAAGATTTGGGTTAGGTTGAAGGTACTTTTGAGAAGATTTACATTAGTTGTTTACATCCATTTGTACGTGGAGAGTCGCATGAAATGCGCTCCACGTCAAGAACTGTTGCAACATTCTGGAGATCCTCGTCAACAGCAAAACATTAAGCAAAAACACGACACTTCGTAATAACATGCATGAACCACTTTACTTTTATGACATCATAAATGTTGCTGGTTCTCTCGTTCGAACATACCAAACATACAATTCCACGGGCGGATCCAGGATGTTACGTCTCTTTCTAAATGGTAACACCGATAACGTAAATAACGCCAAATGTGCGAGTATTGCGTCAGTAAACGCAATATCATAGACAACATTCATTATCTGCTGACAACACGGATAGCATTTCCTTCAAAATCACATTTACCTTTCGTAATGAAAGTTTAGCAAAATAATAGGCCTGCTATGCATTACATGACATCATCTAATCTGTGTTTCAACTACACTCTCCAAGTTAGCTGTGGTATTAATTATGATCTAAAATATACGCAGTCGCAGTGTAAATGGATGGAACTTCGGCACCTTCACAAACATAAGTAGTAGTGGCTGCCGGATACTGCTATACTAGTGACAGTCTACGTGCTGAGAAGGCTTCATTTTTGGAACGTGTGACTTTCTGTACCGCCATGTCCGAATCCTGGATAAACGCAAACAATGAAGCAAATTAAACAATACATTAACACTGTGAATAACACACATAATAAAACTATCCAGTATTACTGTGTTGACATTATCAACATTCACGCCGTTGTCGCGCTTACATTTATCCGGGCGTTACATTTTATCCGGGTGATGGTTCTGTCATTATGTAAGGCGTAATATTTGGCACCAGTAGATCACATAGTGATAAATAATATCCAGTAGTTAAATATGTTTCATTTGTTGTCGTAATACGATCGTTATAGTTAGAGTACATAATTATAGTTTGCTGTTTCAGATTTGTGACGAAGTATAAGAGTATGTCACATGACGTGTACGTGGAGAGGAAACTGTTTTACGACAGAAATTGTTTATGACTGTGGGAAGCAAACATTTTATAATTTATGTATATATATATAGACATATATGTAAATATATATATATATATATATATATATACATATAAACATACATAACGCCCGGATAAATGAAAACGCGACAGTCGTAGCTGGTACTAAATGCATTCCCCTAGATACGCGCACCCGCAGAAACGTCATCCGGATATTATTTAACGCCCACATAAATGTAAGTGCGCCACCGTCGGTCCCTTAAAAAGTGGCGCCATCTGCTGAATGAAGTGGAGATACGGATAAATCACGCCTCATGACGCCACTAAAAGTTCTCGTAGCAGATGGTCGCCATATGGACCCACTGTTGTGAAGCATAATCGGCCTCCGGTTTAGCCTCGATTATCCAGACACCGTGAGATGGCAGCACTCGTCCCTCCGTACAGCCTGGGATATTAAACGCTTTGCATTGTTATCCGCTAGGCGGCTTTACTTTTATTAGGTAACACTATGCTTTCGATATTATTCAACGTTTAAATTCGATTGAAACAAATTACACAATAAAATAAACCAAAATTAATTTTTGTCATTGTTAGTTTATCTACCATATCACCCGCTTAGTCATTACGCGGCGCATCGCACAATGCAATTTTTTTCATATCCTACTTTTTATTTTGTATACATGTAGCTATTTCGTGACTTAATTTTTTTATTGAAAACATACGTAAGATATAAACATTAATAATTATTGTTGACGTAGACCAGTGAATTAGTGGTGCCATTTGATGGCAGTGAGCAGTCACAATACGTCTTTGAAATCAGACTCCCTTCCTGGAGAAGTCACACAGCCGACCGAGAGTCGGTTAAGCGAGACTGTCTCCAGTCTAAACATTTGGTTGTTATCTTTATTTCTATATTTGCACGCCCTTTAAAAAAGTTAGCATCACGTATTCTAAAAAAAGTCGATTGAGTATCTATATGTAATTACTCCGAAAGATCCATGCACACTATGTTTTAATATTCTTTGTTGGAGACCTACGTGGGTGCACGGTAGGTATATAGGACTATAAGGAAACATAAATCGAATATAACCTTACCTTTGGGACCAAACTCGGCCGCGTAGCAGGGCTTGTTGCAGTAGGGATTGCCTTCATGCTGTTAAGAATAAGGCACGTTATTAGTACGCCATATTACAATTCTACATGGGTGTATTTTGTTTAGAACTGCAAGTAGGCAACTGAGGGGGTGGCTGAACTGTGTGTTCTTTAGATTAAACGTTGGTCTATGAAGTGTACGTCCGTCTCTGTGCTTAATATATTTACTATCATAGTGTGAAATTTGACTGTGTATTTAGTGTACATTGCTGCACTTAAAGTTCCTTTGTTGTCTTATCACAACGATCGAAGACTTTCGTTGGACAAATAATAACATAAGTCAGCAAACAATTCTATCAAATAAAGTTTTGTTCTAAAATACAAGTGTGACTAGAAATCTAACCATTGCCAGGCAAATGCTATGTTATGTTATGTCCAGTTAAAGGACGAGTGAGGGAGAGAATGACACCGGTTAATTGAAGAAACTAATTACTGCATTTTCGTCGTTCCTGTGACGTAATGAATGCCTACGCCATGCCTAGTCGATATCACCTTTCATTTATTCCAACAATTACACATACTTGCGGGAGTCGTGTACCATGGATAAGCCGGGCGATAACCTCGCTTCCGGACCCACTTAAATCCTTTGTTACAAAAGGTAAACGTTTTTGACAACGTCCCCTAATAACAGCTCTGAAGGTTCATTTACAACATTCCACGGGTCCCAGCATGACATCACAACTGATCAACCTGATAATTGGCGGAATCAATGTCTGACGTCACAATCGTAATTACACTGTACGATCTCCGGCAAGCTTCGTCTTAGCAACCGTGTTATATTAAATTACTAGGAAGCATATATCTACCAAATAAACCTTTCCGGCATACAGTTCTAGCTTAAAAAAACGTACCTTTTTGCAGCAAAGTAAACAAGATTTTGGAAAAAGAATTTCAACGAAAATTGCGACGGAACATCTAATCGGCTCAAGTTTGCGCAGCCATTTTAGTAAACGTGTCTCATGTGGCAAACATCGCGTAATAGATCCGACAATAATATTCTCTGTTCGTCACTGCGGTTTGTGTGTGTGTGTGTGTGTGTGTGTGTGCGTGCGTACGCGCATGCGCGCGACTGCGCATGTGAGTGCGGGTATGCGTGCTTGTGTGCGCGCATGTACGTGCGTGCGGGCGTGCGTGTGTATATACCTCTGCATGTCCGCCGGGAGTGAGGGTCTTGTTGCATTTCGTGCACTTCAGGCAGCCTGGGTGCCAATCTTTCCCCAGCGACGTCTTCCTCTCGGCTGAAACACACAGCAAGTCACGCTATCATACGGCTTCCCTCGACTATACCCCAGACTCCATCTCAGATGTCATCAGACAGAAGACTCCGATGGTTTGGTCGTGTTTGCCGTACAACAAACAAAAGCCTCATTGACATAGCTTTTAAGCAAAACTTCAAAGGACAAAGAAAAAGAAGAAAGCCGCGGATCATATGCAGCGACCAAATGAGGCAGAACACCAAAATCCTGCTTTTTAACAGCAGAGTGGTGTGCACTAGATAGGACGAGATGTAAGGGTGTGACATCCAGGAGGACTGCGAGGGGCCAAATTGACATCGGCATTTACGCCAAATCAAGTATATCGACTACCTCAGCTGTACCATAACCCATTGCGCGCGGGCCTGTTCCGGCCAGGGATGGTGATCATAACGTAACTCAGCAAACGTTACTTTTTGTTGGAATAAAACCAAACACCGGACGTTAATTGTCAAAACCTTAAATCTCCTGACTTTGTGAATTTAGCACTTAAAAGGAATCCAGAGACGAAATCAACAGCGTGTATCTTTATTTTATGCTTCCTCGCCAGAATTGAATACGTGTATGCGTTATAACGAGTTATAAAACGTACGTTTTCTGTTACTGTACATTTATGTTGTTTTGTTTTCAGTTGCTGGCATGGAGCCAATGGGAACCCACGACCTATGTGAACCAGGCGATATGAACTTGCAGTTATACCGCCGTCGTGTTGTGTTGTTGCCGCATAGACAGAACCACATCATCCAACGAGACAGTGGACTTTATTTGAATAGTTAATGTAAATTAACTCAGGCGCATTCACGAAATGCATACAATGGCCTACGTGTAGCCATAGCGTTGACATCGTTCGTACGTTTTCAGCGCGCTCCCTCTAAACCGATCTCCGTCCTTTTATGCGTGCTCACAGTGTGGCGATGGAGACGACCTCCGTCGCGCCCTGATGCCAACGTCTGGACACGCCAATGCACGTCGTGAACTTGTATAACTTGTGTTTAGCTATACACGAAGTTTAATCAAATACAATGTCCTCTAATCAGACACAATGGATGTTAAAGAGACACAATGCTTCGTCGTAGATATATTTTCGATTGCAATACGCGACGTTGATCTCTGATAGAAGGTATTGTATTTAACTGCTCTATAAAAATCTGCCGCAATCTTTTAGAGAACAATGCTCGACTTGTACGATGGATTCGTACGTTGATAACGCGGTTGTCAACAACCGCAGCGGCGTCGCCTGATTGTTATTGGCGCTTGATAACATCTTTATTGATAAAGATATCGAGAGAAACGGATATTGCTTCGTATAGGCTTGATATTATAAACGTCGTGGGTGTAAATCCCGGGGGTTGGATCTCTGTAGTTTTCTTTGATGCCAGATGAATTGCATCAATTGCATTGTATGCTGTGGGTATTCCATAGCACGCACGGAGACGCCTTCTTTGGAGCGACTGGGCGTAGGCTCGTTTTCCCGCACAATAAGTACAAAAGCGTGGGTAGACGAGACGACAATGGGACCATTCGCCCAAATATCGCCACCACCTGGGCGGGCGGTCACAGTTCATGTCTGAAGTTCTTAACTTGACCAAAGATGACCCATCGATACGTGTTCCATGGACATATCATAAACCATGCTGTGATTATGTATGGCTAGATATGTCAACGAGGGTGCACTTCTACACCTGGTTCAACACCACGCATATGCTAGTATAAAATAATTATTATGGTAATATAATGTGGTAAGCTGAACATCTAACCGGAACCTGACGGGAACTGCAAATTAAATATTACGTACGATTAAGCACTGAATTGGTTTTAGTAGGTGCGAGTTCTTGTTGCCACTCTTCTCTTTGTACCTGAAGTTTGAGGCGAGGATGGCGTCAATTTTATACCCTACTTGACGACCAACTTTCTTGTTCACACGGTTAAACGTAGGCCCTAGCCAAGTGTCAATACGGGCGTTCGCATTGACATCGTGACAGCGGGTGACGAATTATGTGTGTAATGTTGATGTCCGAAGTTCACTCGAGGTAGACAACGCCGTCAGTTTTGTCAATATTGTCTCTCTGTGTGACTTCCTGTCGTCGCCGTTGCCGTCGCTGTCGTCGTTGCCGTCCGTCATCTTCGTCAATTGGTGTCATCATCGTCACACAATGACGTCGTACTCGATGTCTCGTCGTCATTATTATCTTCACACAATGACGTCGTACTCGAAGTCTCGTCGTCATCATTATCGTCACACAATGACGTCGTACTCGAAGTCTCGTCGTCATCATTATCGTCACACAATGACGTCGTACTCGAAGTCTCGTCGTCATCATTATCGTCACACAATGACGTCGTACTCGAAGTCTCGTCGTCATCATTATCGTCACACAATGACGTCGTACTCGAAGTCTCGTCGTCATCATTATCGTCACACAATGACGTCGTACTCGAAGTCTCGTCGTCATCATTATCGTCACACAATGACGTCGTACTCGAAGTCTCGTCGTCATCATTATCGTCACACAATGACGTCGTACTCGAAGTCTCGTCGTCATCATTATCGTCACACAATGACGTCGTACTCGAAGTCTCGTCGTCATCATTATCGTCACACAATGACGTCGTACTCGAAGTCTCGTCGTCATCATTATCGTCACACAATGACGTCGTACTCAAAGTCTCGTCGTCATCATTATCTTCTTCTGCGTCGAAGCTGTAGTTGTCACCGTTGCTATCTTCACTGGCGGCGGCGTTTGACTTAATGTCTACTGCATGCATACGAACATACATATATATATACGTACGTACGTATGTACGCATGTGAACGCGCGCACACACGCACGCACTCCCCTCGCACACACGCATGCACCCAACACACACATGCACTCGTAAGCATACGCCCATATGCACGCATGTATACACCCACACACACGCACGCACGCACGCATACACGCACACACGCACACGCACACACACACACACACACACGCAAAACCCTGCCCGTTGTCAAACGTCATATCATTGTTTTTATAAATAACATGATCCTTCAAATTGTTCCGTATGTGGAGCACGCTCTGTTGCAGTCTGGCAGGAAACGGCAACGATAATGTCCTTTGACGTATCTTTATTATTTAATGGCTCAGAAGCATGTGTCATTGTATAAACTAGCAGCTCGTATGCCACCAGACCTCTGTTGCGGCAGCTGGGTCGTATATCCCGCCGCTGTGAGCTCGGTCCCACAGGAAACAGCTTTTGAAAATGATTCACTACTACTGCGCTGGTGGCTTGGGGTATTTTAGCTCGGTCATACATTGATTTTGTTCGTGATACGAACCCAAAATAGCGCTCTTGCTGTCATGTTACGTTGACGCCCTGATAGTATTACCATTGTGCCGCGGATGATTCACTGTCATCGGTCTTTGGGCAAGTTGTATTCGCGCGTTTGCTGTAGCGACATCTGCTTTATAGTTTAAGGTTTATTAATTACGCTGTGAATAGCAGCCAATCGCCAATCCTATGCACATGTACTACACATCTAAGTCTGCTTCCAACTACTTTCAGGCGTTTGTCCATGCCAATCTCGTCTCTTACTTCCTACATATCAGTTCTAGCTTCTGTGGTTACTTCGCATATTCATCGAACTCAGTTGTAGTCTGCTGCCTGCGACTTCTCCGCATGTCTCTATGGTAGTGTCAGTGTTCCCAATCCGTATACACAGGCTGGTACAACGTTGACTTCCAACAAGTTCCCGCTTTCGTTGTTCCTAAAGTGTTCTGTTCCACATACAATACTTCCCACCAATAAACAATCGGGAATATCGGGTGCTTCTTCCACTCAAGAACCCGGGTTGTCTCTGTCAGCGCCTCACTCACTCCTGTACTATTTTGTTGTTCTACAGCCTCGCAAACTGTGACCACTGTCGGATGAGTCACAGTCAGTTGTGCTGGGCGCGCTGTAAATGGACTTAATGACTGATTTACTGCGCGGAATGGCGAATATTGCACAGTGCAAAGTGTCGCTATACGAGGAGCACTAAATAAATGGAATAGCCACACATCGGACATACTTTACTTGTTACAGTGCTCTGTGTGACGCACTCTCGCTCCCTCGCTGTCCCTCCCTCCCTTCCTCCCTCACTCTCTCTCCCCCCTCTCTCTGTCTCTCTCTGTCTCTCTCTCTCCCCCTCTCTCTCACTCCCCCCCCTCTCTCTGTAATTTGATATTCTCGGTCCACCGGTCCCCACGCATACAGCTATTTTTATCCATCCCCGTTATATATATGTCTATCTGTGACATAATCGCCTGACTATTTATGTACATCTCTTCTTTATCTTTGTGTAAACAGACGCAGCGACATGCTAGTTAGTGACGCGTGATTGAAAACGCAAAGAAGGTCGCGTCAGTGCACAGTGACGAACGACCAGGAGCGAGAATATTCTCACGTGTGTGTATAACGGAAAACGATTAGATCACAGCACGCATCGCTCCACATCTATACATCTATACTGAAACGTGTGCGAAAACTACGAAAACTGGAAGAATTCAAAGCAGCAACAAATACATTCATATCTTCATACATCTTTCTTCTTTTATGAAAATGCTTTGACGTGTTTTGCATTTGTTATCTGTCAAATAAAGATGTTCAGTTTCAGTAGCTACATTATTTAAAAACGATGTGCGATACCCCCGCCATTATACGGCAGGTCTTAATGAGAGCAGTTTTAATAATATAATTAAGGTGATTGATTCTTATTTATTAAAGAGCACGTACATATGAAAGAAGAGTACACGGATGTAGAACTCGGTAAAACACACGCAAATCGAACGTCGCATAAAGATGTGGAACTGAGTATGCATAAATGTGCATATGATCAATGCAGTAATCAGTGTGTTGACATATACAGCCTGTATATGAATGCACGCTTTTATACGCACAGAGCACGGACGCACATGCGTGCGCATCGAACAACGAATGTACAAAGGCGTTAACTTAAAGACACGTACACCCCCACGTACTCATTACTCAATACCGTTTTCGTACTAGACTTCGGTATTACCTAAGCACATCCGGGAGCAAAGTACGTTAAACACGAGTGTGGGTTATAGGCCTAAAAAAACAAACCGACAAATCAGCGTCACTATCACCGGAACTTCGAGACTGTATAGCTGTTTATTGGCATTACTTGACTTTGTTAATATACTACCGCAAACATCACATTTAACCATTTTACACTTGGATGATTTCTGGAAATACTGAACGGTTTTGATAGTAGCACATTTAATTGCTATCTTAAAATAGGTCTATTAGGTCTACATGACCGATGTCAACTTTTTGTGTTACCCAGCAGGGAGATGTGCATGCCAGTAGGCCTATTTACGCTTATGATCGTTTGAACATGTAAATGTGACCCTAAAATAAAAAAATCGATGAATCAATAAATTACACATTATATTATTTAATTGAATATTATATTCCAACACTGATGACCAACTAGTATAATCATTATATTATGTCAAAATTTGGATATAAATAAGAAACAATTGTATAAATTAATGAATTTGATGACGTCAACCGTTTATAGAAATCACCGCTCCTTTCCCCATGAACCCTGGAACCCACAATGTTTAGACAGCAACGAGTTTATAAATAAAATTATGGAGAAATTTTGCCTCTACCAATATCTTTGCAGTTGTTCTAATAGTAGAGCGACTATAGAGCGTTTGGAAGTCACGCGACCTCATAAACAAACACACGTCACGAGTCAGTGACATTAATAAACATCACATTATGATTACGCGAAGAAGCAAGTACGTTTAAAGAGACACTGTTACTTACCGAAATACACCTCTTTGTTGCATCGTGGACACTTAGGCATGTTTGTGTCTATCTGTTTGTCTGTCTGTCTGTCTGTCTGTCGGCTGGCTGTGTCGGTGTGTCGCTTCGATGCCCGAGTGACGGCACTGGTGACAAATAACAACTGTGCCCAGGCTCACGACGCGAAAGTGTTTAGCAGCGCGGTGTCGTCTGCAGGCGATAAATAAACAGGCTGGAACAAACGACATAGGCCAGAGGCTAATAATGTTGCGTGTCGCGTCCGCGATACGACAAATGTACCAAGGCGGGTGTGTGGTGGGTGCGTGTGTGTGCGCGCGCGCGTGTGCGCAAATGTGTTTGTACGTATGCGCGTGTGTGCACCTGTGTGTGCCATCGCCGCCCCCACATATAATGTGGCGATATCTACCTTGAATGAACCAGTAGTCCAACCCCCGTGACAGATAATTTAGGCGATTTTTAGGCACGATCACGTGATGCAAATTTGAATTGAAAGATTGCGTCGCCTGACGAATTGGAAAGGACTGTAAACTGCTAAAACTTGCATATGTATCCCATCAAATGTCAGTGTGAGCACCAAACATTCACATACATGTTTAGAGATTGCTGCAATATATTGACACAGGTAGAGGTATACGTGTAGATATCTACATCTAAATGTCTCCCCGCGGAGGTCTACACGCAGTGGTCTAAGTGTAGGTATCTACACGTTGATGACTACACGTAGAGGTATGAACGTAGATGTCTGCACGTAGAGGTCTACATGTACATGTCTACACGTAGATATCTACACGTAGATATACTCACGCAGAATTCTACACTTAGATGTCTAAACTTAGATGTCTACACGCAGAGGTCTACACGCAGAGGTCTACATTTAGAGGTCTACACGTAGATGTCTACATGTAGATGTGTACGCCTATATCTCTACACGCATAGAACTACATGCGCACATAGATATCTACATGCATTGGTATTATACATACACAGAACACGTTATGTCACGTTTTGATAACCGTAAACAACACTCGCTTTGGAGATATAAACGAGTCTATTGATATTGGTAATAACTACTTGCACCCACCCACGGAACAACAAACCAAGGCATCCATTACAGGGTTTTGACAATAAACTCGTTCACTGTGGCTCCCGCCGACTGGAGAATTACTTACCATTCAAATCGCCCAAATCGATGAAAACAATATTAGATCTCTTCTTCGGCGTTCGCTCAGACTGGGACTAACTCCAGTTGCTCATATGAAGGTTGCTGTGCGTCGCAGGTCTTCCAGTAGGCCACGTGTTTTTCTTTACTGGGGTTTCTGTAGGCTAGGTTGCCTTCCTCCCTTTTTGGTATGATGGAAGTTTTGCAGTAGGCGTTGCACTATCATTGGAGCAGTGCCACAAGGACACATGTCGGGGTTTTCAATGTATAGCTTTGTGTACATATGTTGCTTGAGTATTAAGTGCCCAGTCCTCAATCAGGGTTTACATAAGTAAAATCTAAATAACTACCATTCTGTTTTAAATACACCACCAATAGATAATTGTTGAACTTATAAGTTCACGTAGTGAATGTAAAATAAAATGCGAGCTCCTGGTAAACGGTGTTGGTTGTCAACACTTTTTATAATTTTGACCCAGAAATAGTCAAACTGGTTCGTGCGTATGAGTAAAGAGGAAGACTGCTCGCCTTTGCACCTGCATCATTAAATGTCTAAATTGTACACCCATGTAAATGTGTCGATGCTACACATCGTGAACTTATCAAAATCGCATCGTCATCAAAATCACGACTTCCACAATAATGACAACGATACCGCAACCTGCCGCTACAGCTACATCTTGACCACGACCACAACCACGACGACGACAGCGACATACACCACGACCACAATAAACACCACTACCATCACAACCACCAGTACATCCACCAGTCAGGCAGATGTCATTCAGCTTCGGGAAATGTAAATGCCTCCACACAGGACATGGGAACGAAGACGTAGAATATACAATGAGGGGCAGTATACTAAGTACTACCGTAACTGAAAAGGACTGAGGGTTAACAATTAGTGCTGATATGAAGGTTTCGGAGCAGTGCAGAATTGCAGCTTCAAAGGGAAATCAAATCCTTGGATTAATTAGGCGAATTATAGCGTATAAGGAAACAGAACTAATAATACCGCTGTACAAAACAATAGTTATGCCTCATTTTGAATATTGTATACAAGCGTGGAAGCCATATCGCAAGAAGGACATATATAGAGTATATGCTAGAAAGAGTACAGAGGAGAGCGACTAAAATGGTACCAAGACTGAGGGATCTTAGTTACGAAATACTCAAAAAATAATGTGGTTTGACAACACTAGAGACCAGGATATTGAGATGAGATCAGATAGAAGTTTTTAAAATATTGAATGGTTATGAAAATATTGATAGAAATTTTTTTCTTAGTTAAGAAGTTACATTAGTAAAGGAGCGGTGTAGATTAGATATAAGAAAGTTCTCGTTTTCACAAAGGTCTGTAACTGATTGGAACAGATTATCTGCTGATTGTGTGGATGCTAGTAGCGTGAATATGTTTAAAAATAAAATTGACACGTACCTCAGAAGGGCGGGAGACATGTAGATAAAAAGGGTTGGACTCTCGATCAGCCAAAAGGCTTCCTTGTCCACCTGCCATCTAGAGTTAATTCTCTGGGTGGCAATCTTGTTAAATCTTGTTAAATCTTGTTAAATCTCAGTCCGTCACCACAGTCAAAACCACCACCACCGCCGTCGCCACCACAACAACCTCAAACACATCCACAGCTACCATCACAACCGTCGCGAACACAAAAACATAATAATACCAACAACAACAACAACAACGACGACAACGACGACAACAACGACGACGACGACAACGACAACAATAACGACAACAACAACGACAACGACAACAACAACAACAGCGAGGACGACAACGACGACAACAACAACGACAAGAACAATAACAACAACGACGACAACGACAACAACGACAACGACGACAATAACGACAACAACGACAGCAACGACGACAACAACTACGACAACAACAACGACAACAACGACAACAACGACGACAACAACAACGACAACAACAACGACGACAACGACGACAACAACGACGACAACAACGACGACAACGACGACAACGACGACAACAACAACGACATAATAATACCAACAACAACAACAATAACGACGACAACGACGACAACAACGACGACGACGACAACGACAACAATAACGACAACAACAACGACAACGACAACAACAACAACAACGAGGACGACAACGACGACAACAACAACGACAAGAACAACAACAACAACGACGACAACGACAACAACGACAACAACGACAGCAACGACGACAACAACTACGACAACAACAACGACAACAACGACAACAACAACGACGACAACAACAACGACAACAACAACGACAACAACAACGACGACAACGACAACAACGACAACAACAACGACAACAACGACCACAACGACGACAACAACAACGACGACAACGACGACAACAACGACGACAACAACGACCACAACAACGACGACAACAACGACGACAACGACAACTATCATTAACATAATTAACGTCACTTAGATGTCGTTATTTTTTCTCATTCCGATCTTCTGCGCTTAGGAACAAGGCATGCCTTTAACATATAACCCCAATTTTTCTTGTCTGGCCTCACCTGCCCTGCGCGAGTCGCGTCTTGTTCATTAATATTATGCAAATCATATGCATTGTTGAGTGGCGTTGAGCCGACATAAAGGTCGGGGTGTGCTGTCAGGTAAACAGTGGGACTGAGAGCAGAGAGCGGGCGTCACGTGAAATTTTACGGGGCATCGGATGTCTCCAGAGCGGACGTGAATTGCATCTGCACGGCCAGTGCAGTAACGTCACCGCTTACAGTGTCAGTGACCATAAATCGTTGTTTGTTAGGGACCGCATCAAAATACCGCATGAAAAAGTTCATATCGTGACCTTACCTATTCGAAGTGGGATTCCCATTCGAAGTGGGGTGTGTGAGTGTTAATTGAATCCCTACTATTTTAGCTACTACAAAATCATTAATATTTTCTATTTGCATCATATACAAAAACAAAGGAAATAAACTGAACAAATTGCAAACACTACACATGGTTGCACTGTTGATAAACTATTGGCTTCCTTGTCTACTTGCCATCTTTGGCTAATTGCATGGATGGCATTCTTGTTAATTATTGTTAAAACAACTTGTTCAATCTTGTTAAATCTTATAATTTTTTTTAACTATTGTGAAATGTTTTAACCGATTCTTACGCACCAAGCAGAACGAGAACTTGGTAAAACGAACACCAGGTGGCCTCACTGTATAGACATATTCGGACGGAAATTTCCGTCACTAACGTGCGCTTTCTCACGTTGGTAGCAGCATCGATCATCGTAGCATTTCTGGACAGTTTCCTAGTGCAGAATTGTGTAAACCTGGTTGTTAAAATGTTAATTGGCCCATTTAATTCGGACAACCTCAGCATATGTGTCTTTAATAACAGGGTAAACGGGAAGATGTAGTCAATATTAAATTGGTTAATGGTGCCTGCTAGGTGGTGCTAAACGGAGGTTGTTTGCTCCTAATTTTTTTATTTTATTTAAGAAACTAAGAACAAAACATGTGTTGAAGTATGCACCATTCGCACCTCCTTGTTTATGGGCCTGGGTATAAAGACAGGAGACGGTAACAGCAATGTCCTCGATTTGGAATCCACGATCGAAACCATAAGTAGGTCTAAGTACAAGTGATAATGCGAACTTGCTGCATACAATTACCACTCGGAACAGACGATTAGACGTGAAGGATGCAAAAGTGGTGCCACCTCAAGGCGCCTGGGTAATCGAGGCATAGGTGTAGCAGTGGTGGACTATGCTCCAATCTACCACAGTAACTGCAACGTGGCGCCCTCTACAGTATGGTTACGAAAGTTACCAACACTGGAGGGTAGAGGGCACCACAATATCCACATGACACGATTGGCAGTTCTTTGCTTTCAATACAATATATAGAAAACAAATATCATTTGGAGTGTATATATTCAAAAGTACACTAGGCAAAATTTCATAGTGTGAAAACGGAAAGATATGAAAAGCATTTTAATTAACAAAATTATATAGCTTGAAGAAAGAGAGACAGACAGGAGGGAGGGAAGAGGGAGAGAGAGGGAGGAAGAGAGATAGAGGAAGTGAGGGAGGGAGGTATGGAGGGGGAGAAACAGGGAAGGGAGAGAGAGGGAGGAAGAGAGAAGAGTGGATGGAGGGAGAGAGAGGGAGAAGCATTACGAAGAAGAGAGGGAGGGGTGGACAAAGGGAGAGAGAGAGGGATGGGAGAGGGGGTGGGAGCCCATATTGCGATACAGGTGTGAATCGTGGTTATGGAATAAACGATCAGTATAAAAATCATAGAAGCAGCAGTATTCCTGCAGCAGACGCACAGCAACAGAGAATGAATTTTTTTAGTGTTGTTAAATTCGTTCTACTTTTGACAACTTTGTAATTGATTACCTGGGTACAAATGCCAAACTTAAAAGCTGCATAAATTTCATTGCTTTATTGCTTCGCGTCACTTATCCTTTGTGACCAACGAATCTTGAAGAGTGATCAGAACTGCTTCCAATGAAACACATCCAGGATGTCAGTTTGCGACTTTGTAAGGTCCCAACTTCCTGCGTTGTGAACCATGTACAATATAATTGGATGCACAACTGTGTTAAACAAAAGCAGAGAAATATACAGTGTAAAATTATGCTATTTATGAAACGTTTTGGTTACAAAACATAAGGTCAAGTGTCAGTGTATGTCTGTTTGTGAAAGAAATACAGTAATTGCAAGATCTAGTTTCATAATAACGTTTTATTGATTTTTCAAAACAAACTTAGATGTTTCCAATCAATTGTGTAACTTGATACAAATTTCAATGGATGGGCTAACACACTTCCATTGGTCTCTTTCTATCAATCTGGATATTATACATATTCCACTGCATCAATTGGCATAGCGGCAAATTATTGATATGCATACATGGTATAAATATAACATATATGCAGTCTACAATGGATTAGTACATCTGCAAAAGGTAAGTCTTCAGAAATTACAATTCATCTTCTATCTATATACATTCAATCCATTTAAAAGATATACTTAAATTCAGTTCTAGCATATAGCACAAACCGACTTTTTCTACAAACAGAAACTGAATTCGAGGTAAGGACAACCACATAAGCCAGTATGTAAACTATTTCCAATCCACTTCACAGTTACTAAATGTTTGTCCTTGCATATGGCACACATAAGATATCCTACAAATGAAAACTGTAGACAGAGAAAACACAACATATCAACTAATAGGAAAACCATTTCCTAACATTCCAATGTGATTATTAAATTAGTGACAACCAGTAACAAGTAACAAGGTGTTTTATCCCTAAAACCAGTGCACACCCGTATGATGCGTTATGCACATACGCTTCTGTGTGTGTGCGTGCGCATGCGAGTTTGTATGCATGTGTGTGCATGCATTCACGCATGCACTTTGTGTGTATATAATGCTCTAGTGTGTGCATGTGTGCGTGTATGCGTGTGTGTAAAGTATAAATAACCAAGCCATAAATAATATTCAGCCCTAACCGTAACATTTCCAGTCCACCAAAGCCAATAACCAACTGACTTTGGCATCTTGCGACCTGCAAGATCACAACTAGTGGCCGGTAACAATACCGTGAGAAAATTAATCTATATGTCAATAAATGTTTCAGTAGTCCTGACACAAATTAGAACCCTGTCCTCCCCAAGACAATCTGCATAAATCAATTGTCTCTCTTTGGATGTGGCACATCTCCAGCGGCTGCAATTAAACACTTTGGTGCGCCAGTCTGGTCAATGATACCATTCTCGCACGCTAATTCCTTGCCCACTGGACCGTTCTTGGGTCTGATGTCTTCGAGTTCAGTGAACACTTGGTCCAGTTTCTGCATGAGTTCGTCTGCGTTCTCCTTGTTGAAACACACTGGTGACTTGAACTTGAGCACATTGGCGTGTGGTCCATCTGCACTGAGCAGGACAAACTTCTCTTTCAGTCTGCAATGAATAAGGGGGAATCATAACCAAATTGTTTATGCCTAACAGTGGTCTCTCTTGAATGACATTTTCAGTTCCACTGTTACCTTTCTAAATTTATACTACTAATTTCCTATACTGTATATGGACATCATTTAAGACTAATCTAGGGTGATCTTAATTGCGAGGTGGCTGTATTACTGAGGTGATCATAAAGCGGGGTTCGACTGTACACGGTTTTACTTACTGGTGTGCAATCTTAGGTTTTTTTACTTCTACATATTTTACATGTAAACTTACTTATTTTAGTTATATTTTAGCTACCTAACTTGACCATTATTACTTAAATGCTTCAATTTGAGGTAGCTATTTATAAAAGGCGCTTAACCCATAAAATCATTGTTACTAATTACACATTTAAAGACCAACCTTGTTTAATACAGTAGCTGCAGCAGCTATGTTCTCCAATACATGACTTCCATAAGTGTGTTAACAACTGGAATTTCTAATTTTGAATAATAAATTTCAAAACACAACGAAAGAAGTTGAAAAATAACTTCAGTATTGTCCATTATACAAAACAGAAGAATGAGCATTTTCCGAGTTGTCCATTGGCAAGTTCACGGCATCAGTAATACGTAGTGTTTTGGTTTTAAGCTTGTATAAATAAACAGTTTCAGAACCCAACTTACACCGACCTTGTCTGTTCCATATTTTTCAACATAATATTCTTAATACTAGAATAAATATTTTGATGGCAAACTGCCTGCCAAATTGTGATTAATAAGCCCCAAAACATTCTTCATAACACGAGTGTGGCGCTGGTGAAATGTTCAAATTGTAAACAAAATATTCACTAGAAAACAACCGCAGTTTGCACTTATTGTTGAGGCAGGGGCCCATACCTGCAAACACTTTGAAGTTGGATCATTCCCACACCCCTTAACAGCAAAGTGGGGTGGAGTACAACTGATTGAGTAAACTGCCTGCTAATGAATACCACCCATGGCTGATTCTGGGTAATGGAACACACCACTTCGCTTTGAAGTCAATTCCAACAAGTCTAGAATTGTGTAACCTGTGTAAATTTACCTGTTGATGACAATCTGAGCTTCAACGGTGGCTGGTGTACGTTTCTCGAGGTCTTTCACCAGCTCAATGCCAAGGAACATTCCTACGCCCCTGTAATGACAAAATCCCAATTGTCAGTAAGGCCGACAACCAAATTCTGCTTCGAATTTAGTCTGTCTTGTTTAGAAATTCCAACTTGACATGCTTTAAAATTGTAGATTTTGCCACCGTGAAAGCACCTAACTAACATCACTGGACTGACAGACTACGTAACTTACAAAGCAGTGACAGACAAGATATTGACTAAATGTGTACACCAGATGGCGACACAGATGGCAATACCTTCACTACTGCCACTTGGTGATCAAGCCATAAAAAAATACACAAATATGAGAATTATTTCATCTGATAACTCACCAAAACCAGCTATACTTTTTAGCAATATAATCTTACACCCAATTTAGACCTCAGCCAGCATTTTAAATTGACTGGGTTTTATTAAAATGTGAAGTATCATGTTTTATGTATTTTCAAAACTGTCCGTACGTAATACATAACATGATGCTACTACATATTATTAGATTATTTCTGAGTGGTTCTGGTCTATATAGCAAGAGTGCTTAAACTCTACACACAATAGAATACAGCTATTCACATTTTCAATAGCCTGATGAGCAATATGAATGATTTTACCAAAAGTAGGGGAAGGTGGGGCTTATCTGAACCATGAGGCACATCCACACACCTCAATATTGACCACACCTGGGGTTCGCTATACTCTGTTAGCACCTAACACACACTATAGATGGCTGAACTCGCGAAATGCAAAATGTCTACGAGGAATATCATAACATACTCACATATATGTATAATATATATATATATATATCAACTCGACTACGGTTAGATAGAGGCCTGCCTACATATTCAATTATCATCTCCCGCCATGCACATCACAGTTGTTTGGTAGTGTTCCGTATGAATCACAGTTGTTGGCTTCTGTGATTCAGGCATTGCCCTTTAACAACCAGATCAGATTCTGTGTTGAATGATGTAATTTCCGTGGCCTAAAAAGTGCATTGCTTATCTGCAGGCAACAATCTGTGTGGTGCCCTTCTTCCCCAGTTGTTTGGACGTGACATCAATAGTAAGTGCAAAAAAGTATGAACTAAGTGTATTTTGGGGAGTGGGGGGTGGGGTAATGCTCCCCTCTGGCAAAAATGCAAGCCATGATTCTGCATTCTGTCAAGCTTGTAGGTCTCTGTAATTGATAATGTGGTGTGGCTCTCCATTCTTTAATAAAGGCAACTGTCAGCTGATGGATGTTGGATGGCTGTTGTTGCTGATAAATGGAACTCTGCAGCCCATCTGAGGCATGTTCAATAATAGACATATCATGGCTACACGCAAACAGTAACTGCTACTGCTACAGGTACGCTTTAACTTATGGGTTAGTTGGATTTGTGTAAATACTGACTGCTCCCTATAATGTAACATCCTACACTACCTGACGTCTCCGATGAGTGAATGTTTCTCTTTGAGTTTGCGGAAACCCTGCAGAAGGTAATCACCAATGCCAACGGCATTTTCACGAAGTTTCTCTCTCTCGATCACCTCCAGAACTTCCAGTGCGATGGCGCATGAAACTGGGTTGCCTCCGTACTGCAAAAATTTGTCGAGATAAATTCACATGATCTTTTTTAAACTACATCACATTTTTACTGCTCTTACAACGCATAAGATGAATGTCTTCTGATTGAAAGAAATATGTGATGGCATTACATATGGCCCGTGACTTAAAAGCTTGCATCATTATAAAATTGTACTAAGATTTGTTAGATTATAGCCACAGGAAATAAACTGTGTTATTAATTCTCCCTGTAAAACAAACACAACATTTTAAGCAGATATTCTGATTAGCTGTATTAGCAAAACTACCCATCCAATTGATGGCATTATATAAATACAAAGGCAGAAGATGGTTTTCTTGAGTATTTTCCTTGAGTTTTTCGTACTAACACAAGTTATATAAAACGTCTTCAACGGATTGGCACTCCTCAGAACAATCGCAGAAAATATGCATAATGTTGATTTGCATCCATCTAACATACAGTTTGAACCACAAAAATGGCAAAAACCCTTAAAAGGAATTTTGAAAAAAATAAAGGCGCTACTTTCCTCCTGACGAGTCATAGATTAAATACTGAATACTAAAAGCCGTTTAGGTGGAAAATGTATGCACACCCACTGACATACACACACAATCGCTAGTTTGATTATATTTTGATACAGAAGCCATATAATAAATTAGGAGACATATTTTAAAAGTTCAAAGTCTGACCATTTATGTCATAAAATCATGTTGTAATAACAGTATAAACAGTGTCAATTAAAACATTTGAGTGAAGTCTGAATATCATGTCTGAACGAACATAACGTCATGGGCATAATGATATGTCTGACCCTGATCGATTTTGTCCTCAGGTATTAGACAATGCTGACACCTAATCCTGACTGTACTAAACAGCAAGGTCAACATGACAGACAAATACAAAAACTCGAAGCTTTTTTAAGAAGCTCAATAAACATGTTTTGTTGGTCATGCTTGTGTGACCAAGATATTAGAACTGATACAGTTTACATAATATAATGATACAGGATTCTATCATCATAAAACCATCACACTACATGCCTTTAACGCAAGTTTATTTTGTGAGGGTTTCTTTGGGTGCTGGATCAAGTACGTGATCGGTGCATACCGTGTTAAAGTACTCCATGCCAGTGGCAGTGAAACTAGCCGCCACTTTGGGTGTGGTCACTACGCAGGCCACCGGATGACCATTTCCCATCGGTTTACCTATGGTCACTATGTCCGGCACGACATCTGTGGGTGCAACAACACGTCAACACGAATTTGGACCACGGTCAAGAATAAACCGGTGAAAACAAGAAATCCACATGGGCTGGTGAAGAATAACATCTATAGAGTAGGAATAGTGAAAATAACAAGACAACTCCACCACTTGGCAGTTGGACTTTGAAACTGAGGTCAAGAGTAAACTGTAGTGGTGGTGAACTTGGAAGTAGCTGTTACCTAAGTGCAGTATTTAACCCTTTAGGCCCTGTCACGTTTTTGCATGTCACTTTATTTATGTGGCAAATCGTAGTTGTCTTAAACAGAATTCAGTACAAATTGTCGCTAAATATGCTGACAAAATATTTTTTAAATATGTCACTTTTGAACAGTCAATGAAACTGCAAGTTTGTATTCTATCAAATGTATGTACCGGTAAGAATTTTTGTACCCAATAATAACATTATTTGATAATCTGAACATTACTCTGACTTACCTTGGCAGGTAATCACTGTTTGTGCTGCAGTTAAACAGCAATAACGTCACTTTAAAGTCGTCTTACAAAATTGTAAGTATATATCTCCATTATCCAACTATTATTTGGTTTCCTCATTAAGGGATGATCCCAACACTTTGCAATGTTTCATTACGCATTTAGTATTGATTCCACACCCTTCCCCCACCAATGAATGGTGTGGAGCTTGCTATTTTGACGATCCAAAATGGCTATTAGTATTAGTTTGCATTAACATGTTTCCCTCACTAGGTGACACCATCGTACCAATATATTTCCTATCATATGTAATGGTTACCCTATTTTGGGAACTTGCATACGTACGTGATCACCCCTAAAGGTTTCTAACATATCTTCAATTGGATTATCCCTTAATTACCGCTAAATTAACATAAACATTGGCGAGATATTATAAAAATTAGTATATCATGCATCTAAATCTCTGTGAAAAAATCCTTTACTTTTAACTTTCAAGAGAACATCATCCAGCCATCAACAACATTCTTTGTATGGGACTGAATCCAAGGTAGAACGCCTGAAACTTACCCTGCAGTTCGAAGGCCCACATATGCGAACCAACTCGACCGAATCCAACCTGGACCTCATCAGCGATACACACGCCACCCGCATCTCGAATATACCTGAAACGTGACATTGACAGGTGCTTTAAGGTGACAATATTTTCAAGATGTATCAGTGTACACATCCATTTTGGTAAAACGTGTAGGAAATATGTTTTCAGAAATAAATTTATTTATAAAGGAATATAATATGAAAACGTGAACAATTGTTGTTGCACACAGCATTATGGCGACATCTACTGATGTGAGTTACATGTAAATTACCAACTGCCAACTTTCTCCAAATGACTACAATTATCAGGAAAATATAGGTACTTTTTGAAAATGTTGGAATTGCAACTAAAGTATAGTAAACGTGCAGAGCAAAACGAATTAGAAATGAGGCGAGCAAAACACAATCAAATTGAGGAGGTACTTTTAACAACTGTCACGGGGTGATTTTTGCTTTTAAAAAATGATTTCGTTCCTCAATAGTCATATTGTATGTCGAATACTGTCAACACCAGGTTGTGCCTCTGAGACACTTTCACCAGTGTGTCATGGAAATAGTGTCCTCAGTGAACATCATCGAATTTTTGCATTTCGGAAAAATATCCTGAAATTTATCACCAGATCCTGTTTATTGATGGATTTTCTTAGAGCTCATTATCCTGGTGAAATGTTCCTTGATCTCAAAAAGAAAAATGGCACCCACTTGTAGACGTCGCGGTAGTAGTTCTCGGGGGGAATGATCTGTCCACCACAACTCTGGAGGGACTCGGCAATGAATGCTCCCACCCTATGTCCATTCTCCTCCGCGGTCTCAATGAGGGTCTGGACCTCCTGGGCATACTTTGCCCCGAAGTCAGCCGGGTCGCAGTTCTTGTCGTTGTATTTCCCCCGATAGGTGTCAGGACAGGGCGCCTGAACAGGAACACTCTCTGTGACCACTTGTGATAATTATGATACATTTGTTATTGGTTTGTACTGCTAAATGTATTATTTTACTGATTGTGCACTGATTTTTATTTTACAAATACATTGGCATAATAATATATTTCTGTATAAATTAACATTGTTTTGTAATGCCAATAATTTATGATTTACTATTGGGGCTAATAAATATATCCTAAGACATTTATTATTGATTTCTTACTGCTAAATATATTATTTAGCCGATTGTTCATTTATTTTCTTACAGTGTTCAAATACATTTGTAAAATAATGTATTTCTATATAAATTATATTGTTTGTTAATGCCAATAATTTATGATTTACCATCAGAAAAAGCAATTTATCCTCTTTCTCTCTCTTACATTCAAATAATTGTTCGTGGTGCTGTATAATGGCGTATATTACATCAGTGTACACAAAAATCTGCCATTTTATAAGACAAATACAATGTGTGTGCAAATAGCTCAAATTAATCAAATTATCAATAATAATTAAATGCGTATAATACGGTATATGTTGTAACTGTTATCAGTAGTGTGTATTCAAACTCTGCCTTAATATTACATGAGTGACTCATTATTTGTCTTTTGGTACAAGTCCTCTGATGAAAGAAAACAATATTTTTATATAAATAATATGTAATGCACTCAATGATTGCTGTCAGCGATAATAATATAACCTAGGAGTACTACACTGATCTAGATAGTGGACACATAGTTGCACTCACTGAATGCATTCATTCATAGTGACCTTGCAAAATATTGTTGTTTAGTAACGTCTGCGTTGTCATCGTCTGGTCTTACTATTGCAAATTTATGTAATTAATGTGTCCCAAAGTTCAGAGTTCCTAGCTGGTATGAATCATTCTTCGTTCAGTACGATGTTCTGATAATATTCATGTTTATCATAGTTTAAGTATTATTTCTATGTTCCGACTGTGATTGCACTAAACAAAATAGTTCATTCGTATCACGAATAAAATCATATATATATATCGGTATAAAAACATGGAGTTAGTGTAGAGGTAGAGAACATGGAGTTAGTGTAGAGGTAGAGAACACGGAGTTAGTGTAGAGGTAGAGGACATGGAGTTAGTGTAAAATAAGTTGGGTACATTATGTGGTATTGGTGTTATTAAAGTAATGAACTACTTAATGTATTATTCAACACCTGCATAATATATTATATACAATTACAAAAAATATTACATAATTATATGATATGGGCGAACATCCTGACTTTAGATTGCATAGAAAACAGCTACAGTGTATCATAATAACACAACACCACAGGGATATAAAACAATTACTGCAGGATGATGAAATTAATCCATAGGATATAAATATCCTTAGTCCATTGGTGCAATTAGTCATCTATTACGTAAAGCCATCTGTCTTGGTAATGGAGCCACATGAGAGCTCTGTAACCTATAGACAATGAAGTAGCTAACAGCTGAGACAATTATATCAAATTATGTGCTCTTTGTTAAATTAGTTTGTAATACAGTACCCTCTTTCTTGTTTTTATCCCTCAACACACCATAATTAATAACACGAAGCAAGACAAACAATGAAACATTTTACAGGGGAAGAGACAACGAGCTGAAAGCCTAAATAACTGCAAAAACATTGGTGCAGTCATACAAAAATTGCAGTTATTAAAAAAGTAAGTAAGCAAATGGGTCAATTATTTCATATTAAATGCACTCTGCTGAGTTTTAAAATAAACCGCCTCTTGTTTTTATCTAACACCAGTACATTATGATTTAAGTTCTAACATTTTATGATATTACATGGAGACTTTGACACAATATTGGGTCTTATGTAAGGTATATAATTAAACGGAATGAGTGCATCGTACGCACACACAACATGAACATTTACCCCTGGTAATTACAAACACACCCTACACACACACATCGTGTACACGTGCATAAGCAAACACACCCTACACACACACACATCGTGTACACGTGCATAAGCAAACACACCCTACACACACACACATCGTGTACACGTGCATAAGCATACACAACACATATTACAGATGTCTTTTGTAATGCAGCCATTGTACATAAACTTTCTACTTGAACACAAACTAAATGAAACCTTCATGGATTGAAACAAATTCAGGAAAACACAAAAACTAGAATTAAGGAAAAACAAACCAAAACTAGACCAGTTAGTTTAACATCGGTGATTTGTAAATTATTAGAAAGACTAATTAAAGATCACATGGTGGATTTTCTTGTTAAACATAACTTGATAAACCCATCTCAACATGGGTTTCTAAAAGCGAGGTCATGCTTAACAAATATGTTATGTTTTTTGGAAGATTTCACTAAGTGGGTAGATGATGGATCACCAGTAGATATCATCTACTTAGATTTTCAAAAAGCTTTCGACAAAGTGCCACATCAGAGATTACTGCTTAAACTAAAGGCCCATGGCATAGGAAATGGTATAATTAACTGGACAGAAAAATGGCTGATTGACAGAAGACAACGGGTAGTTGTTGATGGGGAGGCTTCAAACTGGAAATCAGTTTTGAGTGGGGTTCCACAGGGATCAGTACTGGGACCTATATTATTCTTAATATATATAAACGATTTGGACGATGATATAGCTAGCAAGGTGTTGAAATTTGCAGATGATACAAGTGTTTAGAAGGATTAAAAGTGATGGAGATAGACAGCATTTACAAGATGATCTTGACAGGTTGATCAAATGGTCTGAAAAGAGGCAAATGTTGTTCAATTTTGGGAAATGTAAATGCCTTCACACAGGACATGGGAACGAATATGTAGAATATACAATCGGGGGAACTGTACTAAATACTACTGTAAAAGAAAAAGACTTAGGGCTGACAATTAGTGCTGACATGAAGGTTTCAGAGCAGTGTGGAATTACAGCTTCAAAAGGAAATCAAATCCTTGGATTGATTAGGCGAAATATAGCATATAAAGAAAAAGAACTAATAATACCGCTGTACAAAACAATAGTTAGGCCTCATTTAGAATATTGCATACAAGCGTGGAGGCCATACCGCAAGAAGGACATAGATATGCTAGAAAGAGTACAGAGGAGAGCGACTAAAATGATACCAAAACTGAGGGATCTTACTTGTTACTAGAGACCAGGAGATTGAGAGCAGATCAGATAGAAGTGTTTAAAATATTGAATGGTTATGAAAATATTGATAGAAATATGTTTTTTTCAGTTAAGAAAGATAGAAAGACTAGAGGACATGAAGTTACATAAGTAAAGGAACAGTGTAGATTAGACGTAAGAAAGTTCTAATTTTCACAAAGGACTGTTAATGAATGGAACAGATTGTCTGATGAATGTGTGGGTGTTAGTAGTGTGAATACATTTTAAAATAAAATCGACACATACCTCAGAAAGGCTGGATATATGTAGATAAAAGGGTTGGACTCTCGATAAGCCAAAGGGCTTCCTTGTCCACCTGCCATCTAGAGTTAATTCTCTGGATGGCAATCTTGTTAAATCTTGTTAAAGTACACAGGAACTTGGAACAACTGACCTATCCATCACGTGACCTGTTGCTTAGCAAAAGCTCCATCAAGCCATCAAAAAATGTTTGTCAAACACGTCATGAATTCATGCATTCCATTGTATATTTTTGGAAATTTATGACAAAAACAACTGCCTGTGGCATGAGCCAATTAGAGGAAAATTAACAAGGGTAAAGGTATGAAGCAAACACTGTATTGTTGTACATGCAGACACAGACAGACAAGATGTCTATCTCAGATATCGCATGGTTAAGGTGGGCAAGAAATAACGCCCCCACACATCTGACATGATCCAATAAAAGGATGCCCCAATTGAGGGTACTTACCACATGTACCCATTCCACTTTTCCCTCCCCACCAGTGTGGTCGAACTTGTACGGACTGATGGCTATCTCCGATATTGTGTGGCCGTGATACGCACTGAAAGAGACATAATAGACATGACATTTATATTTAACACAGAAGTGGTGTAAAATTGTATAAACAAAGACATCATTGTTGATACATAACTGCGCAAATCAGTTAAATAGGGACACCTGTGCAAATCACCATATATTTTGTCATTTAAAATGTTTGTATTTCTTACATATTTTGAAACATTTAAAGTTGCCACAAACTTGAACTCTCTAGTCATAAATGATGTTTTCCAGTTCATTGGAAGTTTCAATGAACTGGAAATGTTCCAGTTCATTGGAAAATTCAAAGCAATTTGTTGTTGTGGAGAACTATGAGGTCATTTATGTTACTTATTTCAGCAATCTGAACAAAGCTTCTCATTGATTGGTGGGGGTTACTTGAACAAAGTTATGTTCCCATTTAGTTTAGAAATATCCACCATGGGTTACAGTAACACATTATAATATTACCATTATAGTTACAACTTGTTTACAAACATGTAAAAAGGTTATACTGTAGGCTGGTGCAATTACTGTTCTATAGTCCAATGTTAAAGACATCTCTCTGTGTAATGGATAGAAACAATAGTCTACAATAAGGAAAATTTAAACTTTATGCTGTCTTAATGCACTACATTAAGCATTTTTACACATTCAGATTTTTTTGTATGACAGTAACAAGCTATGAATCACATTCCATAATGACGCCCCTAGTGATACCTAGACATGTTCCGTTTACATACAGCATGAACAAACAACCCTAAAAGATTGATGATATATCCACTCACTGATCTAATACAATAATGTCCTTGGTCTTCGTATGAGCTCGTGCCAGTCGCAATGCCAAATCATTTGCTTCTGACCTGAAAACATAAGTCAAGTTAATTAATCTAACTGGAGCCAGGCAGTGCTTATAATGGAATAAAACAATAGCTCACTTTGTTAGTCCCAAAGTCCTGAAACTAAGAGTAATATCATTAAAAAATGTAACACCGCTATTGCCCCGTTCAAAGGTGTGTACAACCACTACATCATCATCATGTAGTTGCATGATGATGATGTTGTTGTGCAATAGTTGGGTGATGGCCTCAGCATGTCACTTCCAAACCTGCTGCGCTATCCTCTGCCAGATGGTGCCTTTCCAGGACTCGTCTAGTTCGTCTCTCCACCATCTCGCCGGCCTTCCTCTAGATCGTTTCCCTTCATAAGGTCTCCAGGTTGTGATACGCGAAGTCCATCGGTTATCTCGTAGTCTGCTGATGTGCCCTGCTCAGGTCCACTTCTGTCTTCTGATTAGTTCTATCATGTCTATGACCTTTGTCTTCTCTCTTACCCAGATGTTTGTTTTTCTCTCCCGATATGTGATGTTTAACATACTACTTTCCATCTTTGTTTGTGCGGCTGCTAGCTTTTTCTTTGCCTGCATGGTGAGTGCCCATGTTTCCGCGCCATATGTCATCACTGGAAATACGCATAAGTTGAAGACTTGTCTCTTCAAGCAGGTTCCAAAATTACCTGTGTACGTCTTACGTGTTAATTAATTTGTAGCTTTTAAGTATATGATATGCTGTACTCCCATCTATCTGGGACTACAACATATCATATACTAAAAAGCTACAAATTAATTAATATGTAAATCGTACACAGGTAGATATTACAAATAATAATATGTTGTGACATGTTGTGTAAATATTATTACTAAAAATGTATACTGATTAAACTGCTTGTGTATAAAAATATGAAATTTGTAATGAAATGCTAATACCATCAATATTACAAAAAACTAAATGAGATACATAACACTTAACAAGATCATTGCAAATACAAGACTGATGCACTTATGAAAATATGTAAGACTTAATTATGGATTGAAAAAAAAAAAAAAAAAAAAAATTTTTCACTCGACTTCCAGTATAACAAATTTAAAAATGTGTTGTTGAATTAATAATATAACGAACGTCAAATAATATAACTAAACAAAAGTGCCGTAATTATAAGCATTGGAAGGAGGTTTCTGGTTAATATACCGGCACGCGTACGAGACGTTTGTAGGACACGCTTGGACAGGACGACCGGCACAGCGGCTACTCTGTCTACTTCTCATTACTCTGTTTCTGTACTAGTACCATCTCTCCGTACCTTTGTGGAAGGCCCTGTAGATGTACCAGCCCCACTCGACCACCCCGACAGCGTATACCTTCATCCTACTCTTGGATATTCCAAGCTTGTGGCACATGCTGGCGGACCTCGGCGCCATGACACCCCTCCAGTTAAAGATCAGGGCCCCGAACGAGACGGCACCAGGCTCCCCTTGGGAAGGCCAGTTCGACTGGCACCAGTCGCGAACAGTCGGGGTGTTGTATTTCGCACACTTGCTAATATGGGATTCATCGAGGTCAGCGTTGTCCGCGACAACGGACGCATCGATGACCCAACAAATGTCTTGCTTGTACAAGACCCCATCCGGAATCTGTCTAGTGCTACTGCTCTTGGCAATTTCTGTAATTACGTCTTCCCATTTATGTAATCGCATCATCGAACACGAATAAGTGATCGAGACTTTGTGAGAGCATTACTGAACTGGTTCTGCCTGACCCGCTTCAAATGTAAGTCACCTAGTATGTCTGTTTCTGTATTGCGATGCACTTGATTTAAACTAATAGGTCATCAAAGCACTAATCCAACAAAATCAATCTGCACCTAGTAAATGAAACTATTTATTCAGCGTTCACAATATTTACTCTGACGTCAAGTGGTATCAGCTTAATGTTTAGGCTCAATGCATTTACTCTGATCAGTACGCGCTCATATATCGATTGCATTGTGTCAAAACAACGTAATGAACTCAAAATCGGAATGTGTCCTCTAAATCTTTGACTTACTGATGCACCCAATGTCTGCTTTTATTAATTTTGACTGAAGATTAACATCTTAGATAAAGGTTATAGTGAACTTAAATTAATATGACCTTCATGTATGCTAGTATAACAATTGCATCTCAAATGATCTCAAAATCAAAATTGTGTCCTCTAAATAAATGTGACTGACTGACATGCCCAATGTCTGCCCAGTATTCATTGTGATCCAGGATTAAAGTCATACATAAAAGTTTTATGACCTTAATCTATGAACTTAATCTATTACCCTAACCAACCTTATGACCTTGTGAGGACTGATTTTTGCTCAAAAATAATGATTTTCAGGACACCACTTAAGAAGATATCTATAATGTTAAAATATTTCTTAACATAATCTTAAAATATTCTAAAACCAAAAACATATTAAACTCTTGCTAAGATTCATCAGTTTTAAACAAAATGTCAACCCATTAGCTCAGTATTAATTTACACAGATAATGTTAACCCATTAGCTCAGTATTAATTTACACAGATAATGTTAACCCATTAGCTCAGTATTAATTTACACAGATAATGTTAACCCATTAGCTCAGTATTAATTTACACAGATAATGTTAACCCATTAGCTCAGTATTAATTTACACACATTATGTTAACCCATTAGCTCAGTATTAATTTACACAGATAATGTTAACCCATTAGCTCAGTATTAATTTACACAGATAATGTTAACCCATTAGCTCAGTATTAATTTACACAGATAATGTTAACCCATTAGCTCAGTATTAATTTACACAGATAATGTTAACCCATTAGCTCAGTATTAATTTACACAGATAATGTTAACCCATTAGCTCAGTATTAATTTACACAGATAATGTTAACCCATTAGCTCAGTATTAATTTACACAGATTAATGTTAACCCATTAGCTCAGTATTAATTTACACAGATAATGTTAACCCATTAGCTCAGTATTAATTTACACAGATAATGTTAACCCATTAGCTCAGTATTAATTTACACAGATAATGTTAACCCATTAGCTCAGTATTAATTTACACAGATAATGTTAACCCATTAGCTCAGTATTAATTTACACAGATAATGTTAACCCATTAGCTCAGTATTAATTTACACAGATAATGTTAACCCATTAGCTCAGTATTAATTTACACAGATAATGTTAACCCATTCTCCCACAGAACACAACTGAAACAACTGAAACAATAAAATCACTCGGCTTAGGTTAAGTAACCAAAACAATTACTGATATCTGACATTGCAGTTTGCACTAGATCATATACCAAATGTAACTACTTATCGACATGCATATGTAAACATTCGCGATGTAAACAAGACACTTGCCAAATACAACACCAACGTACTTTACTATCTCTATGATATCAACTGGACGTTCTAAGAAATCATTCAGAGAGCTCATGTATTCTCCATTTTCATAGAACCAATTTTGTGTGGACAATAAACAAATGGAATACATGATTTGCTGATAGTGTAAATGCCCGCAATTTCAAAACTGTTAATGTACTAAAAAACATGTATACAGACATCTGACCTGGGAACAAGTAGGTGAATAATACAAAGATCGATTTGTTTTATCGTAAACTACTGTTACAAAGTATATGTTATATGTGTTCAAAGATCTTGGTTGCCAAAACATGTTTTCATGAACTGCAATGTTTATTTGCTGTTATCTGTTTATGAACATCGACTGTTGATCACCAGGCGCAGTCCAATGATCAGGCCAGGATGATGGTGGGACAGGATTGTACAGATAGCACTCCAACTCACAGGGACCACGAATTACTTAGGCACAATTATTACAAAATACAAACAATTAAAACATAAGTATTTTTCCAAACTGTGGTCATGTTTTGTAGTAATAAAATAATTGAAATTCATGAGAAAGAAATAGCTGTTGCTGTCACAAGGTTGGCAATAATTAAGCAGGTCAATACGAGGACTTAAGGGGACGGTGGTCAATCCCGGTAAAGCCGGTCTTTACTGGTCAGTACTGGTCAAGCAAGGTTGGTAAACCATGGACAAATATTTATTATATATTCATCCGTCTATTAGGTTGCCCACATTCAACAAGTAATATGTAAACATGCAAACCAACTTACGAAATGTCAACAACAATAGCGCACTCAAACAATCCGACAAACTCTGTATCTCTAAAAACTGGATTCTAAACGAGCCATCTGGGGCTGCTTTTGATGGTAATCTTGTGAAATTCAATTAATCATTGCTAACACACACCAAAGTTCACAGAGGCCTTACCCAGAGTTAACAAAGAAGCACACAGACAAAGGGTCTGGAAATGTCGACACAAGTTTCTCCGCTAGAAGCACAATCTTGTCATGAAGAAAGCGAGAGTTGGTGCTCAGCTGCACCATCTGAGCAGTGCCAGCTCGCACCACGTCAGGATGACAGTGGCCAACTGAAACCACAATAACGGCACAATTTAAGAACCGAATTTATAATTACATATTATATATTTTTTATTATCTAGTAGTAGTAGACAGTAGTAGATGGTTTATTGCCAAGTAACATTTTTAAACTCTACAAGGAATTTGTGGCATAACAACTCAAGTACTCTTTACAACATAAAATACTCTTTTTCATGCAATATTGCCAAGCTGGCCTGAATTGACCGCAATACCCTTTGATGTTCAACGATTTCCCATTTTCCCAAATTACAAATGACTATGCTTTAATATTGTATAATTAATTCCTTCACGAACATTGGATTATGATTATTGGTATTATTTTTATTACTTTTACTACTTATATTTTAGAAAAGGTACACCCATTTTAGCGACATATATACTTGCTTTGATTAATTAATTAATTTAATTCATTTCATTGGTACTTATATTTACTTGTCAATTATTTTTATTCGTAAATAAATTATCAAAATAAATAGTTCTGTCTTATATTGACAGGGATGGAATCATGTTCTGCTTAATTAAGCAAATTACCCACTTTATAGAATCAAATTGGTCAGGCCAAATGAGCGTGACCATTTTTCATGTTACTTCTACCGCTGCCCGTTTCTCCTGTTGAAAAGATCTGTCAACTGATAAAATAAATAATACCACCTTTTTGGCACCTTTAATTGGCCCTTATCACTGACTGAGAAGAAAAAAAAAATTGCAGCATCGTTGTGTGGGACAAAGCAGTAGAATTCAACCTACTCCATTCATGGTGTCATGTACTCGATGAATAGATTACAAGTCACTGACAGAATTGACATTTCACAAGTCTTATGGCATGCAAAGTGGCTCCCTTACAACAGTTGTAATCATATATGCTAACCACATATATATAATCATGTACATTATGCATTACGTTAGTACGTGTCTAATTTGAATCGTTTGTGTGTATTGTTGGCAATCACCAAAATTGCACAAATGTCCTTGTAACCAGAGGTACTTTTGTTAGACTGTACATGCCTTTGTTAGAGTATGTTTTATGTAATAACAAATATGCACGGAAATCTTCTAAAACCAGGCTCAGATGCACACCAACATAACAGTTAGCCTACTTTGAAATGTGTAAGAATACTGGCGTTGTCAACAGATGGACAGACAAGTCAGGGGGAGCTAAGGAAGACAAGGATAGCTTATGATAAAAAGGCAAGTCATTACATAACGGCAGAATTGAATTGTTTCTAACCGACCTAATAGTGACGCTAATAATAATATGTAGACGCATATTACTGAAAGTTCTTCAGGCTATTTTTATTTCATTTTATTAAATGAATTTATTAAAAATATATCCAGCCATTGCATTTACTTTTTACAACTACTTGCTTTCACCTCTTTTCAAGTAGGCTTCGTCAGTACGTATTCGTAACATTTCATGCATACCGAAGATGACATTAATCTAAAAAAAGAGGTGAAAGTTTATATGAAATATAGCCTATATCAATTTCTGTATTATATTGGCAGGATGGAATCATTTTCCACTTAATTAAACAAATTACCCACTTTATAGAATCAAATTGTTAAGGCCCAAACATACTTCACTTAACAGAATTCAATTGCGATTAAGAAAACGGGCAATTTAGTACAATAAAATATATTGGCTAAGACTTCAACATTTAAATATCCATTGTATGAAAATGCATATAAGTTAATTGACAGAATCAAACTGCTCTAACCTGTTGTGATTCTGTTAAGTGAAGTCCACTATATCAATACATGCCAAATATGTACTGTAAAGGGTTTACATGTGACATGGTCAAGGTTGTTATTACAATGACCTAACAGTAATATTTTTATTTTGTTTGACCACAATGTTGTACTGGATAACTTCTTGTTGAATTTGACATTGCTTTCAAACAGAACACTTGCCCTCTATCAAATCTAATCAATGACAAGACCTTGAGCAACATTAATTATAAAATAGCCAGACAAAATAAATGGTCACGTATTTGGATTTTCTGCTGAGTCAGTCATGTAAGTCATGTTTCCAAATGCTAAATGCAATACTGTATTCTGCCTTCCATATATTTGGTTTGGATTTTGTAGTTCCTATGTGGTTTATCAGCAATGTGGTGATATTATGCTATGAGGGCAAAAATGATTAAATAATCACAAATCACACAAAGCCAATGTAACCAAAAGTGCAAGATGTTAAGTTGAACATAAACATGCAGAAATGTCATAGCAGTTTTATACAATGTTGGCCTGACTCGAGAAAATGAAGTGTGTGTATAACAATTTAACATGAAGAATAAGCAAGATTTAAAATAAGCAGGAAGAATCAGAACAAGCAATGTGCAGAAATATGATGTTAGATAATGAAGTGCAGAAAGGTAAGTTAAAAGCATGTGTAATTATGGGCAAAAGGAATTGATTACAAGCAACAAGAAAAAGTTTGTAGTTATTATTAGAAAAAGGTATAAATAATGATAAGCAAAAAGAACATAAATATTTATCGACAAAAAGAATAAAAATATATAATTACGGGCAGAAAAAAATAATTATAAGCAGAAAGAATAAATAAAAATAATTATGAGTGGAAAGAATAAGCATAACTAATTAATTATGAAATGGAACAAGATGATCGGAAATACAGTAATGTCACCAGAAAATGAAGGATGTACGATAAATGTGGAAATTCATGCAGAATTGAGCTATGTAAAGGAAATTACATAATGAACGTAATCATCATTGTGGGACGGAAGACTCAATCAGACAAGATACGTGTGATCAGTTGATGACAAGATGAACATATAATGTATAACATAAATATAGCTTTCTTGAGCTTGACCATTTTTCACGAGACTTCTACCGCGGCACGTTTCTCCTGTTGAAAAGATCTGACAACTGACAAAATAAATAATACCACCTTTAATTGGCCCTTATCACTGACTAGGAAGAAAATAAAAAACAGCGTCATTGTGTGGGACAAAGCAGTACGGTTCAACCTACTCAATTCATGGTGTCACGTACTCAATGAAAGTTACAAATCAATGACAGAATTGACATTTCACAAGTCTGATGGCATGCAAAGTGACTATCCTTACAACAGTTGTAATCATATATTAACAGCGTTCGAAATAGCACTTGTCCGTTTGTCCGGGACAAGTGATTTTTGGCCCGGACAAGTACAATTACTCTACATGGTTATCCGGTGGACAAGTGAAACTTTATATTAAATAGTGACGCGTGCAACATTGCAAACTTTTTATTTGAGGAAATTCAAACGTAAATGAAGTTCGCTAGCAATCGCGTGCGTTCCAACTTTGTTAGTGTGTCGGCGTCTTGTCGTTCTGCCGCCAGTGTGTTTTACGTCAGTGTTCGACCGAATTTAGTGCCTGCATTAACAGGGTCATCTGCTAAGCGCACCGATCTAGCTCTGTCATACGCGTAGGACAGACTCCGCATCAGCCAACGTTGATCGAGGCTGTATTTCACACAATCGTAAATCGTTCAGTTTGGCCGACGTACAACTTGCTTCCACTCACGGATCATATTTGATGAACTTTGGAAATAGTTTTATATCGCTAGTTTTACATAGTTTGTATTGCTACCTGTTATTTGAATAATATATAGTTTTAACCATTATTACGCCTAACCCACGCAAACTCGGCAGTCTTCCAAGACCAAGTCATCAAACGTTAGCCGACCCAGATCGGTGAAAATTTTCAAAACTTGTAACTGGTTCTCCGGTAAATCTATGGTGCTGGTAGATAAACGGAATATTAATGAAATTTCAGAAGTGTTGTTGTATCTATATAACATTTATTTTAATCATAAATTGCGAGTTTTCGAAACCGAATTATGCAAGACGCGCGGCCGGGGACGGGGCGCCAACCGCCGTTGACATGTCGGCTTCGGCCAACTACGGCGGTCTGCGCACGCCAGCAACGTTACGACGTAACTAAATCTATAAATTATTTTCCGCCTGGTAAATGTAATTCAGGCATCGTTAAAACTGTTTTATCATCATTGAAATGGTAATATAACGTTTAGGAAAAAATATGCGTTTGTTTGCTGATGATCAATTGAATATTATCTTCGTTTGTAAAATACAGAACTTTGTTAATATTGAAGTTCATAGAGGTTTAACAAAATAAATCAGATTATATAGTTTATTATGAATTTTGTGACAACATTTCCTGGCTTTGCATTGATCGTGTTCCTGGTTGAGTGGCATCATCAATGACAAACGGATGCCAACATTTTACAGCAGTTATATATATATATATACATATATATATACCATATTAAACATAAATAGTTTTTGCAGCATTATAAAACAAATAGCAAGGAAAACAATTGTTTCATTCCTATCATCGTAATACTTATTTGTTATTAATAAAAGCGTTCATATCAGCATCACTAAAATATTGGTATACATCATGTAATGTGTCTACTTTTAATATTAGTGATGAATAATAATGGACCGGAAAATAGTTGAAAATATAATTTAGCAATTTCAAAATTTGAAGATTAAATCAAATTGTGTCTTTGATCACAAGTCACTCAGACGTACATGCAACGAAACAGCAGGAACTTTGTGTTGTTGTCATAAAAATAAGACATTATACGTTTTTTCCTAAGCTTCGATTCCCCTTCACAACCACTCGGACAAGTTAAAATGTTGGCGGACAAGTAGATTTCAAAACTTACTTGTCCGGCGGACAAGTACATATTCTGGCTTATTTCTATCGCTGATATATATATATATAATCATGTGCATTACAGAAGCACGTGTCTACTTTGAATCGTTTGTGTGTGTATTAATAGAGAGAGGCAAGTGCACCTCGGCACCTCATAAAAAATGCATTTACAATGATCAAAAGTTAGCGCATCAATACAAACACTGTACTATTACTATTATATATTCAAAGGGCAATTGCAGGTAGCTGGCCACTTTTAAAATGCAATAAAAAAACGAAAAAATATACGAGAAAGCTCTGATTGGTGCATAGTACTAGTAATGCTACTGCTTTGTGCAGCTGTTGCACTATCATACCGTGTGCCACATTGTTGATGCAGTCCAGGTAACGATTGTCGGCCTCATCGTACATGTACTGGCCTTGAGCCCGGGTGATCTTGATAGGATCGGTCGAGAAGAAAAGGGCGCATGACTTCCTGTATACAACCCAATGTGTGCTCACCCATTTCGATACATATAATTAGTGCGTTACCCAGAACACGTAATGTCTAGTAACAGTAATAGCAGTAAAAGTTGTTTTCATGATGACAAGATTTTCAATGGGCCTTCATGATCACATACACATCTGCATGCACACTTCGACAATTGATAAGTTTTAGTCTTAGATAAACATACAATTAATTCACAACGATGTATTATTTATATTAAACAAATAAAATAATAAATAACTAAAAACGGCACTGTAGTGTGTAATTTATTTTTAAAAATTGTACGAAAACAGCTCCATTGTAGCAGCAGAGTCACTAATATCTAAAGTATCAAATGTGGCCTTTGAAACATCACTTAAGAATTTTTTTAGGGAAATGACAGCTGACCTTGACATTTATATATTTTGGAAGGCCCATTAATATAGTAAGAAGGAGTCACGGTGTATGGTGTATTTACCCAACCCTATATGGTGTAGGGTGTATTTACCCAACCCTATATGGTGTATGGTGTATTTACCCAACCCTGTATGGTGTATTTACCCAACCCTATATGGTGTATGGTGTATTTACCCAACCCTGTATGGTGTATGGTGTATTTGGTTATATACTTCAAATATATTGCATAGCTTTAACAGTAGCTTCCTTTAGCAATATTAAAAATTAGTTTACTTCCAATGAGACATAATAACTCATGCAGAAGTGTCAAGCTTCCTATTGTGGACAGGAAATGTCCTATTTTTGCTATTTTTTATTATTTATTTATCCTAGACCTGTATATCCTTCTTATTCAACTAACTTCCTTTCCGAACCAATTCAACAGTCTATAAAAAGTGGCACAGAATGCATAATTTATAAAACCGAATCATTGTCACTACAATTACACGTATACTATCAATCTGAATTTTTTACTTTTTTATTTTCTCCAGCTGGAAAATCAGTTCAGTCACCTTCCTCCTGTCCAGATTCGTTTATTGTTTTAAACTTGGCACATCTGTCCCTCCAATAATCGATATGCTTAATTACAGGAAAGCCTTAAGAAAAAAACGAATGTTGTTTGGCATCGGATCCACAACCTCAGGTTACGAGGCAAGCAGCATCCATTCCGCATGGAAGCGGGAAGGATGTGTAACATTCTGGGCACAGCGGTCAACCAAATTTATTCCACATCAATTTGCATGTACGTTGTCGTTGGCAGTATATTTGCTATTATAGCCGTATCTCAACATTATCTCGCAAGCATACAAAACACACACCATTCGTCCATTGTGATTGTTCGCAAACGCAGTCACGATTCGTGCAGTCACATACGAGACGTTACTAGTATGCTGTGTGCCAATAGCAACGCGCAGAAATGAACGATAATCGGAGAAACCATAACTAGCATAACACTGCCAAGCCCAAGTATAGAATCAGCTGACGCTGACACTGACAGTGACAGCTGAATTTCGCGGATTCACTCTGTCTCTGATCATGAAAACCGACTTACCCGATGTATTGATGCCGTTTCGCTAACGTCTCTGCTTTCTCCATGTTTCTCAAGCGGTGATGTGGTTAGCAATTACGACAGTCGCTCCACCTCTGCTTCTCGTGACAATTACGTTTTTACTATCAACGCGACCTTCCCAGAATTGCGACGTCAGTGAAAGCCGCTCATTTATATAAACGCCGGCTGGCACTAGGAGGCGCTGTTCGCATTATCCGGAAGTTGAACCGAGCCAGCTGTTAAAGGGTGCACCCAGGCCACGGTAAGGACATTACAGGACGGACGTGTTGTTACTCACGGTTTATGGCGGCTTTAGGAATAACATGCTAATTTAAAGATACACAAGTTGTATTATTGAAGGTGTACTCGCGTAGCGTCCAGTGACTGTTTTGGTAAACTGGTCCAAACAGACAGACCTTTGCTGGGCTTCAGTCTAGAACTAGAAGTAAGCACGCGTGGATCCTGTACTATGCCTAGGGTGTAGACAAAATGAGACATTCGTGACTGGTGCACGTCTTGATTGACAACATGGCTTAAAGCGAAAGCGTGCACATTTGCTATGGGTCCGAATGGTGTCACTGGGAATAACACTAAAATGCCGTAAGCTAAGTAATCTGACGCGCCCGGTTTTCCGTAACGCGAGTGTGCGAGCGCCAGGCATATTTAAAATGGGTTGTGCGCCTCATGTGCGCCTCGGATCTATCATCACAGGCCCAGGTATGGCCAACATTAAAAGTGCCCATGCTGTAAAGTCGTTTAAACTCGTAGAGTAGTGGGGGTAAAGCACACCCCACTAATTTCGGAAAATGTTACTTTTATTGACGCACTCTACCAGTCAAACGATGTCTTACGTTATACGGTGCCAAACAATTGTGGTCACGTTCAATTTTTGCAGAAACACACAACACAAAAGTTACACCAATTTGAATTTTTTATTCATATTATTATAGTAAATGCTACTGTTTTAAAAATGGTTCACACATCACAGCAAGCCATTACAGAAGTCATTCACTAGCTCTAATCACCTCAGCCATCCATAAATATATAACAATCAAACACATACCAAGGATCTGATTATGGTACGAGGGGATTTAATTTGCACATACCATACACACTTTGCTTATACCAAATCAAACCTTTCACAAGGCTAAATTATATACCGTATTAACTAATTATTACATAAATTACCCTGTCAATTGCAAATTTGGGGGTCATTGGCCAATGTGTTCCATGTGTAATACTCTGGACCACTACTTTTTAACATAAGAAACTAAAGGGTGATGAAGTCTTCCCCCAATTACCCACATTCTCCGAGATTCTAGATATGCCACTGGCCCCAGTCCATGCACAAACTACCAAAACACCTGTTTTATCATAAGAATGGTTGTTTGTAGTCAACCACTTGAGACCTGAGAACAGACTGCCTCCATCCCAGCTTGAGGTGTTCATGTCAATGGCATATTTATGACTAGACTGTTTGAGTATCAGATCAACAAAGCTAAACTTGTGTATTTTACAACTTTCACTGGGATGCCAGATAGGATGCCTGCTGGGGTGTTTTGGTCTCAGCTAATTACATTGCATGTATTTTACATTATTTCAACACTCATATACCTGATTCCTTGTTCACTACAGTTAGTTAATTGATACTTTCTATCATTCACGCAGATACAACTTTACGAAATGTCTACTTATGTGACAACTTCTTTGAACATGAAATGCTTATGTGAACGCTTACCAAATAAACACGTCTTCTATTCATCATTCAAACTCTGTGTGGATATTGCTAAACCGAATTTGCTCAATGACGCCAATCTCTGGCCTGCTGGAACAAAGATTGGACGGTACTTCCTGCCTAGGAAGCACACAACAACAGATTCGACTCACTTGTAAACTGTCAACGCCGTATTCTTTATTTAATGCCAGAAGCATACGGAAGATTGCTTACGACGTGCTTAACATTTTAAAATCCTTAAATATACTTGCAGTGCAAGGACATTGGCTCTCGAAACAGTGCTTCAATTCTGTTCACCCTGATTTCAATGCCAGAGGTATTACTTCTATTGATGTTTTTGATGGTTTGAATGGACGCCCTCATGGCGGGCTTTTTTTCTTTTATGGAGATGATCACTCGACCCATTCATTAAAGCTATAATTTATAACGATGAAAAAAGACTCCTTGGTCTAAAAATCACCACGTCTAATGCCACTATTCTGATTCTTATCAGAATAGTGGCATCTGAATCCGTATCAGAGTGATGACAATTTCGATGAAATAGCAAGTTTTTTTAGGTAAGATACAGCCCAGCCAACAAAATAACGTGGTGGCAACATGGTGACCACGTTATCATAATGTGGTGGTAACGTTACCTTTCCACGTGGTAACTGTAAGAGGTTGGAACGTGGTAACCACGTGGTGAGATAACGTTGTAAAATAACATTCACGCCACATTCGCATCACTTTCAAAACCATAACGTGGTTGTAACGTTACTTGTTCACGTGGTCACCACGTGGTATCTGTAAGAGGTAGGAACGTAGTAACCACGTGGTGAGATAACGTTCTAAAATAACATTCGTACCACAATCTCACCACTTTCAAATGCTCATTGTTGTTGAAATGAGTGTACATATCCTTCCAGGCACAGTTCGTCCAATACAGTTTAACAACAGACCACGATCATAACTTTTGAAGATTTTATTCAGATACATACATTGTACATCATGGTGGACAACTACACACAATAATAAACCATTTGCCCCATTTTCTTTGCTTACAAGAAAATGTATTTGTTTATATTATGTTTGTGAATAGTAACAGCTGGAATCGCGCCGAGACTATCCAACTAAATATCTTCCAACTCGGAGTCTGATTCTACAGGCGTTGCCACAACAGCCAAGTTTCTTCGTTCCTGAAAAGGTTAAAGAAATCCACTATAATTATTTATTTATTTATTTGCAAATTATATAGTATAAAAGGAATGAATATCTGAACTAGCTGAATGGGTATGATTACTGGTAATTGTTCTTATATTCGTTGCAGTATATACAAATTACGTTGCAATTGTAAAATATACATAACTAATAGAGAAAGAGAAACCCCTCCTTCGTAGGAATTAACCAATTTTGAATGTTCAAAGCTGCAAAGCCGAGAGCTTGGAAAATTGAATGCTCCTCAGCAAGGAGGATTTCTCTATTTTAATACAAAGTGCAGTTGTTTAATAATAATAATTTTATTTAAGTTGCAAAGATGCAGTACGAAGTAAACCAGATTGAAAATAGTGCAAAGTTCTAAGGAGAGTCCTAAGAAACCCACAAGGGCTTAAAGCGGAACCACCTATGATAAAACAAAAATATTAAACAGTAAATATTAATTAAAACGAAAATTACATTAATGAGAATACAACCACTTAACTATTAAACGCTTAAACAATATAACTTTTTGAATATCTTAACTATTCAACCACTAAAATTCTTCAGGAATAAATATAATAAAGTTAGTTTTATTTATGTTTAATGATAGTTTGTTACAGTGAAACCAGTGACACAAACCACATTAATATCTTATCAAGTTCTGAATTTACTTCTTCAATAAGCTTAATGAAATTTGAGTGAGAGTGAAACATATTTGTGTCATCTGCAAATGAAATTAAGTTGAATTTATTTGTTGTTTTAACAATTTCATTTATATATAAGATGAAAAGAGGTGGACTTAATATTGATCCTTGAGGAACGCCACAAGTCACTGTCATAAATTCTGAATCTGATTGATTATAAGAAACAAATTGTTTTCTGTTTTCCATGTGATTTGTAAACCACTGTAAAAACACATCTCTTATTCCATAGCTATTTAGTTTATGCAAAATGTCGTGGCCAATGGCATAAAATGCTTTTGAGAGATCAATGAATACACCTATGTTGTAATACCGATCATCTTTCTCTTTATATTTTATTTATTTTTCTGAGATTAATTAGGGCCATATATGTTACATATTTCTTTCGGAATCCATACTGATTTTCAGCAATAATTTTGAATTGAGTAAATTATTAACAAGGTTATACATTAGGCATTCAAGTAATTTAGAAAAAACAAGGTAAATTGATATTGGTATGCAATTACTAAATAGTTTTTTGGATTTTCCTTTTTGAATATAGGAATAACCTTTGCAATTTTGAGTTTATCTGGCACCATGCCTGTTACAAACGAAGTGTTTAAAATGTGAGCAAATTGGTTTGCTATCAGTGTTATTATTTGTTTGACTATGTATACGTCAATATTGTAAAACCCATTTAATTAATGAGTTTGATGTTGTCATGTGCATCAATGAAATTATTTCAATTGAATTTGTTGGAGTACAGAAACAAATTTAGTCATTTTGTATAATAAGCTCAGTTGGATTATAATTTGATATTGGAAGTTTTTTTACAACATTAATGAAATGTTTGTTAAATTCATTTGAAATGTTTATATAAACATTCTGAACCATCTTCTTTAATTAATTATTTCATTCATATCATAGCTTTTATGTTTGTGTTTTAGTACTTCATAGATTGTTTACACATTTGCTTATGTTATATTGTATTCTTGAAATAGTTTAGTATAGTGCATTTTTAGATAGTCTAATAATATGAGTTAATTTTTTTTTTTTTAAGTTTTACAAGTATGTTAATTAGTATTGACCATTTGACTATTTACTGAACATTTCTTTTGATTTACCCAACATCCTTTCATTTTGTCATTTGCAATAAACCAGTGAAGATTTGTAATGTTTGTCCTAAAAACAAACTGAGATTATACACTGGCCACATATACCGTATACATTACGTACCTTGTATTTTGGTCCCCCTCGTTGTTTGGGAGCATACATTAAGTTTTCAGAAATCGTTTCTTCGATGTCTACGACTTCAGCTTTTGGGCGATTCCTCGATACCCGAGGAATCGCCCAAAAGCTGAAGTCGTAGACATCGAAGATTCTGGATAAAAATACAACCACAATCAAATAAAATAACAACATAAAAATAATAATGTCTATCGTATGGTTGAATTGTTTCACAAAATACTACAGTTGTCTGGCATATATCAATAGGCATGAATACAATATGAATTTTAATTTAATAATGTTCTAACTTACTGATGAGAATATACTAAAGTCTAAATAGGATGACTGATTTATTTCAATAATATACTCAAATAAAAAATAATAAGCTAAATATGTAATAATAATTAAAATAGGGCATAATAATTAATTACAGTGTAATAGTATAATTTAATAAACCTACTATAATTAATTAATAGTGTAATAATTAATTAATAGCATAATAACTAATTAGTAACTAATAATGTCAAATTCGCTCACTGCACATGCGCACTGTATGCAGCATAAGATAATCGGCCTAACTCGATGTGTACTGGAGGGGGCACAAATCGTGCGTCTAATGTAGTAATGATCGTTTTCTTGCCGTTTTAAAAAAACCTGGTCAAATTCTTCCGTAAGATATCTATGTGCTAATTCTCTAACACATATAGCTTCAAATTTCTGCAAATGAACTGTTATAAAAGTTGTATTGAGTGAACTTTTACTTACAAAAATAAATTGGCGAAATCCAAATCTCGTAAAAGACGCCTAGGTCAAAAACCGTGCGTCCTATCTGCGCTGTACAAATCGCTCTGTCTATGACCATGTGACTATGACCAGAAGCAGAACGTGTCGCGTGAATCAGTGCGATGTATGGCAGTGTGTTAAATTTTAAATAGGCCAAGGCCCAAGACCATTATGATTAGAACACGAGAGTTCAGTGATACAACTTTTGACCTGACACGACTTTTTCGGTCACGAATTTATACACTGTGAGTGTGAATCGCAACTCACAATCAGCCACATCTATAGACTATAGTCTATACCATAAGCTAGTCACCGGTGCCAGGCACTTCAACGAATTCTGCTCGCGCTGTGTTTTCGCGTGCGTCATTTCTGTTGCAAAAACGCTGTGCCGTTTACTCGGCATCTTGGTAGCGTTTTGTTTTAACCCGTCGTTGCGCGCGCTTTTAACGGTGGTATACGTCATTCGTTGCGGGATTCTTGTAGACGGTAAGTAGAAGTTTATTTTCGTCGCTTTGTTTTTACAATTTGACCAAAATTAAGTGAACTGTTGTTGAATTGACGACATAGCTATGCTTCATTTGCAATTTTGACAGTTTTGGCATCAATTGGCAGGAATAATTTTGTGTTTATTTGCATCTAGAGGTTTTATTTATTCAGTGTTGAAAAGTTTGTTGTTCCGACTGATTCCGACATGTCGATTTTACGCCGTTCAAAATGTGACTGTTTTGGCCGATCTGGCACTGTCAGACCGAGAGCGCATCACCGGTGTCAGTATCAGATCATATTCATATATTGGTTATCTTAATTAAAATCCCTACAAAAGCAACAGTGAACACTACTTGTTTTACCTTTTAGATATCATTTATTTGATTAATCACTGATTAATATTATACGTGGTCGTGGGCCTTGGCCCTTGCCTTGGCCTGGGCGCCGTTGGCCCGGTTGGGCTTGGCATGTGCCATTATCATAATTTTACGGCATCAATTGGCAGGAATAATTTTGTGTTTATTTGCATCTAGAGGTTTTATTTATTCAGTGTTGAAAAGTTTGTTGTTCCGACTGATTCCGACATGTCGATTTTACGCCGTTCAAAATGTGACTGTTTTGGCCGATCTGGCACTGTCAGACCGAGAGCGCATCACCGGTGTCAGTATCAGATCATATTCATATATTGGTTATCTTAATTAAAATCCCTACAAAAGCAACAGTGAACACTACTTGTTTTACCTTTTAGATATCATTTATTTGATTAATCACTGATTAATATTATACGTGGTCTTGGCCCTTGCCTTGGCCTGGGCGCCGTTGGCCCGGTTGGGCTTGGCATGTGCCATTATCATAATTTTACGGCATCAATTGGCAGGAATAATTTTGTGTTTATTTGCATCTAGAGGTTTTATTTATTCAGTGTTGAAAAGTTTGTTGTTCCGACTGATTCCGACATGTCGATTTTACGCCGTTCAAAATGTGACTGTTTTGGCCGATCTGGCACTGTCAGACCGAGAGCGCATCACCGGTGTCAGTATCAGATCATATTCATATATTGGTTATCTTAATTAAAATCCCTACAAAAGCAACAGTGAACACTACTTGTTTTACCTTTTAGATATCATTTATTTGATTAATCACTGATTAATATTATACGTGGTCTTGGCCCTTGCCTTGGCCTGGGCGCCGTTGGCCCGGTTGGGCTTGGCATGTGCCATTATCATAATTTTACGGTTATGCTTTTTTATACTTAGAAATAATATAAATTTTGTTATGCAATAATTTTAATTAATTGTTCTTAGTTACCTATTAAATCAATAATTTGTTATACAAAAAATTGGAGGTAAAATACGTAAATTATTTGACTTAACAAACAGTCACTGCACAACATTTTCAAAGTACACCTGTATGTTGTAATATAAATATTAAACGCCTTGAGGCTTGATCAGTTGTAGCATCATTTGTTTAATTGTGTGACAACATGCAATACATTAAACACCACAGTTATATCTCTCAAGTATCACAATTATTATGAATTTATGTGACGTATTATAGAATTTCACACTGCTCTCTTGAGTAACAGAGGCAGGGATATGAAAATTATTTCATGATATATTTCACATTATATGATACACGATGGCCTTTTGATTTCAGATGCTGTTCACAATTACATGCAGTGACACTGATCTTACTCTGATCTGTGTCTGACAGTTAACTCTGAAGGTACCGAGCCACAGAGTCGTCTGAATATGACACCCGTCACCTGCCTGCATATGTACACATTTAATCTGGCTGATTATATATCTGATTCTACATTGAACAGTGTCCATTTAACATGACACGAACATTGCTATGAGTATGAATATTGTATTTCATTGTCATGTATTGATCTTTTGAGTTGTTTAGCCAATATTTACTTATTAATAAAGTTAATGTTATATGACTGGTTAATGTATATTTATTATAATGTTTAATGTGGTTGTAAACATTCCATAAATTATATAACTGTCTACATAATTATGGTCATTCCAGCCTTTCTTCGAAATGTAGTGGTCAGTCGTTAGTGTGCTAATATTAGCCAATATTAACTTATTAATTAAATTACTGTTAATGTGAAATGACTGGTTAATGTATATGTATTACCATAATTAATATGGTTTACTGCTTGCATAAATTATACAAATATCTTCATAATCATGGACATTATGGCCTTTTACTGAAATGTGTCGGTCTGTCAAAGTTGCTCACTAATTAGCCAGTATTGACTAATTAATTAAATTATTAAATGATTTGTTAATGTATATTTATTACCATTATTTATGTGGTTGTACACATTGCATAATATGTATAAATATTTTCATAATCATGGGCATTATGGCTTTTAATTGGATTGTCAGTGTGTTGAGTTTGCATGCTACATTACTAAAAATTAACTAATTAATTGCGCTAATTTGGTTATAATTAGTACTAAAAATATTACATATTGTAAATTTATTACTCTAGTCAATTTGTTTGAAAACCATGAAAACAATATTTAAATATCTATATAAATAAAAAAGTTATGACATTTTAAAGCAAATATTTATCCACAGAAAACACAAAAATGAGTCCATTTTGCCATTGTAAGAGATACACAAAAATTACGCTGTTTTGCCATCTTAAAATCGCAATATCTTTTGATCTATTAAAGATACCTTAATAAAAAAAACCTTAAGCTATTACCTTTAATTTAAGCCCATTCCCAATGTTCTAGCTTGATATTTAATTTTTTTTGAAGTGCCGTGGCGGTGCAGTGTCAGTGCAATGCCAATTATAAATTAAATGTTCTCTAGGCAGATGCAACTAAGCCTAAATGATGTGGGTTTTATGATGCTATGGATTGCAACGTCTGATTTACTTACCTTTATTCGCTTGTAGAAAGTATACATTTTATACGCCCGTATTTTATATTTTGACGATTTATCTTTGTCAAAACTACTTTTTTTTCTTCAAAATGTCCGCGCAATCAAATCCAAAGGGTTCAATTTGCCTTTGGCATCCATTACGAATGTTTTGTTTCGGACATGGAATATGTCCACAATATACAACACAACACTTGATAGAGTATAATTATATGGACACATGTATGCATAACATAATAAAACAATAATATTCACACATGATTTGTATGAGATAAAGAAGTTATTTGATCATTGAACATGATACGAAACTAAATGCAAAACCCTTGCTAAGCCGATGTACTGGATATTTCGCCAATCATTAGACACTGGTTTAATCCCTACAGACTGGAAACAAGCCCTAGTCACACCAATTTTCAAGAAGGGGTCTAAAGAGAAGGCAGGAAACTACCGTCCAATCAGCCTAACATCCATACCCTGCAAGATTCTGGAAGCAATCGTCAGAGAGAGCATGATCAAGTTTCTCAACGAACACAGCATCATCAACGATAACCAGCATGGATTTCTGGAAGGCAAGTCCTGTTTGACCAACTTACTAGAAACCTTTGAGGAATGGACACGAACACTGGACGATGGATACGGTCTGGACGTCATATACCTGGACTACAAGAAAGCGTTCGACACTGTTCCTCACTGCAGACTGGTAAAGAAGCTAGAAGCTTATGGCATCCGAGGCAAAGTGGTTCGATGGCTGAAAACTTTCCTGACTAATAGAACTCAGCAAGTGGTAATCAACGGATCTAAATCAGAGTGGGCCCCCGTCATCAGTGGAGTTCCCCAGGGATCTGTCGTAGGACCGCTTCTTTTTATCCTCTACGTGAATGACATCCCAGACCTGGTCCACTGCAGCATTAAGATGTTTGCCGATGACACGAAGCTATACGCAACAATCCGTAATCAGGAAGACCAAGATCAACTGCAAACTGACATTGACACCCTCGAAGATTGGAGTAAAGAATGGTTGCTACAATTCAACCCCGAGAAATGCAAGTTAATGAAAATGGGGAAATCGCCACACAAAACGTACACTATGACACACAAGACTGGAGCCATAGTGAACCTCGAGACAACAAACGAAGAAAGGGACGTTGGTGTTTGGGTGACAACCAACCTAAAACCGACTGTGCAATGCCAGAAAGCATAGTGAACCTCGAGACAACAAACGAAGAAAAGGACGTTGGTGTTTGAGTGACAACCAACCTAAAACCGACTGTGCAATGCCAGAAAGCAGCAAAGAAAGCCATGCAAGCTCTTGGCATGGTAAACAGAAGTTTTAAGGACATGACCAAGACATCATTTGTGACACTCTACCGGGCATATGTCCGTCCACACCTCGAATTTTGTGTACAAGCATGGTGCCCATATCTGGCAAAGGACATTGACATCCTCGAAAAGGTACAGCGAAGAGCAACCAAGCTGGTTACCAGATAAGCAAAGCTTACATACGAACAACGATTACAACAACTGAAACTACACTCGTTGTATTACCGACGTCAGAGAGGCGACCTTATTGAAACGTACAAAATACTTAACGGAATCGACAAAGTTGAAGCTCGTCACTTCTTCCAGGAGAGGGACAGTACAGCAACACGACGACATACGAGAAAGCTTTTCAAGCAAAGAACAAGACTGCTGGTCAGACATAATTACTTCTCAGTTAGAGCCGTGGATCAGTGGAACAGGCTCCCACAACATGTGGTAGATGCCAAGACCGTCAGACAGTTTAAGGCCAGACTCGACAAGCACTGGAATAGCCTAGAATAATGGCACCAACAAAGGCCAATGGCTTAAATCAGCCCATTAACCTGTAAGTGTAAATGACTGAATGTGAACAGATAACGTTGCTACAACGTGGAGACAACTTTATAATGTCCATATTTATTTAGTGATGTTTTTCAATAACGATCGCAAAGAATGAGTATAATGACATTGCACCTGTAATGTTTTTGATGTTTCTATATGATTGTATACAATGACACATATAAAAAAAATAATGTGGCTACCACGTTGCCACCACGTTACGGAGCAACGTAACCAAAACACCCCTTCCCAGCAACGTGGTCTGAATGTTGTGTGTTTATTGGGGACGTGGCTACAACGTTACGGAGAAACGTAACCCAAATACCACTTCTAAGCAACGTGGTCTCAACGTTGTGTATTTGCTGAGAGGCTGGCTACAGGCGATTTATTTGAATCAGCCAACATATTTATAATTGAGGATGTTAATGCAGATATTAACAAACCCAGTCTGTTTTCGCCACTTACTTTGGGGATGACGGCGACCAGTTTACGTAATCATTATCATCTTACATTGGAATAATTAAAACAAACTAGTTACAGCCTTGATTGGCTCGATGTCAACCTGGAATTGTATAACATGTTGTCGATTGTTTATATTTGTATGTATGATTTATACAATTCCAAATAAAGCCTACCTACCTACCTGCCACTTCTCAATGTTTTTATTAATGAATGTCACCATATTCCAAGTAACATTAAGTGTCTCCCTTCCTATGCTTTTATTTATGTTAATGATGCTGATGGCTCGAGGAGCTGACTGGACCATGTGCTCAGCACTCACTCCAGTCACTCATCAATCACTGATATGGTAGTTAATTACGATTGTGTCTCTTCTGACCACATACCTTTATGCTTTACCATATCTGTCAACTTATTACCTACTTCTGAAGCATCCACTCAGGAGCAAATTCGACAGCCTTGTCCTGTGTAGGGGAATGTCACTCACCAAGACCTACATAACTATTACACTCAAACCAGTGTGCGTTTATCTGCCATTGATGTACCTTATGCTATTTTACGCTGTACCGACCCGAATTGTAATGATGAAGCCCATCAGTTACTGCAATGCGTTGCGCCCAAACCAGAACGGCTTCAGATCCCTATACGGTCTACATCATCGCAGATTCTTGCACTCAGACGTATCTTCGGAAGAAACTAGAAGAAACTGCTAGAAAGAAACGGTCATTGCCTTGTTCCATCGCTGTGACTCGTACGTCTAAGGGCACCACCGACGTTGCAGTCGCGTCAGCCAAGATAGCTCTAGCGTCGGATTCCGTTGTTGCAGCCACGTCGTGTAATCTCGATAACCCGCCTGCGTTCGCGTTGCAATGTCCGGGTCGATACTTCATGTCGAAGTTGAACGGTGCAATGCGGCTGCCCACAGTTGCTCTACAGCTGATACTTTGGCTTTCTTGTGAAAGTACGTCAGCGGGTCATTGTCCGTGTATACCGTGAATGTCCTGCCCAGAAAGTAGTCACGGAACTTCTTAGTTGATGTCCCATTTTAGGGCGAGTGTCTCCAGCTTCATCGACGAGTAGTTTCGTTCCGCGCCCCTCAGTCCCCGAAAGGCATACGCAATTATTTGATGACGGCCATCTTAATTTTGGCTCAGGATCGCACCCAATCCTCTGTCACTCGCATCGGTCTCGACTGTGAAGGGCAGTCGATAGTCTACAAACCTGAGGATTGATGCTGACGTAAGTGCTAACTTCAAGGCGTCAAACGCCTGCTAACAATATTCCGTCCAAACATCTGCGATGCGCTCGTTCGTCGTTTTTCTTTACCGTCCTTGCACGTGGCCGTCACTACTCGGTGGAGCAGTGTTGCTAGTTGTGTAAACCTTGGCACATAGCGACGGTAGTATGACGCAAACCCGATAAACCATCGAAGTTCTTTTAGGGTCTGCGGTACAACCCACTCCCGTACAGCGGCGATTTTCTAAGGGTTGGTTGCCACGCTTTCGTCACTCACCACGCGGCCGAGATACTTGACATTTTTCTTGAAGAAGCTGCACTTCTTGATCTCCAGCGTGAGGCCATGCAACTCCAGGCGAGTAAACACAGTGTCAAGTATAGCCAAGTACTTATCTAGTATAGTCGAGTTCACGACAATGTCATCACGATACAAAAGCAATAGGTTGAACATGTCAGCCTGAAACACAGTCTGCACGGGTCTCTGAAACGTCGCTAGCGCGATACAGAGTCCGCACGCATGCGCGTATATTGAAACAACATGAACACGGTCATGAATGCCGTCTTCCGCTGATCATCAGACTCCAACTGCACCTGGTTACGGGCCGACTGTAAATCCAAGGTCGAAAACCATTTATATCCGGTTATCGCGTCCATGGATTGCACGATGCATATGCGTCCTTTATCGTATTTGCGTTCAACGCGCGGTAGTCCACGCACATACGTAGTGCGCCAGATTTATTTCGCACTAGGAAGATGGTCACTACGACTTGGCACAATGACACCCGTTCGCAGTAGCTTCTCCAGATGCTCTTTCACCTCGTCCAGCTGGGTGAGTGGAACTCGACGGTAAGGTTGTGCCACTGGCCGGTCATCAGTCGTGCGAATGCGGTGCTTAACCGAGTCCGTGCAGCCCAGATCGTCTTCAGAGGAAGTAAATACACCAACAGGCTTCTGAAACATCGCTCTCACTTTGTCTAGGGCCGCGGGGCTGTCCTCTAGCCCGGCGAGTACGTCAACAACCGGCACCTCGTGAGTCGCCCGTGCATATTCACCCCCACTCTCCTTCCACCATACTGAGTCTTATTTCATTCCGGATGAGCTCCACCTTTGCGGAACAGCATACCGTAGCCGAACGCAAAAGGCCGATTCTCGTACCTATGTTCAAGGTCACACCGGTTGGAGAAGTGTTCATTACCTTGACAATAAAAGAATCATACGCGACCAATGTATTCAATGTCAAGAGATTTCCTGCAAGGGCGGCAGACAGAGTTTCCACTATGGCAGTTCCCGACCCACAGTATCCTCTAGCGGGTATGTCCATTGTCGAATGCGCGGGAACGAAAACCCAGGCGACAGCCAGCCACTCTCACGACGCGTGCCATGTCTCGGGGTATGTCATCTGCAGCAGCCATCGAGCGAATGTTTTGTTACACGTGCCTGCTCATAGCAGGCACATGTAACAAAACATTGGTATTAAGCAGAACATACAACTAGCAGACCTCTCTTTGGCACCACAACACCACAACACCACACACTTCAACATCTAATCCTAAGTAACCAACATGTGGTACAGTCAATCCATCGCCCGGATGATCAGCAAATTGTTCGGGTTGTGAGGCTGATTGCAGGTCTTGGCGAGGTGTGTCCGATAGAATGCCTCTGTGATCGTGGAGACCTGGCTCCCCGTGTCCACCAGGAAGCGAGTGGTCACGCCACCAACAACGGCCTCGGTGATAAAGCGCTCTCCGCCAGCTGTTCCCATGACGTACAGTCTTGCTTGCCGACCCTCTCCTCTGCTCGTAGCTGAGGAGACAGTCAGTTTAAACTGTTTCTGGCCTCGTTCTGGGCCGCTGCATAGGCCCGAGACTTGTGTTGTGCATGACCCTGCGCCCACAAGTCACACAACTCGCTAGAGCTTCGATAAAGAATGCGCACGGCTGCGCCTCCGTCTTCTTCTTCAGCTCCCACCGAAGCAGTGGCTCACGTACATTCTTCAGTAACTGATCTCGGAGCATGCTGTTTCGGTTCGGTACATGTCGCGGACTAGCGCTCTCCAGCCGGTCAACGAGTGCTGCCAGTTCATGGGAGTAGTCAGTGATACTCTCGTCGTCTCGCAGGATCGCCAGAATGACCCGCGCATCTCGTCTCTCCTCCACACTGCGGCACCCCACCCCTCTCTTCGTCGGGCTCTCGAGATGGCACCACACGTAGCCAGCGGCGTCGCGCCCCGTCAGATTCTGAGCGCGCATGGCAGGTGCCCTTCCCGTCAAAGCTGCGTAGTCGCCGCTTTCTTTGAACGATGATTTTCACTAGAGGTGTCACCGGGGCTGCAGCGCTCGCTCTCAGGTCACGTAGTTGTCCGCTCAATTCTTCCAACTCCTTCGCCATGTTGCAAAAATGGTCACTAGGTTGATCCTTATCCATAACGAATTAAAATTGTGAACAGTGTAATCAAACTAAATTTAGAATTTTGTAGCCCACCCCACTTTTGGTACCAAAATTTAAGCTCCAAAAGGGGTTCTACTAGAAATAATGGCTAATTAAAACAAATGGTCTGTGTTGCAAAACGTTAATACTAAATACTACTACAACTACAATTCTCTGCTCAACTTAAGGTGAAATTATCTAAAACCTACGACCATTGTGGACAACCCACCAACCTACACAACAGCCGCCACAAAACGCGATCGTTTCGGATAGCGGAAATCGGCATTGTGCAGCCGCCAGAGCTAAATACCCTAAACCCCATAATAGACGCGATACCGCCCCTGACGAGCGGTTACAGAAGAATAAGACTTTTCTTAATATTCTAAATTAATCACATTTTATTCCAAAATACAAACTAGCATGGTGATCACACACGATTTTCAAAAACATTCAATATTGGGGTTAAGCCCCCTTCTTTCAACACTGGGAGGGCTGAGCCCCCGGTTCCGACGTCTATGATGTTATGCTATCATGATGAACTCTCGATAAGTCAAAGGCTTCCCTGTCTATTTGTAACCTTGGGTCTGTGCTCTGGGTGGGAACCTTGCTAACTGTTGATCGAGAGAAAGACGTACTATCAGCAAGCGTATCACTCACTAAACTGGCGAGAAGACAATTAGGACCTTCAACGATTACGTGACATAGGTCGAGTATCCTAGCAATGGCCTTTGCCAGGCTTTCGCGGGCTGTACACAACAACTGCAGGAAGGCGCGTCAGCGTCTATTGCAATCAAACGAGGGAAACACTCCACTAGTTTTTCAGCTGCACATCTTTGGCCGGTCACCTTAAGAACTTGTATATTATTGTCAGACGTTAGTTACTATCCATCAAAATACTGCTGCGTTTCGGTTCCATGGTAAACAATACACACCATTCGATTGTGTATAGCCAATATGGCGGATCACCTTGACGACAGAATACCAAATATGGGCAATGACGTACGACTAATGTAAAACGCCGCCATGCACAGAATGTACCATCAAACACATCGAGCCACACAACTGAGCAGTGGAAAAGTACTCGTAGGCATTTTTGCTTACGTAACGCGAAACAGGCAAGAAATACGATTCCTGTAACTCTATCTAGTCTATTTTCAGCTACACTTCCTTTTTGCTGTAGTCAACATCGTTCATCATAATGGATTATAATTATTACAGCTGGCGATGTGATAAATCAGCGGAAGAAATGATAAAAACGTTAGTGAGTGTGCTCATAGGACTTTATTTATTTGGACAATAGTTGCATACCAGTTACTCATAATGCAGAGACAACGTGAACACTTTGCAAATATTTAACATTTTATAAAACCAATGACTAGTTATTCCAACGTTATCAAGACATGTAGAGTACTATACAATGTCATTTGTTTACTTGTATAACAGCTCATACTAGTCTATTGTTTTGTTCACGATTCTTACCAAATTAATGTGTATGTAATTTTTAAGAATATTTTTAATTTCCTAAGAAACAATTACCTTTTTACCAATGTTCCCCGAAGATGTAAAAGTTGGTTAACAGTTGCATACGAGTTCATTGTTTGTGATTCTGTGACAATCTAAAATGTGTATGAGTATTTTGCATTATTTTCTATTTTGAAAAAGCAATGACAAGTTTTCTCATTATTACGAGGGTATGTACAGCACGCCATGTAGTCTATCGGGCGGTGGTATATTCATATCAACATTACACTGACCAAGTACATTTAACTTTTAAGTAATCCACGACAACCAGCTACATTAATGTACACAGTATAAAATGTCCACAATACGTGTCCATAGAATCGTGTGTAAAATCTAGACATACATTAAAGTTACATATAAATAATGCTATGTACACACACATTATGTAAAAGATATTACAACACACTGTAATATCCATTCATAAATTCAGGCTGAGAAATAAGGCCGGTCCGATCGTCCCGGACGAGTAGTTTCAGTGATCGGACTAGTCCATGTTTAGTGGAGCAGTCCCATCGGACTAGCTGTTATTAGGTAAATTAATTTACGCTATGTATACGCTAGTTGGGTGTTGTGATGGAATAAAACAAAATCGGACAGTAAGATAGCATTTTATCACAGGCAGCTAAATATTCCGTACGACCGTCAGATGGGAAACTTGCTGAAGGCAGTGAATGTAAATGGCGACTGTTTACATCCGGTTAGCGTAGGATAGGTAGTGCCACCTAGCGACCATGAGTGGTGAGCGACATGGACAAACATAACATGCGCGGGTTACAGACATCGTTATGTGCTATCCCGTCGTGATGGTAGTTGCGTTATTCCTGCATTGGGTGATTATTTTAGCAAGTTACCAAACGCCAGCAATGTTACTGATTGTTTAGTCGGCTTCGGGAAAGGAAACGCTAATGAAAAGTATAGGGCAAATGATGCAACTTAGTCCGACAATGTCGGTCCTTTGTCGCCGCCAGGCTTCTAATTCTGCTGGCATCGCCTTGTCCACGACTCCTGTTTGTTTGCTGCCCCTGATTAAACTAGTCATTTCTTCTGATAACTTTGCAATTGGATCTACGAAATCACATGTATTTGTTTCTATCAATGACACATTTATTCGAATTGAAATGGGAAAAGGCTTGTTTTCTTTATGAAATAAAGCCACTTTTACTATGTGCCATAACTGTCACACATATGATACAACAGTACGATTTATTTTTAAGTACTAGTAAAACAATATGAGGACTAGTTGTTTCTGAGTCAGCTAGTCCGACGGACTACCTGTCAAATAAATCCACTGTGTACCCTGTAAATTAACTCGATTTAAAATGCACATCACGTGTTCCACATAACTTTATTTCACAGTATTCTTGTATGTACATCACATGTTCTATGACATTGTATTTGACAGTATTCTTGTTCCTTGCCCATCATTACACAGTGTAGTCTCACATGGTTAAATGCTATGTGGCTATCTCGTGAATATAGCAGATAGCTCATCACGCATCACAGGTTCGATACAATCCAGTAGGGGAAGAGATCGCTTCTCCATGTTTCACTCCGGTTCACACTCAGACTTTCAGGGTTATTCACTTACACGCGTAACATCACCCCTTCTTCCTACCATTCATTTTCTTGCGCCTCTTTCCACCTTGTTCACCATTGCAATCACCCCCTGAGCCTTTCCGACCCCCTGAGCCTTTCCTACCCTGCCCCCTGTCGTAGGGTATGTCAGAGCGGGCAGCAATTAGGGTGTTCTTCATAAGCATGGCGACTGTCATTGGGCCAACGCCCCCTGGGACAGGGGTGATGTAACTCGCCTTCTCGGACACCGCTAAAACACAAGACACACAACTGGTCATCACAAACAAGTGTAGGCATATCACTGTAAAGGTAAGTTCTTATATAGCGCGGTATCCAGTGTATCCAGTCCTCGGGACTGTTCAAAGCGATTTACACTTTGCTCTCTGGCTGACCTGTTCAATCGAATGCTATCTCGAATTCTCTGGGAAGGATTCAGCCACACTAGAATTATTGCACGAGACTATTTTCATCATGGTTTAGTTTATTACAAACTGGTACAACTACAAAATATTGAATCTAATTAAACTAAATTTTAGAAGGTGCAAAAGTACCCACTAGGAATGCAGATTTATACTAATTCAAAACTTTCAACTTAATATTATATTAATAGCAATAAAATAGAACTTTACAAAAAGAAGCAACCAACAAAATTCAGTTAGTTTCCAAGTGTATAACTCATGTAGTGCCACCTGGTAGATTTTTCATAATCAACCAAAACCAGCATTTGGTGGAACAAAATTTAGTACAAGAAGACTGACTGCCAACCACACCAATTTACAGAACTATTATAACACCACGGTTCCAACAAAATGACTGGAAGTCTGCTATTTCATCCCAAACCTCAGGAACAAAGAAATTTCCACACAGAGTTGCATACACAATGGAAAAACATTGTGGAAGACACTAATTATCTTTGCTAGATATTTTTAATGTTTAGTATTACAACTGTCTGTTACAACAAAATATGTTGCTGTGAAATAATAAAATAAAGGCAAAGCATCTACATGAAAGAGAACTATAAGTGGTATATGCACTCCCCTAATGCAGTCTAATAAATACTCTACGAGTGAATACAAATGCAGTTTATGCCATAAGAAAAAACTTACATTCAAAGTCAACATCTCCAACGAGTTTGTATTTCCCAGTTTTGGGATTTTTGACTCGATTGATGCCAATGTCAATAACAGCCACCCCCTCTTTCACCATGTCGCCGGTGATCAGTCGCGGAATCCCCGTTGCGACAACCAGAATGTCGGCCATCTTGCAGAATGCCTTCAACTGTTCAGACGGCGTGTACCGATGGCATATTGTTACGGTACAATCACCTGAATTAGAAACAAATTATATGGCTTTAAAGTTGCATTCTGAGATCGTTCATCTTTTAAATACACATTTCCAGTGAATGAACATGTCCCATACACTACACTTAACTCCATAAACTTCCTAAACTCTCTTTTACACAATATGCAATGTTAAGATGAAAAGGCATACAAGCAAAAAATTATATCTGTGATCCATGTTTATTATTCTGTTCGCCGGACCTGGCTGGATCAGGGTAATTTTGCAAAAGCATAATTTATTGAATAACATCAAATGCCACACATATTGTAGCAATTAAGATCAAATAAGTAAATATTGTTCATGTTTTACATACACTTTCTTAACAACAGTTTAAAATGGTAGTTTAACTCGGAATGCAACTTTAAAGGGAATGTAAAACTGATTTAATTTGGTAACTGATATGGGGCTATTTGGGGGTTTCATATAGTTAAAATGCCTCGATCACTTTGTTTTCTTCATCTGTTTTAATATGCATTGCTGTAGTGTATTTACTGTCAATATTACTGTAAAATGAGAATATGACAAAACAGATGAATCAATCAAGCAACAAAACATTATATTAATTGCAGTGTCAGCAATTATCATAATCATCTGAACACTTAGGCAAGGTCAATAATTATTATTTATCAACAGATAATGGTCAAATTATATTTTTTTAATTATCTTTTATTACAACACATTTGGAGGTCAAATTATATCAAGCACATTATAGTTTCTACTATGTCACATGATTTCATTTTATGATAAACCATCAGACTTTGTATCTGTGAAGCAAGAATTTTTTTACAAACGTCTTATATAAAACTAGCTTATATCCACCCGTGGAGAAACAAATCAAGGAGAGCAATTTTCACCTATACGGTATTTTGAATTTAGACCCTGTTCCCATGACCATTTAATTTCTGCTGTCGCCAATTACTGTATTGCATGCTGTAGATCGTGATGTTAATATAACTTCACAGTAACGTCACTGGGGAATAACAACTCGACGTGTTCACTGAGGAATATAAATAATCACCTTTCAAATACATTGTCAACTGATAGATCAGAGGCCAATGGTCTAAGGAAGCGAATGAACATAGACAGAGCCGAGTACACCTTGGCACGTGGGTGGAGGTACACTTGCAATGCTCCAAAGTTAGTATATCAATATACAGATGGCTGTGGCGTGGTAAAGGGGATCAGCCAGAGACGTGTCTGCTTGTCTTCAAGACTGACAGATCACTGGCCAAGATGGGTAATTACAACTGATAAGACTGGTGGAATTTAGATGGGGCCAGATGGCCCCTAGATTAACTAATAGTTCCATGTCAAGGGGCCCTCATTAATTACTATCATTGGCACAATTGGTAGTGAAACAAATCAAATGGAACAGTATTAATTAAATAAATGGCTCAAATGTCGCAGGTTTGTCATAGAAAAAATAAATTGACATGAATGGCTTCCATGAAAGCTGCCCGTTCGCTAAAGGACACACTTTGGCTACATTAAAAACTAAAAAAAAATGTTTTTTGGCTAAGGGCCTGGTGCTGTGGAAACGAGGAACTGAATCATACTGACCTGCCTCGGTCTCCCCAATACCATCAGAATGAAGCAGCATCGCAATGGGCATGCCAACGTTCTTTGACCTGCCACAGACAACCGCATTCTTGCCGAATGTCTCTATGCCTACAGAAACAGAAGACAGTATTCAACAATGACACAAGCCATGTAACATTTCTTTTCATGAAAACAATAATTCTTGATGAGAAACAGTATTATCTGAAAATCAGCCCTTCACTATTGTTTATGAATATATTCTAGGTGCACTGACTCGATGGTTAATAGCAGTGTTTGTCACGTAGTATACCAGTAAAAGTAATAACAAGACATAATGTACACACTGACCTACAGTTCTAAAAACTAGGCTTGTTAATATACTCACATCACAGTAATGCATTAGTAACCTGGCAAGGGGACATTTTAGGCAACTTAACTGCTCACATTTACTTCATAACAAAGGTCATGTACATACGAACACTTCGGAAAATGTCTTTTATGTCTGTGTGTATGTAAAGTGCCATACGGAGGATGGATATTTCCGCTAGTAAACATAAAAAACTGGTAAAAGAACACACACAACACCTATATTTATAGCAAAGAGAAAGACTTGCCTGATCTCTTGATCATCTCCATTACCCCAGCTGGCGTACAAGGGAGGAGGGCTTTCATGTCAGAACAGAAGCGGCCAACGTTCGTGATATGAAAACCGTCGACGTCCTTCCACGGAACCACAGCATTGCAAACCTTCCTCTCCGACATGTGTTCTGGCAATGGCAGTTGCACTAATACTCCGTCTACACCACTGTCGTTGTTAAGTTCATCAATCTTACTTAGTAGTTCCTTTTCTGTGATTGTTTTATCAAATCTTATTGTTTCGCTTGAGATGCCTGGAAACAACAATGTGGCGTGATATTATTATTAATGTTGGTAAGGTAGTCAAGAATCTGGAAGGCTTAAACTGTCTTTATCTATATTCATTATGGTTTTAATATTTCTGCACTGTTTTGCCTGTGTGATGTACACAACATTTCTGCCCATCCTAATTATATGTACAGATATTTTACATTTTCAAAATAGTCAGTAAGTGATCATCTCAGAACATTGGTGTCCGATATCAAATAAATTACTTTCATCTTGCCTCAGCCCCCCACACCTCATCGTCAGACGATAGTTTGTAAACACTGATATGATATCAATATATATATATTGTGTAAAACATTGATGTCCAATCTCCCTCCCCAGACAAAAGTAATTTTGTCTGATATCAGATATCGACGTTCTGAGATGATTCCTAAGTGGGACCTGAATAATATCATTATTCATGATAACAATTGAAATGTACTTGCACGTGCCTAATGTACACCTGTATTTGACCTAATGTACCTGTACTTGAACTTGATCTAATGTCCTTGTACTTGACCTAATGTAGTTGTACTTGAACCAGGGTTGGGGCGAGTACCCAACTAAAGTACTCGAGTAACGAGTACGAGTACTGTGATGAGTACGAGTAACAAGTATTTCATCCAAGAGAGTACTCAAGTAATGAGTATGAGTACTTTTGAAAGTACTCGTACAATTACTTTTGAAAGTACTCGTACAATTACTTTTGAAAGTACTCATACAGTTACTTTTGAAAGTACTTGTACAGTTACTTTTGAAAGTACTTGTATGGGTACTTTTTAAAGTACTCGAGCACATATACTTAATATAAGTTTCGTTAACACCAAAACAAATTTGGACTGGTAGAAATCTAGTCACTGGACTGACCTACACCTGAGCATGCCACCTGGGTCCCCATTCCGCCTAACCTTATTTCATTCACTCATGCAGCCTTGAGCCTGTTGACAATGTCATTTTAAACAGCTATGCCTTTCAAGAGATGTGGCAGATCTTCAAAAGGAAGCCAGTTTCTGACTGTATTAGACAACACCAGCTGGTCAGGCCTACACAGTGTGGAGACTGTTTGAAGTCATTGTGGGTTTATTTGACATTCAAGTGCCTGTATAGGTCAATGATGTGATGGTCAGTCCTGTCTCCCAGTCTTGTTCAAGTGACCTGAACCAGTCAGTAAACAGTGTTCATGACAACCCAGAGCTCTTATACAATGAGGATATCATGACATCAGTGCAAAATATGAGACATTTGTACTGAAGATCATAATACATTATGTTATGATAAAATACAAAGTATTCCCAGAGTACTCCCAAAGTACTCGTAAATACTAATATTTTAATGAGTAACGAGTACAAGTACTTTAATCTATATACGAGTAAAAGTACGAGTAACGAATAGTTCGTGAAACATCAGTACTCGAGTATCAACGAGTACTTCGGTTCCAACCCTGACTTGAACATGTGCTTGATCTAATGTACTTGTACTTGAATTTGTACTTGATCTAACGAACTTGATCTAATGAACTTGGCCTAACGTACTTGTAGTTAACCTAATATATTTGCACTTGACCTATTGTATTTGAACTTGACCTATTGTATTTGAACTTGACCTATTGTATTTGTACTTGCATTTGACCTAATATACTTGAACTCGGCTGACATAATGTAGTTGTACTTGTCCTAATGTACTTGTACTTGACGTAATGTACTTGACCTAATGAATTTGTACATGACCTAATGAACTTGTACGTGACCTAATATGCCTGTACTTGACCTAACGAACTTGTAGTTGAACTTGTACGTGACCTAATGTACTTGTCATAATGTACTTGGACTTGTACTTAACCAAACGTACTTGGCCTTGTGCTTGATCTAATGTACTTGTACTTGACCTAATTTACCTGGAATTGTGCTTGACCTAATGTACTTGTACTAAGGTACTTGTACTTTCCCCAACCCTGATCCCAACCAACCTGCTTCCGCCCCAGAGTTTACAGACCTGTGAACTCGGCGGCTCTCATCTTATTCCTCACGTAGGTTTGACTGGCGGGGTCCTCCCCCACCAAGACAGCAGTGAGATGGGGCGGCCTCCCGCCTCGGTCTACCAGCATCTTCACCTCCACACGCACCTCATCCTGCAGTTCTATGGCCATTGCTTTGCCGTTGATGATTCTGGCTTTGCACCTGTCAAGAACACAACCAAACACTACAGGATGTAACAAAAACAATACACAGATCTCACATTTATTATTTCTATGGTGCAGGTAATTATATGTACTACTAAAATTGCCCATCACCCGTTGGGATGCGTTGGTAGATGACAGCCATGATCTAGTACTATTTGCCAAATGTTAGAAAACACACAGCATCATAATATGCCATCATTACATAAACACCACAATATGCTTGTAGATATGCATTGTTTGTTCAAAATGATGAAGGTCGGAGAGAATGAAATGAGAAAATTAAGTTCACATCCATCGATAGGCTACAGTTGTGATAGTGTAGAATTGTCAAATTTATAATATTTTCCCAAAGTATATGCTGCGTGCGCGTGGTTCCTGCGATTGCTAGGTTATGTTTTACGTATTATGCGCACATTATATTTTATGTTCCAAACAATTTATTTACCCCATAAAAGGTGAGAATCTTGACATATTATATATATATATACAATGCCACCAACATGCAAAAACTTTATTTTTCAATATACAAAATTATTTATGCACCTCACTCGGTGACATCAATTCCAATTTGTTTTCATGATTTTGATCAATTTCAGTTGGAAAAATTGTTTTTTTAATCAGTTCTACTTTATGACTGATCCATTTGACCTTATATAGCATGCTATATCATTGATCAACTTTTTTGGTAGATACCATGACCGAATATATGTAACTATAACTGAAAACTTAGTAGTATGTAACTGATTTGGAAATTTTTTACAACTGTACTTGTAAATGAAAATGAAATTTTTTAATTTATTGTAACTGATTTAATAAATTGTGTAATTGGCCCCATCCCTAGCCAGCCCAAGGGTGTCTATGCAGGCATTGGTATAAGAACCCACACTAGGGGCAAATGTGGGTACTCAATGTGTAGCCTGTACTTTTTCTTTATTTAACAAGATTGCCATCCAGAGAATTAACTCTAGATGGCAGGTGGACAAGGAAGCCCTTTGGCTTATCGAGAGTCCAACCCTTTTATCTACATATATCCAGCCCTTCTGAGGTATGTGTCGATTTTATTTTTAAACATATTCACACTACTAGCACCCACACAATCATCAGATAATCTGTTCCATTCATTTACAGTCCTTTGTGAAAATGAGAACTTTCTCACGTCTAATCTACACTGCTCCTTTACTAATGTAACTTTATGTCCTCTAGTCTTTCTATCTTTCTTAACTGAAAAAAACATATTTCTATCAATATTTTCATAACCATTCAATATTTTAAACACTTCTATCTGATCTCCTCTCAATCTCCTGGTCTCTAGTGTTGTTAAACCACATTCTTTTAGGCGTTTTTCATAACTAAGATCCCTCAGTTTTGGTATCATTTTAGTCGCTCTCCTCTGTACTCTTTCTAGCATATCTATGTCCTTCTTGCGGTATGGCCTCCATGCTTGTATACAATATTCTAAATGAGGCCTAACTATTGTTTTGTACAGTGGTATTATTAGTTCTTTTTCTTTATATGCTATATTTCGCCTAATCAATCCAAGGATTTGATTTCCCTTTGAAGCTGCAATTCCACACTGCTCTGAAACCTTCATGTCAGCACTAATTGTCAGCCCTAAGTCTTTTTCTTTTACAGTAGTACTTAGTACAGTTCCCCCCATTGTATATTCTACATATTCGTTCCCATGTCATGTGTGGAGGCATTTACATTTCCCAAAATTGAACAACATTTGCCACTTTTCAGACCATTTGATCAACCTGTCAAGATCATCTTGTAAATGCTGTCTATCACCATCACTTTCAATCCTTCTAAACACTTTTGTATCATCTGCAAATTTCAACACCTTGCTAGCTATATCATCGTCCAAATCGTTTATATATATTAAGAATAATATAGGTCCCAGTACTGATCCCTGTGGAACCCCACTCAAAACTGATTTCCAGTTTGAAGCCTCCCCATCAACAACTACCCGTTGTCTTCTGTCAATCAGCCATTTTTCTATCCAGTTAATTATACCATTTCCTATGCCATGGGCTTTTAGTTTAAGCAGTAATCTCTGATGTGGCACTTTGTCGAAAGCTTTTTGAAAATCTAAGTAGATGATATCTACTGGTGATCCATCATCTACCCACTTAGTGATATCTTCCAAAAAACATAACATATTTGTTAAGCATGACCTCGCTTTTAGAAACCCATGTTGAGATGGGTTTATCAAGTTATGTTTAACAAGAAAATCCACCATGTGATCTTTAATTAGTCTTTCTAATAATTTACAAATCACCGATGTTAAACTAACTGGTCTATAATTATTTGACTTGTTTCTCGAACCTTTTTTAAATAACGGTATAATGTTTGCTTCTTTCCATTCTAAAGGAACCACTCCCTCTTCTAATGACAAGTTGAAAACTGTTGCAAGCGGTATGCTAATTTGTTCTACAATTTCCACTAGTAGTTTGGGTGGAATACCATCCACTCCAGGTGATTTATTTTCCTTCATAGCCCTAATTTTCTTAGCTACCATTTCTGGGGTTACAATTAACTGTCTTAAATATTCTGATTCTGCCCCCTTGAACTTAGCCTCTGGTACTGGCAGTGAACTAGTGTCTTCTCTGGTAAACACTGAACTAAAATACTCATTTAGGTCTTCAGCCATTAAGAATCCTTCTGATATTATATTTCCAGCACTATCTTCTAGAGGACCGACCTTATCCTGAACTTTCTGTTTGCTTCGAACATACGCATAAAAACTCTTGCTGTCATGTTTTATATTACAAGCTAATTTATGTTCATAGCTTCTCTTTGAATTTCTAATTTCAGCTGTAGCTTGGTTTAGTGCTTCTTTATAAAGGTTGTAGTCTTCGTCATTGCCAGTACGTCTATAAGACTTCCACATCATTTGTTTATACTTAATTTTTCTAATGGCTTCTTTCGATAAGTATTTCTTTCTGGTCCGTTTCCCTTGTTTTTTGAAGGGAACAAATTTATCTACGATGCACTCTATTTCATTCTTTAAGATATTCCAGCATTCTGTTGCTGTCTTATTCTTCAGTGTATTATTCCAGTCTATCTTTGCTAAATATTTACACTAGTGTGGCGATCTATGTACATGAGGAATATTCCGCACTGCACACGTATTCTACAGGACTGACATTGAGGAAAATACTACAGTCCTAGTACAGAGTAGAACTGCTATACCCAGTAATTAATCTGATCCAATCAAGCGAACTGTACATCAGTGGTGCACTCTGGTGGATTAATTAGTACCTATTTGAAATATTGACAGAATACGGTTGTTATTTATTTCTGTTCAAAGCATCTATGTCAATTCTGATGACCAATGTTGTGTTTTTGACATCTACCCGGAAAACAAATTTAGGCACGTGTGTCGAATCCGGACCCACCTCGATCTCGCCGTTATAACTGGAGTTTTGGCTAACTTTGATACCACGGCACAGACACTGTCACTGACACAGTGTGTAAGTTTCACCAACATTATCTCAGGGATATTTACGTTTAAGAATAGGTATTGCGTCTTAGCGTATTTTTGAGGCGTAAATAGCGCCCCGGTTTGCATCAACATACACTGCTAATGCTATATCGCTCATTTTATGATGAGGTAACGCACGACCGCAGGCGCAGCGGCGCAGACTAGCGCAAACCGGGCCGCTATTTCGGCTTCAAACGTGTGCTAAGACACAATATTTTCGTAATCTAAATATTCCTGGGATGATGTTGAATGATGGAGCTAACGCACTGAGGTATCAAAGTTAGGCAAAACTCACGTTATAACCGCGAAATCAAGGTGGGTCTAAATTCGACACAAGTGCCATTAATTTAAACACAGTGACGCCGGCATGTGTCCCAAATATCGCTCAGCTAGTTTTTGAACTCAAAAGTTGCAAAACCGTAGGCCTACCTGTTGCATGTTGTAAATATGTGACGTGTGGCATTTCTCGACGCAGTACTTTCCAAGAACCGCCTCACTAGTTTCTGAAAAGTAGCCATGGAAAGTTCCGCGGAGAAAACGCACACATCGTTCGTTTATATTTTTGTTGCTTGCCTAACGAACGCTTCTACGCTTGGCCTACGTTACTAATGCGTAGCCTTGACCCTATAGTACAACAGCTTATGTAACAAACCCAAACATTTTGGGTATCTTGACAACAGTGCTTAAAATTAGCTAATCATTGTTGTGAACATGAAAACGATTGTTGCCACTTTTGTGAGGTTTCAGTATGTTTTGGGGTATTTTAAAGGAAAATATCAAATAATTAATTAAAAATAGCAATTTAATATTAACAAATAATTTGTTAATATTAAATTGCTATTTTTAATTAAAATTTTAATTATTAAACTATCATACCAAAGTTTGTTTAATTATTGTTGTGAGCAAGAAACAGATCGTTCCAGTTCCCAGATAGCACAACTACAGCGGGCCGACAGCGGACCGACAGCGGCAAAGTCATCGGCCTGCTGTCGGCATCCGCCTGCGGGCCGAGGGATTTTTTGTCCGGCGGCTTGCCTTCGGGCCGAGGGCGACTCATAGTCGGACGCCGATACTCTGCCGATGGTTAGCCGCTCATATGCTGACTGTGCCTAATTTTGCTAAATGTGTGTATTGTGTGTGTTTTCAAGTAATAAGACCAAATTATACACATACACTTATGTGTATTGGTCTCATAACTTGAACATTTCTATAGTACCCATCATGCATTGTAACTCTAATGTTAAAATGAACATTACTTGATACACATTCATCAATTTATTGAGATTAACTGGAATTTGGAAGTTCAAAACAATAAAATAATATAGTAATATATTATTTAGGAACATAAATGTAATCTGCTTCAAAAAGAGAATGGGTGTCGAGTATCCCATCCAATTATTATAAACTATAATTAAATACGCAAACAACTCCAATACGCATAACAAACACATAATTTAATACAAGAAAATCAAAAGGCAAAGTTGCAATTAGTGTCCATTGATTCATGCGGCACATGACAACTCAAAATATTTTATAAAAAGGCTGCTTAATTATTAATGTCCATAAAGTCTTTTCTGCTACATCCAGCTGCATTTGTCATCCGGTGCTGTCTAACACCATTCCCGTCAGAGGCAGTCTTGGGAGTACTTTCGAATTTTCTCCTGATGTTGTATACGTGAGTGGCAATGTTGCTACTTCATTCTTTCTGACAGCATCTGGAATATTAACGTACAAATATTTAATTTCTTCAATGAAGGTACCCCATTGTACAATGCATAGTATCTATAAAAAAATTAAACATATTTTGTCTCACAATAAGGTCACATAAAATAATTTTACTTGACTTTTATAAAATAAATTCCCGGTTTCTCATCAGCACAAACATTTTAAACAAGCTTCCACAAAACTTTATTTTGACATATAGTTATCCTTTGATTAAATATGCATGCAATAATTCTGCGCAAAAAAGAGAAAGCTATATTTCACGCCAAACCAAAGGAATGTGCCTACTTGTAAGAAATACATTCAGTAGACATCTTAAGACTTTTAAGTTGTTAATTGTTGACGATGAGTTGCATTGATAGTTGTTAGTACCGTCATCAGGATCAACATACACACATTTACCATAAATCGCACCCCTCATTTACATATTAATGAAGTTCTGATGAGAAACCTGGAATTGTTTTATATAGCCCTAAAGTAAAGCGACGTAAATGGCAGAAATTGTGTGGGCCATAAACTGACAGAAGGCGTCTAGTGTAAGCAGTTCATCCATCACACATTTACCCTGTCACACTAACAAACAGTAACACGCAGCACACTGACAGCATTTGTTGTTGTTGAGATCCGTTCATCTTCATCATATCATCGTCATTCATAGCCTATAGGGCGGACACAATCATGACATCAGGTTATTCTGCCCCACATTTTATTTCATGTTTTATGCATAAATAACAAGTTTCCACCCAATCAAATGTGTGTTTATAAAGTCATGCCTAAATTAATGTATTTGAATAATCTAGAAATATACAAAGATTTACAACAGAATGTCTAAAAACGTACCTTTTTTCCCGGAGCTCTGCTTTGACTGTTTCCTCTAACCGTCAGTCTGGACTTTGTTAAAAAATGGCGGTACACCGTAGTGTCAAATGTCACAACCCCAGTGCTCCAGCCGAGGCAGGCCCGACTGCTGATAAATGACTAACGGACTCTGTCACAGGGTCAACGGCGGCTAGGGAGCGGCTGGCAGGCGGCTGTCGTGTGCCGACGAGTGCCGCTTCCCAGCCGCTCAGATCCGCCCTCGAGCCGAGGGTGGCGTGCTGGCTGGGTTGTTACCTTGAGTTTTTAATATGATTTTGAGCAATTTTGATGACAAATATGAAACTGCATTAAAAATCCAAGTTAAATATAGAAAAATGTAACTACCAATATATAATAATGGTACATGTGACTATTTGTCATCTTCAAACAAAGTAGTGTGATAGATATGTAGTATTAGAAGCATGTGCTGTATGTGTGGTGCTGTGGTGTTAATTACTTATAATAATCTTCTCCAGGATCCTCAGTGTGCAATAGTCACTTCTATTTTCCTCAATGTATTCTCGGAATACAGTCGGTCGTAAGTTCGGGAATCTTGTCTCGTCCCTTTAACAGTAGTATGCATGTTTCAAAATTATTATTAGTAGTAGTACTCATAGGCGGTTCCAGGGGAGGGGTTAATTTGGACTTTATTTAGACCTTATGAAATTGTGCGTGCCCGCAGACGTTTTATAATGGGCTCACGCGATCGATCGTACCCCTCCCCTAGACCATTTGAAATGTGGCCGCTCATGTTATAATAAGTAATAACCTGAAGTTACGGCGACGCGGCGGCGAAATTTTTTTAACAGCACCAAAAGTCAGTGGGTAACATCTTCGTGTCTCTGATGCAAATGGAATGTTCAATCTGATTCCCGCAGACACGCATCTCGCTCGACTCTGGATCTCGAGTTCATAATAATTATATAATTTCACAAGACACGCGGTATTGCTCACTTCTTGGCTCTGTGCCGAGATTCCCAACTTGGCAGTTATGCATCACTGATTTTGAGCATTGGCGAGTGTCCTCACAAAGTCGTGCTCCAGCCTATCAGTGATGAACTTTGTCCAAAGAAAGCACCCGCTTTGATCAACCGGCACGCTCTTACTGGATGCGACACAACAGGAAAAGGGGAAGGACGAATGCTTCACAGCCTTTGCAGCTTCTGGCCCTGCAATAATCAATGCGACATCTAGCCTTGGCGTAGGTCAGGATCGGTCTACCGAAGTGTATAAAGGTTGTGAAGATTCCTTTGCACACTCTTCTACCTACGGAAACCCTCAATCGTACACAGCAGGATCTAAGATGGCATATGTTCAGACAACTGAAGCCTGTCCAAGGAGTGGATAACCTTCCACCTACCCCGGGTGCATGGAAGAAACACACAAGATATGCCCACGTGCAGGTAAACATCTGGACCTTATCCTGCACCCAGAATGTCCTAACCTACTGCAACTTGGATGGCAACTAACTTTGAATCTATGAAGGTGCCCATGCAAACAAAACAACCTTGCATGCACTCAGCTATGTCGCTGTTGAGGGAACGAACATATGTATGAACATACACGCAAATGTGATAAGAAAAGACATTGACGATGAAGATTGAAGTGAAATTACAGTAAAGGCAACTTTGACCTGTAGGCTAGTATCATGGCTAAACTAATTGACTTGCAGGGATGTTAATAGTGGACTTGTTCAACTACTCGTCAGCAGTGTCTTTATGTAATTTTGCAAATTCTACATATCTATAATTCACATTACTCTAGTTCCATTTTGGAGTTATAAGTGATATATAACTCTTCCAGTAACATACATAACGACTTTAATTGGCATGGGAATATCATATTACTGACATATAGGCACACACTTACCATTATAATGAGTTACATGTGATATGGTTATTATGAACAATAAATGTTTGCATTTTGGAAATTTTTACACACTTCTCGATTCCCCAAAAATAACCACAAACCATCGTGAACAAAATGACATCACTTTTCTTAATCTTCATGGGTTTTAGATGGAAAGAACACAACTGGCAAGATTCTACCCACATCTACCACCGTGTTTTACGTAAGTTGGTTAACTATCAGCTATATCCAGTATCAGCTGACACCGTTGCAACACGGTCGATATTGCGAACGCTCGGATTACAGTTGCAAGACAGCATAAAACACCGCTTCCAAATTATTGTACTTGCATCTAATGGTTTATACTTACCACAGTGCATCGTGTGACAGTGTTCAATAATCATATACCATTATATTATTGACAAATTTAGTGTTTGTAACTTTTAATTAAAAGAAAATAGATGTGACTATTGCACACTGGGGAAAAGTCTGTCCCGCTATTGCTATTTGCCCACAACGTTTCAACGCGGTCGGGGATTATGGAATATAGTTAACATCATAGCACAACATTGACCGCATATGATTATAATGTTACATATCCATCATACTGTATTATGTGAAGATGATCAATGGCCACAAACCATTACTATATTGATATTGTAATTTTTGAATAATTAATTGTAATGAATAATCTCGTATTTTTCGTTAAAATGGCTCGAAATCATATTAAAACCTGATATTTTAAGTTTTTAATATTAAATTGCTATTTTTAATTAGTTATTGCATTTGTTCACCTTAAAATAGCTCAAAGTCACACTAAACACTCACAAAAAATTGCAACATTCTTTACCAAGTTTAGCAATCTTTAAGCACTGTGGCCAAGATTCTACCCAACATTTTCACAAACGTGATTTTTGTTACATAGGCCTGAGGACTATTAACGGAATTTGACGTTGTTCTCAAACTGATGGTCATGACCCGCTGGGGTCGTTTTGAAATTACAGGGGGTTGTCCCATGCCCTTGTTTAATTTATGTCGCGTACACTAGATTTACTTGATGCGTTGTCATGGAGAATATGCAAAAACCACCGTCACCACATTCTAGTAAATACATGTCTTACCGTGGGAAGCTGTGCCGAGCAAAAATTAGACACATAAACCATCTACAAATACACACCAAATGACATCGACAATCCACGGAAAGATCATCCTCGCTACGATCGAGGGATAGCTGATGACAGATGGTATGACCAGACTAGATGCGTTAGCAATGCATGGTGGAGCATCATTAATTGTCTTGTCTCTTTAGAAATAGCAACGGAAAAGAAACCTCACAATATTGGGGACAGCTGATTGCACTTTTTCTAGGACCTAGATCAGCGGTTCTTAAACCCTGGGTCGAGACCCAAAATCGGGTCGCCAAGCCATTTTGAATGGGTCGTTAAGAGTCTCCAGTGATTTGGGAACTATCATTTATTGCTCTGCTTTTCCGTACCCTACAGGTGTGAGCCAAGCAATTTATGCTAAATGTTGATATATTTGAAATGTTGTATAATAACCTAATGTCTGTCAAACAAGGTCTAAATGTTGTATGATCACCCCGATATCGTCCGAAATCTTTGTTTTTATTTACAAGGGGTGCCTCTTTCTACGTCGAAAATACAATGAATGGCGCTGATTTGGTGATTCACACGTATTTAATTAACAAGTTTAATACATATCTTCGTTTAGGCCCTATAATGTTTATGTTATGCTGTTTTATGTTTACGTTAACGTTATCACAAGTTAACTAAAGGTATGGGTCGCCAACCAATTCCTGCGACCGCATTTGGGTCGCAGCAACAAAAAGATTAAGAACGCTAACCTAGATGATGACCAGTCATATTTTTTTGGAGAAAATTGCTGCAAAAAACGTTGTGAAATTTCTAATTTGAAGGCTACTGTCCACGTGAATATGCAAGCTTTGTCTGATATAAAAGAAGAGGTGCTACAGGAAATAGAAAAAAACTTAAATATTAAGCATGCAACTGTGTCAAACTATCAATATTCGTCTCTGACGAGGGTCAGGTGCACATTGGTCTTGGCTTTCAGGCGAGATCAGTTTACTAATTTTCCGTTAGATATCGTGTGCGAGTACAGTCCCTCTGTCGAATATCCGAAGGCGTAACTCATCGTTAGGGGAAAAAATATTCCAAAGAGGGTTGGAGCGAAGATGCACCTCTATTTGACGCCAATTCGAACGTTAAACGTTTCGGAGGTGGAACCGTCGTACTGGATTGTACCTCTCATGTCATCGTGGAATGATCTGGTTACGGTGCAGAGTTTAGGAGAGCATTCTATCTTTGGTAGGATCTTGAACGTCCCTGCCCACTAGGTCGAAGGTCTCGTACAACGACTTCTTCTCTTCCCTGTATTTTTCCTGTAGCTGTCGAAGCGAAAAGATCATATCAGTAGTTGTTCGCTTGTAAGCCTCGCTGGGATTCGGGTAGACTGTCAGCAAGTCTACCCAGGATGACACGAGCAAACAACTTGCCAACTATGCGCAGGAGTGAGATACCGACACCGCCATTTCTAGGTAAATCGAAAGTGGCGCCCTCTGGAGAGTGGCACACCAGCTGCAACAACAATGTCATAAGTCGGTAATTCCAAATAGCCACCGTTGTATTTGAAATACGTCGCAAATCAGTAGATCCAAGAACAATGGTCCAAGGAAGCGAGTGGACGTAGAAACAGGCGAGTGGACATCGACACGTGTGAGTAGGTTCTCACAGGCGAGTGGACATCGACACTTGTGAGTGGGTCCTCACAGGCGAGTGGACATCCACACGTGTGAGTCGGCCCTCACAGGCGAGTGGACATCTACACGTGTGAGTCGGTCCTCACAGGCGAGTGGACATCCACACGTGTGAGTGGGTCCTCACAGGCGAGTGGACATCGACACGTGTGAGTCGGTCCTCACAGGCGAGTGGACATCGACACGTGTGAGTCGGTCCTCACAGGCGAGTGGACATCGACACGTGTGAGTCGGTCCTCACAGGCGAGTGGACATCTACACGTGTGAGTCGGTCCTCACAGGCGAGTGGACATCGACACGTGTGAGTCGGTCCTCACAGGCGAGTGGACATCGACACGTGTGAGTCGGTCCTCACAGGCGAGTGGACATCGACACGTGTGAGTAGGCGGTCCGCAGAGTTAGCGCATTAATATACAAACGGCACTGCCATTTTTGGAAAGTCTTTATTAATGTTGGATACCAATCATGTTCATCTTGCACCCTTTGAGCCGTCTCCTATAGTAAACAATGCGACAGACACACGGGCAGACATTTGTATTTGATCTGGTAATCATTATGTAAATTAACATGATATGCTCGCATATATATATATGTATACATATATATATATACACCTGTATATATATATATATATATATATATATATATATATATATATATGTATATACATATATATAAGGCATATATATATATATATGTATATACCTATATATATATATATACAATTGTATATATATATATATATGTATATATATATATATATATATATATATATATATATATATACATATATATATATATATATATATATATATGTATATATATAATATATATATATATACAAATGTATATACATATATATATATATACACCTATATATATATATACACACCTGTATATATATATATATATGTATATATATATATATACATATATACATATATATATATACACCTGTATATATATAATATATATATATATACAAATGTATATACATATATATATACACACCTGTATATATATATATACAAATGTATATACATATATATATACATTATATATATATATATATATATATGTATATATATATATATAACATTCAAACCCAGCATGTCTGATGATTAACCCAATGTAACATGTGATAACTTGCAGCAGGAATACCGATGAAGTACCAACATTGGCTTGGTCATATTGGCGTGAGTGGCTAACAGCAATGTGTGCGTGTGTGTGTGTGTGTGCGTGCGCGCATGTATGTGCGAGAGAGCGTGGGTGCATTGTCACAACAATGTTCACTGTATAATTGTGTTGACCCAGCGAATTTATATGGCATTATTTTACATACAACACTAACAAAGTGTCATACCCAGGTCGGTTTATACGTTGACCAATACAAAATGCGTGTACCGGACACCGCATACTGGGCTATAGTGACGTGTAAAAACACAAACCCTCATGTTCGTGTCACCGGAAGACGGAACATTTTTAACTACGCGTGCGTCCTACAAGGCATACTGTGTCCACGATGGGCACAGCTCTACGATGCACATGCCAGAACGGCATTCTACGAGCGCTATAGGCAGCTTTTTGTCTCCTGTTGGAGGCAACCGCTTAGTGGGTTTTCCCATCACGCATAAATCAGACTTGTTCCGTTACACTGTCCGATTGGCGTCCGTTCAAGAGGTCCCCCCTTCATCCACCGGGGAGTCGGACGCGGCTGGGGAGGTGATCCGGGGAATGGGACTGTGCTCTCTCGCGTCAACCTTGTCTGCTGTGTTCCGGTCCGCTGTAACAAGATATGTGTCGCTCGAAAAACACACGAACTTTCTGGTGACTCGAGTAGTTGTTGTTTGTTGATAAGTATCATGTAATTTTGATGTAATGTGTCGTCACTCACACTCACACACACACACACACACACACACACACACACACACACACACACACACACACACACACACACACACACACACACACACACACACACACACACACACACACACACACACACACACACACACATACGAACTGTCTCAACCACCCACCCACTCACTCACTCTTTCTCTCTCATAGACACGCGCGCACACACACACACACGAACGAATGAATGAACACTCACGCACACACACACACACACACACACACACACACACACACACACACACACACACACACACACACACACACACACACACACACACACACACACACACACACACCAAACGCGTGCGCACACACAATTGCGTATTTTGGGGATCATGACTACTGTTTGGCAAATTTGTTCCGGTAGATAACCTGTTGCGCCACTGTCTCAATAATGTTCCTAACAACGGCGCCTGACCACGTTGCGAGAATTGTCCTTTTGGATATCATTAAACTGCGTTTGTGTTCCACAAACCGCAAAACACAAAGGTGTTTCAACAGTTTCCATATCGCTATCATATATGATGGAGTAACTGGTAACACTGTTTTCTTGAATCTGGTCGGATTACACGAAGTGGGACGTAGTGACAATATGTGATTAATCATCTAACACGCAACTACACAATTTCAACAATATTACCCAAACAGAACAGATAGAACCACATACATTATGAACAACCGGCATGTAGGCCTACCCATACCCTACCATTTGTTTTGTTAGCAGGTCATAGGGATATATGTATTATAATAACATTATGCCTATTCTATCGATATCACTCAACATGTATAGTTCAATCACACGTAAGCGAAACATGGAGGCCCATGATTCGTTCAGCTTACCGAGAAGTGGTGGCGGCGGCGATGCAGTTATTTTGTCCATGGGCTTTATGGATGTCATAGTACTGTGAACAGACGATGTCGCGTTGGTTGACTGCAACCCCACTCTGTCGGCCCACGCTGTAAAGTAAGTCACACCTATACGTTGAAGGAGCCTGTGTTTGATTACATGCGCGCATGCAGGCACGCAACCACGCACACGCGCTCGCCCACACACGTCAGTTGTTTTGTACGGAATGGTGTTATCAAATGTTAGAGTGATTGCCAAAAGCGTAAAACATCACGTTGAAATATTCCAGATTTTTCAGACGGTTTCCTAGCATGCATTCCCAAAAACAACACGAGGCCATCCGATTAACGAATCTCACCGTATCAAACAATCACCAATACAATAAACAACCCCATGCAAAGTAGGGAAGACAGTACATGACCCAATCCGCCTTCGCTAGATTTTCAGAGAACAACATTATTACCAATAGAAGGGTGACACGGTGATCATATTACGCCGTGATCGCATGCCAAAACCTATTAAAAGCAATACATTGGGGGTATTGATCCTCCTTGAACTCCGCCTAGTGGCCGAAAAGATTCGCTTTGCCCGAAACAGTTTCAGGATATTCCTATTCAGAAGCCACCATGGGATATAACTTTCGCGGTCCTGCATTATTTTGTTTTAAAAATGCAAACAGCGCAAATTTGTAACTTGTGCCCTCGAGAGAGACCAAACCCATAACCTACAAAGGCAGTGTCTTCTGTGTGTCCTTTTGTTGTTCGCAGTTGCCGGCGCTGGACACAGAACAAGTCAATGGATTCCCCAGCTCCCACCACAAAGGAAGATACTGAGAGTGTACCAGCCAGAGATCATCTCAAACAACATATTCCACCAAACAACAAAAAACAATAACACATCTGCCTTATACTAAAAATGAGACGGTTGAAATGGTTCGGACATGTCAACAGAATGAACAGCGACCTGCCAGGGAAGACAACTTTAACATGGACCGGGAACATAAAAAGGTATGTCAAAAATAGCAGAGCGAACAACAATGACGATGAATAAGAGACAGCTATAACATATATTGCCATAACTATTTTGGTTCCATTCAATACAGACCGGTGTGAATTATTTTGCACAGTCGCCATGTTTATTTGGGGGTTATTGCACTCACCAGAGGGATCCTCAAAAGAAAGTGAGTAAATACAAACTGTCTGCGTTGAGTTACAAGACGGTTGAGACGGCGTGCTTGTAAGTGGTATGTATTTTTGGTTATATTCTGTTTCAGTCATCCCATTCAGTATCTGCACACGCAAAACTGCCCGCACTGCATCGCGTTGACGGCCTGACACACGCACGTGCACGTTTACTCACAAGCACACACGAACGTGCACACACATGAACGCGCACGCACGCATGCACGCACACAAAAACGTGCACACATCCACACACACACACATGCACGCGTGCGTGCGCGCACGCACACACGCACACATTATAACCAGCAAATCTACTTTAGGAACACCCTTTCATTTCATAAAAGGTAAATTATTCGATACATCTGTAAGCTATTGTGAAACGATAAACATTACAGTACGTAGTTCTAGTTATTCTACATGAACACCGTTCGTCTACACGCGAGGACGACGTGATCCTGCCCCCTGTACCCACCGTCAGTTCTGCTGTTGTTTTGCGAGCGCCGAAGGGAGATGGCGATAGACACGGAGCCTATAACGAAGATTGTCAGTCCGCTTGCAATAATAGCGTGCATGATGAAGACACGCACCATCTGGCTCGTCCTCCAAATGTCACTGAACGTGGGTTTGGTCCCGTCTGTTACTACCCGTGTCGACTTGGTCTTGTTTGTCATTGGTCGTGACAACCTGGTCCTATTTGCCAATGGTCTTGGCGACTTGGCGGCATTCTTCGTGTTCCGTGACGATTTGGTCCGAGTCATACTCGACCGTGACGGTTGGGTCCCATCCACCATCGACCGTGGCGGGGTCGCTTCATTCACTATCGACTGTGGCGGTGTCGTCTCATTTTCCGTCGATTGTGGTGGTATGTTCCCATTTACCATTGATCCCGGCTGGGTTGTTTCATTCGATGTCGACCGTGGTGGCATGGTCTCATTTACCACAGGTCTTGCTGGCCAGATGTCATTAATCGCGGACCTAAACGATCTAGCATCATTCAAGGCGGAACTTGACGACCTGGCATCATCTATCGCGAATCTTGCCGACCTGGCATTTTTCAATGAGGACCTTGTCAATTTGGCATTATTTATCGTGTGTGTTGATGGTCTGGCATCATTCATTGCGAACCTTTCCGACCTGGCATCATTCAATGCAGACCTTGACCTGGCATCATTCAACGCGGACCTTGATCTGACATCCTCTATCGCGAATCTTGCCGACCTGGCATCATTCAATGCAGACCTTGTCGATTTTGCATCATCTATCGCGAATCTTGCCGACCTGGCATCAATCAATGCGGACCTTGTTGATTTGGCATCATCCATCATATACGTTGATGGCCTGACATCGTATACCGCGTTCCATGCCGACATGGCATTGTTCATCACATACATTGAAGGCCTGGCACCGTACACCGCTGAGCATCCCGACATAGCATCGCTCATCATACAAGCAGACGGCCTGGCACCGTACATCGCGGACCATGCCGACCTGGCATCGTTCATCACATACATTGATGGTCTGGTACCGTATAGTGCGGACCCCGAATACATGGCATTGTTCATCGCAGACTTTGCTAACCAGGCATCGTACACCGTCGGCCGCGGAGACTGATACACGAAAGCCGGACCATTGCGTGGCGGCAGAGGAGGTTTCTCCGTCGACTGAGGTGACGGGTATCTCCGGTTTCGGGTGTAGTGGCCGTACTCGGAGGCAGAACTACGGGCATCCTGAGGGTCATGGTGGTTCCGGCGGTGATGGCGGTGGCGGTGATGACTATGAAGGCGCGGTCGCCGATGTCGCCGCATGTTTTCAACCATCCCGTTGGCCGCAGTCATGACGAACGTTTAGCACCTACGTCTGCTTACCTCTCGTCCCTTCTAGTTTGCGCAATAGAAGTTAACAATAGTCTGATTTGCGCAATAGAAGTTAACAATAGTCTGGTTTGCGCAATAGAAGTTAACGATATTTACACGAAAGCAACGCGCGCACTGTCAACGATAGTGCAGATGTCGTCAAATCGTACAAGTGACATAGGCGGACGGCTTAACTTGATTCACACCGAGCACTGCTCGGCTGTGAAATCCCATATCGTAGGTGTAACTTGTTAAGTGGAGCGTGACAACATATCTCATCGTTGTCGCCGCGTGTCGGCATTCATAATGATCATATTGCGTATTCGATATCTTGTTATGCTTTATGAGGCGTCCTATGCGTGACTTATATTTGATGACAGTAGATATTAAAGTATGTTCGTCTTTATTATAAAATGCTTATGTAAAATAAAGCTTACTGTATACCCTGACCCTCAGAAAGTGAGGACAAAAACTGACAATCGATTCACGGAATGATATGGAATTAATTACATTTCGCGTTTCGCACATAAATGAATATGTTAACATGCTTGTTTTAGTTACTGTAATTTAACTTTTTCTTCAAAATTAATCATGAAGCGAACTTCAGAAATTATGAAAGAAAACTCAAATTTTACCACGATACAGGATGTATAACAAATTCCTTTGGCTTTATCGTCAACCTGAAGCAGTATAGACAAAATAAGCTTATTCTCTTAAACCTGTGAAACAAATATAAACATAATTATATTTGTTAGTGTTTCCCCGGTAAAATACAAGTGATTTTCAACATGGCGACCAATTATATTTTACATAATAAAATTGATTTAAAAAAACAGCCAAATTAGAAATTAAAAAAACAGTTAACAGGCTGCTGCTAAAAGTCCAAATACGACGTCCATTTATATATATCTTCATATTTTTTTTTATAATCAGAGATATCACACGGGCAGTTTGTGCGTGAAAAACCTTAAAACACGGCACACATACAACTACACGCATGCACACGCACGCACGCACACGCACGCGCGCACACACACACACACACACACCAAACAATTGCTCGTAATTCGGTAACTGTTTATATAAATGCACTACTTGTGCTTGTAGCCTTACGTACAGTAGGCGGTCGTTCCCACGGCGATGATGACGGCTCCGGTGCCGAGCACGATGAGCGACGAGCCGGCGATCATGTAGAGTAGGAAGACACGCGCGAAGGGCGAGAGACGGCATGAGAGATCCCGCTTGCTCGCCTGGCTCAGCGTCCGGCCGTCTCCGCGGCTGGAACACGGCGGACGGGAGCCTACCTCGGGACGCGGACACAGTTGCGGGGCTTGGTGAAGCGATCGACTGGGCATTGGCGACGGCGGCACAGTCGAGCCATTCGGCTGTGAAAAGTGGACGATTGGTGGACAATAGCGACGCGAATCGCCGATACATTGTTGTTGCTGCTGCAGCTGCTGTTGGTGCAACAGCAAGAGTTGCTGCTGTCGTTGCTGGTGCTGCGTATGATGCTGTTGCAGCTGCTGTCGCGCCTGCTGTAAACGCAATATGTCGTAGTTCGTTTGTTCGTTCAACTGACGACCTGTAAACATGGCCGATTCGGTCACTCGGCCACTCTGTGCAGCGTGTAGCGTGATCCAGCGCCTGCACGCAGCGACGGCGCTAACATTTGTTTGTATCTAACATCGACGTGCGATTCCGTATTCACATTACACCTGTCACGTATATATAATAAAGGAATTTGGGTAACGAGATACTTCCGACGTTCACTCGGTCGATTTTGACGGGATATATACGATGCGCAGTCAATTTAAACTTGCTGTCTTGGTTGCATCTAAACATACAACGGAATAAAGAAATAAGCAAGACAAAAATAAAGCGACGTTATAACATGGTTTTGCGCCTCGATGCTTCAACTTCAATGCATACTACGGAGATATTGTTGTATTATATCATAATTTATTTAACGGAAACATGAGCCGGCAGGTTTTATGCAAGGTACATTCCCGAGAAGCGGTTCACGCGAGAGTTGTCATATTATCGCGCGATAACGCGACAATTGATCACGTGACGTCAGCCATGACGGTCCACGCTTCGACTTTGCATTCACGATATAACACATTCGTTCCACTAGGAAGACTTGTCACGAGGGCAATTCTCTGAAGGTAGACCACGCCGGAGTTGTTATACAAACTCGTGACCAATGAATGGATTGACCAACTCACCTATCTGTTTCTGGACATACCTTTACTAGTAAGTACCCATTAAAACGACCAAGAGCCAACGTTGACAAATGGTTGGTGTTAGACTGCCCCTAGTGTATTGCCAACACAAATGTAGATCGGTTTACTGAAGTTCGCAGAACCAATAGTATCGTGTCTTATGTGCTGTCTTCGCCGATCTTGATTTTGGGAACCAGATGCGCAAAGTGCAGGTAAGTTGCGGTTGGTCCCGCCTGCCAATGCCATATATATAGCTAGTGTTTACTTGTTTGGGAACACGATAACGCATCGTGGTTGGCGATTTTCATGATTGCGTCACATGTTCACAGTTAGTATATATACATTTAAATGTAGGTTTAATGTCAACGGCATTGTGCATTTTCTTACATAACTGAAACACGTCTTGTGTGTAATGACGGTGCAGTGCGGTGGTGCAGTGCTAGCGCATAGGACTCTCAATCGAGAGAACCCGAGTTCAAATCATGTGCTGCTGTTTTGAACGTAGGGCAATTTCGTTCACTTTACGTTGCTCCAGTTCATTAATTTGTACGAGTACCTGACTATAGACACCGGCGGATATTTGTGTACGCATAAGTCTCGACGCATTAATTGCAGCGTGGCCGAATTCTTCTCAGAGAATTCGAAATGGTGTTCGAATGAACATATCTGCCAGGGAGTAGCGTGCAAAGCGCTCATAACAACCGGTGTCAGAAATACATATGTATATACGGATATTACAAAACACGTCAAAATGTCACTGTTTTGTTTGTGCATTGCAGGAAGCTACTCTAAGAAAGAGATGGCGGGCGTGTTTGGCGCTCAACCCGGGCCGATGATGATGCAACCACCACCGGCCTACTATCCGCAAGGGGGGATGCCGTATGCCCCATCCCCCTACGGGCCGCCTTCCCCCTACAATCCCTACGGCCAGCCAATGATGTGAGTGACTCGTTTGAAACAGTAATATGTCTCCCATTGACCGGATTCATCTACCAGGGGCACTAGTGACACAAGTCTCAATGCCTCGTGACTGTTCGCTTTGCAAAACGCTGAAGTTAAGCTCAGCCAATAATATCGTCGCCTAACATGTTTCGGCTTGTTTTCGATTCAGCCAACTGTGGCTCGTGTTACATGCAAAGTTTGGAAATGCACAGTATTCATCAGCCGCTTGTGAGAATGGTCGAACGGGCAATGACATTGTGATTCCCCGGAGTCTTTGATATGGGACGAGGTCGATTGCACAGTTCTTAAAGGTGTTACAGTCGCAACCGGCAGAGTAAATTAATAAGAAAATGTACAAAATGATTCACCTAACTTGCACACATTGCGTAGGATATCTGCCAAGGGTAACGAAATGTCATTTGCCACCTCTGGCGTGCGAGGATGACCGGATTCTTAAGTGTGATCTCATAAGTTCGCAAAGATCAGAATAATGTATTGCGTTTCGTATTGGTTCAAACCACCACCTTCCTCTACAAATAGACTATACGTGCTGTTTAATTCTATGTTGAGCCATCTAATATGGCTCCCAACACCACAGCCAATACCCAACTAATTATACTGACGTGACTTGTTGATTGCCAAGACTTTAACCAACATGAAGGAGGAATGCGGGAGGGGTGATGGGAGATAGACTTATATCTCAAAAGCTCAAGCGAAAGGTGCTTAGTTCATGTGCCACACCGGCATACCTGTATTGCACAGACCGTGGCGATGACTGACCAACGACAGAGAAAGGTACACGTTTGCTAAAACAACTGGGTGAGAAGAAATGTGGGAGTGACGAGAATAGATCGGCGAAGAAAGGCGGAGCTGTGAGAGGACGTTGGTGTGAAAGAAAGTTTCAAGAAGAGGCTGACGAGGAGTCGGTGAAAAGGAAACAAAGGGCAATTGTGTGTGCCCATTCACCTAAAAGAGTTAATTCAATCTAAAAATGTACAACTGCAGTTAACAATATCACGTCTGTCTTTCACTCAGAATGTTTCTCCAAAGTGAGAGATTCTAGAGAAGGGGTCAGCCCACTGTTGGTTTTCCCATAGGCGACCATGTTAACGTTTTGTCTGATTATAAGAAAACGTGACCTATAAAATGTCTTAAACTTTTCACCTGCTGTTATCATCATCTCGTTGATATGCCGATAGATTTTAACAAAAATTGCATACTTCCAGCTCTCGTAAAATGCCTGTATGTGTGACACCCGTCAATATTTACAAATGCCGGCAAGAATTACTCCGCAAACAGGTCACACAGGCAAATTGCTGCCAAATATCCTTCCGCTTATTCAAATCATCTAGAAATCCACCATTTTACAGTCAATACCTTCTACAACCACACATAAAAATCTCCTTACTCAAATGCACTTATGTCACAGCATGTGGATTTTGTTTAAAAAAAACATTTGTCAAAAATACACTGCATTTTTCTTCGTACAACGGACAGGAAGTCTAACTAGAACATGACCCCAGAAGTCTCACAGTCACAGTTCCCGACGGCTGACATTTTGAGACACGCCCCCAATGGTTGCCCAATAAGCGCCTAGAGCTTCTCTGACCATGACGCTACGGTGACGCATCGAATGCCCTTGTTTCCTTGACATCTCTATACGAATATGCCAGCTCATATGTTGGCTTTTCGTATTCCCTTCGATTCAGAGTTACACTTGTAAGAACTTGTAGAATGCCATGCATTGCACCACGCGGACGTACAATTTTTAGTAGTTACAAAACAAATTCTGCGACGTAAACTATAGTAATATTCTCAGTTTGGCGACTGACGAATTGGGAAGAGTAGGCATTGATGACGTCAAACGTTCTATCACAATGGCGCTGCCCATGCAATTTAAACTATGTGTCTTCAACAAGATTATTCTACTTATAGATACAGATTATTCTAGTTAATTCTTGATTGTAGTTGCTAATGGTTACTTTTTTATTAATCTTTTAGATGCATAGGCCCCAACAAATGTATTTTCGTTAAGGTGGGCTGGACACGTAGAGCGAATGGGGAAAGAGCGGTTAGGAAGACAGCAAATGCCCTCAAAATGGGAAATAAAAGGAGACCAGGACGACCAGGACGACCACGACTGAGATGTAAAGACAGATGTGGAGGGATAAGGAGAGGAGTGAAGAGTAAGAGTAAACGAGAGAGGGAAGTGGAGACGGAAAATCGAGACAGCAGTGCAAGAATAGTGAGGGGAAAGACAAAGAAAGGAAAACAGTTCGGTATAAAACTGAACCAGTGTCATGTTTCTTGGACACTTATAACATGTCCGAATACATACAAAGCACTACCTCCGTCTTATAGAATGCAAACATTGGTTTCTTCATGGGTCTTCCTATTAGTTTATGCTATGTTTACGCTAAGTTTTGTCTTAGTAGTATAATTATAAGTCCAAACCCGAGTTATATACTTCTATTATATATACATATATATATATACACACACACGTAAACACGGATTTAGTGGCACCCATTCTGGAACACCAATTTATAATGTTTTTTTTCAAAATGACATGCTGAAGTATTACGGCGATGTAATACATAACAAGCATGCATGCACCTATGCATGCATACCTGCATATGTACACGCTTGCACACATGCACGCATGTATCATTACACGCATGTATCAATACACGCATGCACATACACAAGTACGCACGCAAACACACACACACGCACACACGCACAATTACTAATTGCCAACACGCAACGCGATGCCTTATAGCAAACGTTGGTCGTCTTTCAGGATGCAGCCGATGCAGCCGATGCAACAACAACGGCCGCAGAGGGACAACGACTGTATGATAATCGCCGCCATCATGGCTATATGTTGCTGCTGCTGTATGCCGATGGACGACTGCTGACGTACCCCGGCAACGTTTCAAAGTTCCGTCAATGGTTGCGCAGTTCAGTCACGCGCAGCAATGTCCCCATCTTCTTCGCAGAACGGTTACCAGCTTCTGCGCAGCATCCGGCCGCTTCCGGTCGCGCCGGGCCACAGGGCCACAAAATATACAACTCCTGGCATCACCACTTGAGAGCCTCTGGTCACAAAAGACTTAGGCAGAACACGCTTTCCGTTGAAGAATAATCGCTGGTGTGATTTTTAATATGTGTGTGATTTGTTACACTTGAGATAGGAGTAAAACGTAATAACATCTTTGATGCAACTGGTGCGAACGTTCCCAATAAATGTTTGGTGATGATAGTTGCGGGGTGTACTACATACATATTCCCCAATACGTCGCCTAGCTGTAAACACCAACTTCCAACCACAGACGACGGGTGATGTTTCAAACAGTTGCATTTAATTACAGATCGAAATTACTTTTATAAATTAAGAGTTACACAAATTGTACATGCAATGTAATGCAAACAAGCCTAAGGTATCAATATATGTTCCAATTCTTTAAGCTTCTCTTTTGTATAATACCTACACAGACCGCTTTCCCATCACCCCCCTCTCTCTCTCTCTCACTTCCCAACACAACGAAGATGCTGTCACAATACGTCTACCATCGTGTCAATGCCATAGAAATACGAATATTATTTGAGAAATCTACACTCGACACAGATTTGTGCGAGCCACTGATCTCTACACAGATCTGTGCGAGCCACTGATCTCTACACAGATCTGTGCGAGCCACTGATCTCTACACAGATCAGCGATGCGAGCGCATCATGTTTTTATACAATACTATTGTGTGTTTCCTAACACTTTGTAAATATCCCTATCATGACTGACGGGTATGAACGTTCGTTATCCCTTCTGGGGATGGATATTTTGGCTAATCTAATTTAATAGGCCAATGATAAGTGCACGTGGTTTTAACACTTTGTAGCAAATAGTATGCAGTTGATTATTGTTCTGGATGTATAATACTCGAGGCTACGGTTTTCTAAAAAAAATACATTGCGATACTACGTAACAATTGGTCACATGACACACGGCATGACAGTTTATAGTAAAAACGGTAAGTTCTTATATAGCGCGGTATCCACTCCTCGGGACTACTCAAAGCACGTGCGCTCGCGTCGTTCTCTCTGTTTACATTATATATATATATATATATATATATATATACATATATATTATCTCTGTTTATATTATATATATATATATTATATATATATATATATATAGAATGTAAACAGAGAGAACGACGCGAGCACACGTGACTCAAAGCGCTTTACGCTTTATTCTCTGGCAATTCAACTCGAACACCATCTCGACTTCTCTGGGAAGCATTCAGCCACGCTGCAATTAATGTGTAAAGACTATTCATACACAAATATCCACCATTGTCTATCGCCAGGTACTCATTTATACAGCTGGGTGAACTGGAACAACGTAGACTGAACGAACTTGCCCAAGGTTCGACACCGCAGCACAGGATTCGAACCTGGGTTCTCTCGGTCGAGTACGTCAGTGAGAGAATGGGAAGCTTAATTAAAGGGAGAGTGAAACGCTTGAACAACCATAGCCCAAACATAAGAACATATCATTTACAGTACATGCCACCATGATTTGATGAGCACAGCACCATGGTATATTTTAAATAGTTTTTTTTCTTCAAAACTTGGCCATTACTGGCACTGGACGCCGCCATTACTATCCAGCGGCCTGTGGTTGGAGTCGCGAAATGTCAGGCACGGCCGCACACAGTAATTCAATAGGCGACAAAAATCGACAAAACGCGTACAAAAACAAAGATATAAAAAAATCGTATGCCGGATATACCATACGTGTTTGGAAGCAACTTTTCACAAACTTCCACGGAAGGATTCCAAGAATAAAGCAGGTTATAGATGATAAATTTGGTATGTCCGCCGGCGGCAAGCTCTGCGAGGGTCTGAGGTGGTCATTTTCTGACGCTGATTCCAAAACTAAATACAAATGTGATGAGCATGGAAAGACATTGAACGTCAAAACATAATTCTTGGTCAATCACACATGTCCATCTTTGATCGATTTTTCTGCATATATCTAGGCAATGAGGAAGTAATATTCGGCCAAACTGACCTGGAAAGGAACGTATTGGAGCAGCAGCGGCGCGATTTGCCGGGTTCGGTGTGTGTGGGTGTGTGTGTATGTGTGTGTGTGTGTGTGTGTGTGTGTGTGTGTGTGTGTGTGTGTGTGTGTGTGTGTGTGTGTGTGTGTGTGTGTGTGTGTGTGTGTGTGTGAGTGTGAATGAGTGAGTGAGTGAGTGAGTGTGTGTGTCTCTCTCTCTCTCTCTCTCTCTCTGTGTGTGTGTGTGTGTGTGTATGTGTGTGTGTGTGTGTGGGTGAGTGTTTGTGAGTGTTTGTGCGTGCATGTGTGTGTGTGTGAGTGTGTGTGATTGAGTGTGCGTGAGTGTGTGTGTGTGCGTGCATGTGTGTGTGGTGTGTACGAGTGTGTGTCGCTGTGATCGGCTTCGTACGTTCGTAGGCACATTCGATTGTGCCAAAGATTTTATGAGCTGCAGCTTATCTTGACGTATAGGAATGTTGCCATTAAACACGAAATGGGTGAACTGCTGAAATAAACCACGTAAAGGTATTAAGTAAGTAAGCCGCGAACCAACAACCAAATACTGTTGTTTACATGCTGTAGGAATACAGCACATATCAAACGAGTTGACTGGAAGGAGAATGTCCACGTTTCCACAACAACCACAACTTTCGCAAGACCAATGGTCAGCAGAATCAAAGACGATGTCCATCACTTCCGAGATAAGAGCACGTGGGTCCAAGAAGCTCGAACCGCCGTACGTGGATGCATGTTAATACTTAAAGTGCCTAACACGTTTGTTGCAAGTTCCAAGTCTTTCCGAACCCCCCCCACAGTATTTCAGCCAAAGAAAACACATTCACGCCACGGTACTACAATCGACAACTTTACACGAGTATAAACAATCGCACCCGCACTTTTTTAATGCATATAGGTGCACTCACTCACTCGCGCGCGCGCGCGCACACACACACGCACACACACACACTTATTACAGTATTGGACCTGGACGTGGCACGTTCAGTTTTACATGTTTTGTGAGAATGCGATCACAACTGTGCAGTCTGACTCTGTTCGTCGTTTCAGGTTAGTTCAGGACGTCGACGACCTTCCCGCGTGGCAGAAGATGCCCGAGACCGAGCCGCGTCCTTGTAGTTGCAAGATGGTTATCCTGACCGTGTTATGCATAGGTTGTTGCTGCCTCCCCGTCCCGAAAGACTGAAGACACACACGCGACGCCGATCGCTGTTGCGTCTGTCGATTTTTCGGTTACGTCCGCAGAGAAAAAGTGACCGGCTATCAAAGGCGGCATACCCCACACAGAAACAAATGCTTTAACCGATGTTAGTATTTAATACCGATTAGAAGCGACCATGCCATTGTGTGGTGCATTTGTAATGAGACGTCGATTACAATGAGACGTCGATATGTACTTGAACTGCCAATAATGTAATTTTACATGGACATAAACTTTATACCGGGTTCGGGAGCAAAATGCGATATATCCGGGTTTTTACAACGCACTTCTGTCATATTGGAAGATATTACGAATACAAAATCATACTGACTGAAAGCAAGGGTCGAAATCTGTTTTGCACGTATCAGTTCAACATTTTCGCTCAGTCAAACATGTCACCTGAAATGGCGTTTGTCGCGTTTTGCCGTGAAATCTTTTATTTAGTAGGTAAATGCTCAGCATTATAAATACCATTCTTTTTAATCATTGTCATCGTCTTTCGTCATCCAGTTATCGCTTTTCGGTTACGGTGTAGATGGATTTACATAAGTGGCTGTAAATAAATCATACATTTTTAGTCGGATATGAATTATTGCGCAGAAGTAGAGTCAATGTTTCGTGATCCAGTCACTCGCATGAAATCGATTACACGTGTAAGGCCTATGCATCGACGATTAATCATGTAACAAAGTTCTGCCGAGCGACGAACCAATAATATACGCATATGTGAAAAGGCACATATTGTACATATATTTTGAATTATTTTGAAGATTCGACGCTCTATAGATTACGCTATTTTAGAACTAGCCAATTTACCTATTATATCTTAGTAACCATCACATAGAGTCGTAATTCCGGAATACAAATAGGTTTCACGGGCAACGATTTCAAATATTGTATTTTTGACCTCCAACAGTTTTCAAAAATTACTGTCATCAAGTGTTATCATATCTCAACAACTATGTAAAATGCAACCATAATTATTGTGTTAATGTATGCCCTGTAGGTTGAGCGGCCATAATTTTATGCTAGTTTACATTTGATTTCGCCGACTTTCAAAGCTATTTTTAAAAACGGCGTTCGTGTGCGTGCGTGTATATATGTATGCGTGCATTCATTCTTGCACGCGTATTTGTGCGGGCTGCTTGTGTGTGTGTAAGCCTCAAATAAACATACAGACATGCAAGAGATGACATATGTCAACTAGACGAGGATATGTCCATGCAGGTTTACAGGCTTAATCAGTGGTGTCCACACCTTGCATGTTCTCACTTTCAGAATATTTTGTTTTCTTTGGCGTGGCCTGCAAGATACATCCGTCGTGCTGTTCACGTGCTATTAGAGTTACGCCGAGAAACAATTAATTGCAAATTATCGTAAGCATATATTAATTAGTACGGTAACTTTTGAGCAGTATATACGTATGTGCGTCTTCCCCGAAGTGGACTACGTACGTGCGTCTACCCCGAAGCGTCGTAGTTCACTCGTCTCTTTCTATGGGCATTCGCTTCCACGTTGCTTTGGCCTTTTTAGATATACAGGTTAAAGTATTATTATACTAACAGTACCATTATTTACAGAAATAATAAAGATAAATGATAAAAATCCACATATCATGCCGCATGCTGATATCTTGAATAAACGTGCATATGTGATCAAAGTGTGTGAATATCATGTCAACGCTATACAAAATTAAAAACATAAATACATAAAACAAAACTGTCAGCATAGCCATAGCAGTTGGTACTACGACCATATTATTATTGACAACACAACTACAAACAATCTCCAAGTAGAGGTGCGCTTCCGGTCACGTGGTCTTTCCCAAATGCAGGATATGGTGAGTATGCCACGTGGCGCCTCTGTGTGTGAGTGTGAGGTACACCAGTACTATATATAGGCCATGTTGTTGTGCAGCGCTGAATACGACCGTTATTGTCAGAAACGAGCAACCAATAATTACTGTATGACGTCACAATAGCTAATACAAAGCGGCAACACGTAGTGTACTATTATTTAAGGTGTGGTTGCATAACATTGTTGATTAAAGTTAAACACTTTCCAATACGTTTCCATTATGAAGTCACACAAAACAACAATATCATAATTGTCTACAGATTTTTGCCAGTTTGTGATATCAGTAAGGCAAGCTGTGCATACGTTACGTGATAATCACGTAAAAGGCTGCCATTTAATAATAACTTTTCCAGCGTTGACATTTCCGAGACTAATTATACTAGAAACGTCAGTCTTTCCGTCTTCTGCGCACGGGTAGGTGGCCTGCCAACATCGTTTATACAATACTGAAATAAATTAACTGAGTATTCGCATAGATAAAAGATACATGCTCTATAAGTTATGCAGAACAAGCAATGCAGTCTTCATGTGCGGATGTAGGCTCAATGGCAGCAGTCAGTTCCCAACCTCTGGGTCGCGACCCAAAATTGGGTGGCCAAGCCAGTCTGAGTGGGTCGCCAATAGTCTCCAGTGACTATCCGAACTTTCCTTTATTGTCCCGGTTGCCCGTACCATATGACTTATGTCAATTAACTTAATAAAAGTCTTGTGAATTAATAAATGTCTTGTGAATGGCTAACACAGGAGTAGTTTATTTTCAGGGTTTTCTTTTTCAAGATTCAATAACTTTATTGTCCGTTTAAAACATTGCATTAAAAACGGAAATTTTCCTTTAGATACACATTGAAATGCCAGTAATTAAATTGGTAAAACAAATAACATTGGTAAAACACATCATAGTTAGCACACCAATTTTTTTATAAAATAATATATAAATAAAACAATAATAAATAAAGAAAACGCTCATACCACAACATTTCATACTTGTTCTGCTGTAAGCTGTTTACTTAAAACTAACTAAAAGTAATATAATATATAAAACTAAAATAATACAACACGACAGTCCAATTGTATGCGACATTTGGCGCTAATTATTCGTCTCGCATCAGATATGGGCAAGTCGATCACATGTTGTTTGATGCCACCGAAAATGTGCCATACGCGCAATGGGCAAAAACGAAGCCGTTTTTTACTCACTCCTTCAAAATACACCGACTTTTGTCGCTTTAACCAACATGTCCACGCATCTATCTTGCCTGTTGGGTTGTCTCCCTCCTTACTATTCCCAGAATAAGGTAAATTATCATAATATTTTGTTTTAAAGGGATGTCCTCTTTCTTCGTCCATAAACCAATGATTGGCGCAGTCTCACTGGGTGTAGCATAGGTCGCCAAGGAACATCCGCGATTATAATTTGGGATAAAACATGTTAAGAACCGCTGCTCAATGCCGAATTAGCGCATGGAAACTCTTCAAGTTCGCCATTTCTCAGAACTATTTTCTCAGTAAATGTTTTGTCAAAGATTGCACTCAACATGTGCATGATGTCAGGCCAGAGCCGTTGCTAGCCTAAGCAACTGGGGGGGGGGGGGGCAGTAAAAAATACAATAAAGTATAGAAATAGTTCACGCGGGGTTCTCTGCCAGAATATATTGAAAATGTACCCCGTCTTGGTGCAATCTACCGTATTTTCTGGAGAATTTGTATTAGTCAGTGTCGGTCGTACGGTGCGTTGGAATGAAAAAAATACACGAAAAGAAACAATTAATATCAAATGACACGGAAGGACCACTCGCAAGCAACGCTTCCGACTGGTGTAGTGAGGAAGATGTTTATGATCTTGCTGATGACAGCAAATGTTTGACCACGCCGATTTCAGTTAACGTGAAACGACGGTCGTGGAACTTGAGGGTCGTCGTACCTCTTTCGCCACCTAGCGATTTCCACAGTAATCTCGTTTTATTCAGCCGAATTGAGATATATACATACTGTCCTAGTACTCAGTTTGTCCTGTGTCATCTAGTTTCTGTAGGTTGGACGGCAGGAGGTCTTGAGCTGCAGTGAATCCATGGTGGTCACTCGAAAATCATTCAGCCAACTCGTTAAGAACGTGATCAATAAATGGGTAAAATATATTGATGCGATAGGAGTCAGCTGTTGATTGATCCGAGTCTCCAGCATTGGCGCGATGGCGCTAAGGCTGTGCCGTTCTTGGTTTACGGATATAAATACTGGTCGAATTGGCCATCAGGGCAACATGGCGCCATGCATATTTCATCCCACCCTGATGGGATGGTCCTGCGGTTCCGGATTACTCACCAAAGAAATGAGCTATTCGTCGCCCAGATTGGACTGTTTGGCTTGGAGGTTCTTGTTCACGGACCAAAGAAAACTAAGCACCTGTTTCAAGCTGGGCTTGAAGGAACTACCCGCACCCTTCATCCTGTCCCTTATCCACGTCTCAAGCCTGGGCACAATTGTTTTCAGGCACTGGTCCAATATTTCGGGAGATATGGTGCGGGCCTGTTTCTGAAAATAAGGCACTTTCACCAATAAGTGGGCTTGGAATCACAAAAGCAACAATGACACCAGTAATAATTATAGGCTAAACAAAAAGGGCACTAATGTTTCGGGGAGGGGGCACCCCCTCCCGCTAGCAACGGTCCTGTCAGGAGTCAGGCCATCAGCTGGTTGTATCGCATCTAGAGTCTATGATTTGCTGCCATAACATTGAAGAACCAAAGAGGTTGATGAATAAAACAGGTGGAACTATCAAACTAATATCAACCCTGCTAGCAAGATTTGATTTGGCTTGGCATATTGCTAGATGGCCATTGGTCATGCATTGGGTCAATATGTGAGTGTTGCTATTCGGAAAATCCGATTGCGCAAGTCTGCTCTTCGCCAACACAGCATATTGTATTTGGTGTATGTATATTGATTTTAGTAACCTTCTTAGACGAGGATACCCGGTCACAATAGGAACGCTGTAGGTCGGCTGATCAATGACTACTACATAGTACGACTCTGTGCATTATTCATAGTCCAAAATACGGACTTCAACCAAAAAATGTGGCATGTTTGCAAAAAGTCACATATAATAAAATGGCCAAAATCTGCACGTTAATTTATTGTGGCTGTGTTCTAATAGGCGAGAATTTCTGGCTGGCGACCGACGAACGACAGTAGTGACGTGCATTGAGTAGGCCGAGAACGCCACAGCGGATGGAGCCCGTCCAGTTGCTGCCACCCACCTCTTCGGCACACCAACATACACCACCGCCCCCGTATTCACCTGCAGAAACGAACATCCAGAAATCACCGCCCCCGTACGGGCCCATCGCCTCGTCGCGCCAGTAAGTACAACTACGCTTTTGAAGCGTGGTGGCGCAGTTTATGGGGCATCAATATCGAGAGAACCCGGGGGTTGAATATTGTGCTGTCGTTTCTACGTTTAGGCAAGTTCGTTCACTCTACGTTGCTCCAGTTCACTCAGCTGCATGAATGTGTACCTGACTGTAGACAGTGGTGGATATTTGTGTAGGAATAGTAATCGCGTATTAATTGTAGCGTGGCTGAATGCTTTCCAGATCAGTTGATATGGTGTTCGATTGAACAGGTCAGCCAGAGAATAAAGTGTCTTGAGCATTCCTAGGGATTAAATAATGCGCTATATAAGAACTTACCTTTATTATACTGTTTTACTTTTGCTTTTAGAATCATCACTTGACTGAATTTAGTGAGTTGACCACGTTTTTCTGTGTCGCTGAGTATATTATTGTGAAGGGATAACATTTGGTAGTTCATAAGTGACCCTGCAACTAGGTGGTCGTATTCGTGGTTAGATCAGAATCAAAGCAACCAAGCCCTTGTATAGTTGATTAGTATTAGTCAGATGTCGCTATATGTACACAGACGCCGGAGCGGTTTCCAGAAGTGTTCCTACCGGACGTGTAATCAAACATGAAGATTGCGTGACTCTGAACAATATTATTCTTACGACTTGCGTAACTGTTAGTACTGTAATTCAATTGTATGTAGAAAGGATATTATAAATATATTGATGGTAGGTCTTTCTTGTGTTGCAGCCTTACCCTTGTAAGTTTGGCACTCGAGACGCATGCACATACACTGTATACGCACTAACGCACGCATGCTCGCACACACACGATCTGCACCAAACTGTATGCACATGCAAGTCTACATACATACGTGTACACCTACATACGTGCACGCGCAAACGTAGGTTACAAGCATAGATACGTTCTAACCGTAGATATGAATAAATCAATCGTCTATCTTAACATGGTCACGCACTAATACCACGCTGTGAACATGGTGATAATGGTGGTGTCGCAATGAAGACGATTATGACGGTGACGACGACGATAATGATGGTTGCAGCAACGACAGTCATGATAGAAACAATGCGAGCGATAACAATGATGTTGTGGTAACTTTCTTTGCAGAATCTGCGCGGGCGACGAAGGGGCGAGAAGACCGTTATTCGTGTGTTGCTGCATTCCCTGCTGTCTGCCAATCCCCCTGTGTTGCTGTTCCGACAAAGCTTGCCTGTGCGTTCCTGGCACTGTGGTGTGATCTGGCACGAACCAGCCATCTCCGGTGCCCTGTTCCAACAATACTCAAACTTCCCTTGTGCACAACTTGTGTAATCCTCAGTTAAAACACGTCATACATTTTAGGCGATGCAATGTCGGTACTATAGTGCCAGTGATATAGCGATAAAGAGGAACACGAATAAATAATGTGCAAAACCACGAGTGCTGTAATCTACATATTTATACGCCAGTGTTGGAGAGTACGTACGTTCATCTCCTCCGAGGCGCATCCTCTCGCGCCAGGGGTCGCTGCTGCTGGTTACGTCAGTGCCAGCCAGCAGTACCCGCTGGCTAATCGCTTTGCGAAACTCTGAATTTAAGCTCAGCCTATGTAATCGCTCACTAGATCAGTGGTCATCTATCATCCATCCTTCCACCAACCGTGGCTCGCGTTACATGCAGTGTTTAGGAAGTAGAAACAATTATTCGAATACACAATAACGCTCAGCTGCTCATATTAATGGGCGAACGCGTCATTACATATTGAGATTCCCATAAGTCGTTTATCCGTCGTCAAATTGGGGCGGGTATTTGCGCTGTTCTCACGGGTGATGCAGTCGCGACTGGCGAAGTCAATTACAAGTTTGAATCAGCTAACTTCCGTACCTCACGTAGGGATCAGCCAGGGCTAGTTTTGCGCGGATGCCGAAGCGCCGAGATTTACTCGCCTCTTTCATAGTTTATTGGCTTCACTGAACCATTGGTCGCTCATTTCAGAAAACACAACAGTTATTTACTTGCATGTTTTTTATATGCATGACTTTTTAGGAGGTCCTTTCTCAAACCCATTTGTTGATCACCAGGTGGCGCCAATGTAAACAAGAGGTTTGTTGCTCCATGGGTAGGTGTAATTAAGCAAGTAAAAATTCTTACAGGTCCTCTTCTGGCTTCTAGGCTGTGATGCCTCTTACGCCAGCTCTGATGTTTGCCATCAAACTGTATGGTGCGCATGCGTCTGACGAGTTGTTCCATAGTAGGGGTGGGGCTGTGTAATCGAGCTTAATTGGGTGGTTTTTCCATAATTTGTCTAATTTCACCTCAAAGGACTGGACTGATGGAGCCTCTACCACAGACTGTGGGAGGCTGTTCCATACGTCCGTGCATCGGTGTATAAATGATTTTTTTAAATGTTTAACCGACTTCGTCCTTTGAATATTTTTAGGTGATGTCCTCGCGTACATGATTCAGTATCCCTCAACGTTATAAAGTTCGATGTCACAGCTGTATCATATTTCTCTGTTAGAATCTTATACAATTCAATCATGTCTCCTCTGAGACGACGATAAGCGAGAGTTGGTAATTTTAGTCTTTGCAGATAGATGTTCATTATATTCAAGGTTTTTAAAACCTGGAATTGTTGCTCTACGCTGAACATTTTCAAGAGCCGTAATGTGTTTCATTAAGAAGGGAGCCCATACTTGATTTGCATATTCAATTTGTGGAGAGATTTAAAAACAGTACAAAAACACTGTTCATCCGTGCAATCAAAAGTGCGACGAATTATCCCCATCATTGAATTGGCTTTATTTTTTTTCCGACATATGTGCCTCGAAGTTAAGTAATATCCTTCACCTTATCCGTACTTGCCAGCGTTATATGATTAGGTCCCAGTGTGTAGCTGTCGTTTCTTATGGTTGATGATCCTACTCTCAAATGGCTGCATTTGTCTGGGTGGAACTTTAAGAGACATTCGTATGTTCTGCATGGGTCAGATCTTGTTGAAAGTTTGTGCAATCTTCATCGGTATAAATTGGATGGAAGAGTTTCATATCATCCGCAAACAGGAATACTTCGCAGCTCTTTATAATATCAGGTAAGTCATTAATAAATATAACAAAAAGTAGGGAGCCAATCACTGATCCTTGTGGTATGCCGCTGATGACATGCCAATTTGAAGAAAACAAAATTATTGACCCTTACATGTTGTCTTCTGAGGGCCAACAGAGCTGCAACCCAGCTTAGAATATTTCCTTGAATTCCATAGCTCTGGAGTTTCTCTATAAGTCGTAGATGTGGAACTTTGTCAAATGCTTTCATAAAATCACAATATACTACATCAATACATCCACCGTTATCTATTATCTCAGTCCATGAGTCGAGTACTTTAAGTAATTGGAGAACTGTAGACCGACCTTTGATGAAACTAAATTGTTTGTCACTCAACAGGTCATTATCTTTCAAGTGTTTAGTGACGGTATCTCAGACTATGCCTTCCATTATTTTCCCTACTATGCTCGTTAGACTGACTGGCCAGTAGTTATGTGCTTGGTTTTTGTTTCCTTTCTTGTGAATTGCAGATATGTTTGCTATTTTCCAGTCTTTGGGTAGCATGCCTGTTTTCCTCGACGTGTTAAAAATGTTGGATAGTGGAGTGCTAATACTCTCTGCCAATTCGTTTAGGACACGAGAATGGAGACCGTCAGGTCCTGGTGATTTGAACATGTTTAGTTTCTTTAGCTTTAAAGCCACTATCGATGAAATGATAGCACAATTAAAATTCAACTTTGTTATGACATCTTATTGGCTCCTCCGGAATGTCTCCTTCTGGCTCTCTCGTAAATACGGAAGAGAAATGATTTGCCAATACATGTGCTTTTTCCAAATCTGTCTTTGTCAGACCATCCTTGTCTTTGGTTTTTATTAAGTTGGGTATTCCCATTCTTGTGTTCATTTTCGCCTGCGCATATTGCCAGAACTTATTGGGATTCTTTTTTATTTGATTCATGATATCTTTTGCATATAGTTTATGTGCCTTTCTTGTCAGTCTCCTGACCTGATTTCGGAGTCGACAAAATTCGTGATAAGTTTGGGCATCTTTGGAGAGAAGATTTTTCCACAACCTGTTTTTTCTTTTGATTTTGGTTCGGATTTTCACGTCCAGTGGAACTGGGTATTTTCTGGCTCTTTCCGTTATCACCTTCTTTGGTACGCATTTTTCTTCTGCATATCTAAGTTTAGACGTAAAGATATCCCATTGAGTTTGCACATCCTCCTGGCGATTGGAAAATTCATCCTCCCAATCAATGTTTAGCATGTCTTTCATGTTGGTGTAACCCCCCTTGTCGTATTTATAGACAGTTTTGCTGATTGGTTCATAGACTGGCATGCAGTTAAGAACCACCTTGATAGAATGGTCACTTCTTTCTAGTGCTGAGGCTGTTTCAATTGTTGAGATCTCTGTATCTTAACTAGTGAGGACAAGGTCAAGGAGTGATGGTTCAGTTGTACCTCTGCCTCTAGTGGGCTCTGTAATATGTTGCACAAAGTAACAGTCTCGAAGTTTCTCAATAAATTTAAATTCTTTCTCCTCTGTACTTGCTGCTGTAGTTGACATTGTTTCTCAATAAATTTTAGGATAGTTAAAATCTCCAAGTAGTAGAACACGTGCATATTTTTCCTCACTTATTTCATCAAGTAGTTTGTTAAGGCTGTCATTGTTCTCGGTGGTACTGTTTGAACTTCTATAAAAGGAGCCTATGAGAAGAGTGTCTTTCCCTTTTAAAGTGCAAATCTGTGCTTCATTGAACTCAACATCAAACTGGTGCACTTGAAATGGCAACGAATTGTGAAGAAACAAGATCATTCCTCTGCCTGTGTACTCACTAATGTTCATAGTTGTATTCGTGTGGTAAGTTTTTAAAAATAATGTTTATGTTTTACTTCTGACACTGCTATAACCTGTGGTGGAGTTGAATGTTTTTTTATTCTACATTTTAGTTCAGTTAGCTTTTCCTTTTTATACCATAGTTATTTCTCTGGCACTGGCACTTGCTGTGCAAGAGTTTGGTTGGTAATTTCGCCCCTTTTTTATTTTGATGATTTGCCTTTCTCCTGGGCGCCCTCTTACCAGGTAGAAAAAATGTGTTATCTGTTCCTGCTGTTTTTTTATCTTGCCTCCTTCTGTAGTAGTCGCTCCTTCTCTCTGTCATCCTTGCTCATGTCGTGCTTTATAACCATTTCACTGAATGGCTCTCCTTTGTTTTTCAGTTTGTATAGGTTTTTTATGACCAAAGCTTTTTTGTCCTCTTCTGGGAAGGTTACAAGTGACGGACGAGTTCTTATTCCATCTGTTTCCATTTCCTTTCTTTGCTTACTCCCTAATCTCCTTCCTTGTATGTCTTCAGGTTGATATTTACCACCTGTAGTGTGTCCTGACATTTCCTTCATCAGTTTCCTGTCATGAATAGTGTTGTCTTCTTTCAGAGAGCTGGTCCCCTCTGGCACATTGTATACCACAATGTTCTTCATTCTGGTCATTAGGTCATTTATTTGGGTGCACACAGTGGCGACCACTTCATCTTTGTTTAGAACTGGTTCTACGTATGTTGCTCTTAGTGATTCATGTGGTGTCCGAGATTGCAGGTTGGATACTTTTGAGACTGTCTCCTCAAGTTCATTGACTCTGGTTTGAAATGCTTTTTGTTTGTTTTCTATAGCAGTCAATTTCTTTTCAAACTTGTGTAATAATGATGACTTCGTTACCAGAGCAGGTGTTTTGGCTGCAGCTATTGCAACACCTGTATGGGGTTTATATATCGATATCGTTGGTTTTGTTTACGGTTTTTTCCATTTCCCTATGGAGAATATTATACTACCGCTGGCATAGACACGATGTAGGTCTACACATGATCAATACTGTTTGTGTTTCTTCCATTTGCAAGTGCGTTTTATTTATTGTATGTTTACGTAATGTAAAAGCTTAAAGTTGGTTCGAATGTGACTTAGTATAAACTGAACAGAGTTTACTCTTATTTTATGAGGTAGCACGAGAGTCAATTCAATTGGTTACCCTGGTTATGGGTAACCAATCATCATCGTCACAATGTGATGGTGAGAAGACGTCTTTGGGGTCAAATATGAATCAAAAACAAAAAAATCAAAAACCATGAAAGCTATCAATCTGTATAACTGGCTTAACAGATAATCACCAGAGGAGTTATATCCTTGTCTACTGGAGGTATTAATTTATACAGGTAAGGGATACAGAATCCTATTGAAACAGCTAACGTCTATACATAGACTCAACAATTATTGTTGTTACATTGTACACACTGCTTAAATAATGCATAACAATAACCAATGACCTACAACCTTACATTAGTTCCGAAAATATAAAAAGCAATACATTAAAATAACAACACTCTTGTGTGTAATGAAAGTAATACAAATTAAGCATTTCAGCAGGCACCACAGGTTTGGAAACGTCAATGCTATATAATTAGTTGACCTCCACCTCTCCTTGAATATGTTTTGTATACTAACAAAACAATAACACCACAAATGATAGCTTCATAAATAAATAAACCAACAAATGTATACAGCAATGGCGGTGTGTCTGCTTCCAATATGTTACAATAAATTCACAGAAATGTGACATGAGAAAACAGCTAGTCAGGTGCGATTAATTCCGCCTGCTTAAATGTCTTCTGACACCGTCCCTGAGAAATGTATACAACTAAAAGACTCATGGTGTTGTAAACGTTACAGCCATAAAATGAGAAATCGGTCAGATACAGACAGATTTAAAAGCACATCAAAGAAGATGCTGAGATGATTTAGTTGAGTCGTAGACTAGCGGCATGTTAGTTCTGCCTTCATGTCACTCCATCTGTGTCAGGTCAAGGGTCAGTCTTGACACAGTGACACGTCCCTTTCTTCCACGTTCACTACCAAGGCCCTGGTGAGATCGAGCTGAAGCAGAGTCAAGGTCACATCATCGGAGAGGTCGCGTCGGGGGAATGATGTCATGAGAGTGTAGACCTTCTGGTGGTAGCCGATGGTGGTCATGAAGTCCAGTAGCACCTACAGAGTGACCAGTGGTCAGTAGAAGTGTAACAATGCATCAAAGTATTGCGGAACCTCACTTTTAAAGGGACGTAGTCTGTTCGTCTACCAGGAATTAACGGGCTTAGTAATTTCTAACTGGAAGTCTGCTGTGTTGACCATGGGAAAGTGAGAGTGAGCATCACTGAACATCAAAGGGTTACAGCAGTTAACTCAGCCCGACTTGGCCGTATTGCCAGTAAAGCTTGTTTTGAAACTGGATGTTTTGTTTACTAATTGAACATGCACCCGTGGTCGTTCCTTCAAATTGCGACCGTTGTTAAGGGCTTAGTAAACACAATTTGGGGGGCAGTATACCTTTAACATAGTTAGATTAGTCTTAAGAACATTATATTAATTAATACATAAAAAGTAGGTGCAGACTAGGTCCTTTTAAGGTCACCCATGGGACTGGAAAAAATGACCTGACTAGCGAGGTGATCTTATTAGCAGAACTAATTTCCTATACTTTACTTTTACGAGAATCATTTGGGACTGTCCTAGAGTGACCTTAATTGCAAGGTGGCTGTATTACCAAGGTGAGGATAAAACGAGGTTCGACCATATTGCGATAGTCGATGTATACTATCGAAAGTAAATTTAACTATTGATAGTTATCGCTGATAGTACATTGAACCATCAATCTAGTAACAATACTTAACAAAATAATCGGCAGGGCTACTTGTCTTGTAAGCATGCTTTTTCAATTTAATTTTATAATTCAACTAATTTACTAGTTCTACCGCTCACTTCAAGTTTGAAGAAAACATGTTATCATTACTTTCACAATTATTCAAGGTGTTAGTGTTCAAAAAGTGACTTAAAACAAGCCTGATCTTCCTGTATCTAATGACAACACATTACTGCACACACCTGCACTGTATCTGACGTCCTGAAACGTCGCGAGTGTCTTCGTCCTTGATAGGCCCTCAGCACAATACACACTGCATCGGTGGCGCCCTCCTCTGGCTCATCAGGGAGGACAATTACCTAGCAGAACAGTGTAGATTTAGATGGGGTAAGACCACATTAAGGATTCGTCCGCCATTACCCACCGAAAGAGTGCCCTTGAAAATACCGTTTTGGTGTCATGTGTGAATTTTGTTCGAGCACTTTGGCATGGCACATGTCAGTCCAATGAATACTGAATGTACTACTACATTAGATCTTTCACGAGGTAGCAATAAACATACGCTAGTCGCTCGCATATTCGCACCGTGGCTATTTTGCAGAACGCACCAATATTTCAAAATCCGTCACCAGATTGGGGCGAAATTGAGGGGTGTCAGGTTGGGGTGGATTTTTCTGAAAACTGAGGTATGAGAATTTTACGAGTTTTCCCCAGCACTTGTGTCAATGGAGGTTAAATATGCTGTGAAATTTTCAAGAAAATTGTTCGTCAAATTTAGCAGGAAATGAAGGAAACGTTATAATGGCCGCCTATGTAAAATTTAAATGTGGTCTTACCCGAATTAGAAATACGCCCGTTTTATCACAAAAACTGCCAAAATGTGATTTGAGCGACGGGTGATGGTTTTTCGGCTGTATTTGGAAGCTGGTGTAGACCAGAATATCGTGCAGCTATTGCATACTGTTAGTATTACATCTAAAAGAAGTTTTAAAAGTAATTAATAAGCCAGTTATTATGTGATGTGCATGGAAAATAAAGTGATAATTTTGGTGGCGTGAAAGTTAAAAAGTACATTCCAAGCATGTTCTATGATACTGAGTACCACGAAAGCTTGTGTAAAAAGTGTATATGTGTCAGGGTGTGGAGTTTCTTTTAAATCTACATCATGTGCAACAATATTGACATATTTCCAGTAGGATGAATTTCGCCTTAGTTATATCATTTATATTTTTGTAAGCGACATCTATAAATGCGTGTTTCATAACCCCAATACTAACGTGGGTGTTTCTGCTGTTCCAACTTGTCCTTCCTAATTATATGGCACTTATATATATCATACTTGGATCGCACAATAAGCAATAATGGGCAAGCAGGCAACATTTTGATTCCACCCCCCCTAACGCGGCCCTAATTTTAGTGAAATGTTGGCCACCATAGGAAGCAAGTTGTCCACACACTTCTACTAATCAGGCATCTAGCACCTATTTTTTATAGCAACATCCATACACTAACTGAGACAAGAAGAACAATTGAGAATCTACATAAATATACCACGAATGTAACAGAGAATATCATAACAGTGTGTGACTCTCCAAATGTGCAGCGACCGCAATGATCCAAATTAGTTCATTTTTAGCCATAAAAATTAAAACTGGTCAACTAAGAGAAGGGTCATATGTTGAAATTGTGTACATGGACTGGCATGCTATCATTTTCAACGATCATGTGCTTTTCAGCTGTAATATAACCGAATCATACCGAAGTTTGCACAAGGCAAGGCAGCTTAAACTAATTGTAGGCTGACGTCAACTACTCTGACAAGAAGCTGTTTTTACCACTGGTATTTTGTACGTTATATCCGTATATTTAACATCAGAAATGTTTGTTAGTACCCTTGTAAGAATTTGGCGATGTTTGAATAAAATATGATTAGGACAATGGACTCGTTGATGTACTTGGAGAGATACTGGGTGCCACAACTGTCAACAACCTTTATCACGTGTCTTGGATGTCCTTGTCAAACGTTTGTTTCTTTCTGAAATTAACTATTTTGCCAGTAGTATCTCTTGTTTCCAATAATGTATGTACATCAGCGAAATATATAGTGGCCAAGTAATTGACGTGTGGCGATGTTTGGACACTCTGTATCAAGCAGAGATCTGCGCCTGTGTAAAAGTATGGTTATTTTAAGGGGGGTTAGGACAACAATTTGTGTGACGCAAGATACACGTTCCACTGGGCATCTCAGTTTTGGTTTCATAATGTACTATGTATATACCTCAATTTACACCCAGCATTTTAGCCCGTTATCTACAATATAATTGTAGTTACCATCAAAAGACGCCTCTGTGCCTTTCAATATTGTGAATATTGTTGAAATGCCTGGCTTGTGCTTTTGACACCTACTGGTGTCGTACACGAGTGACATATAGTTCATGATTGCATCAGATTATTTAGCATAGTTTGTGGGCATTACATAATAAAAAAATTCGTGAAGATTTGCAAAGTGCATGTCCAATAAAATGCTGCTTAAAATAATGATTTTGTGTATTTTTTTGCAAAAGGATACAACATTTTATGAAAAATTACAAAAAAATATATTTCGTTAATATTCTATATATTTTATTCCCATATCGGTAAGATACTGTGTTGGCCTGTATGCTGTGCTCAGTACCATTCATACCAGGCAAACGTCGTATGTAATATAAAGTACCGAATAAGCATGTTTAAACCAACTCAAGGCGCTGTTTAGCTTGGAGGTGTGCACAGTTTGATGACGCATATTTTAATTGTTACTGAGACAGTGTAAATTTCCCTTTGTGGTTAATCTAGTTATATGTATAGCTTGATATAAATCTAACTTTCGTGAAGATTTGCAAGATTCAGGAGATCTATTTGGGGTAAGACCACATTAAGGATTCGTCCGCCATTACCCACCGAAAGAGTGCCCTTGAAAATACCGTTTTGGTGGCATGTGTGAATTTTGTTCGAGCACTTTGGCATGGCACATGTCAGTCCAGTGAATACTAAATGTACTACTACATTAGATCTTTCACGAGGTAGCAATAAACATACGCTAGTCGCTCGCGTATTCGCACAGTGGCTATTTTGCAGAACGCACCAATATTTCAAAATCCGTCACCAGATTGGGGCGAAATTGAGGGGTGTCAGGTTTGGGTGGATTTTTCTGAAAACTGAGGTATGAGAATTTTACGAGTTTTCCATAGCACTTGTGTCAATGGAGGTTAAATATGCTGTGAAATTTTCAAGAAAATTTTTCGTCAAATTTAGCACGAAATGAAGGAAACGTTATAATGGCCACCTATGTAAAATTTAAATGTGGTCTTACCCCAGATTGATCTTGCATTAACCTTTTTATAGGTCATGTATATTAGTTGGATCTTGCATTACCAAATATCTTCCCTTTCTATAGGTTGTAATTTTATGTTAATTTTCTTTACACACTCTTTATGCAGTTATACGTTCACCTGTGTTAGAAAATGTTGTTATTTGATAAACCAAACAAATCACATTTATGGTAGTTATAAAAATAATTGAAACAAAAACAAACATAACATTTTATAAATAAGTGTATGTACACAAATAGTCATTATTTCCAAGATTTACAGTGAACAAATATATTTAATTACCATCCCAGTACTACGACCCCACCCGGTGTAATGACCACCTTAGTAATGTAATCACCTCATTATCACAAACACAGCAATATTATGACCACCTCAGTCTTACGACCACAACAATATTATGACCACCTCAGTCTTACGACCACAACAATATTATGACCACACCTCACATTATAATCACACTGCCATAACAACCTCCGAAATGCGTCCACTTTGTCCAGTTGCAAAAATACTAATATTTTTCAAACTAATTGTGTTTGGTGCTAAGACCACTGTGCTCCAGTCTCACGCATACATGGTCTTATTAACAAGGTTCCACTCTAGTCTCACAGAAACAAGAGACTAGCAGGAAATACATTTGACTTCTACTGATATATGCAGCAAAACCTCACTATTATGGTCATGTCAAATAGTCAAGTCAAGTCAAATAGTTTGTTCAAACTAATCAAACATGATGAATGCATAATTAAATATACAAATTAAATATACAAAGCAAATTTATGAAAATTTTGAAAGGAGAAACGTTGAAGTAAAAATATCTTTGAAGTCATGTTACTCCTTTGTCGATATGACATTATTTTATATATACGTAATTATATATATATAACTTATGAAACTAAAATAATGTGTTAAGCTGCTGTAACATATCGACAAAAATATATGTATATATATATATATGAAGGGTTTCAGGACAAAATGCGATATATCCATTTTCTAAGTTTTGAGAAAAAGTCACTTCTGTGCTTCATCCTCAAAGATTAAATAACAACCTATAAATTAAGTTGATATATATATATATATTTAGAATCCATAATCATAGAGAATGGTGGCAAACTCCGAAATATCTGTTGCACATTTGTTACGCAAATGTGATTTTAAGTGATTTTGTTACTGTAGAGTCATACAGCGTGCGCCATCAGTCCGCGTAGCTGCACATGGAGCACGGCGGTGCTGATTGGCTGAACATGGATATGTCGCGTTTTTATCAAAAAAGACGGATGGCGCTTATCGAGTTTTGAAAACAAACATCTCTTTTGTGCATGTCGTTTCGTGGGGATTTATTGCATTTTTGTATAAATTATATAGTATCCTAGCTCAACATGTGTTTAAACAAACGATTAGTCCTGGTTTGGGCGAAATTTTAAAAGTGGCATTTATCGTGTTTTGCCCTGAAAACTCCTCATATATATATATATATATATAGTAACACATATATATATATATATATATGTTTTACTGTCATAAACGATATACATGTGGCTCTCTACTTAGGTAGATTATTATTATACTGTACATCGCAACATTAAGTACGCATACAGTAATTTTCAAGTAACTGTTTTCTGTAATGTGCTTTAAAACGGTGCAGTGAACGAATATTGCTAAAGCTGTCATCATCGGAACTGGGCCAAAATTATGTGAACAGTAAGATTACCATACTAACGGGACTATTTTCTAGACTTTCAGTAAAGTATAGGAAATCATTTGTGACTGACCTAGGGTGACCTTAACTGTGAGGGGGCTGTATTCCCAAGGTGATCATAAAGTGAGGTTCAATAGAACTTTACTCTTGTCATGCTCAACAGATTATTTGACATCATAATCATATGATGAAAACTATTGATTCCTGTGAAGTTTTTAGAACCGTGTCCGAGACTTTAGTTACATGATTAAAAAAATTGTTTCGGCACTTTTGTATTTAATAATAAATTTATTTCCTTTGCAGCCATTGAGGCTGAAAAGTACAATAGGTACATGAAAATTGATAAAACAAATAAATAAAGTAGATTAATAAAACACTGAATGGGATCTAAAATCTAAATAAATGAAATTACTAATAATTTAAATCTTTAAATTTGTAATAAATAAGTAAATAGAATAATTAACTAAAATAAGATTCATTATTAATTGCAAGTAATTTGTAGGAAATGAAAAGTGTCTTCTTGGTTATTACCAGTGACACAGTCCATATGCTATGAGTTCTTAAAGCGTTCAGTCATACACCGAGGGGCACTGTAGACACGTGCAGTTCGAATTGCGTATGGAGATACATGAAAGGTAACTTTTCCATGACAATTACCTTCTGTGTTACTGTCTTCTGTGGTTTTGGGGTCTTTGGTGGATGACTAACTTCCTCTGGAAGCTGGCGTAACACAGCCGCTTCCGATGATGATCCATCTCTAGTCCTTGGGACATCCTTGTTGTCAGCACCCTGAGAAATACAAACATTTAAATTGACTGTATTTCTTTTAAACATACTCAAAGATTAGAATTACCTGTTGCATAGACTTTCATCTCTTGTCAACACAGCTTTGTTGGTGCATATGATGGGTCATGACAGTTTACTGCTTAAGGCACATTTCGGCGGTATGGAATTATGAGCGTCACGTTTCAAGGAGCAACATTTAAGTTTGACAATAATACCAATGTCATCCATTAAGTTAATTTGTTGCAAAGTTATGGGTGCTTGAATTGACCCACCAGCAGAATTCAAGATTTTTGAGACAGACAACATCGACGTTTCAAAACACAATGCACATAACGGCTCGAACTCTTACAACCTGTCACTTGTATAAATTTGAAAACAGTAAAAATGACACTGAGACCAGTCAGTGACCACACATACTGACACAACACACAAAACAGAAGAACATTCAGCTACATTTTACAAGTTAAAACTTATTTTCTCTATCGACTAACTTACATAATCTCCCTACTCAGTGAATTTTTGTTCAACAGGAACAAATTAACAATGTGCAAAGATCACCAACTAAACTGGTAAATTTATGCAACTTTACTCCAGTTCATCTATGTCAACTTTATGTTCATGAAGATGAAAGCAGAAAGGGGAATATATATTTCTTCATTTCACTCACAAAGGTATTTTCTGCTGGTTAACCAATTTTATTTCATGTACTCGTTCACTGCGAAAGCCTATGCAAGAAAATGTGAACTCACCTGAGATCATATAAGAATCATGTGAGCTCACCTGAGATCATATAAGAATCATGTGAACTCACCTGAGATCATCTAAGAATCATGTGAACTCACCCGAGATCATCTAAGAATCATGTGATTTCACATGATATCATATAAGAATCACGTGAACTCACCCGATATCATCTAAGAATCATGTGAACTCACCCGAGATCATCTAAGAATCATGTGAACTCACCTGATATCATATAAGAATCATGTGAACTCACCTGATATCATCTAAGAATCATGTGAGCTCACCTGAGATCATATAAGAATCATGTGAACTCACCTGAGATCATCTAAGAATCATGTGAACTCACCCGAGATCATCTAAGAATCATGTGATTTCACATGATATCATATAAGAATCACGTGAACTCACCCGATATCATCTAAGAATCATGTGAACTCACCCGAGATAATCTAAGAATCATGTGAACTCACCTGATATCATATAAGAATCATGTGAACTCACCTGAGATCATCTAAGAATCATGTGAACTCACCTGAGATCATCTAAGAATCATGTGAACTCACCTGAGATCATATAAGAATCATGTGTCATGTGTGCAACAAATGACCAATTCGTTTTTAATTAAAAAAATTTAGACATTTAATACAAAAGCAGGACTGAGGAGAAAAGTGGTATTCCTGGCTGAAAGCTACCAGGTTGAATTAAAAAAAAACAGTACCGACCCCGAGTGCATGTGCTGCCCCCTTCCAGACAGGACCGGAGAATCGGTACATCTTCTCCTCTTGTTCCTGTCGTTTTGCATCGCGACGTGGTTTCAATATTCTTTCCGTGTAGTCTTCAGCCTATGACCCGTGTAACAGTACATCGCACATCACTTACACATGAGAAAATTATGTTTCTTTTATGTGTTATAATATACACATGGCATGGAAATAGTGCCCAATGTTAATTAACATATGACACTGCATCTGTCTGCAATAAATTTTTCTTGAAAAACCTTAGTAAGATTTAATACAAGTATTTTTTCAACGAGTAGAGTAAACTGTATTTTCATTAACTGCAAATGGCTGATTTAAATTTTACTTGAACTATGGAATATATTTGTTCAATTTATAATTTAATAATTTAACAGTAACATTACACATGAAAGTTTATAACAGTATCAATGACACCAAATATATAATTATATATAATAATATATATATATATATATACAGTTGTCTATATATATATATATATATTATTTTTTGTGTCTGAGGCAATTATGCTGGAACCTAAATACTACTAATAAAATAATGAGATACAATTATCTGCCAAATGTGCTATATACCTTCTTCTCATGTTCTTTCTGTATTCTACTTCTCTCCACCTGTTCTTGTTCTTTCAGTCGTTCCTCATCAATCGTTGATTCTGCATGATAGTATTTAATTCAACATAAATACGCATGTAACTCAAATTTGGCTTATTATACACTATTTTAATTTACACTGCATTTTCAGTTTTAAGAGACATTTATAGACACGGATGCAAGAAAATAGTTTATTAAACAATTATGTGCGTGCACTGTATCGTGATATCATTTTTATTATATAAATAAGCTAATTGAGACATGATAAATTAAATATAATAACATAAATGGTATAATACTACTGTTACTAACTAAAGCGACGTTGTGTATTACTCTGAATCACCACGGCGGTAATCATCAGCAGGAAGTTGATTGAATAAGCTGTTTTGAATGTGGATTGTGGAAACCACGCGGTACGTCAAAGGACATCGCAGTTAGCTCCACTTTCGCCAACGATACTGTCAGTAGTTTGTGTTTAGAAGGTGAGCATATTCTCCACAAGCTGCAGGTTTCATGGGTGCAAATTGCAAACAGTATTTTTGGTTTATTAGACAGTAGTACATGTTCAACATATTTACTCTAACATTAAGAAGATTACTGTACAAATTAGGCAGCCTAGGTTTAACAGAAAAACACAAACAGTTTGATACATCTAAATATTGGGTTGACTTATATATGAATTGTTTACATATGGAAATACAAGATAATATGAATTGTGTATTTTACATGAAAATGCTCAACTGCTGTATCTACTTACATGTATATGTCATAACGATACAGTTTCTGAAAAAAACCCGGTGTGTATTGTGTCTGAACTGTCATTTATCATTCAATAACGCTGCTTAATTGCCATATTTGTTTACAACATTAACCTACAATGTCAACACCTCATCATAACGTGGCTATACCAATTAAGTCAGCACAAATAACATTTTGAGTACACCTACAAGAATTCTTAGTTTTCTAGTTGTTTCCAGCACTCGGCAATGTTCTATTAACTGACTAGTCTGTCTATATTGTGGTTACAATGTTATGCATTATATATCTTATGAGGTCTCATTCAACTAGCCAGCCTTAGAATAATGTCTGTGTTTCCTGCGTTCACATTTTAGGTAGGTATCTTGAACAGAATTTAATTCTTTATTTATTTCTCTGGGGGAATAATTTAATGAACCTTGGTGTGTGTAGGAGTTTTCTTGGTAATTGTTGCTGCAAAGACGTCACCCACAATTTCTTCTGACCAATGAGAAAAACGTATTTCAACTATTTTGACAGTTAGATAGCGGGATGGCTGGCACAGTTCAAAATGTTTTCCATGTGCTAGGATTTATGCAACTGATGTATTTTAATCCAATATTTTAATACAAAAGTATGTCTACAACATGTGTGTATAAATGAGTAAAACTCATAATTTAATCTAACTAATCCATGTTAATTTTTGTCTTCATTACATTTTTCCTATTACATACTACTTTTTTCAAGTTAATTTTTCCAGTTCCTTTCTTTCCTACAACTGGTGAAGACTGACCTTGAGAGTTGCTCCAGGAGTTTCTCAGTCTCTTCCGCCAAGATTCCAGGAGATGAGCCAACACTGCCAACAGGGCCAGCAACAGGATGCCTTTCATCGACCATTGGAACAACGTCTGCAAGTCTGAAACACAGCCTCACCGTTGTAATAATAATAATAAAATACAATGTTTATACCGCGTTATGATCACATAGTGCTCTATGGTGCTTTACAATACAATAATAATTCCACTAAACATGTACACTCAGTTAAATAATAAAATAGTAAGTTAGTTAATTCAAGAACAATACAACTAAGAATCATACATCGAATTAAACAATTAAAATATAATGTAAATATAAGGGCATTAGACCTAAAACATAAGTATGGAATATAATTATTTAAATAATTAATTATACCAAGAGCCATAATATTATAAAGATCAAGTGGGATTAAAATAGCAAGATGATATATTAGAATGCACATGTATGGAATTAAATAAAACAAACTAATAATAATAATAAATATTGGATGAGATTAAAACTGGTAGACATATAATTCTGACCCCATTTATATTCCGCCAGAAATGGAAGGTCTTTAGCTGTCATTGACAGCTGATAGAGCTGTCATGGTTTCTACTGTTAGCAGCAAACTGTTCCACAGAGTTGGTACTGCTTTACGCTGTATTCATGCATCATTAGCACACAGTGTTTGTGGAATGTCGATTGATTATTACATGTGGCAGTTCCAGTTTCTTGGTGCCGTTTGCCCCACAAAAAACTTGGTTGAAATCGCTGAATATTTCTGGTCATGTGACACACCATGTTCACGAAGCCAGCCAGCTGATACAGATAGTGAGATGTGGGCAAAATATTTGGACACATCTGGATATTTCAATCAAGTTTCTTAATTAATCAGTAATAGTGTCATAACTTCAAACCACCACCCCGGCCCCCAATATGTAGTATTGGACGTCAGTGATTTTGAAATGGCTCATGAAAGACAGTTTTTGACAAGAATAATCATAAATACGTCAAAGTTTTAAATATAGTTTTTGCCTGCAACAAATAGCTTTATTTCAAAAGTTGGGTGTGGCATTATAGTTATAGGTGTGACTTCAAAAAGAGATCTATGGTAAATGTAATTTTTTTCATTAAACTTTGCAACCAAAATCCCAATTATAGATCAATCAATCAATTAATCAATCAATCAGTAATTTATTTCTTTTTACTTATAATACAACACCATTTCCATCATGTAAAAAATAAACAATACAAAGTTGATGGGAAGGGGTTGAACAGACGTGTGCTACTTATCTATAGTTCACCCCCAACCAGTATGGTTGCGTATGGTACAAACACAATATCTTACAATCAATATAATTTACAAATCCATATACCTATTGATGTATAGTACACAACTGGTTAGTTTTCTTGCTTGAAGCCTACTAATTACTCCGTACTATGTAACTCAACATAATTATTATGTGACACTGACACAGTTATGCTTCAGTACCATGTGATCCGAGACAAACAGATTATTTACTTCATCTTAACTAAACACCCATCAGAATGTCGACTGAAGGGGCTAGATATACAAACATAACATTGGACCCAGTAAATTGTTGTTCACACTTAGTGAAGACAAACTGAAGTCTCCAAAGTTAACCTAGGTCTGACTATACTATTACTCCATCTTTGACCAAATATTTGCTTATACAGATACACTTGACCGGCTGGCCCCTAGGACAATTGGGGCAAGAACTATGAACTATAAACTGCTTGAAAAGGCACATGATTACCTATCAGTGACATCATGTATTTGAGTTCTGTTTACATAGTGATACACATGTGTCTTGCCAGAGCATGGTGGGTATTAACTAAGTCACAAAATTATGAAATGGAGTTTTGTATCATTTTGGATTCCACTGATCGATCATAATCTTTAAAATGATACCTCATTTGTTAAAATATCTTCTGTAGTTTTTGATTTGTTAGTAAACTTGAAGCAAACTTTAACAAAGCAAACAAGGTCATGTTGACTCCTATTTTCTATTGCTAGTTAATCAGTTGGTTTGTAAATGCTTGTTTTTTATTAGTGTCGGATTATTTATTGAAGAAATTAAGCAGGACATTGAAAGGTGACAATTTCTGCCAAAAACCGCGAAACTGGTGAGGCACGCCCATGACAGCTATTTTGGCTTGTCTGCAAATTAAGTCTGTGCAACTCAATACTCGGTTCACTGTGGTAGGTTGCACATGTCTACAATCAACTTTAAAAGTGCCAACACGCTATCTGAAATAAAAAAATTATACTAGCATCAGGTTAAGGATCATCTCAGAAAATCGATATCCGATATACGACAAAATTACTTTCATCTGGCCTCAACCCCCCGCCCTCTTCTCTCAGACAAGAGTGTATAAACAGTGATGTGATGACATCATTAACAGTTACGGTATTGGTCAGAAGCATATAATATCAATATCCGATGCCAGATGAAACTGCTTCAGACCCCCGTCTCCCAAACGAAACTAATTTTGTCTGATATCGGACATCAATTGGCCCAGGAGGCCAGTAAATTTGAAAAGTTACTGGGCCCCAAAAAGGTACTGGCCTGAATTTTGTGGGAACATGCTTCATTTGCAATGCACATGGTTCACAAGAACTCTGCATGGTATCACTAGTAAAATAAGATGGCAACTACAGCAAAAAGAATAGAATATTCTTTCTGCTACAGTTTCAGACGAGATTGCAGGGTCTGATGCAGATTTTGTTTAATTGTAGCGCAAGGTGTGACAAGTGACAGATATGATTTAAAACGGTGATTGCAAAGTGTATTGAAAACCCTTGAAATTTTAGTGAATAAATAAAATAACAAAGTAAATAAAATACTAAATAAGTAAAATATGGAAACTGGTAGCCCGAGCTAGCCTGGCAGCCTAAAACATGCGCAGAGCCAGTGGGCCAGTGTTAATGTCGAAGCCTGTGGAATATACCCACTCAAGATTTAACCATGCAGTGAACTCTACATGACTTGTGAGTACAGACTGGTGCCTCTGCAATGGCAGACGGCTGTTTGCTGCGTATCATTGTGAACTGTGATCCTGGATTGTTAGCACCATAGACTGTTATCTTTGTTGTTTGTAAGGTGAAAGGTGCCCCCACTTATTTGGTGGCCCACTGGACATATCATGCTGTCCAGTTGCAACCGGTCAGGGTCGAAAACCCAGTCAGCTTGTGTCTGTATTTAGAACTTCTCCATCTACGCAGTACTTAGTGTGTCCTTTCTCCAAATACGTCATGGAGTGATATCATTTTTGTATTATTGTTAAGTTATGAGCCTACTAGGAAAGGAAAACAAATTCATACAAAGGTCAATACTGAACAGAGTAATAATTCCTATACAGGAATTTGTGTTGAATTAAATATATAAAACATTTTAACTGGCATTATACTTTGCAAATCACCAAAATAGAAAAGCTACTGTTTGTTTAATAGTCTGTATCACAATGTCAGGATTTTCCATTTGAAAACAAACTATATAAAACCATCAATGAACCAAAAAGCAGTTTGGGTTACTTCCGAGGGAATAGGAATACTCTAAAAACAAAACCTACCTTTTCTAATGTCAAATTGATTTTGTTGGTTTCTTTTAACTTGTTTTCCTTAATCAATATGTTGAAGCCTTTGATGACATGATCATTTAAAAAAGTAAGCAAACTAAAAGTATTAACAAAAGTCAGGATGAACAAAAACATTTGGCTCAAGTTGCACTGTGAAGAAAGTATCAGAAACGAGAAAGAAACAAAGTAGGACTGAATGACACTTCTTGTCACCCTCTTCTGCACCAACCAGATTTAGCCAGATTATACAGAGCATGATAAGAGAACATTTTGTGACAAAACAGACCAGTTAAAGACAGACAGCGACCATGGCAGAACTCCCAATGAGGTACGTACTATGGCAGTCTAAATAATGAACTATATTGCTCAATAGTTATGCGGTCAATTTTTGGAAAATTTATGATTGATGGACACGTCTAAGTCCAGACTGGCAAGAAACCATACTGATTAACTACTTCAGTTGATAACTGGTCAGAATGTTGAGTTGGAACAGACAACTGAGCACTTGAGACAAGAGAGCAAGGTCTGACATCTAAAGTCATGCTGAGCACTAAGCACAGTTAATTTTCCAACTGGTGGCCATGTTGGCAACTTAGCATTTTGTCTGATTGTTATTAATTATAAGAAAACATGATCATAAACAATTCTGAAACGTCTTTCCAACCACCGTGGTTAAAATCCCTTACCTCCAGCAGATCTTTTTAAATGCTTGCATGTACAACGTCCATCAGTATTTACCAAAATACCACAGTTCAGTGATAATACGTTCTACCACCAAACGTGCTTCTGTCATGAATATAACTGCTTAACTGTAGTTAGTTCATGCACATCAAAAGTTTTTCTTTAAAATTCATAAATTACAATTTGCTAGCCCCTACATTCATCTGATGCATGACAGGAAGTCAACTGTGCTCTGGTCCTCTTCATGGTTTGTCTATGTTTTCTGTCATCAGATTCACGAAGAGAAAAATCTTTACATAGTAGCACCACAAGTCAACCACAAAAATGCGCTTTCTAAGTAAACAATATTATTACACTGTGACAGAATCTGCTTTAATTAGGCAGGAATTACTGCATGAAGGTTCTCACTAATTCAGACAACACTGCTAGACAATTTGAATGCAACAATAGCAACATGCAATCTAGACTTGCTTGCAACAACAGAACTTGTATGTCTAGTTCAATGAGGCTGCTATCTTAATCTCAACATAATCCATCCAACCAAAGCTGATCACATATTCTATGTTCCTAACTTGTTAATTAAAGAAACGTTCCTTTGTATTCACTCTGTAATAATAGGATTACGTAACACTGTAGCCTGATATGTTAATACTCTCTGAGCTTTGAGTGTAAGAACCAAACTACACAATCAAACTATGCTGGCCATCCCTGCATGCAGCCTTGTTAATGTTATAAATACACATATCACCAATATCAGAACAGGATTTTGTTTGGTCACACCAACGTATGCACAGATAGGTAAAACACATATTTTTGGTTCAGAAATATTTGCAGATTTACCATAGAAGCACTGACATTTTAAAATTGTACATGTACAATTTCATACCAATATGAAAATGTGCTATTCAGGAAAACTTGTGTAGAAGAGCAATTTGTCTTCAACAAAAAAATGTGGTAAAAAATTTCATAACACTACATGTACAGAAGCATAAATATTATTTACTGAAATCTGTATATCTAGAAGAAGAAGAATTGAAGAAGAATTTGTTTTATTTGACCCAGACATTTCAAATAATTCATACAATACATCCATGTCAAAAAAATAAATAATACAAATACATAACCTTATAGTAAACATTGCATAATGTATGATAAATAACGAAAAGTAGGGTCAGGAGACTCCTCTAAGACTCTGGTAGTCGTTATCGAGGAGCCACCTTTTGTAATAAAACTTTAACTGAATCAATACATCACCTAATCAAATTCTTCCAGAATAAGAAGAAAAAAGAAAAAAAAAAGTATGCATGTGTGTAGTGTGAGCATGTGTGTAGTGTGAGCAATCTTACATGCTTATTGAGTTTGTCGTTTAGCCACTGTTTTGTACTGTATCAAGTTGACAGGTGGTTGTCGGTTCTTAATTTTGCATACATATATAGCAATTTTGCCTGGTGCATGTTTCTTGATAGTTTTGTAAAAAATAAAGTTTAACATATGTACTTGGCAAATCCTTGTGAACTGTGTGTACTAAGCTTTTCTTTGACAATATCAGAAATGTTATTTAGTAAAAGTGGTAAATTATGCCTAAGGCATTTCTTAGCAAATTCATGTTTAATTTTATAAATGTATATTTTATTCTTGACTCTTGTATCGTGATTATGTACCTCATAGTTAAACATTATCCTCCAGTTTTGTAAATAAACTGTTAAGTCATTGTGTAAATATTTATAGTAAAATTTTAATTGTTGTAATTTAAGAATGTCATCTACTTTTAACAAGTTGAGTTTTTGGTGAAGTGGTTCTGTGTGGGAAGTATAATTACTTAAGGTAATAATTCTCAGGGCTTTTTTTTGAAGTTTTATTATTCTATTTGATTGAAAGCCCCACGCCATGATGCAATAATTAATGTGTGGCACTATTAAAGAATTATATAATATTATTTTAATATGAAGAGGTAACACGTTTCAATTGATTTAAAATGCCAATTTTTTTAGAACAAGCATTTCATATTTTTTCAGTGTGCTTTTTCCAGTTTAGATTTGTATCTATAATTAAACCCAAAAAATTAAATTCTTTGACTTGTTCAATATTTACATTGTCTATCTTCAGAGTAAGTGTCTGTATATTTTTCTTTGCCTTTTGAAATGTCATGTATTTCGATTTTGCTATGTTTAGCGATAATTTATTTATTTTGAGCCATTCATTTATTTTTAAAAGTTCTTCATTTATTAAGGATTCTAAATTTTCGTCATGTATGTTATCGCTGAAAGTGTTTAGTGTACTTGATAGAGTTGTATCGTCAGCATAAATTATGAAATTAAACATTTTACTGGCTTGTGCAAAATCATTGATATATATATGATGAATAACAGGGGTCCTAAGATTGTGGTACACCTGTTGTTATTGATAACATATTTGATTTTATATTGTCAATTTCCGTATATTGTTTACGATTTGTTAGGTAACTGCTGAATAAGTTCAGATGTGTTCCATGTATACCATAATATTTCAATTTGTCAATTAAAATTAAATGGTCAATGGTATCAAAGGCTTTGGAAAGATCTAGGTAAATATTAATGGGTATTTCATCCTTATCCAGTTTGGTTATTATTCTATCTAGTAATTCTAGTGCTGCGTATTCAGTTGAATGTTTAGGTCGGAATCCATACTGATGGTCAAAAAAAGCTTAGTCTTTTAAATAAGATAATAATTGGTCAAAAATAATTTTTTCAAGTACTTTTGAAATAGCTGGTAGAAGAGATATGGGTCTATAATTATTGAATACTGCTGGTTCACCTTTTTTATAAATGGGAATTACCTTAGCAATTTTTAGTTTATCAGGGAATATTCCTGTGGTTAATACTTGATTTGTTAATAAAGTTAAAGATTTGGTTAGTGCAGGTTCAAGCATTTTTAGCAGTTTGGTAGAGAGACCATCACATCCATAGCTATTTTTGTTGGGTAGATTAATTATTGTTCTCTTTATGGTATCTTCTATTTAAATGTAAAATTACAGTTTACTATTTTATTTAGATAATATGAATGATCATGAATGCCTTTGTATTTAATATCATTAGCCAGATTACTACCTATATTGGTAAATAATGTATTGAATTTATTTGCAATTTCTAATTTGTCTGCCACAATAGAATCGGATTCTTAAAAATATTTTGGATATGATTTATTAATTTTATGTTTAGACAGGATTTCATTTATAGTTTTCCAAGTATTTTTTATATCAAATTTAAATTGATTAAAACACTTGTCAAAATATGATTGCTTTGCGAAAACTTCTTTTCAAAATAATATTGTATGTTTTTAGATTAATCAATAATACGCCATATTCAGAAGATTCAGGGCTTGTGATTTTTAATTGTTTGTAAAGTTTGTCTCTGTATCGTATTGAGGTTAGCAAGCCTTGAGTTATCCATGTAGATTTTTTATGTTTATATTTATTAAATTTCACTAATTTGTTAGTCATATATTTATTTTTAGCTTGATTTATTTAATTGATGATAATGTTATAATTATGGTTTGGATCAGCATTTGAACTTGTATCTAATTTTTTATGTATTTCAGAAGAGATTATATCATTTCTGACTTTTAACATAGCCTCTTTATTTTGTACATTAACTCGTATAAATTTTGTAGTATGTTCCTCTTTTAGAGCAGTGTTCATAAGCATAAAATATGGTTGAAGATCAGAAATTTTTTTAATTAATATTCCTGCTGTACTTTGCAAAATATGCTTTGTTAAATTACAAAAAAAATTATAAATAAGTGTACCAGTACATGTTGTGAACCTTGTAGGAAGAGTAATTTGGGGGAAGAGACTAAATGAAGTTAACATGTCAAAGAATGTGCTACAGTGTTGTTGCTCGTTTATTTTTAGCATATTTATATTGTAGTCCCCTGCAAGAATAAGGTTGTTGTTTTGATGATATTGCACAGATGACAGGACCATTGTAAATTCATTTATAAATTCGTTATAGTTTTCAGTTAAAGGCCTTGGTGGTCGGTATATATTTCCTATAGTGACTGTCTGCGATAAGCCTCCTCCATTTACTTGTATTATTTGTCCCTCCCATTGTTCATACATATTTAATTTCATCTTTACTTCATAATCAAAGTGTTTATCTATATATATTAATAATCCCCCTTTGGTGCTGCAACTTTTTCCTTGGGATATACAGTCATATCCATTTAATTGAATTAGTGATAAGTCATCATTATCAGATAACCAGCTCTCTTGGAGACATATTATGCTAAATTTAAAATTTAAGGAAGACAAGTCATTTAAAATGCCTCGAGCTCACTAAACATTGCATTAATGGACTGTATATTTGAGCTTAGGATACTGAAATGTTTATTATTGTTTTGAACTAACAAATTACATTTTTCAAAATCATAATATGACGATCGGCGTATTGTTGGCAATTCATTATTTTCATCAACAGTATTACTGATGTTTAGAATATTATTTAGACAATTATTTGTAATACCACCTGTAAATTTGAGAAAAGTTTCGTCAGTTATCATTTCAGTGTATTTTAAATTTTAATGAGATCAGCATATTTTCAATGTGCAGTAATGTTTCAGTAAGAGTGTGTGCCTTTAGTGTTTGAGTTACTAGATTTTGTTTAATAATATTTGTATTTTGTTCATGTAAAGCTAAAGCAGTGCATGATAAGTAGCTACTTAAAGTGTCAGAGATAGAGAAAAAAAACATTATGTTTAGAAAAAAAGGCGATGTAATAGAAAAAAGTCAGGACCATTTGACAAGATGGCCTGAGAAAAAAAAATAAAAATTCAGAATAAAACTGTATTTCTAGTGGTAGGAGCTAATGCATTCTACTGCATTCTAACCAACACATTTCCAACATATATAAATGCAAAAAATGCAAAAAGGTTATTATATTATAACAAATAAAAAAGTCATGTGTGGAAAATAAATAAACAGAAAACGAATCACAAGTCACGACACAAGTGAGTGACAAATTGCACTAAGAGATTTTAAAAAATGATTTAGAGAATACTGCAAATAGCAAAACAAGATATTGAAAGAAAACGTACGTTAATACAAAAGCAAAGTACCCTTTAACTAACTTTGTTTACATACATATAGTTCCTATAGCTGACATTGCAAATGCAATCTAATGCATTTTACCCAACGCATTTCCAATATATATAAATGCATAGGTTATTTTATTATAACAAATAAAAAGTCGTGTGGAAAATAAAGAAGCATTAAACAGAAAACGGATCACAAGTCACGACACAAGTGAGTAACAAACTGCACTAAGATATATTTTAAAAAAGTTGATATAGGGAACACTGCAAATAGCAAAACAAGATATTAAAGAAAAAAAAACCTACGTTAATAGAAAAACAGGTACCTTTTAACCAACTTATTTACATACGTACAGTTCATATAGCAGACATTGCCAATCGCAGAACTAGATTTCGTGTCAGTCAGAAATGTCACGTGAGCAACAACTAATTGTTCACATCATTATCACCGTCATTTGGTGCTATGCCTTGCTTGTCATTGGTACTTGTCCAGCTCATTCGAGGTGTATATCCTGTGAATCACGTTGTTGACATCCTTGATTACAATGTTCCCATTGTAAGTCCAGCAGTCTCTGATTTTGTTTGCCTTTTGCGACCAATTCTGTGTACCCGTTCAAAGTCGCTGGGCAATACAGCAGGACTGATTTTCATGTGCACGTTGCAAATTTCGATGAGCTTTGACTCAAGGTCCTCCCCATGACCTGTCTCCTCAATGCCACTGAAACGTAGGTTTGTCCTACGGCCATATTGTTCATTGTCATCAATTTGGTTCTGGAGATGAGTAACCTTATCTTCAAGCAGTGCAATTTTATTGTTTTTTTCATCCAGTTGTTGTTGAAAGTTTTTGAATGTTTGTCTCAATTCACAAATCTCTTTGGCGAGTTCATCCGGAAAGAGAACCTGTTTCATTTTGTTCAGCACTGCTGAATCGTTGAGGGCTGCAATTAGTTTGAGAACTAACTGATCTTCTTGGTTGTCCTCGACATTGCTTGATCTACGCAACTTTGGCATATTGTAAGCCGACTTGCAAACGCAGTCATGCGGAACACAATGACAAGTGGGTGTCTACAGTTCCACTGTCCGGCGTTGTTTGCCAATGTCAGACGTTGTTACGTAATACATCCTGCTACACAGGCAGGCACTGACACTGAGGCGTAATGTGCGTCGATTTCAGGCTTAAGTTATGGAACTAATAGCAGCTAAGCAACTTCTATCTAGCACTTTCACAAAGTCCAAAAAGTTCAGCGTGCTCTGTCTCCTTCGGTCAGTCACCCACCTTGAAAACCTCCACACTCCAAGGCCTCTCCACCACAAAAACTATGCAAAGCTCGGGACACACCAGAATACACGTCTATCCCCGGGCAGCCATCTTGTCAGACATATATATATATATGTATATATATGATTTTAGTGTACTCCTCACACATAAATAAGTTACAATACATACATATCATTCATGTGCGATTGTAAATGCCAGTTATAAAGTATTATGAAATAATGTTTCATCCACGAGGTTAAGAAAGTAATAGAATACTAGTCTAAATGAATGAATACTAATGGTTAAATTTTAAGTAAGTGAAAATGTTAAATGCAATACATTTAACCCAAGTTAACTCCAATCCCACCAATGTTGTTGCCAGTCTAATTCCTAAATATTATAGATGGATGAAATAATCTGTTGAAAACAAAGCCCATTGATACATCGTATATTGGTACATGAAGTTAAGTGTATTTAATCTTGTGTGTTTTGGAGCACTTTCTATGTAAACAAGAGTAAAAATGCTTAAAAACGAAAGCTGTGCTACGTTAGGTTTAAATATGATTTTACAAAATGTGCAAATGCTACAACAACAAAAAGAATTAACTTAACATCTAAATTACCAAACAACATGAATTAAATCATTCTTGTTATTACCATAAATTTACAAAGTCACATTAAAGAACCAACCACCATCTACATGTTGAATACAAATATCCGACCTTTAGCAAAATTACTTTTTAAACGAGATCTATATTTAACAAGACTGCCATCCAAAGCTACAACCTCCATGTGGACAAGGATGCGTTTCACTTGTTGAGAGTTCACCTACAAAAATGACACCTACTACGTACAAACTTTCAGTACAAACAAGTAACTGCAAAGAAAGTACCATTAGCTCTTAAGTTCTTAGCTCTCTCTCCCTTTCATGTTCAATCACATTCTCAGAATTAGAATCACCCCAGATCAGTGCACAATACTTTGTTTGTGGTTCCCCTGGCCCCCACGGCTGTGGATTTTGTTCGGAGTTACCCACACAACCAGCTCCTGTACAATGTGCCTCAAAAGGCTTCATGAGTAGAACCACCTAGCAGGTAGGAGAGGGGGCAGACACTGCAATTTTGCTCTATTTAATTCATTCAATGCTCCAAAGTGCAAAGATGTAATACTAATACTACTACTAATAATATCAAGTACATAATATATATTTAAGTATTAGTAAAAAAAAGGTAAGTTCTTATATAGTGCAGAATCCAGTCCTCAGGACTGCTCAAAGCGCTTTACACTTTACTCCCTGGCAGACCTGTTCAATCGAACACCATCTCGACTTCTCTGGGAAGCATCCAGCCACGCTGCAATTAATGCGTGAAGACTATTCGTTCACAAATATCCACCACTGTCTATACCAGGTACTCATTCATACAGCTGCTTGAATTTGAGCAACGTATAGTGAACGAACTTGCCCAAGGTTCGACACCGCTGCACAGGATTCGAACCCGGGTTTTCTCGGTTGAGAGTCCGAAGCTCTAGCCACTGGACCACGGAGCTACACAAGTGTTACATAGATCTGCAATGGCCGGTCACATATTATGTGACTGGCCATTCCAAAAAGAGATGCTTCTAGCTGATGCTCATTACAAGCTACGAGCCAAAACATTACTCCAACTAATTTGTTTTAATGAGTTTCCATCATGAAGCGATCCTGAATAGACTAACCTTTCATGTTTTTTGTTGTGTAAATGGTATAAAATGTTACCCAAATGTGTTTATTTTTATTTTTGTGACATCTAGTGCTGATAATGTTTTAAACTACAGCAAATATTGTGAGAACTGGAGCCAACAGTGAAAATTACAGCAGACAGAGCAAAAAATAACATCAACAAAGTGAAAACCACAGCTGATCAAGTGAAAATCACAGTAAAAATTGTAGAAACCACAGATGACAGTGTGAAAACCACAGCCGATTGAGTGACACTGAAAACATTGCTGTTTTTCTCAAAACCAAGCTTTTAGCATTTTTGTTTTGACATGCCAGAAGCCAACAATGCCTTGGGGTTCTGAGACAGACCAACCATTACACAAACTACTCCTGGAGCAGTGAACTTTCAATGACCAAACAAACGTTTCATGTTTCTAGGCAGAGCTAATTTCTAGAATGATACAACTGCTTTATTTTAAGCTTTACTAAGTTTAAGACAGACTGCCACAGTGAGCAAGGAAGAGTCCAATGACATTTATTCATCTATCATAATAATATTTATTTTGCACCATAGTCATAAGTATTCGCAGTTCTGTCCATAAACATAATAGATGAAAACACATTTTAAAAAAGAATACATAACTTAGATAATCCATACAACCATGTCATCCAAGTGTTTTAATATTAAAAATGCATGTTTACACAATCAGCAGATCATTTGGGCCATTTGGTTATTGATCACTGTGATAATTAATAAATCCAATGCACATAATATTATATCCAATCTTTATTTTGTCTTTACTACGAGGTAAGTACAGATACTTCTCTTCTCTAGCTAGTCCTACTTAACAAAATACACATTCCACCAGCAAACATGAATTGTAATATGATCGGTACATGCCCAAGGTATCACAATTATATATATATATAACATATATATATAAAATACTGCATTAATTTAAGATAATCTTCCAGGTACCTGGCATTTATGATAGAAAACTTTAAATTAAGCAAGCCACATTCCTCAAACACAATGTGCCTGGATGTTATGACAAGAAAGAAACCTTTCAGTGTATCTTACTGGTTGGTTGGTGCAATAACTGTGAGAAAGTACAAATCCACACTTACTTCAGTAGCTACACTGTAACCAATAACACGCCCTCAGTCACTCGTGACGCTGTGGCTATGTAATAATATGTTGTTTATAAATTGTTTTCTTTATCATTTTCCACTCATGTATATTGGCACACACAATGCAGATCCAATGGCCACTGATCAGGCAATCAATTAATGGGGATAAATTGCCAGATGTAAAGCAGTGGTCTAGGGTCTATCAACGACGCAAGACCCACTTGCCTTGTTACATAATTAACTCTCAATACTTACTGCTCAAGCAATCTGAACCATTACAGATGAATACACGGCACTAATAATAACTTCTGCTTGCCCAAATCCCCATGAACCTGAGTTCAAATGTGCAACTAACCAGAATTGGTCTACACGTTTAATATCATCGCCAAGGATTTATGATGAAAGTGCAATTTCAAAAAAGCATGTTTACTTTTTTTGGCAGAATGCCACTTACGTGACTGGTTTTTATTTTACAAAAAATTGTGGTAACCTGGGGCTGGTTTCATGAAGCGGCTAAAAACGTTCTTAACGCTACAGATGATTGTCTTAGTATTTTATGTATACTTCATGAAACCGGCCCCAGACCATTACAACATTATGTAATGGATTGTTTTTCTGGATTTCGCTAATTTATGCGACAACTCTGAGAATTATATCTTTACATGGACCAAAAATGAAGTCAACCAATATTTATTTAAATGCTGAAATGTCATCCTGTTGTTGAAATGTTAGCAGACATTCAGTGCCTACCACAGCTATCATCGTCTGGAACATTATTTAGGTTAGTGAGCAATGTCTTGAAAAATGACATGTTTGTTTTTAAAACTGTTATTGAAACAACCAAATTTGAAATTATCTCAACAAAATGCTGTTCTGGCTTGTAACAATAAGAAACAAGTCTAATGTACAACTGTTAAAGACACAAGCACAGTTCTAAGGTAATGGCCACTGGCCAATCTACATATGCCTCTTGTCTGAGGTTATAATTATCCGGGGTCATAGTCTCACGTTTAAGAATGGATTGTTTCCATGTAACGTCCTTGGTGTGTAACTCTAGTTTTTGTGCCTGGATTATCTTTTAATTTAAGGCAGGACATGGGTCTGAAATGGGTAATTATTTTTAACTGTATGTCATATGTTAAAAACTAACTACTTATTTTATTCTGACCAAATTAAAATTTATGTATATATGTAAAGAAAGTCAATTATTATATAATAAGCCATTTTCATGTGCAGGTCCCACTCTCTGGAACTCTCTTCCACTAGAGCTAAGAAGCCAACGTGACTCTGGACGGTTTAGGAGAGACCTGAAAACTTTTCTCTTTAATCAGGCTTTTTTGTAATATATTGTATTTTTAAATACATACATATACATCTTAATGTTATATATGGCCTACATAATAATCGAAATGTGTAGTTGTGTTAGCATATGTAACCCATGTATTGTAATATTATAACAACGTGTATTCTTACATCATGTTTTAGTTTGTAAACACCCCTGAATCAGCTTTGTACAGATATGTGGTGTATAAATAAATTTGATTTGATTTGATTTGCATATTTGTTACCATGGTAACCAGTTAATTTTACGTCTATTCAAAGTCTCAAGGGCCCTTCTCAAAACCACATCACTAGATAGTGTAACAATTGTGTATTTTGGGGGCCCCTGAGGTGCCCTTAGAATGATTCAATCAAATGCAGAGTTCTTGTGTATAGTGGCACTACCACATGAAATGTCTGCAAAATTAGAGAAAAAGATACTAAAGAGTTTTTGAAAAAACAGGGCCAGGCTGTGTCAGCCTTCTTCTCATGTGTTGTAGAGGTACCACAATGAGAAAACTTGTCTCCTTTGTTATTTGCTATTTACTTGAATGATTTTGAACACTGTTAGTCATAATTATAAGGGACTTGACATGGCAGCTGGTGAAATTTACAACAACCTTAGTGATGATGATGTAGACATTTTCTTGAAAATGTATGTTCTACTATATGCTGATGATACTAGAATGATTCAATCAAATACAGATTTCTTGTGTATAGCGGAACTATGTCAACTCTTCTAATGGTTGACATTTGGTTGTTTCAGATGTCAACTATATTGTGAATCTGTAATTATTAGTCTATATTGATACGATTGATTTACACAGTACCATGTCTACATAAGGTATGGCAAGTGTAAACAGAACAGTAGAATGCATTTGATATCAATAAAGTGTAGGATATTTCACTCTATAGTTGTCCAGAATATTAATTCTCTATGTTTGTCACATACAGGTGACAATACATCTTTAACCAATAGACAGCACAGCAACACCATTTTATAATAATTAAATGAACATCAAATTAAATATAACTTGCAATTATATAAAATCAATAGTTTTGAACTGTTCAGATTGACAGGGGTATAATGCCTTGTCTCTGCCTGTGACCAATTAAAGATTAGTCAAGGTCTCAATGGAACTGGTTTGGCTCCAGAGTGGGGTGGGGGTGAGGAGTCCATTACACAAGATACTGGCACTCTGCCAAACTGAATTAGCAAGCTGAAGCAGATACAAGCAAAATGTTACCATTTAGCTTTTTTGGGAGGCCCTGAGGTGCCCTTAGAATGATTCAATCAAATACAAATTTCTTGTGACACTACCTTAAGATACGTCTATGCAAAATTAGAAAAAAAAGTTGCTGAACAGTTTTTGAAAAAATAGGCAAAATGTTACATTTTTACCAGTTTTGGGGTCCTTAGAGGCCCTAGGGAGCCTTACAACGATTAAATCAAATACAGATTTCTCGTGCATAGTGGCAGTGAACTAAGACATGTCTATGCAAAATTACAGAAAAAGTTGCTGAACGGTTTATGAGATACGGCAGCTAACAGCGGACGGCGGATGCAGAGTGATGGCAATAGTCCATTGGACCTTTAACCCAAAGGACTAAAAACTGCTCAGAATTACATCCTAACAAACCTCCGGCACGAATACTCCAAGAAACCGTCTTCTGTGTCTGCGTGAATGTAGCGCCATCTGGAGGATTTTTCGCTAGTGTATTTAATACAATGAATACTTCATACCTCAACCTGGCGCTTTGCCATAAGCTTATGAAAGCACAATGCTCCACACTGCCTGCTGTAGTACAGAGTGCTATGTGACTAACACACCACTATTACATAACAGTATTGCACTGAAACGTCTCCCAGAAACACAGATGCACAAATCTAATGATCCACACAGACCGGTTGTACCAACACAAGAGGCAAGACATGAAACAGCACTTCTGTGACACCGCTAAACACAATCAAAAGTCACATTTGAGTTGGAAGTTTTCCACTGTACACAAATACCAGTCGTTGGACCACGTGTGAGTGCACAGGCCAGGAACATCTCAACAAGTTTCCTATCACCATTTCACAGCGTGTCATGGCTGCTGTAACTTGGCACCCTTCGCCCCTTGACCAGTACATCGGCAGTTAGCAGGTCGACCAATCCAGCAACAAAACCGCAAGACAACCGATCAGCACTGTACCCCTTCCCCTATCTCCTCCTTTTTAAAGTTTATAAATAGATGCCACGCCAGCAAGGGGAGGCTATTTACCGTGGCATAGGGGTGTTTTACTTCCACCCAATATAGGACTAGGCAGGTGATGTCTACATTTCTTGGTGGCCAGAAAAATTTGAGTTTTCAGTTGGTCAAGCGCTGGTTCATGCCAGGTCAATTAAAATCTCTTGTGAAATACTTTCATTATTCATATACCGTAGAATGTCGCTTTATGGTTACCTCGGTAATACGCCACCTTGCAATTAAGACCAAATTATTTTTGTAACAGAAACGTATAGGAAAGTAGTCCTCCTAATACGGTCATCTCGCTATTCAGGTCACTTTTTCTCAGTCCCACGGGTGACTTTAACAGTGAAGTTCCACTGTATATATAAATGGCTTAAATGTTCTTTTTGTTGAAATGGCAGTTGTTGCGCGGTTGGAATCAAGTATATTTGATCAAGTAAAATTCCAAGTAAAGTATGCTATGTCAAATACAAGCACTACGTCATTTAAAATATGAACATGTCAAGTACAAATTTGGGACTATCACAGGGTGACCTTAATTGCGAGTTGACTGTATTACCAAGGTGACCATAAAGCAAGATTCGACTGTATTATTTTGTATTCTAATTCACAATTTATGTAATTGAAATGTACTTAATATTTTGACAACTGTAATTTTAAAAGGTTCCAAGTACTTGTCATTTCAAAAACCCAAACTACAAGTACAAGTTAAAGTACTAAGAAAATGTACTTTTAAAGTACAAGTCTCAGTACAACTAGGTACTTGACACCAACCCTGGCTTGAACAGAAAACAAATATCTCAACATTGACCCTGGAGACTTCACAACGATGACTGCTGCAGTGGACGTAGTGATGTAGGGCAGTGGTTCCCAAACTTTTTTCTCCGCGTACCCCCTGAGCCCTGAGACGATCAACGGCGTACCCCACCAATGTAATATAGAATTATAGACCAAACAACTTTCAACATTGATGACACATCATTTTATTAACATGGTAGTCAGAGCAATACCTAATGTGAGGGATGAGCTTGTCTGCTCTTAACCAAGTCTTCGAGTCGAGGAACAGTTTTGGATGGGCACACACGCAGGTCAGCCTTCACACACAGTCTCAGATAGGCACACACGCAGGTCAGCCTTCACACACAGTCTTGGATAGGCACACACGCAGGTCAGCCTTCACACAGTCTTAGATAGGCACACACACAGGTCAGCCTTCACACAGTCTTAGATAGGCACACACGCAGGTCAGCCTTCACACAGTCTTGGATAGGCACACACGCAGGTCAGCCTTCACACACAGTCTTGGATAGGCACACACGCAGGTCAGCCTTCACACACAGTCTTGGATAGGCACACACGCAGGTCACCCTTCACACACAGTCTTGGATAGGCACACACGCAGGTCAGCCTTCACACACAATCTTGGATACGCACACACTCAGGTCAGCCTTCACACACAGTCTTGGATAGGCACACACGCAGGTCAGCCTTCACACACAGTCTTGGATAGACACACACGCAGGTCAGCCTTCACACACAGTCTTGGATAGGCACACACGCAGGTCAGCCTTCACACACAGTCTTGGATAGGCACACACGCAGGTCAGCCTTCACACACAGTCTTGGATAGACACACACGCAGGTCAGCCTTCACACACAGTCTTGGATAGGCACACACGCAGGTCAGCCTTCACACACAGTCTTGGATAAACACACACGCAGGTCAGCCTTCACACACAGTCTTGGATAGGCACACACTCAGGTCAGCCTTCACACACAGTCTTGGATAGGCACACACGCAGGTCACCCTTCACACACAGTCTTGGATAGGCACACACGCAGGTCAGCCTTCACACACAATCTTGGATACGCACACACTCAGGTCAGCCTTCACACACAGTCTTGGATAGGCACACACGCAGGTCAGCCTTCACACAGTCTTAGATAGGCACACACCAGTCTTGGATAGGCACACACGCAGGTCAGCCTTCACACAATCTTGGATAGGCACACACGCAGGTCAGCCTTCGCACACAGTCTTGGATACGCACACACGCAGGTCAGCCTTCACACACAGTCTTGGATAGGCACACACACAGGTCAGCCTTCACACAGTCTTGGATAGCCACACACGCAGGTCAGCCTTCACACACAGTCTTGGATAGGCACACACACAGGTCAGCCTTCACACACAGTCTTGGATAGGCACACACACAGGTCAGCCTTCACACACAGTCTTGGATAGGCACACACGCAGGTCAGCCTTCATACACAGTCTTTGATAGGCACACACGCAGGTCAGCCTTCACACACAATCTTGGATAGGCACACATGCAGGTCAGCCTTCACACAATCTTGGATAGCACACACGCATGTCAGCCTTCACACACGCAGGTCAGCCTTCACACACAGTCTTGGATAGGCACACACGCAGGTCAGCCTTCACACACAGTCTTGGATAGGCACACACGCAGGTCAGCCTTCACACACAGTCTTGGATAGGCACACACACAGGTCAGCCTTCACACACAGTCTTGGATAGGCACACACTCAGGTCAGCCTTCACACACAGTCTTGGATAGGCACACACGCAGGTCAGCCTTCACACACAGTCTTGGATAGGCACACACGCAGGTCAGCCTTCGCACACAGTCTTGGATAGGCACACACGCAGGTCAGCCTTCACACACAGTCTTGGATAGGCACACACGCAGGTCAGCCTTCACACAATCTTGGATAGGCACACACGCAGGTCAACCTTCGCACACAGTCTTGGATACGCACACACGCAGGTCAGCCTTCACACACAGTCTTGGATAGGCACACATGCAGGTCAGCCTTCACACAATCTTGGATAGCCACACACGCAGGTCAGCCTTCACACACAGTCTTGGATAGGCACACACACAGGTCAGCCTTCACACACAGTCTTGGATAGGCGCACACACAGGTCAGCCTTCACACAGTCTTGGATAGGCACACACGCAGGTCAGCCTTCATACACAGTCTTTGATAGGCACACACGCAGGTCAGCCTTCACACACAATCTTGGATAGGCACACACACAGGTCAGCCTTCACACAGTCTTGGATAGGCACACACGCAGGTCAGCCTTCACACACAGTCTTTGATAGGCACACACGCAGGTCAGCCTTCACACACAATCTTGGATAGGCACACATGCATGTCAGCCTTCACACAATCTTGGATAGCACACACGCATGTCAGCCTTCACACACGCAGGTCAGCCTTCACACACAGTCTTGGATAGGCACACACGCAGGTCAGCCTTCACATACAGGCACACACGCAGGTCAGCCTTCACACACGCAGGTCAGCCTTCACACACAGTCTTGGATAGGCACACACGCAGGTCAGCCTTCACACATAGTCGGGCGCGCAATTTGTTCTTCATTGCGAACAGCGCAGAAAATCCTTGCTCACAAAGATAAGTTTATGGAAACATCAGCAATGCCCTCAAGGGAACATTGGCCACAGTTGGGTATGACACACTCATCTTTGACCAGAACTTAGTCAAAGGGAAATCTTCAAATGCATCACGGGCGGTGGAGTCATTCACGAACTCCAAAAAGTCCTCTTGCACACCACTTGGTAGAGATTGCACGTCCACGTTAACGGGTTTCTGAGCAATTTTGCGTCATGCTCACTCAGATCTGGAAAGTAGGTTTTGAATTCCTCCTGGATTGAACACAGGTGTGCCTGAACAAGTTTCTCGATGTTTCGTTTCTCACTTTCGCCGGTATCTAGCGCAGCTCTGACATTATCAAACATGTCAACGTTTCCGTTCTTTACGTTGCTTTCCCATAGCTCTAGCTTCATGGTGAATGCACGTACCTTGTCTATGAAATCGATCATCATGGTAAACCGCCTTTGAAGTGATTTGTTCAGGCGGGAGAAGATGTCATTCAAGTACGCCATTTTCAAGAGCCCGTCTTTGTCCGACAGTTTCTCGATGAATCTTCGAGACTGCGCCTTGCCAAAGTAGTAAAAGAACTCGGCGATCTCCTCCTCTAGCGCCATCACCCTGGATATCACGTTCCCCTGTGACAACCAGTGGACCTCCATGTGGAATAGTAACATCTCGTGATCCACACCGAGCTCCTGACACATGAGGCGGAAGAGTTTTCAGGGTGCTGGACTTGATGGCATTTACCATCTTGACTACATTGTCAAGAACTTATCTTAGCTCTGGCGGAAGCGTTTTGGATGCGAGCACATATCGATGGATCATACAGTGAAGACACTTTGACCTAGGATTCAATGCCTTCACACGGGCTAGAAATCCCGAACGATTGCCAAGCATGGCCAGAGCTCCGTCAGTTGTGCATGTGCTTACGTTGTCCCACGAGTCCTTTGGCTTCAAAAAACGCTGAAACCTCACGAAATACGTCCTCTCCCTTCGTGGTGGATTCCAACCGATGGCAAAAACAGGAATTCTTCCTTGAAGACCCCATCTTGTACGTAGCATGCAAAGACGAGCAGCTGGGTGCAGTTAGCCATGTCTAATCAATAATCAAATGTTGATTCGTCGAGCTGAATTGTGAACTGACTCACAGATGCCCCCCCGTATCTCAGCAACCACCTGCTAGGCTACTAGTAACTAGTATAGGCTACTAGTAACTAGTATAGGTTACTAGTAACTAGTATAGATTACTAGTAACTAGTATAAGCAGCTAGTAACTAGAAAGACTTTTAATTTTTTTAAATCGCGTTTCCGTAAATATGTGGGAAAACAACAACGTAAGTGCCATTTTCAAAAAACAATTTGTTAACGGGCCTCAGGAGCAATTATTATTTGACTGGATAATGTTTATCGGTGTTTTTATAAACTACGCGAAATGGCAGACTATTATATGTTTAAAGATATGATTAATTCATATACGTTTCAAGATACGATTGGATCATTATGCAAGGAAAAGGGGGATTGTGTTGGCATATTTATTATGCTTTACTAAAACATAGTTCAGTTTAGAAGACGAAGATGGTTTACCTAATTGGCGTGAAGTCAATGGCAGACGGTATAATACAGTGCCGTGATAATAAGCACTTAGGCATTACCAGTTGCACCAAGGTGAAATGATTGTAACTAATTTTCTAATTACTTCCGATGTCTCTTAACTGTGTAAAATGGTGAGCAGTTCGAAAATAGCGCACACTCACACACACACACACACACACACACACACACACACACACGCACACAAACAACGTGACAAAATCCTTAGTTTCAGCCAACCCTTCGCGTACCCCCTAGAAAACCTCTTGCGTACCCACGGGGGTACGTGTACGGGTCATTCCGTGTCAAAGCAATCACTTTTAGGCCATTTTTGCATGACCCGACTCCATTTTTGTTGAAATTTAGCACAGTTGTTGGCTCACATAAGAACATAAAAACCACAGATTATAAAAAATCTAGGTCAAGTATTACTGAAGATATAGGTCACTGAACACATACTGGCTGTTACATTAACGTCCATAACTCTGCTTCTAATAAAGGTAGAAAAGAAAGTAAGATATCATAGGAAAGCCAGTAAATAGGTGCACATTTACATTGCAAAATTACACTTTTCATATAAATAAAAAAGTATAATTAATCATAATATGACCTTTGAACTCCAATACCAAAAAAATGTATCCTCCGATTTTTTATTTTTTTTAATTCTACAGCATACTACGTCATTGCTCATGAGTCCCTGAAAATATTAGGATGGGCAAATAATAATGTTCAGAGATACAGTAAATTTAGTACAGCCGGGTGACCTATTTTTTGGTCTGCAGATCAGTCGATACCACACTGAATGTCAGCGTAACCTTTTCAGATGTCACTTTGTTACGAATAAAACTATGAGGTTTGGGGTGAAGGAAAATAATTGGAATAACATTTGTTACATACGCAAGCCTCCAGTATCCATCATAGATGGCTTTCAGATATCCTTTGGCGTCTGCCAGAATGAGGCCAACACACTGTGCTGTGACAAGTTCACAACCTCTTCTCTTCATTGAAGATATAGAATATGGTGCTACTTCCAAGTGATTCAATGTTTATGCCTTAAAGAATAGTACCTTCTGTGTTCTTGCTATTACTTTAGTTGTTTACAAACAGCTTGCAAGAAGAGTTGCTTATTCATAACTCTTCTGTGGTTGAAAATACCTTCCAAAGTGCAGAATTTGATAGCAGGGATAAATAGACTGACGTGAACTGACAGGACTATATTGGTGTAGTGGTGTAATGTTCATATAATTATGGTCTTTGTAGACTGGCTTTTGCATCAAGTCTGTTGACCATTCCATTCCACCCACATCATCACATATGCCCTTCCTGTGTTATGTTGCATAAAAGTACCACTTCGCATATTTCCCCAAATCCTGCTAGTGGCGGTAGAGGTTCAGAAAGTGTTCGCAGTTCGTATGCTAACTAGCACAACCATCAGGAAAGTTGATGTTTCTTTGCCCAGCTGTACATTTGGCAGTGACAAAAATTATGCTGTGTTTTGGAAGAGGTGTACAACAATGGTGTCGCGTATGTTGGAGTCAGAAATGACAACATAACTGTGACACACAATCATTTCCTACTTCAAGATTGAAGCAATACAATTGGTGTGCACAGTGTTGCCTGTGCACAGTGTTGCCTGTGCACAGTGTTGCCTGTGCACAGTGTTGCCTGTGCACAGTGTTGCCTGTACACAGTGTTGCCTGTGCAAAGTATTGCCTGTGCACAGTGTTGCCTGTGCACAGTGTTGCCTGTACACAGTGTTGCCTGTGCAAAGTGTTGCCTGTACACAGTGTTGCCTGTGCAGTGTTGCCTGTGCACAGTGTTGCCTGTGCACAGTGTTGCCTGTGCACAGTGTTGCCTGTACACAGTGTTGCCTGTGCAAAGTATTGCCTGTGCACAGTGTTGCCTGTGCACAGTGTTGCCTGTGCACAGTGTTGCCTGTGCACAGTGTTGCCTGTGCACAGTGTTGCCTGTGCACAGTGTTGCCTGTGCACAGTGTTGCCTGTGCACAGTGTTGCCTGTGCACAGTGTTGCCTGTATACCGTGTTGCCTGTGCACAGTGTTGCCTGTGCACAGTGTTGCCTGTGCACAGTGTTGCCTGTGACATACCAGCCATAAATTAAAAATGCAACAATTAAGGGTACATATAAAATTATAAAATAATTATGCAAATATTTGCACATACACACAAATGCACGTGACAGCTCCCCATCTAGGTGACATTTGTTGTATGTAAATTTGGGCAGTTTTTACACAATTTCCGTTACATAAAACATCCATAACTAACTAATCAGTGGACAGTTTAGGTCGGCTGGCTTGGAACAATCACAGAAACCATGCATAAGATGAACAGTTGATTAACATCCATCAAACATGGGGTATTAACCCCAAGAACAGTAAAAATTGTTAACCAAAATTGGAATTTAAAAAAAACCTTTTCTTCCAGAGATCATAGATAATCCCATGAAAGTTTGACATCTGAGATACAAACCATCTCTAGGAGGAAAACATTTTAACACACCCAAATGTACTTACAGTCTTACATACGTTAGCTCAATGCATGATAATTAGATGGATACATTTGTAATGTTGTTTTGTGATATGTCCCCGTGGATGAGGTCAAATATGCCTTCATAGATAACAAATAAATATATTATAACCTAAGTTTATACAATTAATGGTATGTGTACATGATCAAACACAAATATTTCATACAGTCTTTAGAATCAAATATGAAGTCAACAGGGTTAAATATGTATATGTTTGACCACAACAACATTAGGCACTTGAAGCATTACAAGAAATGACATTTAACTCTTACACTTACAGGTGTAGAATCATAGTTTAATCTAAGAGGTAGGCCCTTGGATCTATTGGATATAACTACTGTTCATGTACCCAATACATCAACAGCTGACCAAACATCAATGCTGAAGTTCTTCGTTCAATGGCATATCTGAGCTTGAAAAGTAGCAGGAAGGTGACCATATTCTTTGTACACCACAATGTCCACGCCCAGTTACATTCTTACACTCTGTTTTGTATCACTCTATAAATCTATATCATCCCTGGTGCTTGTGCCTTATCGGGGTGGGATTGCTTGCGTGTTCTGTAGATCCCCAGAGCTATGCCGAAGGGAGCCTTCTGCTCCTGGCAGGTTCAACCAAGCCGGACAAATCATGGGGGAGGGGCCAAACAAATCAATCACCCTGGTCTTCCAGGTTGGGGATTTAGCACATGGCTAACAACTTGGTCTTGTACAAGAAAATTATCGTTACGGAAATAACGATGAAGATAACTTTCACAACTGTGTATGACAGCCTTCTAGAGTCAACGACTCATATGACTGCCTGTGGTGAAAGCCAAAAGGAAACTACAGACACGATTATGGGAGTGCTGAGTGCAGAAACGATGACAGGCGCAGATAACCAAGAACAATATACAGAAGAACATCATTGAGGTCAAAAGACGTGTGCAAAATAACCAAGATCATTAGTGGGAAATGTTGTACCACTTCCAATACCCAAATTAAAGACAAGCAAGGAAATCTTCTCACAACAGAGAAAGAGCAAGAAACTCGATGGACAGAACCAGAAGAGGAAGCTATTTTAGAAGAAGAAGATCTGGAGATAAATACAGATGCTCCCCAGAGAGCAGAAATCATTGCAGCCATCAGGACATTAAAGAATAGAAAGTCACCTGGGCATGATAACCTCAATGCTGAACTGTTCAAAGCAGACCCAGAGGTTGCAGCTAACATCCTGGAACCCTTGTTCACAATCACAGTCATCTGGGAACGGGAGCAGGTACCAACAGAATGGACCAAGATCATCATGCAGCAGATCACAGAGGCTATAGATGAAACACTACGGAAGGAACAGGCTGGGTTTCGCAGAGGAAGGGGATGCACTGACCAGATTCTGACCAGCAATGTTGGAACCAGTAATCTTTATTTTGAGGTTAAGATAGGTGTGAGACAGGACTGTGTTATGACAGCTGTCCTTTTCAATGTCTTCATGTACCAAGAGGGCTTCACTGGACTCCCTTTTCTGCACTAGAGGATCTAGACTTTGCCGATGACCTTGCTCTCCTGCCCTACACTCACAAACACATCCAGGAGAAGACAACCCGCCTTAGCAGATTTGGCCATCAGGTTGGTTTGCGAATCAGCCAGAAGAAAACGAAATTCATAACCCTGAATGTTAACATGCCAGCCTCAGTGAAGATGGACAACACTGACCTTTCCAGCACTGAAACATTGACTTAGCCTGGAAGTGTCATTAGCCAAGATGGAGTAGCTGGCATAGACATCCGCAACAGACTAAACAAGGCACGGAATGCCTTCATGAGCCTACTTGCAGTTTGGCGATCAGCACCGTACATCACAAAGACAAAACTCAGAATTTTCCAGAATTGTGTGCTGTCAACATTGCTGTATGGGGCAGAGTGCTGGAGAATGATGGAGCAGGACCTATCAAGACTGTCTACCTTCCACATGACCTGCCTCAGAAAAATCCCCAGAATCTTCTTGCCAAGAACCATATCCAACCAGGAGTTGCTTGGCCAGTGCCAGCAAGAGGACATGCCCATCTTCTTTTATAAGAAGATGCTGGAGGTGGAGTGGACATGTTCTTTGCATGGATGCAGATGCCATCACAAAAACAGCTGTCTGGTGGACACCAGAAGGGAAGGGAAGCGAAAACGTGGGTGCCCAAAAGCAACATGGAGGAGAACAGTGGAGGAGGAGCTGAGGGAATTGAACCACAGCTGGGGCACCATACAGCGAATGGCCGGAGATAGACAGTCGCTGCCCTAAACGCCAGGGGGTATAATAGGAAGTAAGCAACTTTAAATCTATAAATATAACGTACACAATCTAGAATATAATTATGAGCCAACTTCATTCAACAAAGACTAGCTGTCATAACTCCTCCAAAACTTTACATAACTGAAATAAACTACCATCAATCACTGTCGACATACCAGATTTCAACAACCTTGAGCAAGTCTTGAAGACATGAGAAAATCGGGGAAGATGAAAGATGGAGAAAGGCGGCTGCTGGTAGGAAACTATGGAAAGATAAAATCAGAACAAGTGGTTCAACAATATTGTTTCTGACCCTCATCCCTGTACAGCAGGGAACTAGGGAAAAGAACAGGCTACACAACCAGTAAGACAAACTCACAAGGTACTATAAATATCACATAGCAGCATCAAATTCAAACAAATGTACAAATTGTTATCTGGCTCAGTAAACTTTAAAGAGTCATGAATAATATCACGGAAACAGAGACGTATATACTATATAACATATATATATATAATGGCATACTACTGGAAATTTTGTAATTTTTGAATTAAATTACATGAGTATTTGTTTTGGTAATCATAAATAAGACATCAACATGTTTGTCATGTCACTTGGAAAATTATCGTTCTTGGTCTTGGAAGTTTGGACTTTTGCAACAATGATTTGAAGCTGCTAATTGCAAAGCAGATTTAAAATAAATGGCTACAAAACAGTAGGCCTACGAACATAAATACAGTAACTACAGTGTGTAATGTCATTACTGGCGCTGGAGGATCGCAATGCAATCAAGCGTATCAACTCAAAACAATGTCAATGAGTTACCGAAGGTGTGAACCGTGAAATGACTATCATTGAGTAAGTGACATGTCACATTGCTCTACACTACACTAGTCTACAGTCTAGATTAGGTCTAGGACTAGGGCTAGGCTGCATCTCATATCTGTTGACTGTTTACCTGGTTTGTAGTAACATGTTCCAACGAGTACGGCTGAAATTGTGGCAAAAAGCAGCGTATCTTGTGTTGTTCCGCTCATCGTAGCATCAAGTGATAGATGTCATAATTCGATTAATTTGCTCAAAACAACAACACCACGTCTACATTCTGACATTTTGCCGGAAGTTTAGATGGCTTACGATATTCACAATATTCTGTAGGTGACAGGGTTTTGTTCACAATATTTACAGAGATTATCGAAATCGCAACAACATTGCTTTGACACCAGTTGTAATGCATATTTGTTTAACAGTTAGAGTGGTGCTGTAAGTAGATCACTTCCTTACATCTAACCGACACCCGATGTTGAATGGGTGTAATTGTTAACTAGCGGTCTAGCCTGCCACCCCTCATCATTATGCTGAGTTCCATTCTATGGCATCCAATAACTGGAGCGTTTGTAAACCACGTGCACTGCGTACCTATAAAAGACCTGAATAGAAGTTCTTCTGCCTCTTTTCCAAACACTTGCGTAGCTTGTTGGTTGTATGGTAAAATATTGCGTCTGTTTACCAGTTCTATAGCAATGGCGCAAACGATTCTCAACGGATGTTTGAACCACCCCAGTGCAGAAGGTGACAACATGGACGCCTTCTTGTTCACATCAGAGTCCGTCGGCGAGGGTCATCCAGGTAGGGAATCCAGGCGAGATTTTTTTCAAAACTTGACTTTGGCATTGCAAATGTGCAACGCACCGTAAAACCTAACGTGTTGAATGAAGCATGGCACGATCCATTGCCAAGCAGCAGTAGTAGTAGTACTAGTAGTAGTAAACGGACGCTGTAAAACGTGCCCTATTGTTGTTGTCTTTCTGAAGTCTACTATTCGTGGAGCAGCGTATGCATCATCTGGCGACTTGTTGAATTGATGACATCAAGTGACAGTAGCCGAGTAGGAGTAGCGTGACAGGAATCCATATGAAACTCGACTAGTGTAAACACTGTTATTTTTTTATTATCATCACTTCTGTTTATTTTGTTAGTGCCATAAATATGTAATTTGCATGCACAGAATATTATAATTGTACATAAACACACCAAATGTACCCATCTGAAAGTCTAACAACTGAAACTACAATCGTTGTATTACCGACGTCAGAGAGGCGACCTTATTGAAACGTACAAAATACTTAACGGAATCGACAAAGTTGAAGCTCATCAATTCTTCCAGGAGAGGGACAGTACAGCAACACGAGGACACACGAGAAAGCTTTTCAAGCAAAGAACAAGACTGCTGGCCAGACAGAATTACTTCTCAGTTAGAGCCGTGGATCAATGGAACAGGCTCCCACAACATGTGGTAGATGCCAAGACCGTCACACAGTTTAAGGCTAGACTCGACAAGCACTGGAATAGCCTAGGATATGGGCACCAACAAAGGCCAATGGCCTAAATCAGCCCATTAACCTGTAAGTGTAAGTGTAAGTGTAAGTGTCTTGTCGCCGATCGTGTCAATAATATAAACATGCCATTTTCATAAAAAATCTGAAGAAACCTTTGTGAAAGATATCCACATTGTAACTCCTTATCACTTATTTGTCTCATGTTATGCAAATAAATTGTCAGAAAAGTTGGTTTTAGTGAAATACTTAGTTTCCATACGAAACTCAGCGCCACGCAAAAAATTTGGTAACAGCGTTTACCATGCTAGCTGTTATAACCAATGAAAAAGATATGTTGATGCACGTGACGTAATTACCTAGGGAAGTCACACTTAATTATCATTAGTCATACACAGAGATCAGCGGCTAGATCTCGCAAGGTTCAAAGTGACAGATTGTGGTGTGGGTTGAACCATGACGTGGTAAATATATTACAGATACATGAAAATGTCTCTGTTCTCACGTAATCTACTTTATTGTAATGATCAGACATTACAACTTATACACAAGTGATAAGACATTATCTAACAGACAGCATGGGCTGGGATGAAGACTAAAGAGGAATATTACTTGCATTTCTTGGTAAATGTACAAATGAATACTTTTCCACTTCTTGGACTTAGTACTCACATTTCTCAGTATTTACATACTTACATTCCAGTACTTCTAGATCTACTTGTACTTAAGCTGCCGTACATATGTAACAACCATTATACCTATCCTTAGGATGATTCTAATCACATGATGACATGGTTCCACAACACAAGATACCGTACAGCTATTTATATGGCCTAATCTAGACGTGATCTCACCGTCGTTATGTACAAGGGCATGAATGCGATTCACAAGAAACCATAGATATGCCAGTTTAGTGCCGGTCTGGCTGCCATAACAGTTAAATTGAAATTGGTTACAGATAAAACGGTTTCATGTTTACAATGAGCTGCTACTACCATTATGAGTGGATTGGAATTGTGCCTTTTTATGGGTTTGGTGTTAATTCACGTCTATATTTGTTTTCCAAAGTCAATATTTGTAATGGCTTCTAAGAAGACTTTTTATTTCAAGTTATTACGTAATATTAAACAAAATTAAAATCATACATGTATGTGGATATTTTGGGATTTAGTTTTTCATTTCTGTCATAGGAATCACATAAAAAACAGCTGCCTATGTTATAATTTGTGTGTAAATACTATTTTCGGAAACACTCTTGACTGACTCAAGTATACCTTCTTAATCATCAATTGATTGCGATTTGAATGTATTCTAAGACATTAACCTTTTTGACTTTTGGTTCATTTTGTGTGGAATGATTCTGAGTGACCCATGTAGACAACTTAACAGTTTGGATTGGTAAATATTTTGGGAAAGGTAAGCAGTTTTATTTTTAAAGAATCTCAAAACCGAAAAAAAGTCCTCAAAACCTAAATTCTTTCTTTTGCTTGTATGGTACAACACAAATGCTATTTGGGCCTAAAAGGTGGTGTAGAATGCAGTATTTTGTATGTATTTTATGACATCACATGCCTCAAAGTAGTTAAATGGTGGAGAGAACACAATGAGATTTAAAATGTAGACAAATATTTAGGCCTAGTAATAATACTATAACGGTGACATCAAGGTGTACTTGGGTTCTACACAACTTTTTTTTAACAAGATTCCCATCCTAAGCTACAGGCTCCAGGTAGCATGTTGACTAGGAAGCTTTATACATATCGAGAGACCAACGATTAACCTATTTATGTTAATATTAAATCTTGTTTTACATTAAAAGAAAAGACGGACAATGTATAATTATCATATTAATTATTATTAATATTATGATACCAACATATGAGCGCACAAGGAAACAACATTCATGTGTTTCAACTTGGAGCTGGATTAATCCTGGCGATTTATTTATGCATGGATTTAATTTCCACCCTATTGGTAGGAGAATGACTGCCCTCACAGCGGTGTCTACAGATAGCAGTGTTAGTACACTCAGATATACAGAGTCATATGTTGTATATTGAATCAACATTGGTTTGTTTAACAAATTAACACAGGTAATTTAACCCTCTCAAGGCCAGATTAATGCAAATATGTGCCTGTTATTGAATCCTATTAAATCGAGAGAATGTGCTGTGAGTGAATCATGTGATATACTTGGGTTGCATGAAATTGATGAATGCAAATAAATAAATAATTTTTGATCCGATTCAAGTAACATTTTCACTATATCTGAAGAACTAATTCCTGGTGTAACTAGCCAAGTATGTGACCTATATGTCAATTTATTACCCAACTATGAATTGCTAAAGTTTGGCAAAAATAAAATACTTAAATAATTTTCAACAATTCATTTTTTTAAATATTTTTCATTAATAATTAGCGGTTACATGCTGCGTATGAAATGTTCATAAATTACTATGCTACAGAATGGAAAACTAACTAAATGTCTATGGTAAATAAAACTGAAATAATTTCAGTTTTTCAGAGAGCATGTATTTTCAAGATTTTATACAAAAAGGCGTTCTTTGTGATCATAGCCGTCATCCCGTCTGAACTATTAAGTTGGTGTTATATTTAAAATGCGTAATCATAGTACAAAACATTCCCCTTCGATGGCTGCGTTCGTTATAAACTCGATTCGAAAATCCCATCAAAGTCCGAATTACTGGAGTTCGACATAATGACAATGTCGAGAATTACAACAAAGCTAAAAAAACACCACCCGCTTCGTTGCGCGGCGCATTAATACTTCTTTACAACAAAATAGACCGCTCAAAAGTTAGCATTTAATTGTAGAAATCGCCTATGGACGCGTGGTTTGGAATAATTCCTGGGTGCTTCCATGTTTATGCCCGCAGCAAATGTTAAACTTTAATCTCATTGGCTGAAAATCACCATTAAAATATTCACTGCGTGGTGTAAAAGAGGGACCGGAAATTGTGTGTCGCTGCGTTCGACTACAAAACCACGTGGTGGTTGGCGCTATTTAGTCACGGAAATCGCCATCATTTCTCACTTTTGATGCTTCCCAGTGAAACTTCAATATTATTATATGCTAACTGCCGAAATAAATTGCCGCTATTGGATGACACTGTTTTGCGGTACCAGTTTAAATGTGCCCCTGTATTCGGGTTGATTCGGGCGTTCTGGCCGTGAGGCATACTCCGGTTGATTCGGGCGTTCTGACCACGAGAGGGTTAACTTATGAGTCAAAACAAATTGATTTAATAGTGTTACATCATATTATAGTCATGTTGTTTCCGTAGTGGTCCACGACACGCTATGATTTGGTCAGAGCATATAGTGCCGTCCCTGCTTTCAGTGCTTTGGTGGCCATGGTCTCTGTTATTAGCACTCAACAAAAACCCTGATATATATATATATATACATTCTATACATATATGTATGTATATGTATAGAATGTGTATACATGTACAGAACTTTTAATGCACATAATGTTTTTTTCTGCTTTTCAGATAAAATCTGTGACCAAATCAGTGATGCTATCCTAGATGCACATTTGAAACAGGACCCCAATTCTAAGGTAGCATGTGGTAAGTATTGCTTAGTGCTCCAAATACTGTCATTACATGTCGTATGTAATGAAGATTTATGCATCCATTAGGGCATTACAGTTTAATACCTTATTACATTGCGTTTTCAAAGGATGCCTTTATCTATCTTTATAAACCTATTTCCACAGATTTAGAAAACGAAAGTGTGCATACTAAACATTGTAGTTATGGTACTTGAAAACATTCATAAAATTGTTTGCATATAATAGGTTTTCCTAGAGGACATTTATGTTTGTAACAGCAAGTTTTTTCCAGTGTGAGTGCATAACGTGTTTAAATGTCAACATTTGACTGGTGAGAAATAGCGTAGCTAATCTGTCTAATGAGTACTGTGAGCTGTCATCATAATGACGTCATTGTTGATGATGCTGACGGTAACGGATTGTTGGAAAACAGATGAATACCTGACTTCAACAAAAGGCCAACTCCTTTTTAGTTTGCAGCAGAAAAAACAACTAAGTATGAATGGGGTTTGTTTCACAAGCTGATCAGCGTATGGAATTATACAGTAAGCAAACCAGCTTGATAGATAAACCTAATTCACAGTAGCAGTATTGTCGGCTTGCCGGATAGAAAATTGTTGTGTGTTTCAGAGACTGCATCAAAGACAGGCATGATCATGTTGCTTGGAGAGATCAGCTCCAAGGCGGTGGTCGACTACCAGAAAGTGGTACGAGACACCATCAAGTACATCGGCTATGATGATTCATCAAAGGGTATGTATCCCTCAACTTTTTTATTTCAATTATTGGAGCATTGCAAAGAACTTTTATCTTTAAAGTTTGGGTAGTTTTTTTGAATTCAGACGCAAGTAGTTTAGGGTAGTTACGTTAAAGTTTCCCAGAGACCGCCACGTTGTCACAGTGGGGAGGTATGCATATTCCTGTCTGTCTGGCAACTAAAGGTGTACGGACCAGACAAAAATTAGTTGTTCTGGGGAATATGGGTCCTCTAGCCTTGGCGGGCATCCTTTCTACAAGATCGTGTCGGAAGTAAATACACCCTTGGTAACAGTAGCACACACTGTACTATTAGCAGACATAAATAATGAATATAATTGAACTGATAACTACATTACATGACATGACATTTATAAAATTAATATGTTATGCTTGAGTGCATCGAAATTGTGGTTTCTTGGCTTTTTTTATTAGAAATAATTTGCATCACACAAAATTGCGTTTCCGAATATTTTGGTTCAATCTTGTCAGAGAACTTCTTTTTTTAAGAGTGTTCATTAATACACTACACTGACATAAATAATTGTTAGTCCGTTCGGGTAAGTGAATGTATAACTTCTCGTTGCAGGCTTTGACTACAAGACATGCAACGTGCTGTCAGCATTGGAGGATCAGTCACCTGATATTGCACAGGGTGTTCACGAAGGTCGTAATGAGGATGACATTGGGGCGGGAGATCAGGGCCTCATGTTCGGCTATGCGACGGACGAGACAGAGGAATGTATGCCACTCACAGTCGTACTGGCGCACAAACTCAACGCAAAGATCGCCGAGCTTCGTCGTAACGGCGGACTGCCATGGGCTAGACCCGACTCTAAGACACAGGTGAATATGTGTATATAATTACACATACATACAATGTCATCCAATCAGTACAGGATGCAGTTACGACTTGTAACTGCAAAGGCATGCGATTTCTTAGGGCAACACTTTTTAGTGTTATGATGCACATGTCTTGTGTCAGTGAAGTTTCGAAAATGTGTTGCTTACTTGAGTTTTCAATTAAAAAATTATGCAGGCTGAATGCTTCCCACAGAAGTCGAGATGGTGTTCAATTGAACAGGTCTACCAGGGGGTGAAGTGTAGACTGCTACTGTAGTGCTTTGAGCCTCGCTATATGAAAACTTAACCTTCATATGAACATAAGTTCACACAAAAACATGCATGCAGGTCAAGATGGTGTCCGATTGAACAGGTCTGCCAGGGAGTGAAGCACAAAATGCACTGAGCTGTCTGAACGACTAAATATCATCCTGTATTACAACTTACCTTTAAGAACTTACATTCCAGAACTTACATTTCATGCTATCGCTAAATTGCCAAGTTTGATGCATGTTTCTGTGATGCAGGTGACGTGCGAGTACAGGATGCAGAAGGGCGTGTGCATCCCCCAGCGCGTACACACTGTTGTCATCTCCATCCAACACTCCGACGACGTCACGCTCGAGAAACTGCGTAAAGACCTCATGGACAAGGTCGTCGCCAAGGTCATTCCTGCCAAGTACCTGGACGAGAGGACCGTCTTTCATATGCAGCCGTCTGGACGCTTCGTCATTGGAGGTCCTCAGGTCAGTAGGGGTCATTGGTCATTATCATTAGCGTGTCGTGGGACAGTTGGCATCATTGGAGGGTCATAGGTCAATTAGTAGACATCATTGGATGGTCGTAGTTATAAAATTCACGGGTTATCTCTTACTCGTAAACTGTACACTCAATTTGAACCTGTTTCCTACTTGGCTTAGGTGTGATCATTCAGAGCAGTTGCGTAACTATTTCATCATGTATTGACATCATCTTGTACCATGGCGTTGTAGGGAGATGCAGGTCTGACGGGGAGGAAGATCATTGTGGACACGTACGGGGGCTGGGGTGCTCATGGCGGGGGCGCTTTCTCCGGCAAAGATTTCTCCAAGGTGGACCGGTCAGCAGCCTACGCTGCACGCTGGGTCGCCAAGTCACTGGTCAGGGCCGGACTCTGCAGACGAGTTCTTGTTCAGGTGTGTGTTACGTTGGCTGCTGATGCTAGACAATGTTTTGATACAGTTTACATTGTTACCTTCGTGGTGGCAACATATCTAGAATGTCACGCACAAGTTATGAAAATTTAGTTCAGGTTTGTAATAACACAAATTGCAAACCATGATAAATTGCTGAAATATATTTATTATCTAAACTGGACAGAAACACTGTTGTTATATACACCATGCTGTTATCATGAGTTATTTGTGGTGTCTGAAATGCAGGGAAAACACAATGATAATAATAAGAATTTCTGTTTTTTTTTACTGAGTAAACTATTGATATTGGCCACATTTCATGATGGGACGTAATGTTCTCAGACCGGTTAACCTTGAATGAATGAGTTTATTTCATAATATATGAAACATTACTCGTATCGACTGAATATAAACAAAAGTGAAATAGGGAAATGGAAGTCTTTTGACTTATATAAATTGTTTCTTCCCCGGTGCAAAAAAAATGTGTAATAATGAAAGATTGACGCTGGTAGAGTTGTTAATACCAAAACTGAGACATGGTGCAATTCAGATAGTTGTGATTTATATCAAGTCCTGTCTACAGCTGTTGAAGCGAGACTGTTGCCATTTGCAGGTGTCATATGCCATTGGTGTAGCCGAGCCTCTCTCCATCTTTGTGAGCAGCTATGGAACGGGAGTCAAGTCAGATGACGAGCTCCTCAAGATTGTCAAAAACAACTTTGACCTACGACCTGGCCGAATTGTTAGGTGAGCGTTGCGTTTTGTGAATCGATGTCAGTGAGGCTATTTTATTATGCATACTGCAAAATTGCCCATCACCTGGATGACTGTTTATGTAGCTCAGAATTATTGCAGCAAACATGCGTAATGTTGTGATCAATCAACAATTGTCTGTTTAACATCTGGTATGAACCATAAAACTGATAAGAGCCAATATAATCCACAGGAATTTTGAAAAGAAAAATCGTTCATCATAAAATCATGGATAAATCTGAAAGTTTGGTGCCCAATATGCAAACTGTCGAGGAGAAAACGTTTAACATGCATACATATGCTAGCTTGATTATAATCGGATGTAGTTATTGAAATCAGTAGTACTTTCACAGTGAAGTTTTGTTCTTCTCTTTGTCCATAAAGACTAGGTGAGGCTGGCATCAATATTGGTCCTCAATTTGTTTTTTATATGTATCAATTTCATATCCACAGAATCCGATTTCATACAGCCAGTTAGCTCTTATGCGAGTACACTGGTTAAGATTATGTTGTTACTCTAATGAGTTTGCAAAATCTAAAAATAGCATGCCGTTACGTATTGGATGGTGGTGGTCTGGTTGTCACTAGGAGGCACCACTATAGTGTACACAATCATTTCAAGCAGATAGCAATTACTGGTTGGTTTTTGCTGCTATTTTTGATCACTCAAAATCTGAAGTACCACCCATAATATTGGCTGCATGGGTGATGGTTTGAACCAGTACGAAACACCTCACATTTTTAGAGACAATGTAAAACTGTAGATTGATTGATGAATCACTAACAGTCGTGTCGCATTGCAGGGACCTGGACTTGAAGCGACCCATTTACCAGAAGACAGCCTGCTACGGCCACTTCGGTCGCCCGGACTTCTCGTGGGAGGAGCCAAAGAAACTGGTGTTCTAAATAGCACAAACCGCTCAACGGGTATCACATGTTATAAGGCTCAAAAAGGGGGACGCAAACAAAGTTTTTATGTAGCTACATATGTTAGTTCGTCGACCGAGAATCGGTCGCCGCACTCTGCCGTTGTTACCGGAAACATCTGTATGGGCAGGGGTGTGGCGTGGATATTTTGTCACACCCTTGGGTGGGCCACAGTAGTCAGGGGTACTGACCGACAGGCACACCACTAGGGTCGATGGGTCCTGCGGCTAGTGTAGTGTTGCCTCTTGGCCAGTTCCACTACTGCTGCAAATGATGCATTTTTGCAGAGTTTACAGGCATAATTTGTCTTGTGTTTATAGAAATTCAGTCGGAAAAGAGCACTTTTCATAAACACTCGGGTTCCACCCGTCCAAATACCAATCTCGTAACAACGGTTGAGCGATGGTGCGGACTAGGTCGCCACAAGATATTTCCATGGGGGAGCTTTAAGCCGTGTTATACATGTAGTTCAGTGTTGTCCGATTTTTAATTGCCTCGTTGTGAGAGTTGTATTTTATCTCTGATGATCGACTACTGGATGTTACAGCAAAATATTATTTTACTTGCACTGGGGAATCTATTTGTGTATGATGTGGGGTGGGGAGGGGTATGGATGGATGAATTATAAGATAATTTTGTATTGTGGGTTCTAGGTGTGGGGAGATTTTTGTGGAATAACCGTTCCCTCTCCAGTTTTATTAGAATGAGAAACTACTCATTTGCAATATATTGTTATAAATTAATAGTCTGCCTATATGTTGTGGTGGCAGGCTTTGCAGAAAAATTCCACTGTATATTATGTTATATTCAAAATAAGAATAAAATATTGTGCTAGCCACATGTATTGCTTTCTTGTAGGAGTAGTTTAGATGGTAGGACTGTTAATTTTTATGTTACAACGTCACAGTAGGACCTCACTTTACGGTCACCTCGATAATACATCCACCTTGCAATTACAGTCACCCTGGGACAGTCCCAAATTATTTTTGTAAAAATAAAATAAATATAGGAAATTAGTCCAGCTAATAAGGTTACCTTGCTATTCAGGTGACTTACCCAGTCCTGAAGGTGACCTTAATAGCAAGGTTCCACTCGTCTATATTTTCCCATTATTGCCACTTGTCATATCTACATTTCTTTCGTCGATACATTCCAAAAATTGATGAGCAAAATCTCATCAATCCAGATTCTGATGACATAATTTTACCAAAACACTTAACTTGACAATTTAGACATTTTGAATGGGTCCTTCCCAAATCACTTCTGGAACTAAAATCTGCTCTGGAGATTCCTACTTCGGTGTCCATGGTATTTTGAAAGTATGGTAAGTTACCTTTCCGAGTCTTACGTTGCTCTGAACGGAGCTTACGACGTCTTCACATCTTCATCAGCGCCACTCTCGGTCGTCATGTGACTAACTCTCACATGACAATACTTCCAGGAAGATCGCAGGAAGGTTGTATCCGGAATCTCTTATGATTTCTGGTCGCCTCACTGATTTTCCTTCTCCAAAAGTTATTTTCTCTGGAGAGCACCTTTGCGTCTTTGGCCGATATGTTGTGGCCCTCATTCACTCTGTGTTCACCTACTGTTGTGAGTGGGCCCCTGGTGTTTCTGTGTTCTTTGAGTTGGGCTCCTAGTGCTCTGCTGGTTTCGACTACATATGTCTAATGACAGTCCAGACATCCTATCTCGTATAGTACCCCACACATGTTGTTCTTGGAGGTTTTGTCCTTGGGGTTCACTATGATGGATCTTATGGTGTTGTAAGGTTTGTGGTACGTCACCACTCCCATGTTCCCGGAAAATGGTGCGATCAATTTCTCTGACAGGTTGCGCACATATGGTAAAGGGATGTTAGGTATTTAGCTGGTCTGTTCTTCTGCACTTGGTGTCTTTTTCTTGGTGATGTTGAACATCCACTCGCTGTAGTTGTTGGCTCTGAGCGCTGCTCTGACATGTGCCCTTGTATTGAAGTCACTGGTTGTCCTTCAATGAGAGGTAATAAAAACAGATGATTAATCACAAAAACTAAAACGTAGTTAGGTGATTGGGCTAATGGGCCCGGTGATCAACCACATTTCAACAAACTCAAATGAAACATCAAAGTTACAGTATCTTCTGACATTTCACCTTGTAGACACATGGAATTAAAATTATCGTAGTTTAGTCTGTTATCCAATTATCATGTTGCTATCCCTTAGCAAAAGTTCTATAGAATATTCTATAATATTTTTGCAGTTTTGGTTTGGTTTTCTATAGAATTCTATACAAATTGATGTGGCCATAAACATGCTATAGATTTCTGTAAAATTCTATAAAATAAAATTCAAATGCTATAAAAAATTTATAAAATACTATATAAAATTTAAATAGACAAGAATTCTGTAGAATGTTTTGCAAAGCACTTCTAGCTAGGCTGCTTTGGGCGACTCGTAGCTGATGTTACATATAACACAAGGAGAATCGTCAATGAACAGAATATAAATGTGATGATGAATGAGCTCAAAGAAACTGAATGAAATTTTAGAAAGTGAAGGTGTAAATGGTATGCATAATACATTTACTGAAAAGTTAACAAAATTATACACTACAACATTAAACAGAGTACTGTTAACAAAAGGCCAAACAAGACGTAGATGATGAATTCTAATGCATGCAAGAAAAAAATAAACTATAAACAGTTCCTGAAGAAAAGATAAATTGCTAATGAAGAAAAATACAAAAAATATAAGAACAAACTGACGGGTATACTACGGTATTATAAAAAACAAAACTTTACAGAACTTCTGGAAAAAACAAAGGAAATATAAAAGAAATATTGAATATTATGAATAGTTTGATTAACACAAAACTAAGGGAACAAAATATCCCTGAATTTAATAACAATGGAGCTAGTCACAGGTGGCAAAATTATTGCTAATCGTTTAAAAAAATTTTTTAATATAGGGCCCTCTGGCAAATAATATTCCAAAAAGCGATGATATGTTTACAAGTTATTTATCTGATGTGGTTGAAGATACTCTGTTTCTAAAACCTGTTACTGAGGAAGAAATCATTAACCTGGTGAATAAAATAAAAAGCAAGAAATCTAAAGATTATGATGATATTGACATGTGCCAAGTTAACTAATACCGTTCCTAGTAAGACCCCTAGTGCATATTTATATATATCATACCTCGTTACAGAAGGGAATTTTCCCAGATGGCATGAAAATTGCTAGAGTTATCCCGTTATTCAAAAATGGCGATATTAATAATTTTACTAATTACACACTTATATTTAAATTATCTCAGTTTAAAAAAATCCTAGAAAAGATCTTCCACAACAGGACGATGACATTAAAGCCAATATAGGTTAGGAAAAATATGTCAACATCATTGGCAATATTGGAACTTGTGGAAGATGTTACTTCTATTGATGATTGTAAATCTACTGTTGATGTCTTTGTTTACCTGAAAAAGGCCTTTGATACGGTGGATCACAACATTCTCATAAAACACTTGAGCATTATGGAATAAGAGGAATAGCTAATATGTGGATCTGTAGTTATCTTAATAACAGAAACCAATATGGGTTTAGAGCATTATGGAATGAGAGGAATAGCTAATACGTGGATCTGTAGTTATCTTAATAACAGAAACCAATATGGGTTTAGAGCATTATGGAATAAGACGAATAGCTAATACGTGGATCTGTAGTTATCTTAATAACAGAAGCCAATATGGGTTTAGAGCATTATGGAATGAGAGGAATAGCTAATACGTGGATCTGTAGTTATCTTAATAACAGAAGCCAATATGGGTTTAGAGCATTATGGAATGAGAGGAATAGCTCATACGTGGATCTGTAGTTATCTTAATAACAGAAGCCAATATGGGTTTAGAGCATTATGGAATGAGAGGAATAGCTAATACGTGGATATGTAGTTATCTTAATAACAGAAGCCAATATGGGTTTAGAGCATTATGGAATGAGAGGAATAGCTAATACATGGATCTGTAGTTATCTTAATAACAGAAGCCAATATGGGTTTAGAGCATTATGGAATGAGAGGAATAGCTAATACATGGATCTGTAGTTATCTTAATAATAGAAGCCAATATGGGTATAGAGCATTATGGAATAAGAGGAATAGTTAATATGTGGATCTGTAGTTATCTTAATAATAGAAGCCAATATGTTTGTATCAATGATACAACTTCAGAATGCATGAATGTTACATGCGGGGTTCCGCAGGGATCTATATTAGGTCCTGCGTTGTTTATCATATATATTAACGATATGCGTAATGTGTCATTGTTAATTAAATCAATTGTCTTTGCTGATGATACTAATTTATTTTACTCAGGTGACAATCTGTCACAAGCGTGTGAAACAGTATAAATAGAATTAGACAAATTATACAGCTGGTTTCAAGTTAATACACTTTAATTCCATAAATGTAGCCAAAACTAATTTTATGATTTTTAGTAATAGACAAAGTGAAAACAACCACTTGGTCAGTATTAATGGTAAGAACTGAAGTGATTGTTCGTTTGTATGCTACGCTAATTCACTCTTCCAGACACCGATTCCACGCATAAGTCAATACACAGTTGTAGGCGATTCACCAACTGGCGGTTTATTACGCGTATGATACAACATAGTTCCTAGCCTAGTTATGAGGTATCACAACATCTCCCTCTGCGGAAAATAATAAAGAAAAAGAGTGTATCAATCAGATTGATGAGATACAAAATGAGATGTCATGTATAACAGTATGACTAAATGACTATACTAATATGGCAATATAGCACGATAAAGTTCGTTGTATACTAGTAATTATGAACTATAATTATTTAATATGACACAGTCTGCTGCTAGTCATCTTGGAACCTCGATGGCTTCCGAATCGTCCGCCCGGATCGTCTGCTCAGGTATTGGCGCATCAACTGTGGTCGTGTCGCCAGTCGTCGGGACTGGCGGCGTCACCTGATGATCGTCCGTGTCGTCATCTCGGAAGGTCACTCGTTGCCGTGCGTGCTCTGCAGGGTCTTTCAGAATGCTCCTAGGTCGATACGTGGCATGTAACTCCCTTAGGTGCAGCCTCGTGCCGTTCGGCGTCTGCACAAAGTATGACCATGGCTCTGCGCACTGCGTCAAGATCTCGCCTGGGCACCACTGGTGAGTCTCTTTGTTAAGAATCCTCACGCGCCGTCCGGCATGCAACGGAGTGAGCTCTGGACCCGCGTGTCGGTCGTGGTCGGTTATCATGCGCTCTCTGCGCTGCTGTAGCTGCTCGTTGTTCAGTTGCTGGTTCTGCTGCATCAGCACCGGATGGTGACTAGGTAGTGTCGTGCGGACAGGTCGGTTGAAGAGGATTTCACTCGGACTGGGCAAGTTGCTGTCTATCGGCGTGCATCGATGTTGTTGTAGCGCGATCAACACGTCATTGCCGGTCTTGGCGCATTTCTGGATGATCCCCTTGACCGTCCTGACCTGTCTCTCAACCAATCCGTTCGATTGAGGATATCTGGGTGATGTTGTGGTGTGCTTGATGTTCCATCTCCTGCACAAGTCGTCGTATGGCTTCCCTACGTACTGTGGGCCATTGTCGGTGATTATCTCCAGTGGTGGTCCAAACATGCTAAACCACTCTGCTGACATGTTGGCGATGGCTGTGCTGGTTGTCGTGTGCATCTTCTGGACGACGTAGAACTTGGAGTTATAGTCAGTGATGAGCAGGTAGTTGTCTCCTTTGATTTGGAACATGTCACTGGCCACCTTGGTCCACGGTGTGGATGGCACATCATGAGCGATGAGAGGTTGCTGTCGATGTTCTGGCTGGTTCTCTTGACATGCTGCACATGCTTTGATCATTGTCTCTATGTCTTTGTGGATGTTCGGCCAATATACCGACTCTCTCATGAGTCGACGTGTCTTCTCAATACCGAGGTGTGACTCGTGAAGTTGCTGCAGGATGCCTGACCTCAACGCCTCTGGTATGATCACCTGTCTTCCTTTGAAGATGACTCCATCTGAAATTCCGATTTCGTCGCGGTAGGACCAGTACGGGCGAAGGTCGTGTGTCAGCTCTCTGATCGTGTCAGGCCACCCACTGTATATCACTTGCTGGAGAGCTCGCAGTGTGTGGTCTGAGGTCGACAGCTGTCGAAGCTGGACTCGTTTGTCGGTGCTGAAGTTGATTAGATCGATGTTGTGGGCGTTCTCATCGTCGTCGTCTAGCGAGATGTCATCCACTGTCACGTCTAGTGGGATCTCGGCATTCTTCTCCGGGTTGGGAAGTATCGAGAGGACATCTGCGATGATCATCTGGCTGCCAGGTCGGTACACAAGCTGGAAGTCGTATCCCTGTATCTTGATCAGGAGTCGCTGTAGACGTGGAGGTGCACTCTTTAGCGGCTTCTTGTGTATCATCAGCAGAGGTTTGTGATCTGTTATGACGACGAACGGCTTTCCGAAGAGGTACGTGTGGAACTTTAGGATTCCATTGACGATCGCCAGTGTCTCACGTTCGATGTTGGAATACGCCGACTGTGTCGGTGTGAGCGTCTTGGATGCGAACGCTACGGGTCTGTTGTCCTGTATAAGGCAGGCACCCAACCCTTTCTGCGACGCATCGACTTCTAGGACTGTTTCCTTCTTTGGATGGTAGTAGGACAGGCACGATTCGCTGCCGATACAGCTCTTCAGGTCGTCGTAAGTATGCTGATGGTCCTCTTACCCTCAGAGGCGATACCTTGTCAGCAAAGTGAGGGATGTACGCCGCAAGATAATTAATCAGACGGATGAACCGCTGAAGATCCTCCTTATCGTGTAGGGTAGGCATCTTGCGTAGGTCCTCGATCTTACTCGGATCAGGTTTGATGCCATCTTGCCCGTACACCGACCCGAAGAAGACGATCTCGTTCGTCTTGATGATGCACTTTGTGGAGTTGAAAACAAGACCTTCCTCTCTGGCAATGTGCATCAGCCGGAAGAGGTTCTTGTCGTGCTCGGCGCTGTCTCGTCCGTAGACTACCACATCGTCTGCGATGCCAACACATCCCGGTGTCCTGGCTAAGATGCGGTCCATCGCTTGCTGGAAGAGGTCTTGGGATACGCACAGGCCAAACGGGAGCCTCTTGTAGCAGTACCTCCCGAACGGTGTTCGGAAGGTAGTCAACTCCTGACTGGCTTCGTCGAGGTGGATAGACCAGTAACCAGCCTTGGCATCCATCTTTGAAAATACCCGTGCCTCTGCGAACTCGGGGTTGAGCTCCTCTAGAGTTGGTATTTTATGTGGACATCGCTTGGGGTCGAGGCAGACTCTTAGTGAACCATCTCTCTTCACGCTCGTTGTGATGGATGAACACCAGTCTGTGTGATGCTCGATCTTCCGTATTATCCCGTCTTTCTCCATTGTGTCGAGTTCATGTTGCAGTTTTGCCTTCAGATGGATGCTGCACTTGCGTGGTGCGTCAATCGATGGTTCCGCATCTTGTTTCAGTGTTAGATTGGCTTTGCCTTCGAAGCTGCCAATGCGGTCGAACTGCTCAGGAAACTGCTTCTTGAGGTCCTCGATGGAGTTCACGGTCGCCCTCTGTGCGTCGCTCTCTGGAATCGATCGGTTGATACCTGATTTGATGAAGTTGGTTGTCACTATCCGCATCTGGTCGCATGCCCGCAGGCCTAGGATGGCTGGTCCCTCGACGTCAACGACGTAAAACTTGTACTTGCGACACTGGCAGTCCTTGTATTGACATAGTATCTTCAGTGCGCCGCAGCATTCTATCTCGTCGCCGTTATATGCAGTCAGCTTTGTGTTGTGTACAGGTTCTACTTTCGATCGCCACAGGTCTCCATACATCTGCTTGGCGACACGTACTGGCAGAGTGTTGCCTGACGCGCCTGTGTCGACCTTCAGCTTCAGATCGCGCACGCCCTGTATATCAGCGCAGACAATGTTCAGGTTGGCATACACCTCATCACGTGTGGTGTCTGTGTGACTTTCTGACGCTGTGATGATGTAAAACGACTTCGTGTAAGTCTCGCCATCAGTGTCGTAGTCGTCTCGATCGTGTTCTGTGTTGTACCCAGAGAGTTCGTGAATTGGCTTCGGTGGTTGTCTAATGTCACGTCGGCTTCGGCTCTTTGGTCTAGCTGGTCGTTTCGACCCTGTACACGGCTTTCCGGGGTCGGTCGTCTGCTTTCTGCCGGTCATCTGTTTTCTTTTTCCGGCAACACTTGGCCCAGTGCCCGACGACATCGCAGTATTTACAGTGGTCCTTGTAAGCAGGACACTGCCTCGAGGATGTGACAGTGCACAGTTTTACCGCTGTTTTATGTCTCCCGACGCTGCCATCATGAAGTGATTGTTCGTTTGTATGCTACGCTAATTCACTCTTCCAGACACTCCGATTCAACGCACAAGTCAATACACAGTTGTAGGCGATTCACCAACTGGCGGTTTATTACGCGTATGATACAACATAGTTCTTAGCCTAGTTATGAGGTGTCACAACAAGAACATTAATAGAGTTTACGTTACAACATTTCTTGGTGTACACATTGATTCCCATTTAAATTGGAATGAACACATTAGCCACATAAAAAGTAAAATCTCGAAAAATATATCTGTAATGAATAGAGTTAAAAATTTATTGAATAAGCCTGCATTATATTAATTTTACTGTATTCTTATCATGCTTTATTTAAATTATTGTTGTGAAATTTGGGGCAATACCTATAACACTCGTATACAACCCTTGAATATTATTCAGAAAAGAACACCAACTTTTATCAATTGAAAAATCTTTACCTGTACAGGACATGGTGGATTTCAATAGCATATATGGTATTTATGTACAAGGTTTATACTAATCTTTTACCAGCAAACATTATGTTGTACTTCCAGAGAGTTAATGACAGTCTTCATCATAACACCCGTATGAAAAATTGCAATTTTAAAATAAAAGGTTTAGGGACTACTGAAAAAGCTGAATGTATCAGTATAAAGGGTCCCAAGATGTGAAATGACCTGTGTTCTGACATTAAATTGTACAATTCTACTTATCAATTCAAAAAGATGTACAAAGCTTTACTCCTGCAAAGATATGATAAATTCATGTTTTCATTTTTGTTTGTTATTATGTATCAATTACTGTACATTTAAGTAGTTTAAATCTAGCTTAATTTTAAGTTATATATTGTGTGTGTATAGTACCAGTGCAATTGTATAGTATGGGGAATGCTATTTATAAGTTTAATTTTAATTATAACATCTTGCATTTCCCTTCAACATTTTCTTATTGTTCTATGCTTAACTATATTTTTTATTGTTCCACTGTTTCTTGTGGTTTTGTTTAAATATGTGCATGTTTACACCTTATTTGAAATTGTACTTTGATTATGTTGACTAAATTCAATTCATATAAACTTGTAACCATGATTTTCTGTGACTGTTTTATACGCTAGATGGCGACGCTGAGGATGTTGAAGTCACTTGGTGACTGGCTGCAAAATTATCCTTGCGTACTTTGTAGATGGAAGCCGGTGTTGCGGAGTATAAAGTTTGTCCCGTAAATCTTTGTAAAATAAATATTAGTTTACCTTTTTGATTACCGTTACGTAGGTAGGAGCGGTATCAGTTGACATGGCACACATTAGCAAGAATGGATCGTTGCCGGTGGATAATTGCGTCGAAAATGGTGGCGATGGTTGTGACGGCGATACATTTCTTTTTACATCAGAATCTGTCGGCGAAGGCCATCCAGGTATATTGTTGACTGTTGAAGTGTTCTAGTTGTTTCCAGCACTCAGCAACGTTCTATTAACTGACTAGTTTGTATATTTTGTGGTTACAATGTTATGATCTTATGAGGTCCCATTCAACTAGTCGGCCATTATCGCCAAGTTGACCTTTCCATGCTGGCACTGAGGCCAGTGAGGGTGGTCACTGCCCTGACGGCCTAGTCAGTGCCAGGGTGCTTGTTGTGGGCAATAATCGTAGGTCCAATCGTGTTTTGCCATTTTTACTAAAACCTGATAGCATTCTTCCGTATGATAATTATGTGCTAAATCTCTAACACATATTCCTTCCAATTTCTGCAAACAAACTGTTACTGTCGAAAATATACTGGCGAAATCCAAATCTCGTCGAAGACGTCTGCATAAAAAATCATGGGTCCTGTCTACGCTGTGTAAATTGTTCGCGTGTCATGTGAATCACACTATATTAAAATAGGCCAAGAGCGTAACACAAGATTTCAGTGCCACAAATTTTGACCTGCCCTGAATTTTTCGGTCGTGAGTATATACTATATAGTCTGACTTAAAATATATCTTACTTGGAAGTCGCAATGGTAATTAATAAGTCAAGGATATCCCTCAAAAACATTCAAACCATCATACAACAATAAACATTTTTAATTGCAAGGGTTAACAAACTTAATACTGATATAATTAATTATAATTGGTGTGTGCTATTGTGTAATGTCTTGAATCTGTCTAAAAACATTGAGAGTAGGGCAATTCCGAGTTAAAACTTTTTATTCAAAACATAAATTTCCAGTATTTTTGATTGAATCATATGTAGTAGTATGTCTATACTTTATAAAACCACATAAATATGTATATTCTTTTAATTCATTTGATATGCTTATTGTATCAACAAAGTTGACTAGTGAAAACAGTTTTCTTGTCATCTCAGCATTTGTATTTCATGTAAAGTTATGACGTATATACTTTATTAGTTGAGGGTCATATTTGAAACAAGTGGCATGCTAGCAAGTACATGGTTGCTTCTTTAAAATACTGCAAGAACAAATATTTTGTGATAATATACACATCACCTACTTATGATATATAAATGCTACACCCGTAACAAAAATATACAAAAAGTTGTGTTATCTTGATGACACTAACTCATATTTCGTTGTCTTTTGTAGCAATATGTCGACAAATGCTGTTTTTCAAAAATAACATAACTTTAAAAATTCTTGAAAATAGAAATATTAAACATGTTTTAGGGAACTTCTTGAGTTATGTACACCAGTGATGATTGTGAAAGCATTGTTATAAAATATCCATTACTTTTAAATGAAGGCAGTCTGTTCCTCTACCTAGAATTAGCCAGCGTCATAATTTGTAACAGAACATCTGCTGTGTTGAATGTGGGAAAATGGAGAAAAAAAACAAGTTCACTATGTATTTTACTCATTAAGACCAGATCAAATTGCATTACCTATGCAAATAAATCAATCATCTAGCTAGCTTAAAGCAGTGAGGAATATTCAAATAATAGCCATTTATGATTTAGTAAAACTCCCAATTCTGGCCAATAGTGACAGGTAAAGTGTACAGTGATTTGCACTTCTTCCAATAACCAGAGCTCTTATGATCATTTACACATATAAACTAGTTTCAGATTGAATGATTTTGTTTTCAGATAAAATCTGTGACCAGGTCAGCGATGCCATCTTAGATGCACATTTATCACAGGATCCCAATGCCAAGGTTGCATGCGGTAAGTGTCGAACACACGCAGCTATTTTCTTTATATGCTTGTCTTTTTGTTGATATTTATCATTGTCGCCCTGCTTTACAGCCTTTACCCTTTCTGACTTGGCTTTGGGGTTATTGGAATTGCATTTTTATGTTGGTTGCTTAAGATTGATTCTCTCAATCTTGTTTGTGTTAGATACTTCAATACCAAAAAGTAATTTTTGCTCTGGTTTTTATTTTTGCTTTATGGTGCAGATTGTCATATAATGTGAACCACTGACATTGTCGCACAACAACTCAGAACATCTCCCCATGAAGTAGTTTTGTTACAGAGACGGCCACCAAAACAGGGATGATCATGGTGTTGGGGGAGATCAGCTCCAAGGCAGAGGTCAACTATCAGAAGGTCATACGGGAAACTATCCGCGGTATTGGCTATGACGACTCCAGTAAAGGTAACGATATCTCCAAGTGTATGATCGTTGAACTGTTTGCTCCGAGTCTTGGGTGTTTGAATTTTGGGTTTCAAGTATTTTAGGAAATATATTTTCCAAGCATATATTTAAAACCTATTTTCCTAGAATAATATCTAACCAATTCTGTGTGATTAGTGTAACTAGTGACATGGTTTGACTACAAAGTGTTCATGCACATTCAACTTATTTTCCAGGCATTGGTACTGGTTGGAGTAAGACCCACATCACTAATTTAATAAAAGAAACCTGAAGAAACTCTTGCATAACATATATTTTGAGTTTGTGCAACTAAATTGTTGTAAAAGCTGTTTCGAGTCAGATGCAGTTATGAAACAGTTAAAACCTGCATCACACTAAGACACCATTGCTAAAATTGCACTACCTATCTTGTAGGTGTATTTACGAATACAGCAATTATTTGTTACGTGGCCAGTACAAGAGCAGTTACTATTTTGAAAGACAAACATTGTGATGTTGTGTCTATTGTCTAATATAAGATTTCACTGAGCCACTTTGAGTCCTTTGACTGTACACCGTGTGTAGAAGCTATACAACTGGATGTAGGAATGTATATGATTGTGTGTAGTGTGTACGTATGTGATGCCCATTAAAAAATCATGGTATAAACGTGATGTGGTCACTATCTATCGTCATGAAATAGAACTTTTACTACTAAATACTACCTTACTGACCTGTGTCGTTGCTGTCAGGCTTTGACTACAAGATCTGCAACGTGTTGGTTGCCCTGGATGCCCAGTCACTTGACATAGCCCAGGGCGTGTACGAGGGTCGTAACGAGGATGACATAGGAGCGGGGGATCAGGGCCTCATGTTCGGCTACGCGACGGACGAGACAGAAGAATGCATGCCGCTCACAGTCGTACTGGCGCACAGACTCAACGCAAAGATGGCGGAGCTACGGCGGAACGGCGAGTTGCCTTGGGCCAGACCCGACTCCAAGACACAGGTGAGTGGAACAGTATAACAGGAGGGCACAGCAGAAAGGGCACACCTGGCAAACTTAGTCATGTTTACATTTTATTATTGTTTATTTATTTATTAAAGGCATGTTCTCATTAAAGACCTGAAGTACATGTGATTCACTTATTTGTTATTTTGTAGCATTTCCTGCATGAATCTCACAATGATTTCAATGTAAACAGCAGTAACAACAGTTTAAAATTTTAATAAAAAATGTAATTTGAGCAACTTATTACATCAAGTTGTCATTACCGTGTGGACATTTTTCTTAATTATTTAATTCTGCATGTAGAATTAATTCAGGTGATTCTTAAGTTTGGTATCTTTATGTGTATGCATGATAGGATTATGTGTTGATGATGTTGACTCTCTTTGGAGTTTAACAATTAATTCAGTGCTTAAAAGTTAGATGTAGGCGTGGCGATTGTCTTTGGCAAATGTATGCTTTTTTTATTAAACCGAATGCAGATATTAACTTTTTACACACTTTGTACCTGGACATCAAAGAACTGGATTCGTGATGACCGAAATCAGCTGAGAAAAAAACAGCTTTAAAATTAATGTGCATTTCCATTGCAAATGCTCCATAATTTATGCATGTGTCGCAGGTGACATGCGAGTACATCATGAAGGGAGGGGCGTGTATTCCGATGCGTGTGCACACCATTGTCATCTCAGTGCAGCATTCAGAGGATGTTACAGTGCAACAGTTGCGCAAGGACCTCATGGAGAAGGTCATTGTCAAGGTCATTCCCGAGCACTATCTCGACAGTCACACTGTCTACCACCTGCAGCCCTCTGGCAAGTTCGTCATCGGCGGACCACAGGTGAGACATGGTCTAGTCATTAAAAAACAATGGGTATTGTCTGATGGTAATACTAAACAAATTCTTACGTAGTACCACATTCAAATATTTTCTCGTGGGTGCTTTTCTCGTGGTATGTAATGACATATATGTCATAGCGTCATCGAATCATATACATTTCAACTTACTAATTTAAGAAACATGATTAAAACTAGACAAAATTTACTCTGATCAAATTTGCAATAGATAATGTGAATTTATGTGATCTGTGCTACGTCAGTAGTCAATATTGACTTTGGGTAAATAAGGAGATGAGTATTTACAATGAATACAATTGGAAGTTACAGACATTACATTATCAAGGCAGCATGACATCTGCTAGATCAATCTTTCCCAGATGCAGTTCTCACTTATATAACTCTTACAAATTTCATGGCGCAAATACAAAATTGGGGGCTAGCATTTCAACAAAATATGGAATGTCCGACAGCTCCACACATGCATCAGCCATTTTGTAAACTTCATGGACATGGTTGCCAGGCAACTAGTCACATGATGGATGTATTCATAGAGCTAGTTTCTTCTGCTAGAGTGATGCTGGTCTGACGGGGAGGAAGATCATTGTGGACACATACGGAGGCTGGGGTGCTCACGGCGGGGGCGCTTTCTCGGGCAAAGACTTCTCGAAGGTGGACCGGTCAGCGGCCTACGCTGCCCGCTGGGTCGCCAAGTCACTGGTCAAGGCCGGACTCTGTAGAAGAGTTCTTGTGCAGGTGTGTGTTACAGAGTCATTAGATACATCGTTTGTTGGTGAGATTTTGTGTAATGTTATATCACAAATGGCTCCGTGTAATAGTGTTCACACCGTGGACCTTCACAAAAATGTCAGACATACTGCATATTACAATATAAATTTAGTAATGCAGCTGTGCACTATAATACCCATAGGCAGACCATTTTGGTAACTCAGACACCGAGATAAACAAATAAGACTGCTGAATAATGCAAGATATTTTAGATGTTTTCAGCGTTGTCTAAAAAGATACGGTGGCATCGCGTTGTCTGCCAAACTGAGGGAGACTGTTCCAAAGCACATATGCTGCTTTAGGGTAGGCTTGGTTGACGAATGGCCACAACAAAACCACAGGATAGGAACATAGGAAAAGTGCATGTTGATAATCACAAAGAAGCACTGATTTATGCATGCATGCCCACGGAGTGCTTTGAAGGTAATGCAAAAAAGCTGTTTTTCTCTGATAGAAATGTTTAAACATGCAGGTAAATCAAGAGTTCATGTTTGGTTACAGTTGTCGTATGCCATAGGCGTGGCCGAGCCACTCTCCATCTTTGTCAGCAGCTACGGCACCGGCATCAAGTCAGACCCAGAGCTCCTAAGAATCATTAATGACAACTTTGATCTGAGACCGGGCCGGATTGTCAAGTATGATATTGATTGTCTTTGTGTTGGCAAACCTCAGGTTGTGACGTTGTCTGTTGGGAATTGTCCTGGAAGTTTATATTGAATTGCTGCATTGTCAATTACTTTTTGCATGTTCTATCAGCCACACAAAGATGGTGCTAATTGTGTCCATGATTTAGATGACCTTCATCGCTGTGTAAATGTGAGTCTAGAAATCTGTCTGTATCGAGTACGAGTACTTCAGCTGTCATAGTAATTTTTTCCTGGAGCATTCCACAAAAATTCTTCGCTATGAAACACTAAAATAAATAGTTGATGTAATGGCAGATCGCCTGTATCATGATTATGTCAACATTTCGTTTTGGAGCGAGTTTGTTTTGTGCGTAAATATTGCATTCTGTTCTAGAGGAATGGGCATGATTCTATCCTGGTGATCCTGTCATTATTATATCCTTGTAGATATCATAACTTATGTATTATAATATAAGTTAACATTTGACCAGTGTCCTGTTGGAATATTGCCAAGATGTTCATTTCTGCTTGTAGAAGTTCCTATTTAAATCCACCTGTTCTCTTAATGTATCTGTTTTATTGCAGAGATCTCGACCTGAAACGACCAATATACCAGAAAACAGCTTGCTATGGGCATTTTGGACGGCCAGAGTTTACGTGGGAGCGGGTAAAGAAACTGGAATACTAAAGTCATTAGGAGGAAACTCTTGTGTCAGTGCTTGGTGCACTAATTCCAGCGGTGTTTAAGGTCAACAACAGCTATGGTCCCGTCTAATTGATATCAATTATTTATAATTTACATGCTTTACAAGGACAATTGAACTTGCGCCATTTGTTTAAACCTTGGCTGCACTTATGTTTATGACTAATGAATCTCAATTGCAGAACAATTACAAATAACGCCAGTCAAAATAACGATCAAATGTGTCATTAATTACTGTTATCCATAATACTGTTTTAAGTTAATGGGTTTGAAAGATTTTAAAATTACTTCGTTTGCATGTAATCCAAATGAGATGTGTACATGCAGTTTCGACACAAACTACCAGAGTTGTAGCTATACAAATGCTACTGAGAAATTCTCAATGTATAATCAGTTTATAATTTGACCAGTCACATTAATCTAGAAAAGATAGGTTGTTTACGTATCAAAAATGTAAATGTTTATTTAACTAACAGTAACCTAACTAGCAGGAAAATTACTGGAAACTACAGCTTGCTTATAAAATATTGGTAACTTGAAAGATGCTTATTATATACACACTGTACAAAATAGCAGGATACGCATTACGTTGTTTTGAGAATTTTTATATTTCCATGTTAATTGGAGCAGTAAGATATTGTTCGTATTTATTGACTGCAAGTTTGTGGTTCTAGTCATTTTTGTAATGAAATACTTGCAAAAACTAATAAAGTGTACACGGTTATGATTGAATACTTTTTTATTATTGCGATTCATTCCTGCAATGGGAACAACAGAAATGATACTTGTAACTCTTTTCATAGTATATATATGTGTGATCCGCCACAGCGAACCGGGTATTAAGTCACACGGTTCCATTTTAGACATGAGCCAAAAATAGCTGTCCTTGTGATTTTGGCAGAAATGCGGACCTCCAGTTTATTTTCCTAGACAATTTACAAACTCGTAGATTAACAAACAATAGACAGTACGAGTTAAAATGATTTCGTTTCTCCAAACGTTGCCTTTTAAAAAGTTCATCGATCGTTTCAATAAATAAAAAATGAGGTATCATCTTAAAGCTGTGGAATCCAAAAAGGTACAAAACTCAATATCACAATTTTGCAACATAGTATCCATTTTGCTGTGGCAGGTAACATGTAGTTTTACATTCTTATAAAGAATGTCTCCAAGTCATAAATAATGGAAAAAATCAAATAGCAACATGGGTCCAATTTTAATATGTGGTAGACACTAAATGCTGAAAACAGTACAGAGTGGGTAAATAATTTATTTTTCAAAACCTGGACATCAACAAATTAACCTAGGACCAGTATATAATCACAATATGTTTATTCCAAGCACACTACACATTTTTTTTCATGTAGGCATGATTCCAGTTCTTACACTTCACAAGTGAAACTCCATCAAACACATAAGCAAGATAATACATACACATAAATATATTCTAACTACCAGCTGAGTGATGATAACAATCACAGTTTTAAACAATTTCACTTTACAATATTATCATTATCGAAACTGTTCCTTTCATTAGCCTGTGTTGATAAGACACCTTACAATAAGAAAGTAATAACCTGGCCAATATTCATGCTGTCTTAAAATATATGTACAAAAATACACATATATGACACCTCTCAATTAAACACTTGCATTGATATTAATTCTCCTTCAATAAACATCCGTATTCAAAACTTCCAAACATTAATGATCACAGTCATCCTGTCCAACAAATTATTGCACAACTAGTGCCATTAGATCCTTCATACATAATCAATAATATGTAAATTGCCTCAGCACTAAAATTAGTATGTTGTAATTGTTTTTGGCAAACCCTGTAGAATAATACTCTTTCTAAATCGCAGTATATAGTCTCCTAGACAGAATTCACTCTTCGTGTTTGTATGCTAACGAGGTACCATACAGCACTTAATACATTTGTTCATAAAAACAAGACCGACAATTATTTTGGTGTAAACTGTTTTGGTTACTAAATATCATCAATGGAATTGGGAGCTTGGGAAAATAATTAAACATGCCCAGAAGTACAACAATTATTTAATAATCGGCCATGTCTGATTGGTCCATTTATAATGGAACTAGTCATGTACAAAATTGTACGTGTGATAACGTTGGGAACTATTGTTCATGCCATCACTGTTATATATACTACTGTTTTCAAGTATCTTAAGCCAACAGTAAATTAATCCCCAGTAAAAACTTACCCTACTGTTTAGGATGCTGATGTCAGTTGTAATACATTTTTTAGTAATAATTTGTTGTGATCCCAGCAACGTTTTTGACTTGACATGTGCCGAGTACTGTCGATTATTGGCAACAGTTATAGCTTCATGGTTCCGTGTTGTCGGACAAACCTCAGTTATTGTATCGGTCAAGCACCATCTTGGCACAGACAACATCCTCTATAGCAATCCCTGCAAGAGAACAAAACTTGCACCAACACTGAGAAAAAGTCAACTTAGTTTCAGTTTTTCCAGCAGAGGGAGACTCAATAGATACGTATCAGCACATTGATGAGATGTGCAGTAAAAATGTGGCCTTGCTTTTTATTAATATGCTCAAAAATGTCATGTTATTAAATAGATACAGTAACAACATTTATTTGTTTATAAGACACATCCCAAGGAATATTACACTAAATTTAAATTAAATATACAAATATTTACTGCAAAAGAAATGATCAAAGTATAATTCTAACCTGAACTTAAAACAAAACTCAACCTTGTTTAAACTATATTGGTGTAACTATCCCAAGGAGACAACCTTGCTCACCAACAGACTTGAATACTGTAGTCTTCTCCCAGAATGCTTCTTTATGTCCGTTGATGACTTCGCCTATCTCTGCATAGATGTCACACTGAAAGATGACATCAAACGTCACACTGTGATTCAAGTCATATGTCACCGGCAACAAGTGTGACCTTGACCTACCACAGCAAAGGGGGTGGTATTAAGTTGTAAAATGAAGTTTTGTGGTTTTTTTATTCCATAGATCATAAGTTTAAAATGATACCTCATTTATTGAAATATCTTCAGTAGTTTTTTATTTATTGCTAAAATTTAAGCAAACTTTAAAAAAAGTGACGTTTTGATAAGCAAAGTAATTTTAACACATTGTCTATTGTTGTTTAATCTGAGTTTGTAAATGCAGGTATTTGATTAGTTTTGGATCAGTTGTCGAGAAAATAAACGACAATTTATAAGGTATTTATAAGGTACGCATTTCTGCCAAAATAAAAAAATTGTGGGACATGACCTAGACAGCTATTTCTGGCTCTTGTGCGGAATAGGCCTGTGTGACTTTATACCTGGTTCACTGTGGCGGGATACAAATGTGTCATATTGACACTAGACCATTATCAGCCAGTGTGACAAGTGGGACAAGACAGACACCTTTCGCCCACTGACACTGCATTGTATAATTTTATGGCACTTGTCCAAGATCTACAAATACTTTGTCTACACAAATGATTTACGACATCAGATTTGCGCAGTTTTTCGGTGAAACTTATTACAAGTAAAGTGGACCATCAGCTGGCTTAAGCTGTAGTTGGTTCATTGTGATTGTCACGGATGAATTACAGCTGAGAGAGACAGTGTTTGAGTGAATGGACTGCTGATATAACTCTAAGGCTGTGTGCACAGTTACTTGCTGACATATGGGCTGTGTAAACATTGGACCAGGTCAAGTGATTGCATTTGAAGATTGTCCCTGTTCACAGACAGCTACAGGGGTTAGTAGGTAGGGAGCGAGTGGGCGGGTGAGGGAGGTAGGGAGGGAGTGAATGAGTAAAAAATGGAATATAATGTTTTAATATGAGTGATTGTGATGAGAGTGAATTATAAAAAAGTGAGTGAGTGAATGAGGTATCAAAACAAGAATGTGTATAGATGAGTGAGTGAATGAGTGAGTGAGAGAATATGACTGCCTACCCCTGACAGAATGATATCCCCAGCCTCCTGGTTACAGGCGTCTCTGCTATCACAGTACACGACTGACGTCTTCATCAGTTGAGACGATAGCTCCTGCCACTCAGCACGATACGCCCCCACAGCTGAAACAACAACCCCACAGTAGGGAGGGAAACATATATAGCACACAGGAATCACAAATTGGGACACATATTTATAATATGGATTCATGATATAAAATGTTTAGTTGCAAGTATGTATTTACACTGCATCACAACAGTGTTTTGCATGCATACAGTACATATGAGTCTACTTATTGCTAACTGGACAATGCCAAAAAATCTCCACAAAAACTACATAGCATACAAATAACTAAATGCTAAGTTTTCACACAAATGCATAAAATCAATCTGTGTTTATATTATGAAACAGAGTGTGGGTCTCTGTCTGTCTGTCCAGCATATACGAGTCAGTTTTGCATGTGTGGGCTGAAATTTTGCATGCATGCTGGCGAGCTCTTTTGAGTGGTTTGTAGATTAACTTTCACCCGGGGGTCCATGTAAGGTGGGGATTTTGGGGCTCAACATTTCGAAAGGCTTTGCCTGAAGTTGCGATGGCAGAATTTAATGTTTATGTCATCATAAATTGTAATGCAATCTAGAAATATGTCAACATTTTGAATAGTTTTTGCAATATTACAGTTTGAAAATTTGTGGTTTGAATCTTTAATAAATATCGCTCACCATTAATATGCGCGCCTGGTTTCACCCAGTCTGCCTGTATGATGGGTGTTGTGGCGAAGGTCACCGTGCAAATGATGTCAGCTTCTCTCACGGCCTCCTCCGCAGTACTGCATGCCTTCGCACCAATTTCTGTCGCCAACTTCTGTGCATTGGCCAGAGTCCGACTCCAGATGCGCACCTATGATTGTCACCATAATTTGTCAATGTGGACATCTAAAATGTGTGTCAATCACTATTAACATCGCTATCATCATCAGCGTTGACATTATGATGAACACATCATACCTTTCACAGGTGTTATGGTGATGCTATGATTTACCAGCATTTACATAGTAAAACCTGTATTTTAATCATAAAACAATTTTAATATGTGAAACATATTTGTTTGTCTCAATAATAGAAAATGTAACTTTTGTAATACAGGTATTGTATTTTTGTACTTTTATTTAATCTCACTGAAAGTTGTAGCAAATTATACATTATAAATTATACAGATTGCAAACCATAAATGTCTGCAAAAATTATGTGGCAGAACACATACACAAACACATGCTAGCTTCATTGTATTGAGATACCTCGTCAAAGCTGTGCAGTAGCGATAGAGCCTCGTAGTGGCTCCGGGCCTGAATCCCGGAGCCAAGGATTGCAAGCACTCTCGAGTTGGGACTAGCCAAGTGCTGAAATGAAAGAATTATATCCCATTCACCATCCAGTAAATGGGTGATTAGTTAACAATTTTATTCATTCTATCATAATATGTTAGGATGATACCCTCTCATGACATGAAATCGAATGTCACTGATATGTAAAAATGTCTTTGTCCTTCATCAATGAATCCATCACACACATACACGATTGTACTAACATGATGGTGACGTGATTTATGTTTTCCTCTATCAGAATCTGTGTGAACTTGGATGGGAAAATAAACATTTGTAAAAATACAGCTCACAACCTAATATTCTTGATATTTAACATCCTGGTTATTACACAAATCAGAATACAATAACCACAGACTTAATAGTAGACCTTCTGAATGGACTTTATGAATGCAGATTTACGGTGCTAAATATATTTATTATTCGGGTAGCATTGGCTAAATAGCACTGTTTTAATTGTTATTGTACTCGTTTAATTCTACGTGCATGCCTTTGCAATGATTGGTCCTCTACACACCTTTGTAGCTACAGCTGAAGCAATCCCTGTCCTAATGGCTGTGATCGACACGCCATCCACAATCTGAAACAAGAAACTAGGTTTCTCGATCTTTCTTGTCAATGCTTTCAGTAATGTAAGGCATGTTCGGGCAAAGCGTATAAAAATGGAGGGGGGGACTTGCACCATCCTATATATCAGTTTGGTCTGAGTTTCTCATTGAATATCAGCACATTATTACATGCTCCTTGCAATCAAATTATGTGGGTTTAGTTGCTAACTGTGCCAAGCACACACCTTAAGACTACTCCTCAAGTCTTCTCTAAGGGGGCAATTGTACTTTTGAACAATCTTCCCCAGTCAGTCATACAGTGCAAAACAATTGCATTTTTTTAGACAGTGCTGAAGACATGCTTTTTAAAATTACCTCCACTAATCAAACTGACAAATATATATTGTAAACTTTTCGTACAGCTCTTTGACTAGACGACAGGACAGTACCAATGTTATAGAAGACTTGAATTATTATTATTCACTTCAAGCCATCCGTGACCGACTCTAAATTCACTTACAGCTGTAAGGTTTCCATTGGCAGGGTTAAAAATCATCATCCAGGCTTGATGGGTTGGCTGGTTTTTCGCTTCAGGGTAGAAGGACACGAGTTTCACTGCCAATGCTTCATCTCTTCCGCTAAAGGCTGACATCACTCCAAGAAACCTGCATTCAAACAAGTGCTACAAGTAGACAGGTGTTTAAAAAAGTGGAATAGCTTCAAGATGAGTTTTTTGACAGGTTGTATTCATGTTATTTTTAAAAGTTGAATAGTTTCATTATGAGTTTTTATGTTTATTGTGATTACATTGGCTTCAATGCTGCCAGTTTTGGGCAGGAAATATACAATTTTTCCCTTTGTCGGCTTTTTTGTAATTTTCAATTTTTTTAAACAATGTAATTAATCCATTTGTTGTAACTAGCATAAAAGGTAGCCATTCCAAGCACATGCTATTTCTCTGGTATCTGGCGATTTCCGATGGGTTAATGCTCCATTTTTTTAAATGACGAGAATGATAAAAACAATATATTTACTAAAACAAAAAACGACTAATGCCGTGTTTTTTGTGTAGGAGAAGATGTTTCCTGCTTTTCCATTGACACGTATCATGTGATCAATAATCTAGTAACACTTTCACGTGATACTTCTGTCAGTGACAAGAATGACAACTTTCGAGAGGGAGGGGCCGTCTCGCTAGCCTGACAATAACAGCAAATGCCAGCGTTGGTTTCGCGGGTCAGGCTGGCATCTTTGTTGCCGTTAGCTGCGATCGCATCAAGCAAACATCGATGCAAAGGCTCAATCAACGGCAAAGCTTCCGCGGCAGAAGGTGCGCTGTTAGTGTTACTGACAGCACTGTCACTGTAACTCGGCAGTCGACGAAATGAAGTCTGAACTGAAGAGTGATAGTTACCCGTGATATTTTTCGATCGGCACAACAGTTCTAACCGGTTGGATAACGCCACCATCGCGGCCTCGTGAATAATTGCCGAGAGCCTCTTCAATTACTTGGAGTAAGTATTTCGGATTGATGAGTTTGTAAACGTCCGGCGCCGCAATAATACGCGGAACACCCGACATTGTATACTGAAGGCAAGCACACAAGCCAAACACTTGGGCGAACTGCAATTGGTGGGTGACGCCCTCTCGTGGACAAAGTAAGTTTACAGGTGGCACCACCTGTCATACGACTACGTCTACGAGAACTACTCAGTTTGGGGACGGCAGATCTACATAATTATGATAAAAATCGGGAGGATAATGCAGCGAACGCACCCAAGAACACCACAAGCCATCGAGGGGCACAAACCCGATCACGGACAGTGTAAATTGGCATGCACAGTGTTACATGTTACGACATACCTATCTCGTAATTACGAGATACTATCCCGTAATTACGAAATATAGGGGAAGTGCACCGATATTGAACCCCCTAACTTCCGAGCCCTCTTTCTCCATTCCTGTACGTGATATCGAGGACTATTAAGGATCAGGCCACGAGTTATTACAAGCTCTGTGTGCAAGCGGGAAATAGAATCAATGCATTTGTTATTTTTTCCACAAAATGCAAAACAGTTTTTTTCGTAATTGGTCCAATTTGAGTAACGAGTGACATATATTGGACTACAGTGGTCCTGATATTGGACCAGGTGGTCCAATATAGGTGCTTCTGGTTCAATATACGTCATCTGTCTATTATTGATGCTTTGAAAGAAACCGAGGTTCAGCACCCACTTCAGACTTATAAGAAGATAGTCGCTTAATGCATAAATCACGAAAACTACGGCGTTCCAGTGAGCATACAAATGACATGTGACGACTAAGCGCCAAATAGATTTGACACAATTTAATTCTGAATTGAGAACAAACAATTATATTTTGTCACGAATAAAAGAATACGCCAACGAAGTGATTGTCGTGATAGAATCTGTCACGGATAAACGAACAAACCAACGAAATAATTGTCAGTAGAGTGTCTAATAATGGCAAAAAGATACCAGTCAGTAATTGGTGGTCTCTGATCACCAAATTAGAAATACGATCTTTTACTGTCACATTGGGAGTTATAGGGCAGGCCTCCAACACAACTCATATGTATCCATATACCACGGTGTACACATTTCACCATGGTTTCTTTTCGCTCTTCGTCACACAGTACCAAGACTCGTTGTCACATTGACCGCTTTTTTCGTTTTGGCTGGCAGGAGAAAGCTGCCGTTTTTTGTCTTTTTCCTATCTTAATTGTATCTGTTGTCTTTCTATTTCTGTTGCCAACTGCTGAGTTATGCCTACTTTTGTGTCTTTTGTTGTTTTTTATAGGGACTGGAGGTTATGATTTCCGACTTAGTGGTTCTTCTCTTGGCCCTAGAAATCGCTGGTTTTGGGAGGGAGACAGCATTGCAGGAGTGACGACCTTTCTACCCAGCTCTGGCTGATCAGTCAGCTGTTCCGTGATTGGGACTAATGCTTCATAATGACCAGCATCTTCACTCAGATTTAGGTAATTGACCATATTTGCACCAGACTCCTGAAATTCGCCATCGATGCGAGTCTGTCCTCGATAGATGCGTAACACAGTCTCTGAGGTAGATCTGCGTTCACCATCCTCTCATCAATGTTTACATAAAGGCCAACGTTGTCTAGCATATGTGCAATCTGACATAGTAATGTTATTTAATTTGTTTATGCGTTTGGCAGTTCTGCAGCTGTATTAGTGAATTTGACTGTTCTGCAATTTAGCTGCTCTACCATGATATTATTGTAACAGCTCAGTGCAGTTGCACTTTGAGAATGCGTTGAACTTTTATGTTGATTAAAGCCTACAACTAGGCCTAACGACTTTGTGTTATTACATCAATTTAATCAACATAAAAGTTGCTCAAATAATATGTACTTGGGCAACTCCAATCGTGGACTTGCTGGCCTCCGGCAATCATTCTACTGAGCGATAATCGGGCGAAACAAACTGCGACAATTTCAGCCCATTGCTATTTGTGGTTCACTGCTACTATGGATAGGCTACTCAGACCAGAACGTCTTGATACTGATCCAAACTCATCATCAGCATCTAAAGAGTGGACGCACTGGTTGAAAACATTCCAAAACTTTTTGTCTGTTCTTCCTGCCGAAGGACTGGATAAACTTTGCGTGTTAACTAACTACATTACGCCGAAGATCTACGAGAGCATCGCGGAATGTGCCACCTACGAAAACGCTATTGATACTTTGGAAGCTTTGTACATAAAACCTACGAATTAGATTTTCGCTCGACACCTCCTGGCTACACGTCGCCAACAAGCCGGTGAAACTTTAGACGAATATCTACAGGCTCTAAAAACGTTAAGCAAAGACTGTAACTTCAAAAGTGTTACTGCTGCTCTACACCGAGAGGAATCCATCAGAGACGCATTCATCAGCGGTCTACAATCATCATTGATCCGTCAACGCCTCTTGGAAAATAAGACGTTAGACTTAGCGGCCATGTTTGATCAGACTAGGTCATTAGACTTGGCGCAGAAGAATTCGGAGCTGTACTGTGCTCCACCTGTACCCTCATTCAGTGCCGCTGCCGGTGAAAAACAATCTGCTGTTGAGGATGATTCAACTGATCGTTCTTTTGCGTCTGCCGCTGCTAACAATAAATGTTTCTTCTGTGGTAATGCTAGACATCCACTCTGTGGTAATGCTAGACATCCACTCTGTGGTAATGCTAGACATCCACTCTGTGGTAATGCTAGACATCCACTCTGTGGTAATGCTAGACATCCACTCTGTGGTAATGCTAGACATCCACTCTGTGGTAATGCTAGACATCCACTCTGTGGTAATGCTAGACATCCACTCTGTGGTAATGCTAGACATCCACTCTGTGGTAATGCTAGACATCCACTCTGTGGTAATGCTAGACATCCACTCTGTGGTAATGCTAGACATCCACTCTGTGGTAATGCTAGACATCCACTCTGTGGTAATGCTAGACATCCACTCTGTGGTAATGCTAGACATCCACTCTGTGGTAATGCTAGACATCCACTCTGTGGTAATGCTAGACATCCACTCTGTGGTAATGCTAGACATCCACTCTGTGGTAATGCTAGACATCCACTCTGTGGTAATGCTAGACATCCACTCTGTGGTAATGCTAGACATCCACTCTGTGGTAATGCTAGACATCCACTCTGTGGTAATGCTAGACATCCACTCTGTGGTAATGCTAGACATCCACTCTGTGGTAATGCTAGACATCCACTCTGTGGTAATGCTAGACATCCACTCTGTGGTAATGCTAGACATCCACTCTGTGGTAATGCTAGACATCCACTCTGTGGTAATGCTAGACATCCACTCTGTGGTAATGCTAGACATCCACTCTGTGGTAATGCTAGACATCCACTCTGTGGTAATGCTAGACATCCACTCTGTGGTAATGCTAGACATCCACTCTGTGGTAATGCTAGACATCCACTCTGTGGTAATGCTAGACATCCACTCTGTGGTAATGCTAGACATCCACTCTGTGGTAATGCTAGACATCCACTCTGTGGTAATGCTAGACATCCACTCTGTGGTAATGCTAGACATCCACTCTGTGGTAATGCTAGACATCCACTCTGTGGTAATGCTAGACATCCACTCTGTGGTAATGCTAGACATCCACTCTGTGGTAATGCTAGACATCCACTCTGTGGTAATGCTAGACATCCACTCTGTGGTAATGCTAGACATCCACTCTGTGGTAATGCTAGACATCCACTCTGTGGTAATGCTAGACATCCACTCTGTGGTAATGCTAGACATCCACTCTGTGGTAATGCTAGACATCCACTCTGTGGTAATGCTAGACATCCACTCTGTGGTAATGCTAGACATCCACTCTGTGGTAATGCTAGACATCCACTCTGTGGTAATGCTAGACATCCACTCTGTGGTAATGCTAGACATCCACTCTGTGGTAATGCTAGACATCCACTCTGTGGTAATGCTAGACATCCACTCTGTGGTAATGCTAGACATCCACTCTGTGGTAATGCTAGACATCCACTCTGTGGTAATGCTAGACATCCACTCTGTGGTAATGCTAGACATCCACTCTGTGGTAATGCTAGACATCCACTCTGTGGTAATGCTAGACATCCACTCTGTGGTAATGCTAGACATCCACTCTGTGGTAATGCTAGACACCCACTCTGTGGTAATGCTAGACATCCACTCTGTGGTAATGCTAGACATCCACTCTGTGGTAATGCTAGACACCCACTCTGTGGTAATGCTAGACATCCACTCTGTGGTAATGCTAGACATCCACTCTGTGGTAATGCTAGACATCCACTCTGTGGTAATGCTAGACATCCACTCTGTGGTAATGCTAGACATCCACTCTGTGGTAATGCTAGACACCCACTCTGTGGTAATGCTAGACATCCACTCTGTGGTAATGCTAGACATCCACTCTGTGGTATGCTAGACATCCACTCTGTGGTAATGCTAGACATCCACTCTGTGGTAATGCTAGACATCCACTCTGTGGTAATGCTAGACATCCACTCTGTGGTAATGCTAGACATCCACTCTGTGGTAATGCTAGACATCCACTCTGTGGTAATGCTAGACATCCACTCTGTGGTAATGCTAGACATCCACTCTGTGGTAATGCTAGACATCCACGCGCAAAATGTCCTGCACGCGAAGCCATATGCAATAAATGTCAAAAGAAGGGACATTTCGCGAAAGTGTGTCGCTCGGAACCTGTTTCCAAGGTTGCATCAACTGGGATGAATCCGCTGAATCGTCCAACTATTGCATCTGTGACGTCTGTAACTGGCCCATCAGCGCTATCTAAAGCAATGTGTAAGATTGGCTTATACGGGCTAGAAGTTGAATGCCTGATTGACAGTGGTAGTACTGAGAGCTTCATTCATCCAAAGCTTATCAGACAAAAGTCTATAACGACTTACCCTTCGGACAATGTTGTTTCCATGGCTTCGGCGTCTCTTTCAGCTAAAGCGCTTGGGTTTTGTGAAGTTGACCTAACAGTAAAGGGATGTGACTACAAAAACGTTCGATTGTACATACTTCCCGAGCTATGCGTAGACGTTATCCTCGGGTTAGACTTTCAGCAGCAGCATGAGAGTGTCACATTGAAATACGGGGGAGATCAGCCACCCCTGACGCTTTGCGGACTAACCACTTTGTGCGTTGATCCTCCAGAACTTTTCGCTAATCTGACAGCTGATTGTCATCCCATTGCTTCAAAATCGCGTCGCTACAGCTTTGATGATCGTAAGTTCATTGAAAAAGAAACTCAGCGACTATTACGTGAAGGGATTATAGAACCCAGTAATTCCCCCTGGCGTGCGCAAATTGTTGTCACAAAGGATGAAAATCATAAGAAGCGTCTCGCGATTGATTACTCTCAGACGGTCAACAGGTTCACGCTACTCGATGGGTACCCTCTCCCTCGCATCGATGACACGGTCAACAAAATAGCTCAGTACCGTGTGTTCAGCACCATAGATCTGCGCAGCGCTTATCACCAGGTACCCATAAGAAATGAAGACAAACCATATACGGCATTCGAATCTGGTGGAAGCCTCTATCAGTTCACCCGCATTCCATTCGGCGTCACAAACGGCGTGGCTTGCTTCCAGCGTATTATGGACTCGTTCATTAAGGAGGCAGAACTTGATGGAACATTCGCATACTTAGATGACATCACTGTTTGCGGTATGACCCAAACCGAACACGATCTAAACTTAGAACGGTTCTTCAAGGCAGCTGAAATGAAGAACATCGTTTACAACGAGGGTAAATGTGTGTTCTCCACAACAAAACTTAGCATCCTGGGCACTGTTGTAGAGGATGGTAACATGCGGCCCGATCCTGAGCGTCTTCGACCTCTACGTCAGCTCGCTATGCTTCACGACATGAAGTCTCTCCGTAGGGTCCTTGGGTTCTTCGCCTATTACTCACAGTGGATTCGCGAATACTCGAACAAGATTCGTCCTCTTAGTATCACGACAACGTTTCCTGCATCGAAGGAAGCTGAAATGGCATTTCAACAACTCAAACGTGATATTGAAGGATCTGTGGTGACTGCAATTGATGAGGCCCTACCGTTCGAGGTTGAGACTGACGCATCTGAATCGGCTATAGCTGCTACACTAAATCAGGCTGGACGTCCTGTAGCCTTCTTTTCTCGCACGCTTCAGGGGCCCGAGACGCGTCACGCATCAGTTGAAAAATCATTGAATCAGTTCGTCATTGGAGACATTATTTGACTGGAAAACATTTCATTCTGAAAACTGATCAAAAATCTGTCAGCTACATGTTCGACAAACGACAGAAAAGTAAGATAAAGAACGACAAAATGATGCGTTGGCGCATGGAGCTATCTTGCTTCGACTTCGATATTATGTATCGCCCAGGAAAGGAAAACATACCTTCTGACACTTTCTCGAGGTCGTTTTGTTCATCTATAGGCACGGACCTTCGTCAACTAATCGAACTCCATGAGTCACTATGTCACCCTGGAGTGACACGTATGCTCCACTTTGTGAAATCAAAGAACTTACCTTATTCGGTTGAAGACGTGCGACGGTTGACCAGCTCATGCAAAGTCTGTGCAGAGAGTAAACCTAGATTCTATCAGCCAGAAAACATGCATCTCATTAAAGCCACACAGCCATTCGAACGACTTAATGTGGACTTTAAAGAACCTCTGCCAAGTACTGACAAAAATCTATACTTCCTGACGGTTGTAGATGAGTACTCTAGGTTCCCCTTTGTGTTCCCGTGTGCAGACATGACTACGCCTACTGTCATCAGCTGTCTGTGTCAATTGTTCGCACTATTTGGAACGCCCGCCTACATTCATTCTGATCGTGGGTCCTCTTTCATGAGCAGAGAGCTCCTGGAGTTCCTAATGAGTAAAGGCATCGCTAGCAGCAGAACTACAAGCTATAATCCTCAAGGAAATGGCCAGACGAAGAGATACAATGGAATAGTCTGGAAGGCGATCACCATGGCACTGAAGTCGCGTAATTTGCCTCCCAAATGCTGGCAAATTGTACTGCCTGATGCGTTGCACTCTATTCGCTCTCTATTGTCAACAGCAACCAACGTGACTCCTCATGAGAGGCTGTTAAATTTCGCTAGACGCTCTACAACCGGAGGGTCCGTACCGACTTGGCTATGTACGCCTGGACCCATCTTACTCAAAAGGCATGTACGTCACAGCAAAGTGGAACCACTCGTGGACCAAGTAGAACTTCTTCAAGCGAATCCTCAGTACGCTCATGTTCGCTACCCCGATGGCCGGGAAACGACCGTGTCCCTCCGACATTTGGCCCCGACAGGCGAGTCGTCAGCAGATGAACGGCTACATCAACCCGAAGGAGTTCCCGCTTCTGTCTACAGTCCACGACGACCCGTGTCCATTGAAATTTCTGCTGAACATCCTGAGGGAGAAGGCGACCATCAGCTTCGACGCTCTGAACGTGTTCGTCGAACCCCTGTACGCTTGGACCTTTAAGAGGACTAATAATGACTGCTTTTTAGCAAGGGGAGAATGACATAGTAATGTTATTTAATTTGTTTATGCGTTTGGCAGTTCTGCAGCTGTATTAGTGAATTTGACTGTTCAGCAGTTTAGCTGCTCTACCATGATATTATTGTAACAGCTCAGTGCAGTTGCACTTTGAGAATGCGTTGAACTTTTATGTTGATTAAAGCCTACAACTAGGCCTAACGACTTTGTGTTATTACATCACAATCATGTTGGATCGTAGCGCAACAGCGGAAGTAATTTATTGTATTCTCATTCGTAGGTCCTTTAAATTGCCATCGTTATCTCTTTCTGCATGCTGCATATCGAGATCTTGACAAATAACAACGGCTCCGAAGAAACAACGTCCATCTGCATTGGTTGCGACACACCTGAAACCACTCTGTCTGCTGCCTGTGGATGGTCGTGTACAGGCTTTGGTTGTTGGATTGTTGCTCGTGTATGATTGCTGCTTTTAAATGAAACACACCATTTATCAGACTGAACAAAACATGGCCGTCGTTTATTATCTGCTCCGACCAGCACCTGAGAAATCCGAAGTCAACGGGATCCGTCCGTAATACATAGGCTACGTATGTATATAACATGCAGGGAGCGGCTATATTACATCCCTCTCTACCTTGATTACTTAGTCACATTTGTTAATTAAAGGAACATTGAACTGCAATAATGTTTGTGACACGGATTCCTAATAAGTGTTCGTTGTGAAAAGTGTTCGTTGTGAAAACAGATGAATGCACAAACATGCCATGTTATTTAACTGAACACTTAACTAGATAACGGATATGAAGGGCAGCGATCCGCCTACACCCTTATATCGTGTAACTAACTATATCTAGAACGGGCAGCGATCCGCCTACACCCAATTTCTAGATTTGCTCGATTAAGCGCTGTCGCTTTTTTCGAGCTCGTTGTGGACGGCCAGCTTGCAGAGCAGGTGGCTTAAGCACCTCTTCGTCATCGTGACGGGTCTTAGACGACTCGTCGTCTGTTGGCGGGTCGTCGTCCGCAGCTGTCCTCGGGATGATGTCGTGCGATTTCATCGGGCGACAAGCCTCGCACGCGACGGAACTTAGACACATTTCGCGTCACCGTGGACCCATCACCACGCACGGCGGTGACCATTGGTCCTTTCATTGCACTGACGATGAGCGGTGTCGGTGCGAACGGAGTAGAGAGTTTGTTCACTCTAGGCTGCTGTACAAGCACAACCTCTCCCACTTGTAGGTTCACATGTGAAGCGTGTGCACGATCGTCTGAGTACTCTTTCTTTCTCACTTTTGCACGAGCGTCTTGTCTGCGAACGTCTTCATCTCCTGGGTGCACGCTCTGAAGCGTTGGCAGCTCAGGTAGCTTAGTTATCGGTTCTCGACCAAACAGTAGTCGGTGAGGTGTGAACAGCGTAGAGCTATGCGGAGTAGATCGATAGTTTCGAAGAAACTGCTGCAGTTCTCGACGCCAGTTGCGATGTTGAATGATGGCTGAACGTACTGCCTTCAGCATCGGCTTGTTGAAGTTCTCCACTTATGCATTCGCCATCGGCCATAGCGGTGTGATTTTGCGGTGACGGACGCCACACGACTGCAAAAACTGTGGCCACGCATTACTCTGGAATGGTGGGCCATTGTCCGACTTTATCGTTTCTGGATATCCGAACATGGCAACAATGGACTCCATGATCGGTATAACTGTCTCTGCACTGGTGCTTCTGGTCACGTGAACGACTGGGTATCTTGAATATTCATCTGTGACGCAGAGTAAATATTCGCCTGTCGGTATTGGGCCGCAGAAATCAATGTAGAGTAGTCATGTTTAGTGGCTCCATCTGGCGGCGGTTGGAGTTTGCAAGACACGGAATGCAACCCATGACGACTGCTTCCGTTTCCTTGTCTATGCCTGGAAACCACACTTTGCTTCTGATCAGAGCTTTGGTCTTGCAGATGCCCTGATGACCCTCATGTGCCAACTGTATGACACGACTGCGAAGTGCTGTCGGGATGACAATGCGAGAATCTCGTAGCAGAAAGTCTCCATTTTCTCCCACTGTCAGTTCATCCCTCACTTTCCGGAATGCAGCAATGTCAGCGGACTCGTTGTTAGCTGTCATGCCAACGACCTGTGCGAATGACCTCGATGACCTTGTTTAAGGTCGCGTCTTGTCTTGTGTGCACCTTAATTTCGTCAAGGGTGATGGCATTTGGCGTAGAGCTGTCAGCAATGTGATTGATGAAATCCTCAGCCATACGCTGCGCTTGGCTGACTTTTGTTGCTGGATTGACCTTTAAGCCACAGCGAGTACACCGATCGTGACGTTGCTGAGTGTTAGAATGTCTGTTGACCGGTTTACGAGTGTGCGTTTCGAATGGTATGCGTGCTAACCTGTTGAATGCAGCATACACTGTGTTGTTTGCTGTGCCACGTACGAGCCATGTCTTTAGCCTGGCGTTCTGACGATTCTCTCGTTTGCGCTATCTCGATCGCCCTGTTTAGCGTGAGATCCTTTCCTGCGGCCAGGAGTTTGGTACGCAACGAATCAGAGTGACACCTATCGATTACTTGATCTCTGATGTACTCATCGACATTGTTCCCGTAATCGCATGACGATGCCAGCTGCCGTAACCGTGTTACGAACTGCCCGACGGTTTCGCCTTCATGCTGTTCAGCGCGATGAAACATGTGCCTGTTGTACGGGACGTTTGATTTAGGCGTGAAATAGTCCGTCAGTAGTTCTTTTGTCTTTTGAAACGACGACGACGTACCTGTTTCTGTTTCTGGGAATGTATAAAATGTCCTGAACGCCTTCGCCCGCGGTGTGTAACAGCAAATCACGTTTTTGCTTGTCATCGGTGCGTCCTGACGCACTGACCATCCTGTCAAAGTTTCGTATCCACTTTTTCTAACGTTCAGCCGTTGTGAAGGCTCGTTTTGTGCATCGAAGGGCGGTAGTTGGGCCACATTGATCGGAACAGCCATGGTGATTCGGTACGGGAGGCGGTTGCTTACTTGTAGGCTTAGCAGGTTCGCTTAATTCTCGTCGCCATTGTATGATTTCTGCATTTAAACGAAACAACATTTATCAGATTGAACGAAACATGGCCGTCGTTTATTATCTGCTCCGACCAGCACCGGAGAAATCCGAAGTCAACGGGATCCGTCCGTAATACATAGGCTACGTATGTATATAACATGCAGGGAGCGGCTATATTACAGCTCGCTTGTAGACGGGCTTGGGTCATTAGACTGTTGTTGCTCATTCGCGGACAGGCTAGGTTTGCAAGACTGTTCATCGCTCATTGATGGGCATGGGTTGGTTGTAACATGCCTGAAACTATTCTGCCTGGTGCTTGTGGATGAGCTCAGCTCATTGAGCTGTTGCTTGTTGTAATGTAGCCGTTTAGTACGCGCAGATTTGTATTTTACTTTGAATACATTGGGAACTTCCGCTTCTATCCCTTTCACACACGGCGTGTTCTGTGGTTATCAAACTCACTCAAAACAACCCAAATACAACAACATTACATTGGCGACGAGCATGAGTAAGTGAATTAAGACATCATGGCTTCAAACGGTTTGCCGCATTTCGCCGAATTTGACGTGTATACGGACAATGCCAATACGGGCGTCCGATGGAAGAAGTGGTTGTCTCATTTCACAAACATGATGGTGGCGATGGACGTTAGTAGTCGCGCACGTCAGAGAGCACTGCTGCTACATTATTCTGGCGAGCAGGTGTACGAAATATTTGAAACGTTGCCAGATGCAGGCGTGTCTGACGATTTTGACAAAGCTTGTGAAAAAGCTCACTGCATATTTCTCGCCAAAGAAGAACATTGAATACAAAGTGTACCAATTCAGAAAAGAAAAACAAGAAATCGGTGAATCACTCGACACGTACCATACGCGTTTAAGACGTCTTGCTGCAACCTGCGAATTCACTGACACTGATCGTGAAATTAAGACACAGATTGTGCAGAATTGTACGTCGTTAAGACTGCGACGCCGTGTGTTACGTGATGCCACTATATCGCTCACTGAAATGCTGGATGAAGGCAGAGCGATGGAGTTGTCTGAGAAACAAGCGTCAGGGATGGAAACATCAGGAGAAACGTCAAGAGAAGCTGAAGTTAACATCGCCAGCAAACGCTTCAAGAAAAAGGCAACTTGAAACAAGCGGTTCAATAACGCAACATCATTGAACACTGCGAGTAGACAGACATCAACAATATGTCGTTACTGTGGGGACAAATATCCGGATCCGCCGACTAAACAATGCGCTGCAAAAGGCAAAACGTGCAATTTTTTTCATAAGAATGGACATTTCGAGAAAGTCTGCAGATCTAACTACGGCAATCGAATGCAAACTAACACTGTCACAAGCACCAGCGCAGTCAGTCCAAAAAGTCTGGCAGCTGAATCTGACAATGATTATGTTTTTTCTGCAATCAAACAAACGAGCACAACCCATTGCCCACATGCACAGTGCAGATTGAAGGAAATCCTATCAAAATGACTGTAGATTCCGGGGCGTCAGTTAATATAATTGACAACAGCACATTCAAAATGATCAGACAATCTAGCAGTATGTAATTCAAACAGCCTACGACGAAAGTGTATCCATATGGCTCACAAACACCACTACCTGTGATCGGAGTGCTTATCACGAAAGTGAAGTTTCGCTCGACGGTCATCGACACAAGCATTCATGTAGTGGAGGGCACGACAGACAATTTTCTAGGCTGCCAAACTGTACAGGACTTGGGAATCCTCCACATCGCTCAAAACGTCGCAACAGGACAGAACGTCACAACAAATGGCACGTCCCAACCACAAATCGTAAATCAGTTCGCATATCTCTTTGATGGTGTTGGAAAAGTGGATGGCGTGGAAGTGAAATTACACATCGACCAGAGCGTCACTCCAAAACAGCAACATCACAGACGGATTCCTTTTCACATCCGACGTGACGTTGAAAAAGAACTTGATAGACTAGAAAAGCTAGACATCATCGAGAGGGTAAACGGACCAACACCATGGGTCAGCCCAATAGTCGTGGTGCCTAAGAAATCGGGTGAAGTCAGAATCTGCGTAGACATGAGAGAAGCAAATAAAGCTGTACAACGCATCAAACATGTCATGCCAACAATCGACGAGCTAATCACCGATCTGAATGACTCATCTGTCTTCAGTACGCTGGACCGTATCATCAGCTAGAATTGAGTCATGAAAGCAGATACATAACCACATTCACAACAAACGTGGGACTATGGCAATACAAACGACTGATGTTTGGAATTAACGCAGCATCTGAAATATTCCAAAACACACTCATCGAATTTTTGTCTGGTTTAGTTGGATGCAAGAACATGTCTGATGACATCATCGTCTACGGAAAATCACAGCGCGAACACGACACACGCTTGAAAGCTGTGCTTGACAGACTGAAAAACAAGAACGTCAAACTCAACAGAGAGAAGTGTTTATTCTCTCAAACACAAGTATGCTTCTATGGACACATCTTCAGCGCGACTGGCATCGAATATTTGCCAGTCAGAGACAAGCGTCTGCACGAGTGGAGCGATGGCGATTGAGACTCTCGCCGTACAACTACTCACTCCTCTACCGTCCAGGACGAGATGACGAGAACCCGGCGGATTACCTGAGTCGCCACCCTGTTGAACCACCGGCGACTGATGCTGTAGAAAATACGGTCAACTACATTTGTAGTAACAGCATACCCAAGGAGGTGAAACTACAATATCTACAAGACAGCGTCATGCAGAAGCTACTGCACGCCATAGAGAGCGGTCAATGGACCGATGAGGAAGTGTCACCTGAAGCTCAAGGACGAACTAGCTGTACACCAAGGCATGTCCTACGACAAACACGCATCGTCCTTCCTTTTTTACTCCGCGAGCGTGCCGTCGATCTTGCACATCGTGGGCATCAAGAAGTCGTAAAGACGAAAAGCCTACTGAGAGAGAAGGTGTGGTTCCCTGGAATCGACATCATGGTAGACGACAAAGTCAAGGCATGCCTGTCTTGCCAAGCCACGACCACGCACGGTTCCGAGCGCTGCACACCGCTGCGAATGTCTCAACTTCCAGACGCACCGTGGCAAGACCTATCGATCGACTTCATCGGACCGTTTCCGAGCGGAGAGTCACTGATCGTCGTCATCGATGACTTCAGTCGCTTCCCAGAAGTCGAAATCATTAATTCAACAAGCAGCAACACGGTAATTCCCAAGCTAGACGCAATATTTGCTCGCCAAGGGATTCCACAACAAATAAGAACTGATAATGGACCTCCATTCAATGGACATGAATTCACGAAATTTGCATCATATATTGGTTTCAATCATAGACGCGTCAGTCCGCTGTGGCCAGGCGCCAATGGCGAAGTGGAACGTTTCATGAAAACTGGGTAAAGCGATCAGATCACCTTTCATCGAGAAACGAAATTGGAAACAAGATCTCTACACGTTCTTGCGTCTGTATCGTGCAACGCCACATTCTTCGTCAGGCGTGTCACCGAGTCAACTACTGAACGGGCGACAGATGAAAGTCTTGCTGCCCCAAATGTACGAGAAGAATCCACAGAGAAGAGAGATAGAGAATCGAGATGTCCAAAAGAAAGCCAAGATGAAGAGAAACGCAGACGAGCGACGTCATGCGAGCGATAGCCATCTGCGCGTGGGCGACATTGTACTCGTCCGACAGACGCGTAAGAATAAACTGTCAGCTGCGTTCGACCCTCGTCCACTGAAAGTGTCGGCCACGAAAGGCAACATGGTCACTGCGAGTCGTGGAAACTACTCCATAACACGCAACGTCTCGCACTTCAAGGCTGTGCCGCGCGTGAAGTTCGACGACATCAGTGAAGACGACCAACTCGACCAACTAGACGACTACCTGACTCGAGAAGTTCGCGATCAGCAAAACGACGAAGCTGCGCACGCGAATGTTCCACAGAGACCTGTGAGACGGGTGAAGGCACCTACGAGGTTTAGAGATTTTGTGATGGACGTTTAGAGTAGCAACTCGTATCCTTGTATTTAAGGTGTTTACTGTTCTTTATTATGCGTATATCACAAGGACACTTAGTTTTAGTTTCGGTTTATTACAGTCACAAGTATTCTTACGAGACGGGGAGGAATGTAATGTAGCCGTTTACTACGCGCAGATTTGTATTTTACTTTGAATACATTGGGAACTTCCGCTTCTATCCCTTTCACACCCGGCGTGTTCTGTGGTTATCAAACTCACTCAAAACAACCCAAATACAACAACATTACACTTGTTTGTGGGCGGACATGGATCATTGGACTGTCGGTCGCACGTGGACGTGTTTGTTGTATTTGACGAGTTGTCATTCTGCATAGTGGCATCTCTGGCAGAATTCGCATGGGACATATATACCAGTTTCCGAGTATGACAACTGGAACCTTCCAGCCGCGGCGAAATCTGCATCAGTCCATCTGTTCCGATCACAAGGCCAAATGCCTGTGCACTGGAAACCATTGGCCGCAATCGCGATGGAAGCTTAGCGTACGCATGCCCTTCCGAAGATACGGCAGACTGAGGAGATGGTGACTGTAGTTGTTTTGGTCCTCAGCCAAGTGTCACAATCCTCATTGTAATAGGTCATCAGAGGTTTATAGAAAACCCGAACAAAGGGTTGGAGACGGTTCGTTGTGTGTGGAGGAAGAGATAATATGACGACTCCATGGTCCCGGGCGTATTGGATTGCTTCAGTATTTTTTGTGTGTGACGAATGGCCGTCAAGAATCAACAGATCATGTTTGTCTATGATGCAGCCAACATGATATATAAAGTGCTTCAGCCAGACAACGAAGAGTTCCTTGTTCATCCAGCCTGATTCATTATTCACTATGACGCTTCCAGGTGGGGCGCCTTCCTTCAGTGATTCTATCATGCGTTTACGCCTGAAAATTATCATTGGTGGAACATAGTTGTCCCCTGCACTCATGCTACACACCACTGTTGTAGTAAAGCCTATCTCACCACTAGTAAGAGATCCGATTTGCTTTTTCCAAGGACCCGGCCAGGTTTCTGCACAGTTGTTATACCCAATTCATCCATGTTAAAGATGTTTGTAGCATCGAATCCGTACGTGTCAAACAATGTATCTAGTTTATCGTAGAACTCGTACACACTCTCACGATTGAACCCTTTGGCTCTCGTAATAGAAGTTGCCTCGGCTTGACGGAAGGAGACTTCAGGGTGTCTCCTCATAAAATCACGGTACCAGTGTCTGCTAGCTGCTTGTTTTTCAGTGTTGAAGCAATACCTTATCCCATTCGCTTCAGCCAACTGATATGCCATAACCATCAAATCTGTCCTGGTCATACCAATCAGCATATTCTCCAGTTCTAAAACATGCTCCACCAGCATTTTCTCCACCTCTGGCGGCAGAGTGCAAGGGCGACCAAAATACTTTCTTGGACCATTAGCGATGTTGTTTTTGTTGTTTAGGTGCGTAGCCTTCGGAATCCCATAGGTCGTAGTAGTTGCGTTGAGGCCGGCGTCTCCATTTCTGAATGACATGACCGCTCTATCCAGTTCCTCTTGGGTCCACTTTCCGTATTTGCCTCTGGAAAAATTATATTTGTAGCCTCAATCAAACAGATGCGACATTCCCAAGTATTTCCTTGATTTAATATAATAATAATGGTATTCTGTATCTAAACCTAAATAAATCCATTCTCATGTTTTAGTTTTGGTCGTTCTGGTAGGAGGGGCTAGGTTTGAATACGGGATGTTTGAGGGTGATCGACTTGTGATGCTTGCTACGGGTTAAGTATACGTGCCACATATGCAAACCTATACATTTTACAAAGCTCATAAACTTACCAATCAAATTTTGGTATATGTAGTGAGATTTCGCTAAAAAAATTAAAATGTTGCCATGGTAATGCAATTATTGACCATTGATGAAATATTAAGAGGCAGTTACACATTCTTGCTTGTCTGTGAAAATAATAGTCATGCCTATCAAACTTTAAGCAACGTGTGATGATTATATTATAAATAAAATAACGAGGCGTTTTGAAGAAACAAATATTATTAGTTTTTTACTTTCCCGCATATTCCAGCAAAACTGTCTAACATAGTGAATATTTCAGAAAATAATATACCGCGTGTTTAAAAGTGTAGGCCTCCCCTGTTACTCAACGAGCCATACGTAGGAGTCTAATATATACATGCAGAAACTTCAATATGACACATTTTCATATCTCATGTGTGTTGGGATGGTACGTATAGTGGACCACGGGTGTCGTATATCTGGGTCCAACATAGGGCACCCCGACTGGTCCAATATCGGTCGAAGGCATAATTAACTTCTTCGATGTGCTTCTCGGAAACTGTACAATTTTCCGTCTTCATTCCTCTCATGCACGCTACATAGACCTCCTACGACACTCTGTTGTAATCGTGTAAAATCTGCTATGTAGCAGGCTTTGCATCACGCCTTCAAAGTTGGTTAAATATTACGAGATGCATCAAAATACATTTTTATCACCGTTTGTGCGTCTCCGCACAGGCCGCCATTTTTCGCTCTGCGTATAGATGGTATGTTGTGTGAAGCATCCGCCGGGCGGCACTGCGATCTAATTACTATATATAGGACGCAGAACGGACGGTGGTCCAATTTAAGTACAGGTCCAATATCGGTGTACTTCCCCTACCTATATCTCGTAATTACGAGGTAGGTATCTCGTAATTACGAGATAGTAGAGAACCGGAAATAGAACGCTTTTTCAACCAATCAAATGCGGAGCAAGTAATAATTATACGGCCTCCACATAATTATATCAACCGTACACGTGCGGTAAAGTAATATGCAGCAAGCACTATAAGACATATGTGTCTGGTGACTTAATTATTATAGTTCCTAGAACACCACGTGCTCCGAAGTCTGCATCAGCAAAACCAGCATGCAGAACCATCCTGGTGTCAGCTTCTTCTTGT
>CM034535.1:70918047-70991005 GCA_020002185.1 Paraescarpia echinospica | reverse complement strand
AAAAGATAGGTTTTGAGGTGACGACGAAATGTAACAATATTTTCTGCTGGTTTAACATTAACGGGAAGCGAATTCCAAATTCCATATAGTTGGCGCGGCAACTGAACAAACTCGAGTTCCAGCCTTTGTCTTAACTCTAGGAACAGATAGCAACTTCGAACTAGACGACGGAAGTTGTCTAGCTGGTGTGACCATTGAGTAAATAACAAGGTTGTTTGGATGATAGGGCTTGGTAGGTGATTCTTTCTAGTTGTTTCCAGCACTCGGCAACGTTGTATTAACTGACTAGTCTGTATTATTGTGGTTACAATGTTATGATCTTATGAGGTCTCATTCAACTAGTCAGAACATTATCGCCAAGCCGACCTTTCTATGCTGGCATTGAGGATGGTCATTGCCAGGGTGCTTGTCGTCCTCAGTGGTTCTTTTACGTCCCAAATTGAGACGGGACCGACATTAACGTGATCTCCCAGTCACGAGGGATACACAGTCCCCAATGTTGAGAGCCAGGTTTTTACAAGGAATATACCATACCTGCCCGGTCCGGGTATTGAACTCGGGTCGCCGGCATGTCAGGCGGATGTGCTAACCACTACACTATCGCGCGCCCCCCAATTATGTAGATCTTAAACATAATACAATATCGCACGGGGAGTCAATGCAGTGATTTTAGAAGTGGCACTGAGCGGGAGAATCGAGGGGATTGTGTGACTAACCTTGCTAAACAATTTTGGACACGTTGTAGTTTTGCAATATCCTTGATAGCAATATTATGAAGGAGGGAATTGCAATAATCTAATCTGCTGCTAACAAGAGCTGTTGCGATAGTCTTAGCGACAGAAAGCGACATATGTCGGCGAATGCGGCGAAGATCACGGATATGATAAAACAGCAACGGCACGTTTGGGATATGTGTTGTCTGAAATTGAAGTCGCAATCAAAGGTCACTCCTAGATTCCGTACTGATGCTGCTGGTGTGATATTTTGACTCAGGATGCATGTTGGAAAAAAGTAATTAAGTTTACCTCGCTGCACTGGAGTACCAATGATGAGGAATTCAGTTTTGTCTGCATTTAACTTTAATTTGCTATCGGTCGTCCATGAGAAAACATCTTGGAGACAATCGTTGAGTCGGTTTAGGGAGTGACTTGTATCGGGCGTGGCCAAGGAAATGTAGATCTGTGTGTCATCTGCATAAAGGTGATGATCCAAGTTATGACTTTGGATTACAGAGCTGAATGGCGTAGTGTAGAGAGTGAAAAGCAAAGGCCCAAGAACGGAACCCTGGGGAATGCCACATGAAGTGGGGAGTGAGGTTGAAAAGTAATTATCTATCTTTATACATTGAGGTCAGAGCTGTGCGAGATATGCCATACCACATTGATAAACGTTTTTGACAAGAGTGTTGTGATCAATGGTATCAAAGGCGGCAGACAGATCAAGCAAGGTAAATGCAGTTACTTTGCCTTTATCAATGTTTAATATAACATCATTGTGTACTTTTAGGAGAGCAGTCTCTGTAGAATGAAATTGTTTGTATGCTAATTGGAGCACACTGGATAAACAAGTTGAGCTGATATGACACCTTAGAGTATCTTAGAAATAAAGCTAAGATTATAAATTGGCCTATAATTTTTGAAATCATCTTTTGGCAGAGAAGTCTTCTTGACGACAGGATTTACATGTGCGTGTTTAAAATCATCTGGGAATTTACCCGAACTCAGTGATAAATTTATGATATTTGTTATTGTACCAAGTAAAGAGTGAAGACATGCTTTTATAGTAGTATGGTTGGTAATGGATCGAGATCGCATGACTTATTTGGGGAGGACATTATTATTTTCCTCACTTCAACAACTGTGGCTGGCTCAAACAATACAAGTGGAGAATTTACTTGTGGGGAGTCCACATTTACAGTACTTAAAGTGTGATATAGAAAAGCAGAACGTATAAGACTTATTGTATCTTTGAAATGACTAGAAAACGAGTCACACAGAGATTTGACTGACACATGACTAGGTAGAGATGGAGGCGGCCGTCTGTGTAAAATATGATTTATGCAGTTCCATAGCTGACGTGGGTTATCAAAGTTACTCGAGACAATATTTGTGTAATAATTTGATTTAGCTTTGGCCATTTGTCTGTTGCAGTAGTGTCACTGTTTAGAATATCGTGATCTGTCCAAAGGCGAGCGTGATTTGCGCCATACACGTTCAAGATAGCGCCGGCGCTTTTTAGATTGTAGAATTTCAGGAGTCATCCATGGAGCATGTGACTTTTGGGACACAGATTTAGATCTCAGGGGTGCACGTTTATTAAATAAAAATTTGAGTACTTGACAGTACTGTCGATACAGATCTGACAGATGTTCTTTGGGGTTACTGATGAGGTCGGGTTTAAGGATGTCTGTCGTTAATGCAGCAATGTCAATCTTATGGATCGGTCGGTAAAACACATTGTGTTTGGACTCTACGGGAATTCTAGGAACTTTAATATCAGCAATGATAGTGTGGTGGTCTGATAAACCATCTGAAACAGTAGGTGTCTGAATATTGTTTCAATCTGAACGGGTGATTAAGAGATCGAGCCAGTGGCTATGTATGTGTGTTGAGAAGGTAACGTGTTGTTTCATGTCATAGGATGCCAGAATGTCATTAAATGTACTTGTTGACATAGTAATGTTATTTAATTTGTTTATGCGTTTGGCAGTTCTGCAGCTGTATTAGTGAATTTGACTGTTCTGCAGTTTAGCTGCTCTACCATGATATTATTGTAACAGCTCAGTGCAGTTGCACTTTGAGAATGCGTTGAACTTTTATGTTGATTAAAGCCTACAACTAGGCCTAACGACTTTGTGTTATTACATCAATTTAATCAACATAAAAGTTGCTCAAATAATATGTACTTGGGCAACTCCAATCGTGGACTTGCTGGCCTCCGGCAATCATCCTACTGAGCGATAATCGGGCGAAACAAACTGCGACAATTTCAGCCCATTGCTATTTGTGGTTCACTGCTACTATGGATAGGCTACTCAGACCAGAACGTCTTGATACTGATCCAAACTCATCATCAGCATCTAAAGAGTGGACGCACTGGTTGAAAACATTCCAAAACTTGTTGTCTGTTCTTCCTGCCGAAGGACTGGATAAACTTTGCGTGTTAACTAACTACGTTACGCCGAAGATCTATGAGAGCATCGCGGAATGTGCCACCTACGAAAACGCTATTGATACTTTGGAAGCTTTGTACATAAAACCTACGAATGAGATTTTCGCTCGACACCTCCTGGCTACACGTCGCCAACAAGCCGGTGAAACTTTAGACGAATATCTACAGGCTCTAAAAACGTTAAGCAAAGACTGTAACTTCAAAAGTGTTACTGCTGCTCTACACCGAGAGGAATCCATCAGAGACGCATTCATCAGCGGTCTACAATCATCATTGATCCGTCAACGCCTCTTGGAAAATAAGACGTTAGACTTAGCGGCCATGTTTGATCAGGCTAGGTCATTAGACTTGGCGCAGAAGAATTCGGAGCTGTACTGTGCTCCACCTGTACCCTCATTCAGTGCCGCTGCCGGTGAACAAAAATCTGCTGTTAAGGAGGATTCAACTGATCGTTCTTTTGCGTCTGCCGCTGCTAACAATAAATGTTTCTTCTGTGGTAATGCTAGACATCCACTCTGTGGTAATGCTAGACATCCACTCTGTGGTAATGCTAGACATCCACTCTGTGGTAATGCTAGACATCCACTCTGTGGTAATGCTAGACATCCACTCTGTGGTAATGCTAGACATCCACTCTGTGGTAATGCTAGACATCCACTCTGTGGTAATGCTAGACATCCACTCTGTGGTAATGCTAGACATCCACTCTGTGGTAATGCTAGACATCCACTCTGTGGTAATGCTAGACATCCACTCTGTGGTAATGCTAGACATCCACTCTGTGGTAATGCTAGACATCCACTCTGTGGTAATGCTAGACATCCACTCTGTGGTAATGCTAGACATCCACTCTGTGGTAATGCTAGACATCCACTCTGTGGTAATGTTAGACATCCACTCTGTGGTAATGTTAGACACCCACTCTGTGGTAATGTTAGACATCCACTCTGTGGTAATGTTAGACATCCACTCTGTGGTAATGTTAGACATCCACTCTGTGGTAATGCTAGACATCCACTCTGTGGTAATGTTAGACATCCACTCTGTGGTAATGTTAGACATCCACTCTGTGGTAATGCTAGACACCCACTCTGTGGTAATGCTAGACATCCACTCTGTGGTAATGCTAGACATCCACTCTGTGGTAATGCTAGACACCCACTCTGTGGTAATGCTAGACATCCACTCTGTGGTAATGCTAGACATCCACTCTGTGGTAATGCTAGACATCCACTCTGTGGTAATGCTAGACATCCACTCTGTGGTAATGCTAGACATCCACTCTGTGGTAATGCTAGACATCCACTCTGTGGTAATGCTAGACATCCACTCTGTGGTAATGTTAGACATCCACTCTGTGGTAATGCTAGACATCCACTCTGTGGTAATGCTAGACATCCACTCTGTGGTAATGCTAGACATCCACTCTGTGGTAATGCTAGACATCCACTCTGTGGTAATGCTAGACATCCACTCTGTGGTAATGCTAGACATCCACTCTGTGGTAATGCTAGACATCCACTCTGTGGTAATGCTAGACATCCACTCTGTGGTAATGCTAGACATCCACTCTGTGGTAATGCTAGACATCCACTCTGTGGTAATGCTAGACATCCACTCTGTGGTAATGCTAGACATCCACTCTGTGGTAATGCTAGACATCCACTCTGTGGTAATGCTAGACATCCACTCTGTGGTAATGCTAGACATCCACTCTGTGGTAATGCTAGACATCCACTCTGTGGTAATGCTAGACATCCACTCTGTGGTAATGCTAGACATCCACTCTGTGGTAATGCTAGACATCCACTCTGTGGTAATGCTAGACATCCACTCTGTGGTAATGCTAGACATCCACTCTGTGGTAATGCTAGACATCCACTCTGTGGTAATGCTAGACATCCACTCTGTGGTAATGCTAGACATCCACTCTGTGGTAATGCTAGACATCCACTCTGTGGTAATGCTAGACATCCACTCTGTGGTAATGCTAGACATCCACTCTGTGGTAATGCTAGACATCCACTCTGTGGTAATGCTAGACATCCACTCTGTGGTAATGCTAGACATCCACTCTGTGGTAATGCTAGACACCCACTCTGTGGTAATGCTAGACATCCACTCTGTGGTAATGCTAGACATCCACTCTGTGGTAATGCTAGACATCCACGCGCAAAATGTCCTGCACGCGAAGCCATATGCAATAAATGTCAAAAGAAGGGACATTTCGCGAAAGTGTGTCGCTCGGAACCTGTTTCCAAGGTTGCATCAACTGGGATGAATCCGCTGAATCGTCCAACTATTGCATCTGTGACGTCTGTAACTGGCCCATCAGCGCTATCTAAAGCAATGTGTAAGATTGGCTTATACGGGCTAGAAGTTGAATGCCTGATTGACAGTGGTAGTACTGAGAGCTTCATTCATCCAAAGCTTATCAGACAAAAGTCTATAACGACTTACCCTTCGGACAATGTTGTTTCCATGGCTTCGGCGTCTCTTTCAGCTAAAGCGCTTGGGTTTTGTGAAGTTGACCTAACAGTAAAGGGATGTGACTACAAAAACGTTCGATTGTACATACTTCCCGAGCTATGCGTAGACGTTATCCTCGGGTTAGACTTTCAGCAGCAGCATGAGAGTGTCACATTGAAATACGGGGGAGATCAGCCACCCCTGACGCTTTGCGGACTAACCACTTTGTGCGTTGATCCTCCAGAACTTTTCGCTAATCTGACAGCTGATTGTCATCCCATTGCTTCAAAATCGCGTCGCTACAGCTTTGATGATCGTAAGTTCATTGAAAAAGAAACTCAGCGACTATTACGTGAAGGGATTATAGAACCCAGTAATTCCCCCTGGCGTGCGCAAATTGTTGTCACAAAGGATGAAAATCATAAGAAGCGTCTCGCGATTGATTACTCTCAGACGGTCAACAGGTTCACGCTACTTGATGGGTACCCTCTCCCTCGCATCGATGACACGGTCAACAAAATAGCTCAGTACCGTGTGTTCAGCACCATTGATCTGCGCAGCGCTTATCACCAGGTACCCATAAGAAATGAAGACAAACCATATACGGCATTCGAATCTGGTGGAAGCCTCTATCAGTTCACCCGCATTCCATTCGGCGTCACAAACGGCGTGGCTTGCTTCCAGCGTATTATGGACTCGTTCATTAAGGAGGCAGAACTTGATGGAACATTCGCATACTTAGATGACATCACTGTTTGCGGTATGACCCAAACCGAACACGATCTAAACTTAGAACGGTTCTTCAAGGCAGCTGAAATGAAGAACATCGTTTACAACGAGGGTAAATGTGTGTTCTCCACAACAAAACTTAGCATCCTGGGCACTGTTGTAGAGGATGGTAACATGCGGCCCGATCCTGAGCGTCTTCGACCTCTACGTCAGCTCGCTATGCTTCACGACATGAAGTCTCTCCGTAGGGTCCTTGGGTTCTTCGCCTATTACTCACAGTGGATTCGCGAATACTCGAACAAGATTCGTCCTCTTAGTATCACGACAACGTTTCCTGCATCGAAGGAAGCTGAAATGGCATTTCAACAACTCAAACGTGATATTGAAGGATCTGTGGTGACTGCAATTGATGAGGCCCTACCGTTCGAGGTTGAGACTGACGCATCTGAATCGGCTATAGCTGCTACACTAAATCAGGCTGGACGTCCTGTAGCCTTCTTTTCTCGCACGCTTCAGGGGCCCGAGACGCGTCACGCATCAGTTGAAAAATCATTGAATCAGTTCGTCATTGGAGACATTATTTGACTGGAAAACATTTCATTCTGAAAACTGATCAAAAATCTGTCAGCTACATGTTCGACAAACGACAGAAAAGTAAGATAAAGAACGACAAAATGATGCGTTGGCGCATGGAGCTATCTTGCTTCGACTTCGATATTATGTATCGCCCAGGAAAGGAAAACATACCTTCTGACACTTTCTCGAGGTCGTTTTGTTCATCTATAGGCACGGACCTTCGTCAACTAATCGAACTCCATGAGTCACTATGTCACCCTGGAGTGACACGTATGCTCCACTTTGTGAAATCAAAGAACTTACCTTATTCGGTTGAAGACGTGCGACGGTTGACCAGCTCATGCAAAGTCTGTGCAGAGAGTAAACCTAGATTCTATCAGCCAGAAAACATGCATCTCATTAAAGCCACACAGCCATTCGAACGACTTAATGTGGACTTTAAAGGACCTCTGCCAAGTACTGACAAAAATCTATACTTCCTGACGGTTGTAGATGAGTACTCTAGGTTCCCCTTTGTGTTCCCGTGTGCAGACATGACTACGCCTACTGTCATCAGCTGTCTGTGTCAATTGTTCGCACTATTTGGAACGCCCGCCTACATTCATTCTGATCGTGGGTCCTCTGTCATGAGCAGAGAGCTCCTGGAGTTCCTAATGAGTAAAGGCATCGCTAGCAGCAGAACTACAAGCTATAATCCTCAAGGAAATGGCCAGACGGAGAGATACAATGGAATAGTCTGGAAGGCGATCACCATGGCACTGAAGTCGCGTAATTTGCCTCCCAAATGCTGGCAAATTGTACTGCCTGATGCGTTGCACTATATTCGCTCTCTATTGTCAACAGCAACCAACGTGACTCCTCATGAGAGGCTGTTAAATTTCGCTAGACGCTCTACAACCGGAGGGTCCGTACCGACTTGGCTATGTACGCCTGGACCCATCTTACTCAAAAGGCATGTACGTCACAGCAAAGTGGAACCACTCGTGGACCAAGTAGAACTTCTTCAAGCGAATCCTCAGTACGCTCATGTTCGCTACCCCGATGGCCGGGAAATGACCGTGTCCCTCAGACATTTGGCCCCGACAGGCGAGTCGTCAGCAGATGAACGGCTACATCAACCCGAAGGAGTTCCCGCTTCTGTCGACAGTCCACGACGACCCGTGTCCATTGAAATTTCTGCTGAACATCCTGAGGGAGAAGGCGACCATCAGCTTCGACGCTCTGAACGTGTTCGTCGAACCCCTGTACGCTTGGACCTTTAAGAGGACTAATAATGACTGCTTTCTAGCAAGGGGAGAATGACATAGTAATGTTGTTTAATTTGTTTATGCGTTTGGCAGTTCTGCAGCTGTATTAGTGAATTTGACTGTTCTGCAGTTTAGCTGCTCTACCATGATATTATTGTAACAGCTCAGTGCAGTTGCACTTTGAGAATGCGTTGAACTTTTATGTTGATTAAAGCCTACAACTAGGCCTAACGACTTTGTGTTATTACATCACAATCATGTTGGATCGTAGCGCAACAGCGGAAGTAATTTATTGTATTCTCATTCGTAGGTCCTTTAAATTGCCATCGTTATCTCTTTCTGCATGCTGCATATCGAGATCTTGACAAATAACAACGGCTCCGAAGAAACAACGTCCATCTGCATTGGTTGCGACACACCTGAAACCACTCTGTCTGCTGCCTGTGGATGGTCGTGTACAGGCTTTGGTTGTTGGATTGTTGCTCGTGTATGATTGCTGCTTTTAAATGAAACACACCATTTATCAGACTGAACAAAACATGGCCGTCGTTTATTATCTGCTCCGACCAGCACCTGAGAAATCCGAAGTCAACGGGATCCGTCCGTAATACATAGGCTACGTATGTATATAACATGCAGGGAGCGGCTATATTACATCCCTCTCTACCTTGATTACTTAGTCACATTTGTTAATTAAAGGAACATTGAACTGCAATAATGTTTGTGACACGGATTCCTAATAAGTGTTCGTTGTGAAAAGTGTTCGTTGTGAAAACAGATGAATGCACAAACATGCCATGTTATTTAACTGAACACTTAACTAGATAACGGATATGAAGGGCAGCGATCCGCCTACACCCTTATATCGTGTAACTAACTATATCTAGAACGGGCAGCGATCCGCCTACACCCAATTTCTAGATTTGCTCGATTAAGCGCTGTCGCTTTTTTCGAGCTCGTTGTGGACGGCCAGCTTGCAGAGCAGGTGGCTTAAGCACCTCTTCGTCATCGTGACGGGTCTTAGACGACTCGTCGTCTGTTGGCGGGTCGTCGTCCGCAGCTGTCCTCGGGATGATGTCGTGCGATTTCATCGGGCGACAAGCCTCGCACGCGACGGAACTTAGACACATTTCGCGTCACCGTGGACCCATCACCACGCACGGCGGTGACCATTGGTCCTTTCATTGCACTGACGATGAGCGGTGTCGGTGCGAACGGAGTAGAGAGTTTGTTCACTCTAGGCTGCTGTACAAGCACAACCTCTCCCACTTGTAGGTTCACATGTGAAGCGTGTGCACGATCGTCTGAGTACTCTTTCTTTCTCACTTTTGCACGAGCGTCTTGTCTGCGAACGTCTTCATCTCCTGGGTGCACGCTCTGAAGCGTTGGCAGCTCAGGTAGCTTAGTTATCGGTTCTCGACCAAACAGTAGTCGGTGAGGTGTGAACAGCGTAGAGCTATGCGGAGTAGATCGATAGTTTCGAAGAAACTGCTGCAGTTCTCGACGCCAGTTGCGATGTTGAATGATGGCTGAACGTACTGCCTTCAGCATCGGCTTGTTGAAGTTCTCCACTTATGCATTCGCCATCGGCCATAGCGGTGTGATTTTGCGGTGACGGACGCCACACGACTGCAAAAACTGTGGCCACGCATTACTCTGGAATGGTGGGCCATTGTCCGACTTTATCGTTTCTGGATATCCGAACATGGCAACAATGGACTCCATGATCGGTATAACTGTCTCTGCACTGGTGCTTCTGGTCACGTGAACGACTGGGTATCTTGAATATTCATCTGTGACGCAGAGTAAATATTCGCCTGTCGGTATTGGGCCGCAGAAATCAATGTAGAGTAGTCATGTTTAGTGGCTCCATCTGGCGGCGGTTGGAGTTTGCAAGACACGGAATGCAACCCATGACGACTGCTTCCGTTTCCTTGTCTATGCCTGGAAACCACACTTTGCTTCTGATCAGAGCTTTGGTCTTGCAGATGCCCTGATGACCCTCATGTGCCAACTGTATGACACGACTGCGAAGTGCTGTCGGGATGACAATGCGAGAATCTCGTAGCAGAAAGTCTCCATTTTCTCCCACTGTCAGTTCATCCCTCACTTTCCGGAATGCAGCAATGTCAGCGGACTCGTTGTTAGCTGTCATGCCAACGACCTGTGCGAATGACCTCGATGACCTTGTTTAAGGTCGCGTCTTGTCTTGTGTGCACCTTAATTTCGTCAAGGGTGATGGCATTTGGCGTAGAGCTGTCAGCAATGTGATTGATGAAATCCTCAGCCATACGCTGCGCTTGGCTGACTTTTGTTGCTGGATTGACCTTTAAGCCACAGCGAGTACACCGATCGTGACGTTGCTGAGTGTTAGAATGTCTGTTGACCGGTTTACGAGTGTGCGTTTCGAATGGTATGCGTGCTAACCTGTTGAATGCAGCATACACTGTGTTGTTTGCTGTGCCACGTACGAGCCATGTCTTTAGCCTGGCGTTCTGACGATTCTCTCGTTTGCGCTATCTCGATCGCCCTGTTTAGCGTGAGATCCTTTCCTGCGGCCAGGAGTTTGGTACGCAACGAATCAGAGTGACACCTATCGATTACTTGATCTCTGATGTACTCATCGACATTGTTCCCGTAATCGCATGACGATGCCAGCTGCCGTAACCGTGTTACGAACTGCCCGACGGTTTCGCCTTCATGCTGTTCAGCGCGATGAAACATGTGCCTGTTGTACGGGACGTTTGATTTAGGCGTGAAATAGTCCGTCAGTAGTTCTTTTGTCTTTTGAAACGACGACGACGTACCTGTTTCTGTTTCTGGGAATGTATAAAATGTCCTGAACGCCTTCGCCCGCGGTGTGTAACAGCAAATCACGTTTTTGCTTGTCATCGGTGCGTCCTGACGCACTGACCATCCTGTCAAAGTTTCGTATCCACTTTTTCTAACGTTCAGCCGTTGTGAAGGCTCGTTTTGTGCATCGAAGGGCGGTAGTTGGGCCACATTGATCGGAACAGCCATGGTGATTCGGTACGGGAGGCGGTTGCTTACTTGTAGGCTTAGCAGGTTCGCTTAATTCTCGTCGCCATTGTATGATTTCTGCATTTAAACGAAACAACATTTATCAGATTGAACGAAACATGGCCGTCGTTTATTATCTGCTCCGACCAGCACCGGAGAAATCCGAAGTCAACGGGATCCGTCCGTAATACATAGGCTACGTATGTATATAACATGCAGGGAGCGGCTATATTACAGCTCGCTTGTAGACGGGCTTGGGTCATTAGACTGTTGTTGCTCATTCGCGGACAGGCTAGGTTTGCAAGACTGTTCATCGCTCATTGATGGGCATGGGTTGGTTGTAACATGCCTGAAACTATTCTGCCTGGTGCTTGTGGATGAGCTCAGCTCATTGAGCTGTTGCTTGTTGTAATGTAGCCGTTTAGTACGCGCAGATTTGTATTTTACTTTGAATACATTGGGAACTTCCGCTTCTATCCCTTTCACACACGGCGTGTTCTGTGGTTATCAAACTCACTCAAAACAACCCAAATACAACAACATTACATTGGCGACGAGCATGAGTAAGTGAATTAAGACATCATGGCTTCAAACGGTTTGCCGCATTTCGCCGAATTTGACGTGTATACGGACAATGCCAATACGGGCGTCCGATGGAAGAAGTGGTTGTCTCATTTCACAAACATGATGGTGGCGATGGACGTTAGTAGTCGCGCACGTCAGAGAGCACTGCTGCTACATTATTCTGGCGAGCAGGTGTACGAAATATTTGAAACGTTGCCAGATGCAGGCGTGTCTGACGATTTTGACAAAGCTTGTGAAAAAGCTCACTGCATATTTCTCGCCAAAGAAGAACATTGAATACAAAGTGTACCAATTCAGAAAAGAAAAACAAGAAATCGGTGAATCACTCGACACGTACCATACGCGTTTAAGACGTCTTGCTGCAACCTGCGAATTCACTGACACTGATCGTGAAATTAAGACACAGATTGTGCAGAATTGTACGTCGTTAAGACTGCGACGCCGTGTGTTACGTGATGCCACTATATCGCTCACTGAAATGCTGGATGAAGGCAGAGCGATGGAGTTGTCTGAGAAACAAGCGTCAGGGGTGGAAACATCAGGAGAAACGTCAAGAGAAGCTGAAGTTAACATCGCCAGCAAACGCTTCAAGAAAAAGGCAACTTGAAACAAGCGGTTCAATAACGCAACATCATTGAACACTGCGAGTAGACAGACATCAACAATATGTCGTTACTGTGGGGACAAATATCCGGATCCGCCGACTAAACAATGCGCTGCAAAAGGCAAAACGTGCAATTTTTTTCATAAGAATGGACATTTCGAGAAAGTCTGCAGATCTAACTACGGCAATCGAATGCAAACTAACACTGTCACAAGCACCAGCGCAGTCAGTCCAAAAAGTCTGGCAGCTGAATCTGACAATGATTATGTTTTTTCTGCAATCAAACAAACGAGCACAACCCATTGCCCACATGCACAGTGCAGATTGAAGGAAATCCTATCAAAATGACTGTAGATTCCGGGGCGTCAGTTAATATAATTGACAACAGCACATTCAAAATGATCAGACAATCTAGCAGTATGTAATTCAAACAGCCTACGACGAAAGTGTATCCATATGGCTCACAAACACCACTACCTGTGATCGGAGTGCTTATCACGAAAGTGAAGTTTCGCTCGACGGTCATCGACACAAGCATTCATGTAGTGGAGGGCACGACAGACAATTTTCTAGGCTGCCAAACTGTACAGGACTTGGGAATCCTCCACATCGCTCAAAGCGTCGCAACAGGACAGAACGTCACAACAAATGGCACGTCCCAACCACAAATCGTAAATCAGTTCGCATATCTCTTTGATGGTGTTGGAAAAGTGGATGGCGTGGAAGTGAAATTACACATCGACCAGAGCGTCACTCCAAAACAGCAACATCACAGACGGATTCCTTTTCACATCCGACGTGACGTTGAAAAAGAACTTGATAGACTAGAAAAGCTAGACATCATCGAGAGGGTAAACGGACCAACACCATGGGTCAGCCCAATAGTCGTGGTGCCTAAGAAATCGGGTGAAGTCAGAATCTGCGTAGACATGAGAGAAGCAAATAAAGCTGTACAACGCATCAAACATGTCATGCCAACAATCGACGAGCTAATCACCGATCTGAATGACTCATCTGTCTTCAGTACGCTGGACCGTATCATCAGCTAGAATTGAGTCATGAAAGCAGATACATAACCACATTCACAACAAACGTGGGACTATGGCAATACAAACGACTGATGTTTGGAATTAACGCAGCATCTGAAATATTCCAAAACACACTCATCGAATTTTTGTCTGGTTTAGTTGGATGCAAGAACATGTCTGATGACATCATCGTCTACGGAAAATCACAGCGCGAACACGACACACGCTTGAAAGCTGTGCTTGACAGACTGAAAAACAAGAACGTCAAACTCAACAGAGAGAAGTGTTTATTCTCTCAAACACAAGTATGCTTCTATGGACACATCTTCAGCGCGACTGGCATCGAATATTTGCCAGTCAGAGACAAGCGTCTGCACGAGTGGAGCGATGGCGATTGAGACTCTCGCCGTACAACTACTCACTCCTCTACCGTCCAGGACGAGATGACGAGAACCCGGCGGATTACCTGAGTCGCCACCCTGTTGAACCACCGGCGACTGATGCTGTAGAAAATACGGTCAACTACATTTGTAGTAACAGCATACCCAAGGAGGTGAAACTACAATATCTACAAGACAGCGTCATGCAGAAGCTACTGCACGCCATAGAGAGCGGTCAATGGACCGATGAGGAAGTGTCACCTGAAGCTCAAGGACGAACTAGCTGTACACCAAGGCATGTCCTACGACAAACACGCATCGTCCTTCCTTTTTTACTCCGCGAGCGTGCCGTCGATCTTGCACATCGTGGGCATCAAGAAGTCGTAAAGACGAAAAGCCTACTGAGAGAGAAGGTGTGGTTCCCTGGAATCGACATCATGGTAGACGACAAAGTCAAGGCATGCCTGTCTTGCCAAGCCACGACCACGCACGGTTCCGAGCGCTGCACACCGCTGCGAATGTCTCAACTTCCAGACGCACCGTGGCAAGACCTATCGATCGACTTCATCGGACCGTTTCCGAGCGGAGAGTCACTGATCGTCGTCATCGATGACTTCAGTCGCTTCCCAGAAGTCGAAATCATTAATTCAACAAGCAGCAACACGGTAATTCCCTGATAATGGACCTCCATTCAATGGACATGAATTCACGAAATTTGCATCATATATTGGTTTCAATCATAGACGCGTCAGTCCGCTGTGGCCAGGCGCCAATGGCGAAGTGGAACGTTTCATGAAAACTGGGTAAAGCGATCAGATCACCTTTCATCGAGAAACGAAATTGGAAACAAGATCTCTACACGTTCTTGCGTCTGTATCGTGCAACGCCACATTCTTCGTCAGGCGTGTCACCGAGTCAACTACTGAACGGGCGACAGATGAAAGTCTTGCTGCCCCAAATGTACGAGAAGAATCCACAGAGAAGAGAGATAGAGAATCGAGATGTCCAAAAGAAAGCCAAGATGAAGAGAAACGCAGACGAGCGACGTCATGCGAGCGATAGCCATCTGCGCGTGGGCGACATTGTACTCGTCCGACAGACGCGTAAGAATAAACTGTCAGCTGCGTTCGACCCTCGTCCACTGAAAGTGTCGGCCACGAAAGGCAACATGGTCACTGCGAGTCGTGGAAACTACTCCATAACACGCAACGTCTCGCACTTCAAGGCTGTGCCGCGCGTGAAGTTCGACGACATCAGTGAAGACGACCAACTCGACCAACTAGACGACTACCTGACTCGAGAAGTTCGCGATCAGCAAAACGACGAAGCTGCGCACGCGAATGTTCCACAGAGACCTGTGAGACGGGTGAAGGCACCTACGAGGTTTAGAGATTTTGTGATGGACGTTTAGAGTAGCAACTCGTATCCTTGTATTTAAGGTGTTTACTGTTCTTTATTATGCGTATATCACAAGGACACTTAGTTTTAGTTTCGGTTTATTACAGTCACAAGTATTCTTACGAGACGGGGAGGAATGTAATGTAGCCGTTTACTACGCGCAGATTTGTATTTTACTTTGAATACATTGGGAACTTCCGCTTCTATCCCTTTCACACCCGGCGTGTTCTGTGGTTATCAAACTCACTCAAAACAACCCAAATACAACAACATTACACTTGTTTGTGGGCGGACATGGATCATTGGACTGTCGGTCGCACGTGGACGTGTTTGTTGTATTTGACGAGTTGTCATTCTGCATAGTGGCATCTCTGGCAGAATTCGCATGGGACATATATACCAGTTTCCGAGTATGACAACTGGAACCTTCCAGCCGCGGCGAAATCTGCATCAGTCCATCTGTTCCGATCACAAGGCCAAATGCCTGTGCACTGGAAACCATTGGCCGCAATCGCGATGGAAGCATAGCGTACGCATGCCCTTCCGAAGATACGGCAGACTGAGGAGATGGTGACTGTAGTTGTTTTGGTCCTCAGCCAAGTGTCACAATCCTCATTGTAATAGGTCATCAGAGGTTTATAGAAAACCCGAACAAAGGGTTGGAGACGGTTCGTTGTGTGTGGAGGAAGAGATAATATGACGACTCCATGGTCCCGGGCGTATTGGATTGCTTCAGTATTTTTTGTGTGTGACGAATGGCCGTCAAGAATCAACAGATCATGTTTGTCTATGATGCAGCCAACATGATATATAAAGTGCTTCAGCCAGACAACGAAGAGTTCCTTGTTCATCCAGCCTGATTCATTATTCACTATGACGCTTCCAGGTGGGGCGCCTTCCTTCAGTGATTCTATCATGCGTTTACGCCTGAAAATTATCATTGGTGGAACATAGTTGTCCCCTGCACTCATGCTACACACCACTGTTGTAGTAAAGCCTATCTCACCACTAGTAAGAGATCCGATTTGCTTTTTCCAAGGACCCGGCCAGGTTTCTGCACAGTTGTTATACCCAATTCATCCATGTTAAAGATGTTTGTAGCATCGAATCCGTACGTGTCAAACAATGTATCTAGTTTATCGTAGAACTCGTACACACTCTCACGATTGAACCCTTTGGCTCTCGTAATAGAAGTTGCCTCGGCTTGACGGAAGGAGACTTCAGGGTGTCTCCTCATAAAATCACGGTACCAGTGTCTGCTAGCTGCTTGTTTTTCAGTGTTGAAGCAATACCTTATCCCATTCGCTTCAGCCAACTGATATGCCATAACCATCAAATCTGTCCTGGTCATACCAATCAGCATATTCTCCAGTTCTAAAACATGCTCCACCAGCATTTTCTCCACCTCTGGCGGCAGAGTGCAAGGGCGACCAAAATACTTTCTTGGACCATTAGCGATGTTGTTTTTGTTGTTTAGGTGCGTAGCCTTCGGAATCCCATAGGTCGTAGTAGTTGCGTTGAGGCCGGCGTCTCCATTTCTGAATGACATGACCGCTCTATCCAGTTCCTCTTGGGTCCACTTTCCGTATTTGCCTCTGGAAAAATTATATTTGTAGCCTCAACAGATGCGACATTCCCAAGTATTTCCTTGATTTAATATAATAATAATGGTATTCTGTATCTAAACCTAAATAAATCCATTCTCATGTTTTAGTTTTGGTCGTTCTGGTAGGAGGGGCTAGGTTTGAATACGGGATGTTTGAGGGTGATCGACTTGTGATGCTTGCTACGGGTTAAGTATACGTGCCACATATGCAAACCTATACATTTTACAAAGCTCATAAACTTACCAATCAAATTTTGGTATATGTAGTGAGATTTCGCTAAAAAAATTAAAATGTTGCCATGGTAATGCAATTATTGACCATTGATGAAATATTAAGAGGCAGTTACACATTCTTGCTTGTCTGTGAAAATAATAGTCATGCCTATCAAACTTTAAGCAACGTGTGATGATTATATTATAAATAAAATAACGAGGCGTTTTGAAGAAACAAATATTATTAGTTTTTTACTTTCCCGCATATTCCAGCAAAACTGTCTAACATAGTGAATATTTCAGAAAATAATATACCGCGTGTTTAAAAGTGTAGGCCTCCCCTGTTACTCAACGAGCCATACGTAGGAGTCTAATATATACATGCAGAAACTTCAATATGACACATTTTCATATCTCATGTGTGTTGGGATGGTACGTATAGTGGACCACGGGTGTCGTATATCTGGGTCCAACATAGGGCACCCCGACTGGTCCAATATCGGTCGAAGGCATAATTAACTTCTTCGATGTGCTTCTCGGAAACTGTACAATTTTCCGTCTTCATTCCTCTCATGCACGCTACATAGACCTCCTACGACACTCTGTTGTAATCGTGTAAAATCTGCTATGTAGCAGGCTTTGCATCACGCCTTCAAAGTTGGTTAAATATTACGAGATGCATCAAAATACATTTTTATCACCGTTTGTGCGTCTCCGCACAGGCCGCCATTTTTCGCTCTGCGTATAGATGGTATGTTGTGTGAAGCATCCGCCGGGCGGCACTGCGATCTAATTACTATATATAGGACGCAGAACGGACGGTGGTCCAATTTAAGTACAGGTCCAATATCGGTGTACTTCCCCTACCTATATCTCGTAATTACGAGGTAGGTATCTCGTAATTACGAGATAGTAGAGAACCGGAAATAGAACGCTTTTTCAACCAATCAAATGCGGAGCAAGTAATAATTATACGGCCTCCACATAATTATATCAACCGTACACGTGCGGTAAAGTAATATGCAGCAAGCACTATAAGACATATGTGTCTGGTGACTTAATTATTATAGTTCCTAGAACACCACGTGCTCCGAAGTCTGCATCAGCAAAACCAGCATGCAGAACCATCCTGGTGTCAGCTTCTTCTTGTGTACTGGAAAAGTGTCTGTCTTCTTCTACACCTCGACTACTGGTGAATTTCACTACCTCACCATTGGCGATGCCTTCAACAACCAGGAGTATACACGCTTCCAGCCACTGGGATGCACGACTGACCACATATTCACAAAGAAAGATTACTAGCGATTGCTTGTTGGATGGAACATTGAAGAATCTTTTCCTGGTCCTACTTGCAAGCAGATGTTGATCCTTCGCGGCGGTCCCGTTCAGTAGTTTTCACAGAGTTAACGTCATCATATCTATCAAACACTTCCACAACTGTGTCACCTCTCTGAAATCCTGTCAGAAGTTATCTGAAGTATGCTACCGCTAATGCATCAAATGAATTGAATTGGTCCCCCGCCATCATTTGAATGACAGCGATGGCATCCCTAATATACACTATGGTTACAGTGATGTTTTGTGGTAGTTCAGATACACTCTCGCCTTGAGCTTCTAGTTGATGGCCCGGTTCCGCTTTGTTAGTTTTCCGAATTGTACAGTCAGCATGCAAAATGGCCATCGGTACTGGCTCTATCGGGTGGCCGAGAACGGTGGCCATAAAACATCATCTCTGCACCTCGCCGACGACAGGGCTCTGCGGAACACAATCACTGGACTAACAGCTGCTGTTACAACACCTCCCTTGCCACACTTGAACTTCGTCTTTTTCGCCATGTCAACAAATGTTTTCAGGCCTGACTTGCTGATGGGGCTGTAGACGCTGCATGTTTCACCTGATTCAAGTGCGCCACGCACAGATCTTTCCAGCTTTTCCTCCCAAGCACCTACGATGTTGAGGAGCGAATGTTGCACATCCAGCGTTGCATGCAGCCCCATAGATAAGTTGATGTGTACATGTGGGTGAGATTCAGGCTCGAACGGATTGGTCATGTTGTTAACAGCATGCTTGGTCAGAGGTCTCACATGCTCTTCATCCCTCTTCAGTGTGGATGCCAGTACTTCTTTGTGATCTTTGTCTTCAGTACTTGTGGACAAACTACTCCTTTCTCGTATAGCTTTAGCGTATTCACTCATGATGTGCCTCGTTAATGTTCACCTGATGAGTGCTGGCTTCTTTCTAGTCAGTCCGACTATACCACTGCTTCCCTTTGCATCTTTGATGACTGTTTTCCCTATGCCCATGTCGCTCCAGATCCCATTGAAACTATCTCTTAAATCAAACTGTAGAATGCAGTGTCATAAGGACACTGTATTGTAACAGTTGACGACGGTGTCTTTGCTTTAAGATTTGTTTTACTTAGGTAGGATGAAAGACATGTTGAGTGGTACACGGCATCCTTAGTTAACAAGTCCTCCTCCGATACTGAGCGTATAATTTTCTCGTCTCCTCTTTGACATGCAGCCTTCTTAAAGCTGGTTGCCCGTTCAGATGTTTCAATTTTATACAACTTTTTGTCTTTCATGCATGATTTCTTTGAACACACAATACAGACAAACCATTCTGTCGAACCAGTGCCTTTCTCGTTGCCACACTATGTATACGTGATACTGATTGTTGAGAACCAGTGCCTTTCTCGTTGCCACACTATGTATACGTGACACTGATTGTTGAGAATCAGTGTCTTTCTCGTTGCCACACTATGTATACGTGATACTGATTGTTGAGAACCAGTGCCTTTCTCGTTGCCACACTATGTATACGTGATACTGATTGTTGAGAACCAGTGCCTTTCTCGTTGCCACACTATGTATACGTGATACTGATTGTTGAGAACCAGTGCCTTTCTCGTTGCCACACTAGGTATACGTGATACTGATTGTTGAGAACCAGTGCCTTTCTCGTTGCCACACTATGTATACGTGATACTGATTGTTGAGAACCAGTGCCTTTCTCGTTGCCACACTATGTATACGTGATACTGATTGTTGAGAATCAGTGCCTTTCTCGTTGCCACACTATGTATACGTGATACTGATTGTTGAGAATCAGTGCCTTTCTCGTTGCCACACTATGTATACGTGATACTGATTGTTGAGAATCAGTGCCTTTCTCGTTGCCACACTATGTATACGTGACACTGATTGTTGAGAATCAGTGCCTTTCTCGTTGCCACACTATGTATACGTGATACTGAGTGTTGAGAATCAGTGTCTTTCTCGTTGCCACACTAGGTATACGTGATACTGATTGTTGAGAATCAGTGTCTTTCTCGTTGCCACACTATGTATACGTGATACTGATTGTTGAGAATCAGTGTCTTTCTCGTTGCCACACTATGTATACGTGATACTGATTGTTGAGAATCAGTGTCTTTCTCGTTGCCACACTATGTATACGTGATACTGATTGTTGAGAATCAGTGTCTTTCTCGTTGCCACACTAGGTATACGTGATACTGATTGTTGAGAATCAGTGTCTTTCTCGTTGCCACACTATGTATACGTGATACTGATTGTTGAGAATCAGTGTCTTTCTCGTTGCCACACTATGTATACGTGATACTGATTGTTGAGAATCAGTGTCTTTCTCGTTGCCACACTAGGTATACGTGATACTGATTGTTGAGAATCAGTGTCATTTGTTGTTTCTTGTTTGGACAATAGCCTAATGTGATCCCAATTTGACTTGCTTGTGTACGTTTTGAAGCAACTCCAGTGGTATAGTATATGTGGCTTATCTTCTAGGCTAGGCTAGGCTAGGCAATGCATCTATTAGAGGGTAATATATGCCATCTCTCCTTGTTTCCGCTGCATCCAACTCTGATTTCTGCCCAGTACATGTTGTTTTTGACAGTTTTAAATTGTTCAAAAATTACTGACAAATGACGCATTTTGAGAAGTTCATTGAGAGACGTCTTCTCTTTCTCGTTAGCTTTATGGGGCTAGATTCCATTGCAAATGTTCAGCTCTGTTGAAATAAAACTGGTAATGTCAGGCAGGCACTCTGCTTCCTTTTATTGAATGAAGACGAACGTGACGTACAATGGGTTGAAAGGGAATTAGCACTATAATAAACTAAAATTATATGATAATTTACCATTATTAAATGTGTATGTACATTTATGATATATTTATAGCCAGGATGCCACGTATTCAACAAAGATGCATTTGTCCCAATTCTTCACACTTAGCGACATTGCTATTATCGCTGACGGCTGTCAACGATAAAGGTTGATTTATTCAATAATTACGTTGTTACGTGACATTCATTGTTGCGTGCTATTATTTTATGCAGGCATTTACTGTTGAAATAACCGTTTATTTATAAGACTTGTTAATTAAGATTAAGAATAGTCAAAATAAAACTTACCAACCCAAGACTAACTTGAGCACAAATAGGAAAAAACTAGCCCCCGATAGCGATATTTTACTTGGATCAGCTCGTATATATTATGCTTCGTAGAATGTGCAATTTTAAAAAAGAAATCGCAAATTTTGATATTCTAAAACTTTCATAATTATTCTTTTCATCGTTTGACTTCAGAGCAATTGTTAGAACAATTTGTCTTAACATTTGCAGAATAGCACAATTTCAAAAAATCATCATTTGACAGTGACCTTGTTCAACCTTCGCTTCACACATACAGCACCAGTTGATAGCTCCGTGTCATACTTCATTTTGACGAGGATACAATACGGTTTACATTGGTACATGAAGAGGTATTGTGCATTTAGGCAAGTAGATACGCAACCATTGTAAACCTAGGCCTACACCGATTGTGGAATGGTGCAATTTTGAACAGTCACCATTTGATAGTGACCTTGTTTGACATTCACTACACATATAATGCTCTATTTAACAGATATACGTTATACCTCATTGTAACGGGAAGACAGTAAGTTTTCCAACGGCATATGAAATAGACATCAGTACATAGGAAACGTAGCTCCACAACCATTAAGAGTTTATAAAGTTTGCGGGATGGCGCAATTTCTAACATTCATCAATTGACGGTGACCCTTTTCGAACGCTGCTCCACACAAACTGCTTCACCTCACAGCGCCATGTCACACCGCATTTTGACGGGCAGAAATTGTCATTTCATACAGTGTATGATTTGTCCGTAGTCGTGAAGAAGAAACAACACAGTCAATGTAACTTTAAGATATTCGCGACATTGTAAACTTTCGAATATTCGTCATTTGATGGGTAACCTCGTTTGACCTTGTCGTCACTCTTATCATTCCTGGATACATCATCATATCGTACTCTGTTTTGAAGATGAGACAATGCGCTTTCCAAGAATATATGACATGGCCATTTTCTAGTTAAATAAAGTAGCTAAATAGCCATTGTAATATTAAGAAGTTTTCGGAAGCGTCCAATTTATAAAATTGATGGTGACCTTGGATTCACGCTTACTGCACCACTTGGCAACCCTACATGTCTAATTATGACGGGGAGACACAGGGCTTTCCAATGATATAGCATATGGGTGTGTGTATGGGGGGCATTTAAATCGGTCTGTTAGGTGGTTCTACCGCTCACCTATATGCTATGGTTGATGGCCAGAACACCGTGAATGTCCATGCAACTTTACCCTATGTGGAAGTACAGAGCAGCCGCAACGTCACGATCCACGGCATCCAACACCAGTTCTGATAGATCCCCCGCTACCTGCACGTGTACGGTTGATATAATTAAGTGGAGGCCATATAATTATTACTTGTTCCGCATTTGATTGGTTGAAAAAGCGTTCCATTTCCAGTTCTCTACTATCTCGTAATTACGAGATAATATCTCGTAATTACGAGATAGAAAGTTTTATTCTGGTGGCACCAACAGGCTTCCGTAATAATCTGATAACGATCGCAACGTTCTGCTGGGCTGGTAGAACTGGAGCAGGTATGTGATGTAGCTCGGCGCAAGCAGATGAAGGGCTTTGAACGTCATCAGTACGACCACTCGATACGGTACCGGACGGGAAGCCAATGGAGTCTCTAGGATGGGTGTTATAAGTGATCATAGCGACTGGCTTTGACCACAACGCGAGCTGCCACATTCTGGACACTCTGCAGCTTGTCCAGTAGCTGATCAGGTACACCGAAAAGGAGACCATTTCCATAGTCCAGTCACGATATGATGAGGGAGTGAACCAGGAGTTCAGTGGCATGTTGTGTCGAGCAATCTCTGATGGAACGAATTCGATGTAGATGAAAAAATGCTATCTTGCACAGTTTCGACACTTGCGATTTCATGCGGAGCTCAGTGTCAGGCATCACTCCAAGGTGGCGAGCGACGGTAGTATAGGCTTGAGGATGCTGTCACCGATGTCGTTGAACGACATCAGTCAGGCTGTGCTTGCTGGCCGAGCTTGGTGTGGTGATCACAATTAAGTGTCTTGTTGTCATTCAGCTGAAGACGATGATGAGTAATCCATGCTTTCAGTTCTCCCACACATGCTTGGATGCGTGCCAGTGCAGCGGTCTCATCGTTAGTGTCCGTGATCTTAAATGAGACATACAATTGAGAATCATCGGCAAAGAGATGGAAGTCAAGTCGGTGCCGCCGAACTATCTGCCCATTGGGTCCAGTGTAGAATGTAAACAAAACTGGGCCAAGAACACACCACTGTGCATGACAATCCCTGGAGCAGCTCCGACGGGTCTGGCCTAGACATGCAGACAGTCCGAGTCATCAAAGTCAACTATGGCTCAAACATGCACTGATGCACGTTTTGCCACAATTTCACTGAATACTACCGTGGACGTATCCAGACGGGTTCCAGGAGGTCCGGACTACTCTTTTTGCGCCAAAATGTATGTTTTCAGTAGTGTTGGGGTTAATTATAATTCGTAATGTGTAATTAATTACAATTACGGTGTAATTGAAATATTTGAAAGTATCGTAAGTGTAACTAACTGATTGTGTGTGTGTGTGTCTCGTAGTTGTAATTATAATTGGCCATTGTAATTGCCTTAATTGTTAAATTACAATGCAGTTACTTTCCCATAGTTTCTCCAATTGTAGGTGAAACATTATGAAAACCAAGGCTGTTTCCCTCTGAAATCACCTTCCCTCTCATACTCCCCATTTCGGAGGATGTTATAGACAGTGACTCTTTCTGGTGAACATGGGCAGATAACAGCTGTCTGTCTGTCCTGACACAGTCATGTTGCATAAAGCATTTAGCAGTATTTTTTCCAAACAACCTGTCACTCATGGACAGGCACAGTGCCAACTAGTCTTTATTTGCCTTATTGACTTGGCACATTGGAAACACTGATAGAGAGATAAAAACATGGCTTATCTTCCATCGGGGAGGGCATAGCGCGATTACGATCATCTCTCCCGCTTTCAGCGTGCAAGTCTCTTGTACACGAGCTAGTCACGTCGCGACTTGACTTCGGAAACGCGGCCCTGTACGGCATTACTGGAACCTTGCACCGGCTAGAGATGGTGCAACACAGCATGACTGCGGCACTACGACAGCTGCATTGGCTACCTGTGGCGCAGCGAATTCAATTTAAACTGTTGACCTTGATGCACGGCGCTGTGTATGAAAACACTCCACAGTGCGTACCTTGCCGACCGTATATGTGGATATGTTCCCTGTCGTACTCTTCGCTCGGCCGAACAGTTTATCATGGTTGTTCCTAGAGTTAACCTGGAACGGTACGGCCGACGCGCATTTTCATGTGCAGATCCAATGGCACTCTCTGGAACTCTCTTCCACTAGAGCTAAGAAGCCAACGTGACTCTGGACGTTTTAATTGAGAGACCTGAAACATTTATCTTTAATCAGGCTTTTTCGTAATTTATTGTATTTTTAAATACATACATGTACATCTGTTGTTATATATATGGCCCACATAATAATCAAAATGTGTAGTTGTGTTAGCATATGTATATAACCCATGTATTGTAATATTATAACGACCACGTAATGTATTCTTACATCATGTTTTAGTTTGTAAACACCCCTGAATCTGCTTTGTAGAGATATGTGGTGTATAAATAAATTTGATTTGACCCATTGAAGAACTATAGCTCTAGCAGTAGCAGGTTTCAGCAGTTGACATGCAAGTGTCAAGTGGGAGACCAAGAACAAACGATAGGCCTGTGGTCCAGTGCTACACAGGCTAGCTGTACTAATTGTAATTTAGTTAAATAATGCTGTGCACTAACACTATCCTTTCACTGTGGAAAAATCCATTGTAATTGACAATTATAATTGAATTTTTTTGGAGACGGTAATTGTAATTGTATTTGAAATGCAAAATAATTGTAACTGTAATTGAAAATTATCCAGTCACGTAACTGTAATTGATCAATGTAATTGAACCCAACCATAGCTGGTTTTCAGTATATAATAATTTGCCGAAAATCAGATTCTTCTATCAGGGGTCAGCACACTGATAGTTTTCCCATTGGCGACCATGTTAACGTTTTGTCTGATTGTAAGAAAACGTGACCTAAAAAATGTATTAAACTTCTCACCTGCCGTTGTCATCATCTCATTGACATGCTGGTCGAGTTTAGTCAAAATCTAATATTTCTAGGTCTTACAAAATGCCTGTATGTATGACACCCGTCAATATTTACGAATGGATGCAGGCAGTAATCCGGCTAGTGTCAACTAGCCAAATTGCTGCCAAATACCCTTCCGCTTAGTAAAATCAGCTAAAAAGACACCATTTTACTGTCAACAGCTTCTACAATCACATCTAGAAATCTGACTGTCCTAACCCCATCAGTGTCACCCGCTCGATGTTAGTTGTGACGTTGACAAATAGTGGCGCCACACGACGGATCAGCAATCAACAATGAGAACAATATAACATATATATATATATAATATATATGGGGTAAGACCATATTTAGATTTTACATAGATGGCCATCATAACGTTTCCTTCATTTCCTGCAAAATTTGTCCTAAACATTTCTTGACATTTTCACGGCATATGTAACTTCCATTGACAGAAGTGCTGTGGAAAATTCGTGAAATATCCATACCTAATTTTTCAGAAAAATCAACCAAAACCTGATACCCTCAATTTTGCCCCAATCTATTGACGGATTTTGAAATATTGGTGCGTTCTGCAAAATAACCACTGTGCGAATATATAAGCGATAAGCGTATATTTATTGCTACCTCGTGAAAGATCTAATGCAGTTGTACATTCAGTATTCACGGGACCAACATGTCCCATGTCAGTGCTCGAAAAAATTCACACATCACACCAAAACGGTATTTTCAAAGGCATTCTTTCACTGGTAGGTACATCAGGTAAAAATTCAAATACGCTATTTTTTCAATTAAATGGTTCCACAAGATAGTTTGTTATGAAGTTTATGATAGTTTTTGAATTTTTGTGATATCTTCATTATTTCCGACGTAATTCCACTTTTTGTTTCAGAAAAACAACACTTTTTGGTATTGAATTTCAGTCCATTTCTTGTGCTCAAACTGGCCCCAGAAGCTTGATGTACTGCATTTGATTATATAGGAAAAAAGCCATAAAATTGTGTATATTGAAGATATTTATGCGAATAAGAAGTTATGTGACCCAAACAATTATATTGATATGATTTGACCTTGACCTAATTAATTGACCTTCATTGTATATTTGACCTAATTACTGTGATTATTTGCATTATTTGAATGTAATTAATTAGGAAATGCCTACTAAACTATTAGAGGATTGAAGATTGTTAATATATTATATTGTTATAGCATACTATGAAATTAGTTATTTAATGACCTTATTAATTGACCTATATTTAATAATTAACCTATTTACCGTTATTAATTACATAAATCGGGTAGGAAAAGGCCTGTTATAGGTTGAACTCTGTCAGTCAGTTTATACAGTGACTGTAATATATTATGACTGCTACCTCTTAAAATCCAGTTTGTTGATGACCTAATTAGTTAACCTAATTTCTCATTTGACCTATTTACGGGGATTAATGGCATGATTGACCTACAATAAATTAGGAAATGGGCATACCAATCTTACGAATGAATGAAATTGTTAATAGATCAACTTGAAATGTTACCAATTATGCATGACATAATTAGTTTAATATTTTCCTAATTAGTTGAACAATTTTAAATACTTAATTCAGTAACGAGTATTAACAGTATGAACAATTTGTTAATACAACAATCTGAATTCAATGTGACTTTGTAATAAAATGCACGCAGACTAATTGATGAACATTTCTGTAATTAGTATGCCATAACAGGTAAATTTAAGGGAATCATATGGATAAACATTACAACAGAATGAATATTAAGAACATTTATTATAACAGATTCAAACATAGCGGCAACATGAATAATTTCATGAAACACTGGATGCATATAATGCAGTGCAAATGTATTGCATAAATGTTCATATGTCCAAGGATGCATGTCCAACATTATCAAGTCCTGCAGATGTAGAGTAGCATGTTCTGTAATTCAGGCAGCACAGCAACATGCAAACTTATATCAAGACTACCCGTTTGATCTTCCAACACTGAAACATGAAAGTCACACTGAATCACTTGATGGAAATGATGTGGTGTAGTATGAAAAAAGAAATGTCAACTAAAGACATAACAAAATAAATTTGTTAATATAATATTAAAAAGTTAATTACATAATAATTAGTTATAACTTTAAGTACAAAAGTAAAAGCAATTCGTTTTATAGATTGAGATGGTTTGGGATTTAAATAACGATGCTATGGAAAGCCTCACTAACAACAGACACAGATTCAGTCAGCTTGAACACATTTTTCTTTAAACATTTAATTTTGGCATGTTAATATCAAACTAAAAACGGTAAATATTAATTATATATAGATATTGTCACTGTTACAAGTGAACAATAACACCAATTATATGTGATGGTTGCGATGGATATGGATTTAATTAATGCTGCAAAAGCGCCAACTGATGCCAGCGTGATACGGCGTCGACTGTTGAAAATGTACGCCTAGAACGCCAAAGTTGCCCACGTCGGTGTGTTGCTCGGCAGGCACGTACACTTATGCAACATATATCATTTTAAAGCTAATATTTAAATCTACACTAATATCGCTATTTCATTACGTAATCTTTACATTTTATTTACGCATTTAGCAAGCATAGAAAACATTAAACTTCACTTACCTACACACACAAAATGCCGCGCTCAAAACGAAAAAGAAGAAATGTAACAGAGTTATCCATTGGTCGATTCCATGCTCAAACGTCATGGTGACATCATTTGCATAGCAGCAGCGACGTATTTTCTGCGACCATGTGATCTCTGACGCGGCGCCGCGCCGGCGTCATTTTCATGCACAAGAAATGGATCAGTTTTGGCCGCTAGAAGGAAATACGCCACCTAGCGGATTCTGATATACCTATCACTGGGTAATGGTGGCCGGACGAATCCTTAATGTGGTCTTACCCCATATCTAAGAAAGACGTTGCTAGGATGTCATTTTGTAGAAATGTTGATAAAGATTGTATCTTCGGATTTAGTCAGAAAAGTTTAAAATGCAAAAATAACTAATTTATTGGTACAGTCCAGTATTATTGCAACAAAGACTGGCACGCCATCTAGTGAATATGAGCACGAACTTGTCTCCATAGTTACTAGTTAAACAAGTTAACTTTTTAGTTTTATTTCATTTATATGTTTAATTTTATTTAATAAACATAACCACTGGGACAAAAGACAGTTACTGAGTTAGATGTCTGCAAGAACACGCAATTGCAAAAGGGTAAAGATGTTTTGGAGATTTATGCCAATTGCGAATAAACATCGAAATTAATGTGGATGGGCGATAATACGTGCATATTAGGAAGTGTCGCCTTACGTTACAGATTACACAAGTTGCCAGCTTTACGGCGGACAACACGTTCGGCTGAGCTGAATAGCGAAATATGCCGGAAAATGCGAAGGTGCATCTGCAGTATGGTCCATACGACTCGTGCGGGAGAGTGGCGCATCATACGCAGCGGCTAGACGGTCTGAAAAGTAGGTGCACCGACCGTTTCCCCGTATTTACACATTGCTCGTGTTCCATTAATTATTACACTACGGTGGTCCGCCTATTCATTGGTTTTCAGTCGAGCGCCCTATTAATAAAATACCACAGACACATAAAAGTAGTTTTATGTTTTAAAACTTTAATAAGTTTTATAACAGCAAACTAATTTTACACTGAATTGAAGTCATACTGAAGTCAGTGAAGTATCACACCCAGACACACGCACACATCACACCACCACACACGCACGCATACGCACGCGCGGACACAAACACACACACACACACACACACACAACGAATACATCCCTAGCATGAGCCATCGCCTTAGATGCAGAACCATAATGGCCACTCCAATACTGTGAACTGCTGCACATTACAATTGGTGGTTCAGCCACACACGCATCGAAGCACAACACACAGGGCACAATCATAGTGACTAAAACAGAGGCAGACCACTCAAATGGATTGACAGCAAGCAAGAGCAGACAGGAGACATTGGAGCTCATCGAGCAAATTCAGTTCAAGTTCAACTAGTGCCAGAAACAAAAGGACTGCCATACGGTAGCAGACCGAAAGAGTTAAAACTCCCTACGCTGAACTATACAGGTCAAAGAACACACATAATCCAAATATTCAAAATCATCAAAGGAATGGACTCGATCAACCAGGATTGTAAATGCACATTGTGTCCAACAAAGCAGATGTTCCTGAAAGTCAATGGTAACACAAGAGACCACAGTGAAAAACTATAAACACGGAGATCAACAGGAAACAGGCACTCTTTCTTCAGCAGAGGGGTAAAATCATGGAATTTGCTCTCAGATGACACAGTTCAGGAGCAGACCATATACAACTATGTGAAAGTCTACATGTTGATGTACGATATGATAAGTTGATGTTTCCAGATGTCTCAGAATTCAGAATCAATTTATTTGACATATAAATACGATACATATACAATTAATAACGTAAGTAATAGATAAGGTCGGGAGACTCCCATTAAGATATATAATATTGCTAGCAGAGCAGCCACCCCATAAAGATAAACAACAACAAAATTTACACGACAAATCAGAACGGCATATGACTTGTTTTATAGTTGACATACATACATTATACAAGGACTGATTATATGTACTTGTGTACACATTGACATACATGAGGGTTTCCATATTTTTAGTGACGTTTTGTGTCCACACATTGCAAGAGGTCATGTTCATTGAAAAATTATATTTACAAGTCATGTTTTAGACATAACCACTTCTGGTATACCAACAGATGTAGACTGAAATGTCAAATGTCACTCCATGACGCAAAGTTACTATGTCCCAGTACAAGTTTTCAACTTAGTCAATGTTTATTTAGATAATTTCAAGATGCAGAATTGATTCAAATGTGCCCTGTTCCAGTAATTAATGTATATACTTTAATAACAAAACAACTGTTGAAACAAATATATTTGTCTTTTACTTGTTACAGCTATAAATAACATTGTCCCACTGACTTGTGTCACTCCATGACATTGTACTACAATTGACCGTTGCAACTGGTTTCTAAGTGGTGTTGAAGCAGGCTGATGGTGCTCCCTTTTCCCAAACACATACTGCTGGTAGTGGCACATGGTAAGATTGTGTGCAATAAAAACTGTTTGAACTATCAGATATAATGTGCTAGAATACCAATGCATATGTTAATTCATTGCCACCTCAGTGACATCCACTCCCCACTTCCCAGTAAACATATCTGCCTGACACTACCAATCATAAAAAGAGTAATTAAACTACTTGACTATTCTGTGATATGGCTGATAAGAGACACATTTATCTGCATGTTTTGAAGTGGAATACTTGAATGTGTCACTCCATGACAAATGGACATGTCATGGAGTGACTGTTGTGTCATGGGGTTAATGAATAGTACAATTATTTAATTTCTTGTTAGTGATTGGGGCATATGTACATTTAAATATGTTCTTACATGCAGAAACATCATAACATCTATTGCGTGCCCAATCCAATGTCATTCATTTCATGGCCATTTTATTGGAAGCGGATGTCTTGGAGGGGCACTCCATGACATCAGTTGAGTGTGGGTTGCTTTCTCATCTCCTCAAGCCTAAATAATGCCAATTAATAAAGCATTATCACCAGCAAAATATATTGACCTGCAAGGACCACATATTGATTTAAAGTTTTGCATGTATTCTAGAAATAAAACAATGGATCACACCAGAGGAAAAGAACTGGTAAAAAGAAATCTGGGGTGCAACACCAGAAGGCGTATATGGACAGGATTAAGTAAAACACTGAGAGATATGAAGATTTTAAAGAAAAGGATAGACAGCGTTGGCATCAGAGACAGAAACAAATTGAGGTATGCAACGGGGATGTGAGACAGCAGAGACAAAGGTGGCGAGATTCAGCTGAGCGTTCTCGGGCAAACAAAAAGGCTCACCAGCAACAACTATGTTTACTTCAGCAAAACACCCCAACAGCATCACCAGAACAAGATGACAGTGGTGCTAATGCAGATGCAGCAAACACGATGCAACAAACACGTCAGAACGAATCACTACAGAAGCAACATGGTCGTCAACGAGTGCGTCTGGAGAGAAGCAAGTTGTACAGGAAAATGAAGAAATTGGAGAAAGAAATGGAGAAATCAAACCATACAGTAGAAAAATACAGAAAAAGATTACAGCGCCTTAAATCACAACTGGGCAAGTCGACACCAACAAGACATGTTAACCGTTTGCTGTGAAACAGCAAGAGCAAAGTTACTCCAAAGATGCGCAAGCAATTGACCTTCTCAACAGCTGTGATGTCAGGCATCAAGGAGAGGTACAGATGATCCAAGTCATATAAAGAAAAGCAAATGATTACCAAATTGATGCAATTCCGCATAAAGAAGTACAGGATGGGTGCAATGGCTCATGGTGTTCTCGGCATCCCCAAAAAGCTGACTCGTGGAATGGAGAACTTGACTATAACTACACAAGAAACATTCACAAATCACTAGGACAGAGACTATCAGGCGAAGTCAAGACATTCCTATGCAGAAATGACAACAGTAGGATTACTACTAGCAGATGAGACACAATCACCAAAAATGGGGTTAAAATGCAACAAAGAATACTCTCAGAGACAATGACTCGGCTGCATGGAAAATACTGTGCTGAGTTCCCCAAGTGTAAGATGGGTTTATCCATGCTCTGTCGGTTATGTGGGAACCAATGGTACAGATGGCAGAAAACACGACATCGCTTGGCTGGAGTCATGCAATGTCGTCCGCCAACTTCCGTCTCCAGTCATTGAGCAGCAGGGGCCAGGAAAAACTGTGTATACTTTTGATTAAGAGACGGCCTTAATGTCTGGCTTCTTCAACGGAATTCAATGATACACGTTTGATGTGTCGCTAGTGATCGCTATTACTAATGTAGATTAGTTTCTTGTTGTATGCACAAATGCAAAGCGTGTAAGCCTACTTAATAAAGTGAAATGCGAAGTGTGCATGCTGGGTAGATGCGGGTTTGTATAATTCCATGACACTTATTTGATTACGAGCCTTTGTGCCAGTATTTACCATGACAACATGTCACCTCCATGACGTCATGTCACCTCCATGACGCCATGTCACCTCCATGACGGAAGTTTATTTTGAAATGCCCTTATTAATGTAACTAACTTCCAAATCAGCTCTGCTGGGTAACACATAATGATCCTTACATGTAAAACACCTAGAAAAATCCAAAGGCACCCGAAATCAACATGATTTATTTTTGTCATACAGTCCATTTAAAAGTCACTAAAAATATGGAAACCCTCACATATGGATACTTAGGTATACATTTCAATATGTATTATGAATTACAAATAAAGCGATTATGGATACGACAACTGGATTCATAATTTAAAATAAAACAGTTTTTTGTGTATGTTGAAAAACCATACATAGACTGTGGGTGTAAATTTATTAATAATAATACTTGGTGTATTGTTAACTGTCTCTACTATGTTGTGTCTAATGCATTTTTTGGCAAATTCATGTTTGAATCTGGACATATACAGATTATTTCTTTCACATGTGCAGTGCTAATGAATATCATAGATGTGCATGTTTGGAAAATCATTGGAGTACCTACCTGTAGTAGGGTAAAAGATTGTTAGTTAATTTATAGTAAAATATTTATTGTTGGATTTTATAAATATCATCCAACTTTAGTAACTGAAGTCTTAAAAATAGGACTTGTGTGAGCATTATATTTACTTAAGGATATTATTCATATTGATTTTTTATGTAATTTGAAAATTTGATGTACCTGATGACCCCATAAAAGTAAGCCATAATTAATATGAGGGAGAATAAGAGCATTGTACATAATATATAATGTATTAAGTGGTAAAAAGTGTTAAAGTTGATTTAATATGCCTATTGTTTTATATATTTTATTTGCTATTTTGTTTGTATGACGCTGCCAGTTTAAATGTTTTAGATGTCCTAGCCCTGGACGGTCACAAGGTAATCCTGGAGGAGATTGATGACTGGAATGTCGTCCAGCTGATGGTTAATGGGGAGAATGTCTTCATGTGTGACATCAGACAACTTGATTTTGGTAAAAACTTATTTTCTTATGTGAATTTTGTGATATAATGTCTAGTCAAGAACTCATAATTATTTTTGTATTAGTATGAAGTAAACAAGTTGTGTTTATATTGTTTGACCAGAACTGACTTATTCCTCTTCACTCTGGATAGCGCATAGGGCTAAAATGTTATTTCAATCAATCAGTCAGTCAGTCAATCAATCAATATGTTTGTTTTTTAACACATAATAGTACAGTTTGTAGTAATTAAAGTAATTAATAATGGTAAAAAGGGGTATACTGAAGAAATATCTTATGTATACCCCTGTATATTGCTTCTTAGTTGATATTGTAATTTACTGCGTTAACAAATACTGGTGCACCCCAAGGTTGTGTCAGTTTGCTGATTTTGTACACTCTGTATACAAATGACTGTACCAGCAGCAGTCCTAATAACTACATAATCAAATTCTCTGATGACTCGGCTATTCTTGGTCTGTTACATGTTGATTCTGACATCAGTACATACATGTCTGAAATTGAAAGCTTTGTACATTGGTGTGACAACAGCCACCTCAAACTCAATGTCAACAAGACTCAAGAGATGGTTTTTGATGCTAAATGTATTGTTGCTGATCACGTGCCTGTTGTTATCCAAGGTGAAGAAATTGCCCAGGTCTGTCAGTACAAATACCTAGATGTCCATCTTGATATTAAACTTAGCTGGAATGTCCATGTTCACAGTGTGTGCTCCAAAGTCCACCAGCAGTTGTATTTTCTCCACAGACTGAGAGCTTTCGGTGTCGATGAGAAAATACTTGTTCTTTTTTATCACTCCATTATTGAAAGCATACTACGCTATGGGATTACTGCTTGGTTTGGCAATATGTCTGTTCAGTTAAAATCATAGCTTTCTCGATTGATGAGAACTGCCATGAAAATCACAGGTTCCACATCTCCCATGATCTCCCTTCAGGAGATTTTTGAACAGACATTAAGAAGACAGTCAGTCAAGATTATTTATGATACTAAACATGTTCTGCATAATGAATTTCAGCTCCTCAGACGTTATATAACTCCTCGGTGCAGGCTTAATAGATACAAACACTCATTCGTGCCACTGTCCATCAAACAACTTAATTCATGATGCCTGCTGTCACAGTGCCATTTGTCATTTTAGAATAAGTAATGTGTCTGCATGTATTATTTATCTGGAGATTTTATCGAATGGTTTTATGTACATATTGCAGTCATGTCTGCATGTTCTTACCTGAAACAAATTTATCAACTCCACAGTTGAAACAATAAAGCATTATCTTATCTTAATAACATATATACAGTTATTAGTATTTATGTCATTCTACATTTATAGAAGTAATTTTTAATTACACTACTAAACAATACAGTATTAGTATATATGAATAATCTAATAGTGGTCGATCAAACAACCATAATTGAAAATAACACTGCAAGTTAGATGAAACTGTGTACACCAGTGTGCATTATTTCTTCAAAGCACTCCATTGTTTGCCAGGTTCTTCTTTTCTTTCCATACTTTCTTGTTCCTCGGCTGTGGAGCTCTTCCAGCTGTTTTTGTGTCTGCCTTATTTTTGTTTTCCTTGAGGGTTCCACTGTAAAACGACTTATTATTGTTGAGGTTTTCTTTTGGGGGTGTGTCCAAGCCACGTCCATTTTTAGATTTATCTTGCAATTTGGTCTTTAGAATGGTTCCAAGACTTTTGTTGATGAATGTTTGTAGTTTTTGTGTTGTTGCTGTCTCCAAGTAGTATGCTTTTTATGTTGAATATTCTGATTTTACTTCTTGAAAAGATGGTTTATTGACCATAACTAATCTAAGACAACTGTCTGCTGGGAAGTTTAAATAAGCTTAACCCTTCCAAGGTTATTTACTTCCACAGTGCTTGGAGTATTACCTTAGTACATGCTAATTTTAATTTCCATAGATACTTTCGGTTTATCATCAGATATTAATTTACAAATTGACACTCATTTATATATCTCATTCACTAAAGATGGTAACGGCTGAAATAAGTTGCCAAAGCTTCTTATGGTAGCATCAAGTTTCAATCCCAGAATTCAGTGCTCTGACCTGTGTCATCATGCAGAAAATAACTGGTGTGGTTGTGGTTTTCATAGGCGGCGACGGAAAGCTGGATCGACTGTGTAAAGAAGCACGAACGAAGGTGCACACAGCATTCTGAAGATGGCGAATGTCAACACAGGACTATTGTCAATAAGATAACCATCTCCTGTGCTATGACAAATACTAACTCGTTTTCTTCAGAAATCCGATAAAATTAAACATTTGATGTCTTGTGTGACCAACTGTAAACTCTAGAAACGAGCATTTTAATAATCATGATATACAATTTTTAAAATGTTGTGTTAAGATATTGCAAACTGCTAGTCCATGATCATGCAAAATAAATTTGACTTGATTTTCCATTTCTTGATTTGCATTTTTTGTAAACCATTCCAGATTTTTGCTGTTATTGAAGAAACTTTTTTTAGAAATTTGTTTCCATTTGAAAAATTATTGTTCATGGATTTTTTTATATATATACTACCATATCCAGAAACAACATTCTGTGATATCGATCAAATCAGCTGATGTGAAACACTATTGTTTCAAGTTTGCCTTACTTCTTATAACCTAAGATGTCAACTTGCACAAAACACAATGATTTGCAAGCGTGTGAATAATAAAGAATACTCAATGAACGATGAATCCACTTTGGAAGTTGTCTTTGTGTTGGTTCACCTAAATTCAATCATTAAACTTCCACAAAACACAGCGATTCTGTGCACAGTTGTTTGTTCACTTTATTGCAGTTAACAAAAACACCAACATCAGTTCATCTTGGCATTCCTAGCATTATTAATATCTTCAACATATTTCATACTCCACAGTCGGTAAATACATTTGCTGAGATTCACTCAATTTGACGCACAACATTTAATTGTTAAATGACTGAATCCTACATCTGCTTTGGTACTGTATGTTGTAGACAAATCACACAAGTTTTGTCATTCATGAAAAAACCTTGATCAGGTGATGAGGTTACCCGTTGTGTGATCAACAAAATAGGGAAACCAGCAACACGCTAAATGAGCATGGAAATTAGTTGAATGGCCAAAAGCATCACAAGCCCTTTCACAAGTTGAATGGTCAAAAGTCTCGCATTCATACATACTAATGGACAAAAACATTGTGACAATAATTCCCACAAACTTGTTCAGAAATTAATACAAATTTCACTGTCATGCCAAATCGTCATGGCTATAAACATGACAAATAACTATGTTCTGTATCACATCAACATAACAATTATACATTTGATAGAATGTAGAATAAAGCAGATATTTTGCTCTGACATCAGCATGGGTGATGAATGAAAAATCCAAGACTTCAGCATATGCTATACATATTTTATGCACTTTTTAGCAATGTAGCATGACAATATTACACTACATCTTAAAATTAGTATTCAATCCCAATATTGAATATGTACAACATTTTCTACACATACTGATTTGAATTTGGGATCTGCCACAGAAACCATACCTACGATAAATTGGGGAAGGATTAATAATTGCAGCAACTTGTCAAACAATCCAAAACTAAATACCATGATGAGATCAACACATTTCAGTACAAAGGAAAAATATACAAACAAAGATTGCATTAAAAACTTAACTCAAATTTTGTTTACTAGTGACACATTTACCAACTTCGAAAGTACTGTTGCAGAAAGCAAGGCAATAGTAATCCTGTTTTACAGCCAAAACACAGTGCACTGCATGATAAAATGCAGTTTTACATTTCCAAAACAATTTTAATATGTAATTGGTATATGTGCTAGTGATGTCATATTCACTAGTCTACTCAAACGCAGTACTCAGGGAACTAGTCACCGAAACTTGCAGTCAACACCTGTGACCAGCTTGCCAATAATTGTAATCTTTATCCAGACATTTTATTTGCAAGATAAGAACACTGTTCTTTAGAGCTTGTACAAATGATAGATTACATTACACTTGATTGCACATAATTATATTGTTGTTGATGGGAAAGCATTTTCTTTATGTAATTTCTGGGTTTCGGTTGAGAAAAGAACAATGTCAATATTCTGAAAATAAAAGTTAGGACTGTCGAAAAATTAAGATGGTCCCTTCATATGAAGAAGACCAACAGATATGTCCTCTCTTCCTTAGTACGTGGACATCTAATTCCCTGCACAAACATGAAGCAGAAAGCTGCGTTGGAATGTCTCCCCATTCTTCAACCACTATAATAGTTTGTTTTTGGTTCGGTCACGTTAGTATAATCACTCTGTTTGTGGATATAAAGATGCATCTACAGACGCCGCAGTTATATCTATTTTAGAACTAAACTAGTAATTGCAAATAAATACAAAGACAAAGCTACAATAATACTGTGTACACTGCGTACATCGCTTGTCAACACACAAGCAAGTGAAACACAAGCAACAGTCATAAATTATATGCACACATGTACACGTATTATATAAATACAAACATTCACATGCACACTAACACACCGCGCACTGCACATTCGCGGCAGACTGAGAAAGACGGGATTAGTGACGTGTCATGTCAATGATGCGTTGTGTCAGTGAACTTCACTTGAGTGCCATGGCCTTCTTCAGCAGTTGAGCATGTTCCATAATGTGAGCCTGTTTGTTTCCTGTCGCAGTCGATGCTGACGGGTGACGCCCGATGTACCTGCAACAAATGCCGGTTAATTCTTTTCCCTGCACAGATGTCCTGTATTCTTCATTGTTTATTTACTCATAATTTTTATATACAAAATAATTTGGAATTATAAAAACATATTTATTAATGTGTATTCATCTTGTGTACTAAATACAGAAAAGCTGCTTATGGTTTCTTTCAACTCAATTTGGATTACACCTATGAGATGCAGCGCTGGTGTTACGTTTGCTAGTTTAATCACCATTGTAATACATGAGCTAACAAAGACTACACAGTTTCATGTGTAGTACATCTGCTTCCAGGAACAACTTTGAGTCTTTGTTCAAGGTATAAGAGATATTTAATAGCGACACAACAGTGCACATAAATTGAATATATGGAGTTTACTCATTCTTGTAAACATTTCTGCACACGTAGTATTGGTGAATTTTAGTATTATCTTAAATAATGTTTTCTTACTACAGACAAAGTCTATTCTGTATTGTTGTGTGTGGAATAAATGACTGGCTGGTAGATTGATTAGTTGACTGATTATATTGGGGATGTCCTCACAGCAAAGTCCGATAAACATGACACATTTAGCTTTGGTTCAAAGCACCGCCACCAGCACATGATGTGGATCTGTGGAGATTGTGATTTTTACATTCCAAAATTCACATTAACATGCTTCACTCACTAGGAAGCAGCACTAGTAATTTATTTCCCCCATGATACATGAACTCGGAATCAATTTATTTGACCTATAAATACGATACATATACAACGAATAACGTAGGTAATAGATAAGGTCGGGAGACTCCCATTAAGATATACAATATCGCTAGCACAGGAGCCACCCCATAAATATAAACAACAACAAAATTTACATTAACAACCGAAACCCTCCTACGTAATGTGTAACATATTTTGGGACTTGCGAGCACCCAGAGTTGTACAGAAAGACGTACTTGACAAAGCGCTGGGAGCCATCCTTCCTGATGATGGTGTTGAATCGAGGTTGCACGTAGGACCACGCTCCACTGTTCTTGTGCTCCTCCTGCACCCAGGAGATCTGCGCCGTCGGATACTTCTCCAGCTCCGCTTGTATCAGGTCGAACGGGAAGGGTGTCAACTGAAAACAAAAACTTTCACGTCAACTCGGTGTGGTAGGAATCCCGGTTGGACAGGTAATTGCGTAAGAAAGTTGCTTTCAGCAGAGATGTTACGCTGCGGCCTACACATTTGTATGACCAGATGTAATGACATATATAGTCACCTACTCGGTTTCTGCCCTATCTGAATTTCTGCTTCATTACGATTATATAACTTGATCTCATATTAAATGCATCTTTAGTCAGATATATCGGACACAATGAGCAAAGGACGTCTACAAACTTGCAACAAAGTTATTTGTCTCAAATTAAAATGAGGCAAACAGATTTTTGACAGATATTTTGATAGTGAACGCAGACCACATGACTAAAGTGCACCATATCGGTGACGGTGATATAAAGAACTGTAATATTAAAATTTATCGGCGAAATTGTAAGCAACTATTCACCCTAATCACCACAGGAAAGTTAACGAACAGCCCATGGAGTTTATACAGTGAATGCGTTGAGATTTGTCGCAGAGTGATGATTTTGAACACGATGCGGCAGAAACCAAATGCTTCCGTTTGGCACATGAAGTGATTATCGTCGTACGCATTTTGTAAGTATTTCACTAAAAACAACTTATTTGATTCTTCATTTGCATGCCATTGATGAAATAAGTGGTTCTGATTAATAATATTGATACGTTGCTGAACGATTTCAAAAATTGTTAGTGAAAACTGCATATTATGCTTGCATAAGGCAGAAACCGAGTGGTCCAGTATACATATGTAATTGACAACTGATGGATCCAGTACGTCGTGGTATCTTCAGAGTTTTGGTTAATGAGCGCAACTCGTGTCAAGCTTTGCCAGAGCTTGGCATCTGCTAAATGTATATTTCCTGCATGTAGTTCTCTTTTATAAACAACTTTGCACTATGACGTTTCTACAAACAAACATTTGGAGCCAGATTTTCAATAAAATATTCCCCGGAATGTCTGAGAGCTACACATGTACAGCATCCATCTTTGATGGCTTGATGGACCTTTTGCCTAGCAACAAGTCACATGATCGATAGGTCAATTTTTTTCTTTTTCCTATACTGTGAATTGTCACAATAAGGACTCCTGACATAATAGTAACATTAGACTTTTATAGCACCTACATCCTGGAGAACCTAAGCTCAGATGTGCAACAACCATTTCGTACAAATAAATACGTCTTGAGTTTTTACAAGAAAGGTGACTACAGTTTCAGACTATTTTTAAGTAATTCGGTGCTCATTCCAGATTTTGGGTGCAGATGTATAGAAAGCTTGCTTGCCAATGTTAAGCTTTGTTTTTGGAACAAAAGTTGTTGTGAGAGAGATGATCTGAGCTTCCTGGGGGTATTTGAAACAGACAGCAGACTAACAAAATAAGATGCCTGTTGTGTAGAAAGGGCACAACATGTAATAGTGTAAGCTAGATTCGATAGGTACCCAGAAGCTAGTGCAATTGTCTAAGTAGGGGTAGTGATGGCGAGGAATGCAAGGAATATGCAAGAGGAACAATCTTGAAATCACTGTCCTGATCTGCAATGCATAATTCAAACCATTCTACAGTAATGGGCAATCTGTATTCCGAAAATAATTTTTTTAATGTGCAACTGATTCCATCACAAAAATTATTTACTTCAAGACATGCTGTTAACCAACAATCTGAACACACACACGCATGCACGCACGCACGCACAGACGATGGACAAAGCCACAGTTTCAATCATACAAATCAAATTACTTGTTTTCAAACTAAACTGTCTCCTTGTTTGTTATCACATCTGTCCGTTTGGATAAATGAAACTAAGTGTATTGGTCTACATCAGTTCTGAGATTTTGTCATAAGCAGTTTCAATTAGTCTCACCTGCTCAACTCTTGTGATGGCGATCTTCGAATCAAGATCCTTCTTTGCTCGTTCTTTTATGAGATCGTAGTAAACTTTTCCGGTGCAAAAGAGGATTCTCTTCACTTTCTCTGCATTGTCGGCCGCGGTGCCAGTTTCAGGAAGGACGCGTTGGAAGGTTGTTCCTTCGATCATGTCATCGAAGCTGGACTTTGCATCCGGATGTCTGAGAAGGCTCTTCGGAGTCATCATGATCAGCTGACAAACAAACATGTATGGCATTGTACAACGTCATCGACGGTGTCACTGTTGGAGTCACTACTGTACAACATCACCGACGGTGTCACTGTTGGAGTCACTACTCTACATCCTACAATAGTATTCACAATTTGTGTATCTGAAAAGATCAATTGTTGCATTTTCAAAAACAAAAACTAAACCATTGCACTATCCTGGCTTTTTACAGACACAGAATATTTGCTTGAAACCTGTTAATGAAATCCAATCTAATGACTTCCCTACTCATCAGTTCAATTATCTGGTAGCCTCTGAACAAAGCACACTGGACAACAAACTTGATCATATATATATATATATTAATATATATATATGATCAAGTTTGTTGTCCAGTGTGCTGATATTAATATATATATATAATTTCCCATTTTCAGACTGACATACATACCACCTTTTCAACAAATTGCGATGGAACAAATTCCAACAATCATTGGCTTTTGGAAGCCAAGATTACCACCAAGGTGCCACTTGGTAGCATGCCACTTGTGCCACTGAGCAATAAGCAACTTGTGCCACTAAACAGAATGTCACTTGTGTCACTGAGCAATATACCATGTGTGTCACTGACCAGTATGCCACTTGTGCCACTGACCAATATACCATTTGTGCCATTGAGCAGTAAACCACTCATGCCACTGTGTAGTATGCCACTTGTGCCACTAAGCAGTATGCTACTTATGCCACTATGCAGATGCTACTTATGCCGATATGCAGTATGCTACTTATGCCACCATGCAATATGCTACTTGTGCCACTGAGCAGTATGCCACTTGTGCCACTGGGTAATATACGCACTGTCACTAAGCAATGTTACTTGTATCACTGAGCAACATGTTACTTATGCCACTATGAAATATGCTACTTGTGCCACTGAGTCGTACACCAGTTGTGCCACTCGTGCCACCATGTGCCACTCACAGGTTTCCTGAAGGGGAGTGTGATCTGCCGTCTCATCACGTGGAAGAAGTTGGCTGGGGTGGTTGTGTTGCAGATGAACCAGTTGACATCATACAGCTGTTGAATTTCAAAGTTCTCATCCACCGGCTGTGGACAAACACAATGTCAATAACATCTGTACACAGCTGCCAAGTTGTATCAAGAATTACGTGTGATACAGCTTCTTAACAGGACGCCAGGTGGCAGCACTTGTAGTCATTCGAATTTCGACTGGGGACAACACTTTGTACATGTCACCGAAGATAAGAATAACTTTGTGGATTCTATGGGTGCTGTGCACTATTACTGTGCAAATAAATAAAATATATCAGGATGTGAATGAAAATATGCTTGTCTGTATTGTAAAATGGACAATTATATGTGTGAGATTTACAGGTAGCTGTGTGAGAGCATGAGATGGAAGCTACAAGCATGACTTTTATGCCAAATGTGTGAGACTTGATAGGTGTAACATGCCACCATCTTGTAATTTTATGCCAAAAGTGTGAGACTTGATAGGTGTAACATGCCACCATCTTGTAATCTTATGCCAAATGTGTGAGACTTGACAGGTGTAACATGCCACCATCTTGTAATCTTATGCCAAATGTGTGAGACTTGATAGGTGTAACATGCCACCATCTTGTAATCTTATGCCAAATGTGTGAGACTTGATTTGTCTAACATGCCACCATCTTGTAATCTTATGCCAAATGTGTGAGATTTGATAGGTGTAACATGCCACCATCTTGTAATATTATACCAAATGTGTGAGACTTGATAGGTGTAACACGCCACCATCTTGTAATCTTATGCCAAATGTGTAAGACTTGATAGGTGTAACACGCCACCATATTGTAATCTTATGCCAAATGTGTGAGACTTGATAGGTGTAGCATGCCACCATCTTGTAATCTTATGCCAAATGTGTGAGACTTGATAGGTGTAGCATGCCACCATCTTGTAATCTTATGCAAAATGTGTGAGACTTGATAGGTGTAACATGCCATCATCTTGTAATCTTATGCCAAATGTGTGAGACTTGATAGGTGTAACATGCCACCATCTTGTAGGTTCTGTTTATAACTTTAAAATATTAACTAATTTGTTTCAGCGTTTTTGGATTTATGGTATTAACTTCTCTCAGTTAGACAGTCAATCCATTACTGCAGTCATCAACATGGTCTGTATTCTCAAGACTAAATAACTTGTACACAGTGTTCACATAACCCTGAATCTCAGTCAGGGATTGGTATCTTAGTGGTGCAAACCACAGATTTGTTGCTCCACCCGACAGAACCTGGGTTTGTGTGTAGAGCCCTCACTGCATACTCGCATGCCAAAGGTGGTGTATACGTACACTAAGCCTGGCAGATCACCTATGCATTGTATGGAAGTTAGCTGAATCAAACTAGTAACTGACTTCGCTGGTCATGTCTGTACCACCAGTGAGAAGAGTGCCACCTGCGCTCTAATTCAAAGATGAAGCCCTCGACTTCCGGGAATCCCAATAATGATTAACCGTTCGACCATTCTCACGAGTGGCTGAGTGGTATTTTGCATTCATATAATTACGTCTACTTCCCAAACACTACATGTAACATGAGCAAGCATTGGCTGAAATGAAAACGAGCCGAACAGTCCTGCTAATGATATTTTATTAGATGAGTTTAACTTCAGAATTTCACATAATGCTCTTTCAGGGGATACCTAGACTGATGTAATAAGCAGCACCCCTGGCGTGCAAAGATAACTCACTGGGAAGTAGTCGGGGTCATCATTACTCATCTGGAGGTACCGCTCCAGTCGGGCACTCGAGTGCTCCGGGCCCTGCAACAATGTGTCTGTTTCAACAATGTGCTTACATGTAGTGTGAACTACATGGGATGTGGCATTATAATATTTTTATTATTAGGCAGCAACTTTTGGCAAGGAGATTGTGATTCTTCGAAAAACAAACTAACAAAATTTGATGAAAATAGTAATTTTACGCAGGTTAGGAGAAAACCGCAAATGATTTTTACATTTTTGCACAGGAATGTTAATTGTCAGTAGCAGATCACACATCAGACATATTGAGATACCTAAAAACAGAAAACAGACAGTGTCAGAACGAGACAGAGAGACACACATGTCGAGTAAGCCTGAGTCACCTACCATGCCCTCGTAGCCGTGAGGTAGAAGCATGACGAGGTTGCTCTGTCGTATCCATTTGGTCTGTCCACTGCCTATGAACTGGTCAATGACACACTGGGCAGTGTTGGCGAAGTCACCAAACTGCGCCTCCCAGATCACCAGGGCATTTGGGTTTGTGATGGAGTAGCCCACCTCAAAGCCTGTAGATTGAGGTACACCAAGAATGAATTACTGATGTTGAAACAAACTATACTTTGTACGTTTTCATTTCGTAAAAAATGCTGGCATCGTGTAGCATGGTTTATTAGTGAAAGTCCTTCATAAATCAATCTCAGTTCATCTCATTTTATTATGATATTTTATTGTTAATACTTATATATCACACAATTTATGCACACATATGCAAATATACCGATATGTAATTATATATTATACACACACACACATATTTCTGAAACATTTTTGGTCTCTTCAAATGATCTAGACATTCTTCTATCATGTATTCTTGTATATACAAATATACAAAGCAAAGTACTACGTCATGATCAACTAACCAGGAAAAACATCACCGAGTGAAGATCCCCAGACCCCCAAACTGCCCACATTAAAAACAAAATCTGTCAATGAGGCGGATCAAGAGAGGGTAGTCCAGGGTGGCCCAAAACCTCCAATTGTTTCCCACCTTAAGGCTCACAAAAAACCCACTTAGGCCAAACCAAATTCATATTGGATGGCCTGAGCTGGAGCTTCAGCATAATTCTACAGTTGTTGGATCCTGACATCATAAGTCAGGGGGAAATTGTTGGAATTTTTTTGTAGTGAACTACATAAATTCAGAACGTTTGGAGGGCATGCAATGGTGGCATATTCCAAAAGTTGAGATCCGCCAGTGTTTGAAACCTAGTGGTGAGAACTGTCACATACCGAGGACACCATACTCTGAGAGGGAGCTGTTGCAGACGACGTACTCCGCCTGGTCGACGTACAGGTGGTTGAGTGGAACATAGACCACTTGGTCTCGGTTCTGGTCATGTAGCACGTGGTGGCGATGACTGCAACGACACGGCAAGGTTCATAGGTCAAACTGACATGAATATCATAGCGACATCTTACAATGTGAACACGTCACTAGAAGCAAAAAAACGAATGGAAAAACACAGATATCACGTTTTAAAAGTACAAAGTCTGATAACATTTTCCTCCAAAAATTGTGTTATATAAATTACTAGTACTGCCCGGAGTAAAAGGCAGTCATTTGTATGTAACCCTCGAGGTCCCCACCATCCCAGACGAATTTATAAAAAAAAAACACCTCAATGGGCCCGCTCGATCCATACAAAAGTTCAGCCACACACATGAACTAATGGAGATATAGGTCCACAGAAAAACAAACAGACAGACGGAGAACAACAATGTTTTATAATATAGATTTATGTTCAATCATATCTGAAATCAAATTAATTAAAAAAATATTACATGAGCATGTTCTGCTATTGACTACTGGCCTTGCTGCACACACAACATACACGCACACGTGCACACACACACGCACCCACACACGCACGCACACACGCGCACACGCGCACACGCACCCACACACATACACAGCCCCACCTGAAGGTTCCCCTTTGGACATCCTGCCCAGAGAGTCGGACGTGTATGCCGGCCTTGAGGAGGGAGCCGAAGGTGAAAGCCTCGCCCAGGGCCCAGTCCGCCTCTCGCTTGTCTATCATCTCCTTGCGCGCCTTCAGAATCCTCTTCTGACCTGCAAGACATGAGACGTATCATCACACCTGTGTCACTTCAGCCGCCAATTATATGGCAGAGTATCCAGTCCTCAGGACTGCTCAAAGTGCTTTACACTTTACTCCCTGGCAGACCTGTTAAATCGAACACCATCTCGACTTCTCTGGGAAGCATCCAGCCACGCTGCAATTAATGGTGAAGACTATTCGTACACAAATATCTACCACTTTCTATAGCCAGGTACTCATTCATACAGCTGAGTGAACTGGAACAATGTAGAGTGAATGGACTTATCCAAGGTTCGACACGGCCGCACAGGATTCGAATCTGGGTTCCCTCGATGGAGAGTATGATGCTCTAGCTACTGTGCCAGTGTGCTCTTCAAGTCAAAAATTTATATTTTCTAAATAAAAGTCTAATTTTTTGCAAGTTGTTTTTATGGTTTAAAATGTGGCATATATTATGCTCATCAGTCTAACCTCCGTGCAGAGTGAAGTCGTCGGACGGTTCTGCTGAGAAGACCTCGCCGATGTGCCTCAGAGTCTCCTCCTCAATTCCTGTTGGCAGCAGCTTCATCGTGTCAAGCCCCTCAAAGAACCCCGTCCACGGCGAGTCAAGCCACTGGCGGTTGTGAATGGCCGTCTCCTTCTTCGCGTCCGCGTACGCCTCCTCACAGATCTTGTCGTACTTCGCTACTTCATCCTACGACAGACACCAGTGTGGGGTCAGACCACTATTTTCTTCTGTGGTCATCATATATGACAGGACGTAACTGATGTATCCGCTACGTCACGATTTGCCTTCGTCACAATCAAAATTATGCGCAAGACCACGGTCAAGCTTTGCTTTTGCCAACACAGTCAATAACAGTTAAATACATGAATTAAGTACTATTGCTGCATATCTCATAAATCAGACATTGTAGCATATAGCTGTCACCTTGCCTTAAATTTTTTTGTCATTATGAAACACTTGGAACCAGAATTTCTACGAAACATACAACGGAATGTCTGAATCCACCATGTGTTCGGCATCCATTTTTGACGGAGCTTTTAGTAGGCAACAGATCACGTGACGGATAGGTCAATGGCTCAGACTGTGAGGTACATTTAACCAAACAGTGCAAAAGTCAACATACATTCGCAAGGGTGAAAGTATAAATTTTTTTGTATTCTTAGAAGCAAAAAATAACTGACTACCAGTTTGAATAATGAGATTTGGAATTATTATCTTGAAATTGTTTCTGCCTATCTGGTCATTTAGTGACATGCAACACGTTTGGTATATTATGCACAATTTTCTAAAAACAAAACTCCACCTGAATGCAGTTACAATGTTATACATCAATGTTCAATGTTTTTTGGTGTCAACTAGTATTCTTATTTAAAATGACAATGATTTTATGAAAAATGTTGAACTAGTTAGCGATAACAATTACTAACGGACAAATACATACTAAGCTAGTATACGATAAACCGTAGGTTGGTTGTCATTTTGTGATACCTCATACTCCTTCTGTGTGATGACTCCTTCCTCTATCAGTTGCTGTGTGTATTTCTTGAAGACGTTGGGTGTTTCCTTGATCTTCTTGTACATGAGAGGTTGTGTGAACATCGGCTCGTCAATCTCATTGTGGCCGTTACGTCGGTAACAAACCTAGACAGAAGCAGCCATTCTGCTATATGACTGTTTCACCATCTTAACTATAATCGAGCTAGCGTACGTATCAAAGTTGTCCTCTTAGGTGCTTTGCATCTTGGGTGCCAAACTTTCAGAAGAAAAACTCTTTGGAAGAAAAGTAATGCCTGTATCGTTTTAAAATTCCCCTTCGGTAACGGGTTCTTACCACTTTTAGGGTTTGTACTTTACAAGAATATATAAATCAACAGTTCATAACGTCACGCATATTCTCTGTAATTGTTTTCGAGGTTGCGAGTTCTGTCAATCAGCTGGGGACGTTTTGTGTAATTTGCGTTAAAAAAAAACTTTCAAAATTTACGTCATAACAAACGTCTTTTACAAATAGTTATTTATCAATTAAAATCACAAGTAAACTCATTTGTGGACTCAAAATAACTGCCTCATTTCAACTGGACCACGTTGGTTGTATAAGCCAGCTATCACAGTATTCAGTGGGCAGAAATAAAGTCACAGGAAAAAGTCACGGAAATTAACTCACAGCTTTGGCTAGGAAAATACCGGTAAGTCACAGGAAATAAAGTCACAACATAATTTTATTCAAAAACGATATACTAAATGTAAAGTTTTGCAACATTTGAGCACAAGTGAGATTTATTAGTGACTTTTTATCAAACTTATGCATCAAATTTGTTTTTAACGTTTAGGATAATTTGGATTATTAAAAAAATATTCACCAAACTTTATTTCCACGTTTCCACTTTTACTTTAAATACAAAGAACTCTAAATTTGAAGTTGTGATTTTTTACTGTGACTTTATTTTCTGGACTTTTTCCTATAACTTTATTTCCTACATCCAGTATTCACCTACCAGATCAACGACGACATCCTTCCCCCACTCGGCCCGCCACTCCGCCGCCACCTTGCACACATGCATCACCGCCTCAGGATCATCTGCATTCACGTGGAAGATGGGCGCGTTGACGACTCGTGCCACGTCAGTGCAGTAAGCGGAGGACCGGGAGAACCGAGGATCTGTTGTGAAGCCAATCTACAACATAATAATAAACTTCTATAACGCCTGTATCCCCTGGAATCTGAGCTCAGAGGCGCATCATACAAGTATCATTAGACAGAATCATGAACATGGATGAGCGAGGGTCATCATTAGAGCAAGGGACCGCCGAAGGTTTGGGTGGGACTGCAATTTCAAATAAATAAGTCTTGAGTTTTTACAAAATGTTGCTATAGTTTGAGATGATTTTAAAGTGATAGAGAGTTGATTCCAGATTTTGGGTGCAGCTACAGAAAGAGCATGTTTGCCAATGTTAAGTGTAATGTCAAGATGATCAACAAAGATAAGAGAACATTTGTATCGTGCTGCACCCTGACCAGCCACAAGTGACCCCATTAATTGTGCTGTCTCGAAGTACTCCCCGTTGATAAGTTTAATAAGTTATATAAATGTTAATACATTAATTAAAACAGATGAGAATACATTAAATTATAAAATATTACGTTAAGATATAATAAATACATACATAGATATAATGACAATAAATAAGTAAAAATACAATGTTAAAAATGGATATAAAAGACACAGATATACTAGATAAAAAGTTAAAGAAACTCGGTCTTTTGTGTAGTTGAAATCTCGCTAAATCTTACCATTAGATAAGTCACTATGTTTTTGAGACACAAGATTGGGCATTAGTGTCAAATGAAGGTCATATATATATAGATGGATAAACTTTAATAACTGTCTTTCATTGGATAACAATCGCCTGCACAACAGACGCTGCAGAATTTTGAAGAGACTCCAAATGTGCACTCCCATGTGGCTTGGAAAAAACCTCCAACCTCCCTCGAGACCTCGAGCAGACCCTTTTTGCATTAGCGGGGGATGCATATGCACCCTTTGCAGGATGAAAGATAGAGAGAGGGAGCTATGGATAGGAAACTTTAGAAAGAAAAAGCACACCGAGTGGTTGATCAATACTGTACCTGACTCTCACCCCTGTACAGCAGATACTGACCTGGTTGCTGACCAATCACAGTGGACACTGACCTGGTTGTTGACGACGATGTGGATGGTGCCGTGTGTGGTGTAGGCAGGCAGGTCACTCAAGTGGAAGGTCTCGTAGACGATGCCCTGACCGGCGAATGCTGCATCTCCGTGGAGAAGCATACTCATCACCTGTAGGAGGGGGGACATGGTCAGGGGTGGATCAACTACTTACACAGAGGTACAGTCCAACATCGGTTTATAGTTACCTCAGTAATTCAGCCACCTTACAATTATCGTCACCCGAGGACAGTCCCAAATTATTTCTGTAAGAGTGAAGCATGGGACGTATCTGCTGGGTGGGTGGCTGTGTTGATGTATGTGCGAGGTGGGTGGCTGTGTTGATGTATGTGCGAGGTGGGTGGCTGTGTTGATGTATCTGTTGGGTGGGTGGCTGTGTTGATGTATCTGCTGGGTGGGTGGCTGTGTTGATGTATGTGCGAGGTGGGTGGCTGTGTTGATGTATCTGCTGGGTGGGTGGCTGTGTTGATGTATGTGCGAGGTGGGTGGCTGTGTTGATGTATCTGCTGGGTGGGTGGCTGTGTTGATGTATGTGCGAGGTGGGTGGCTGTGTTGATGTATCTGCTGGGTGGGTGGCTGTGTTGATGTATGTGTGAGGTGGGTGGCTGTGTTGATGTATGTGCGAGGTGGGTGGCTGTGTTGATGTATCTGCTGGGTGGGTGGCTGTGTTGATGTATGTGTGAGGTGGGTGGCTGTGTTGATGTATGTGCGAGGTGGGTGGCTGTGTTGATGTATCTGCTGGGTGGGTGGCTGTGTTGATGTATGTGTGAGGTGGGTGGCTGTGTTGATGTATGTGCGAGGTGGGTGGCTGTGTTGATGTATCTGCTGGGTGGGTGGCTGTGTTGATGTATGTGTGAGGTGGGTGGCTGTGTTGATGTATGTGCGAGGTGGGTGGCTGTGTTGATGTATCTGCTGGGTGGGTGGCTGTGTTGATGTATGTACGAGGTGGGTGGCTGTGTTGATGTATGTGTGAGGTGGGTACATGTTTTGATTCATTGGGAATATCTAAGGGATCTGTGGGAATTCTCTCACTCAATATATGTTAACAAAATTTGTCAATCTCCATCCCCTGAATCCCGCGAGATCTAGCTGCTAGATACAGTGCCATCTCTGTATGACTTATGAGAAAGAGTGTGACTTCTAAGACAGATACGTCTACATCGGTCTTTCATCGGTTACTAACCGCATGGACGCTTAACGTTGATAGCAGTGTATTATTCAGGACGATGATTTTTTCTGTATAAAAACTGCAAGTATTTCTCTAAAACCAACATGTCTAACAATCTGTTTGCATAACTTGTCTAACAATCTGTTTGCATAACTTGTTTAACAATCTGTTTGCACAAGTTGTCTAACAATCTGTTTGCAAAACATGAAATGAATAGGTGGTAGGAAGTTACAATATGGATCTATTTTACAAAAATCTGTTCAGATTTGTTTATGAAAACAGGTTTAATTATATTAAGGGGCCCAGCACCCACCTTCTTCCCCTCAGTGTCTCCGCGGTAGTACTGCTCAGCCTTTGTCTTGCCCTGGACCACGGGGTCAACAGCCTCGAGGTGAGAGGGGTTGGCTACGACCGCCAGACGGATGTTCTTGTTGGTGCTGCGATTGATGCGTTCGTGGGACATGCCCAGGTGGTACTTGACATCTCCTGAACCCTCATCCGCAGCCTCCAATTTTGAGTCAAACTGACAGAAGATCTGCTCCAATGGTTTGCGACAGACATTCGCCAGCACGTCCAGTCGACCTCTGCAACAGGTCAACATTCGTGTCTCAAGTTCTATAATGGAGCTAGTGTGTGTGTGTGCGTGCGTGCATGTGTGCGTGTGTGTGTTTTAACATTTACTATCTAGATGGTTTGCATTTTTGTATATGAAACAAACTGTATATTCCATTTTCCAGTAGCTTTATGATCCATTAGACTCGAATTGATCAACAATGGCTGCAAAATAAAAACATAGGGAGACAGGACCTTGGGCCCTAAGTTTGAAAATGGAATATGTGATTAATTATTAATCTAGAACAAACCGACCTACCGGTGAGGCATTCCAAAGATGAAGCTTTCGACTCCAAATGCACTGGACGTGTCAATGACTGTCTTCATGGCCGGAACCAGCACTTCACAGCCCTCCAAGCCGAATCTCTTCTCGGAAGACCATTTCTTGGCTAGGAACTCTTCAAACCTGTGGCAGATGGAGACATACAGAAATGTACAAATCTGCTTTGTCTACAAAAAAGATTAAAATGTATATATAGTAAGAGAGATGTTTATTTTTGGGTTCTGAATAATGACTACATTGATCATAATTGTTGTACAACTGGACAATAGCAAACACATGGAAACCATTTATAAATTAAATTAACATGGGAGTATTTTTCAATGATTAAAGACATTCTTTTAAGAAGTGGGAATGGTTGAACAGTGGTAGGATGTCATGCAACTCAATGAGAAGAACAATGCTTGAATCCAATGTTTGAATCCAGTGTTTGAATTCCATGTTTGAATCCACTTCTGCTTAATCCTGACAGACTCAATTTTTGATGAGATTGCAGTGGTAGAATTACATGGATGAACACGTTATGTGCACTGGATGCAATGTGGCTGAAAATTTCCCAATACGCGATTTGATTGTTAAACGAACAACAATTGGTGAAGTCGAACCAGAGTCATCACGATTGAGAGTCCGGCTACCCCTGAGCTACTGTGCCCCCATGTGACCTTGTGTGACCTTGGGAGGCTGCATACCTGGTGGAGCGGAGGACCCGGGTGAGAAGACGTCGTTTCTCTTCATTTGTCAGTGACATCGCTCCCGGTGTCTCAAACCGCTTCTTGATCCAGTCGCACTGCTCCAGGTTGTTGATAAACATGTACTCTACCCCGATGTGGCGACAGTAGATCGCCTGGAACAACCAAGAATCATGGTAATATATACATGGCATCAAATAAACTTTCTTTCTGTCTTCCTTCTTCTTGCTGTATTGCTGCTTATCAATTTTGAGACTGAGCAACCCTTTTGTCTTGATTTGTGCCTGGTTTACAAGGACTTAGGTACAAAAGAAGTTATCCTATTATTGTACAAATTTTTTAAAACACAGAATTCCTGTATTTATGTGGCATTTGAGTTTGGAGATTAGTTTCTAGACAGTTTTTTGTAGAATATGTTTGTATTTGTAATACTGTCATGTGACAAGACAGGATTTGTGTCTACATTAAGTATTCACTGGGGTGACGTTGGATATTATGTGTCTCCCACAAGCAAGGACTAATGAACCAATTTTAACAACCTGGAACATATTACTGGTAGCACAAGGGACCATTTCTCCAAGAGAATGAGCTCCCTGGGAAAATCTACCAGATTTTGTTGTTAAATATAAGGCGTGTTTTCAAAATACAAAAAGCAGCAACCGTATCACTGAGGACACTATTTCCACGACACAGTGTCCCGGTGGCGCACCCTGGAGTTGAGATTTCAGCATACGAGACCACTGTTAAGGAGTAACATAAATTCTAAATGAGTACATAAGAAAGTTAGTGAAACGGTTGCTGTGTAACATGAAGGAAGTACCTCGAGTCTGTTTATGATCTCCTTCAAGGTCAGGGAGGTCTCCTCCCCTCCGATGTACGTTGTGGGGGGAAGTTGGAAGACCCTGTCCAGGTCAGGTTCCTCTGTAATGAAAGACTCATTTAATAGCGGTCCGTCCCCCATCTCAGTCTCAACAATATTTGGACAATTCGTACAAAACTTTAAGTTTGGATTTTACAAAAAGCACTGATGAAATAGAATTGAACGAAAATGCATATATATATTACAAAAATGCATTTTATGTTAATTACCATTATTATACATGTAAAATTGGCATTATAATGTATACAATTTGCACAGTTATATCTTACGTAACACTAATTTTGTATTATTATTTGTATTATCCTATCTTACATAACTCAAATTGCATTATGTTATCTTACTTAACACTTGTTATGTTATCTTACAGCGTTAAAATGCAGTACACACATACACAATAAGACAGTGCAAGAAACAAAGTAACTATGGTAAAATGCAGAACCATGCAATGTAGCTGTGGTAAAGTACAGAACCATGGAAAGTAGCTGTGGTAAAATGCAGAACCATGGAAAGTAGCTGTGGTAAAATGCAGAACCATGGAAAGTAGCTGTGGTAAAGTGCAGAAACATGCAAAGTAGCTGTGGTAAAGTGCAAAACCATGCAATGTGGTTGTGGTAAAGTGCAGAAACATGCAAAGTAGCTGTGGTAAAATGCAGAACCATGGAAAATAGCTGTGATAAAATGCAGAATCATGTAAAGTAGCTGTGGTAAAATGCAGAAACATGCAAAGTAGCTGAGGTAAAGTGCAGAACCATGAAAAATAGCTGTGGTAAAATGCAGAACCATGAAAAGTAGCTGTGTAAAGAGCAGAAACATGCAAAGTAGCCGTGTAAAATGCGGAAACATATAATAGGGTGCAGAAACATGGATTAAATTTCAAATAATCCAGAAATGGCTCAAAAGAACCAAAAATAAAATGGAATCACCAAACAACCTGAAAGCCGTATGCATTACTGATACACCATGCAAGGCAGAATGCATAGATGGCTTACCCAACTCATAATACCGGCCAATTGTATGATACTTATACGTGGCCAACAGGGCATCAACATGGTCTGTAGTGATACTAGTGCGGGATATGTTGAGGGGGTCGAGCTGAGCCTTGAAGTGTCCTCGCACCTACAAAACAATCAATATCATAGAAACTGTCGTTTGTTGACAGGGGCTAGTGTCACTTTGCCTTGTCTGAAATGCAGTCTTCATCTTCTCCTGATCTTGCTGAACAATGGTGATAGAGATAATAACATGAGTATTCTTAATATATTAACATTAATTAAAATATTATATTACATAAAAAATGAATAATTAATAAAAAAACACCCTCACAATATGCTACATATCGCGATACTTATGACAATTAAAATGGCATCAGTTGTTATGGCTGTTGTACAGTGCATCCCCTGGGTAAAGTGATGTCCTAGGTGGTGGGTAGGACAAGGCAAGTGCTGAAATGACAAAGTATACCTTGGGGATCTAGGACATATCCTGCCATATTTCTTTAAATACTAGAGCCGTCAAAACTGCCCTTTCCAGTGCATTTAGAAATGTTTCAACTATTCCCTTGAAGTTTGACATAGAAATAAATACCCTAATGTTAGCATACATCTAACAGTTCTTATTGTGACATTTCGTATAACCAAATCTTGTACTTGTAAAAAATTTTATGTATTCACCCAAAGAGAAGTGGAATGTCAATTTTAAATATGCCATAGGAAGAAACCTTATTGTTATGGAGTTAGGATACTAATTATTTACAATATTTGACTTTCTCAGAGGTTTTAAAATGATAACTACGTTTCTCTCTAACAAGCTGCATGACAAGCTACCATGCAGCAAGGATGGAAATGTGCTCTGATATGAGATATATGGTGTGAAACAGGCTCAACAAACACTTGATCATATTACAACGTCAATAAAAGTTTACCACAAACACTAGCAAACTTAGCCTAAGAACTTCTCTTATAAAGCTGTGCTCCAGTGTCAGACTAATTACTACAGTATGGTATGCCAGAGCATGAAGATCATAAATCAGTCACTCATTAGTGCAACATGTCAACACATGGTGGCGCAGTTAACAAATCACCATTGCATAGCTACAAAATGAGCACAGGTTACTAATTTATTTCCAAATTAATGGTATATCAATAAAATGCCAGGGATTTTGACATATATCATAGTAGCTTCTTTTTAGGATGTTTTATTTCCTTAGAAAGTACTGCACTGGGAAACTGGCATATTTCTGGAGACAAAATTATAGGATTTTATGAAAACGCAACTGCAGGCTGTTGACAAGACATACATCAAAACATACCTGTTGTTTCTGTTTAAACCAAATCATGTAATTGAGTGGAATTTTCAATGGAGCACAACAATATCTTGACGTACAAGCTCTGGTTGTACCCTTACTGAAGTTACTTAAAGCTAGTCTTCCTTATCCAGACATACCTGTTGTTTCTGTTTAAACCAAATCATGTAATTGAGTGGAATTTTCAATGGAGCACAACAATATCTTGACGTACAAGCTCTGGTTGTTCCCTTACTGAAGTTACTTAAAGCTAGTCTTCCTTATCCAGACATACCTGTTGTTTCTGTTTAAACCAAATCATGTAATTTTCAATGGAGCACAACAATATCTTGACGTACAAGCTCTGGTTGTACCCTTACTGAAGTTACTTAAAGCTAGTCTTCCTTATCCAGACATACCTGTTGTTTCTGTTTAAACCAAATCATGTAATTGAGTGGAATTTTCAATGGAGCACAACAATATCTTAACATACAAGCTCTGGTTGTACCCTTACTGAAGTTACTTAAAGCTAGTCTTCCTTATCCAGACATACGCTGGTGATAAGCTGTAATGGTGTCGTAATTGCTGTCGATGACAGCGTTACAGATATTCAGTGGACTGAGATTGGCGAACCGATGACCCACCACCTGTCACCAAACACAGGGTCAGTCTCAGACTTCACAACAATTTACGGGTGGTCTCATAGATTAGCCAAGTTCCAAAAACATATAGCATTTCATATTGGTCAAACCACCACCCACTTTAGGTTCTAAGCATCAAACATATTTCTATCACTCTAGTCAAGTACAAATTAAGCATAAATATGGTGAACTATAGTTTGTTGAATAATATAAAACAGATTTATAACTATAGGATCATTTTGCTTTGGTTTAGTTGAATATGATATCTTGTGACTCAAACCATATCAGAATACCTGCAAATTAGACTTTGTGATTGACAAATATTTTTTTTAACATCCCATATTACACACAAAAGATAATGGAGACCAATACAAACATGTCCTGTGTACCTGGTATGACCTGATGATTGCCTGCACGGCAAGATGATCATCAATCACTTTTGTGGTGAGCATCTTCTCCGTGTCAAACTGGGGTGCCGCAATGATCGGCGCTGACATCGTGGACACTTCCGTCCTTATACCTGGCGGTGGCTGGTAGGCAGCACCAGGAGGCGCTCCTCGATCCGTGTTGCGAAAGAACACGTCCCATGACTGCAAATTGAAAGATATGTAATGCTTATATTTTTCCTTCACATAAAAATAGTTATGTCCTATTGTTCATCTGTAGATAATATAGACATAGATCTTATTACAACCAGGCTTGGGGTAAATTACATTGCAATGTAATCTATTACTATTACTTTGTTTCCTTCCTATTACTATTACATGCTGAATTCCTATTATTCTTCCTATACTACTACATTTGAAGCTATTACGATTACATTTTTCATCGGAACATGTTATGGTATAATGCACTGTTTGCATAAATACAATAAGTACAATTGTTTGACTCACAGTTTCAAGAAATTAAACAAGACAGGTGAATAAAATAATCTAACTTGCCATTTATTGATACCCATGCCCAAAGTATTTGAAATAATATTTAAGAATGTCATGTACTTTCATCATCATCATTAGGGAAGTATTACAAAGTATTTAAAAACATCATAAATATTTACAACAAAATATATATATATAGTATATACCATATTTAGTACAATCTACCAGCTGCACTGACTATGGAACATATGTGTTCCATTTTATATTTAAATACCATACTGGAATGAAGGACAAAAGCAATAGTCAATGCTACATAGCTTAGTGGATTATATTAGTCTAATTAAACCGCATTGCTCTACTGCTGCTTGGTGCCTGGTGGACAGTTCATTATTGGCTCAAGTACAAATACATCTGGATGTTTTTCACACCTACTGTAGTTTAGACTCAATTGTGTGCACCATGGAGGCAGTCACTGGACCCATAGGCTTACTTGAGAAGGGTAGTTGGCAAGTTGGCACCTGGCAAAACTGGCTTCAAACCAGTGAAAGCCCAGTTTAATCCTATTAGTCAATGCAGCAGTCACACTGTACCAGTGTCTCTTGCTATGTAAATGCTCATAAAACTCTAAGGTAAAACTTCACCAGGGCCATGTTCAAGTTGACAAGGGGGACAACCATAAAACCTGGAGAAACTAGTGGAATCTACAACCTAATTAGATTGAATTGTTATGTAGTTGAAATTCAACTGAAATGTTCAATAGTAATATAAAAGTAATAGGTCAATTACTATTACATTGTTTCCTATTATTATTACATTGAGTTTTTGCTCAAACTATTACTACAATATTTGTAATCATTACTATTACTATTACATATTACTACTACTCCAGGCCTGATTACAACACAAATTTGAATTTGGTGTTCTGACTGACATAAACGTATAATAATAAAGAAAATAATAAATTAGGAATTTAATAATTAATTTGGCATTCACAGTATGGCATCATTTGGCTTGTATCCATGAAAACCCCACCCAAAGGATTTAAAATGTACATTAATTTGAGTAAAAGTACAAAAATATGAATGCACTAATTCTCATACTGGGTTTATATGAATGGGACACACAATTTAAGCACTGACTATGTAAATTGCTGGCAGTATAAAAAAATCGAAAAAACAGAACCCACTATTTAAAAATCTATACATCTTAGTAAAATGAATAAAGATGCATAAAACTGAAGTGACTGGAAAACACAAATTTGGTAATTATGTAAACTACAAACAGCATGAAAACAGAACTGAAAGGAACACTGTACGTACTCGTACACAGAATGCTAGCTGCATTACCTTGTCTGTAAACCATAGCTCAAAGGTGCATATTATATAGGTCTATTGTGTAGAATGGTAGCAGCGTGGCAATGTCAAAGTGAACTTTAGAGATATCTGATAAGGGAGTGGACCCATGTGTGACAAATTGTTGAATGTGAAGTTCACTATTGTCTACTGAAGCATCATTGAATTTAGTCAATTTACCTACAATCAGAATGAGAGGCTAAGGTAGAAAGATCAGACCATGATTACTAGTTGGCCACAAGAATGCAGGCACTGGTGTGGGTTATATAACCAACCACTGGCCATGCATGCACTGAACCATGCACCAAATGCCTTAGAGTCATAGATGTCAATAATGTAAACTATGTCAATTAACTATGCCTGACTACAAATGTCACCCAAGGATGAGGTCAATGTCACTCTATGCAGTGCTCATTGTCACACAATGTCACTTGTATGCTTCAGTGTATTTCTAAAGAAACTTGGTTGTGTGCCATGTTGGATCCAGTGCATTCTATTCTATTGGTAAATGAAATATTTCATTTACAAAATTAATTGGAGAATGATAACAAATTATATTAAAAATGGGTCAAGTGGCCCTGAAGTCCTTTGGACTAATACGTCTATATGTGAGCCCGGCTGACCAAATGAGTGATAAGTTGGAAAAATTGTAACATTGTTTTCTTACATCCTTGTAAAGGTTTGGTAGGGTGCTTTATACGGTTTCAAAAAATATGACTGCTACAAAAATTGGCGAAGTTATGGAGCATTGAACATGGTCGGGATCAAAAAGTAAAAATGAAGAAAACGGCTGTTGAAGTTTTACATTGTATATGCAAATGGATTGCATGGAAATATTACATGCACAACATTCAAATGTGGCACACAGTATGTAATATGTATGTTATGTTGCAATGATACACTGGAAGTACAAATGTGCTGCTACAAAGACTTATCAAGTTATGCCAGATTATGTCTTTATGTGTAAAACTAAGAGGACAGATTATTTGAGAGCAAAAGGTAGACTCACTGTTTGACACAGTTTAAAACCTACAGGCAACTGTCCAGTTTAACAGGGGTCTAGTGGCTTAATGCTGTCTGTTGACACAAGCTACTGCCAGTGACCAATTACACATTAGTCACAGTTTCCATCAAACAATAGCAGGCAGAGAATCTTAGCTCCACAGCTGGGTGTAATACACAACCAGAGCCACCACTGATTCATGGTCAAGTAGATAAGCTCAATGCACCAACTAAGACAATACACAACACTGTGAGTGAGTGTCCAGAGTGAGGCCTAAGCAGTGTCCTCATTGCTGAATAAATCAATAAAATCTGCCAAGTGGGTGACATTCTGCACAAGTTTTCATTAATCCTTAGTGATTGTTCAGAACACCAGACTGACCACATACCTAAACAAAGCGAATGTAATAGGTGAAGAACAGGCAGTGTTCAGATAGGGGTATTGGTTGAATTGTATTTGTCTCGATGCAAAAGGCTTTATTGTGCCTTCATCGATTATAAGAAAGCAGTTGATTTAGTAGACCGGTCCTCACTGTGGTCTAAGATAATTTCATGCGGTATTAATGGTAATGTGTTGAAAGTTGTATACAACATGTACAAAAATGCTAAATCATGTATAAATGAGGGCCAGGCTGTGTCAGCCTTCTTCTCATGTGATATAGAGGTATGGCAAGGAGAAAACTTGTATCCTTTGTTATTTGCTATTTACCTGAATAATTTTGAACACTGTTAATCACAATTATAACGGACTTGACATGGCAGCTGGTGAAATTTACAACAACCTTAGTGATGATGATGTAGAAAATGTATGTTCTACTATATGCTGATGACACTACAATGATTCAATCAAATACAGATTTCTTGCTTGTGTATAGCGGAACTATGTCAACTCTTCTAATGGTTGACATTTGGTTGTTTCAGGTGTCAACTATATTGTGAATCTGTAATTATTAGTCTATATTGATACAATTGATTTACACAGTACCAGTCTACACAAGGCATGGCAAGCGTAAACAGAACAGTAGAATGCATTTGATATCAATAAAGTTTAGGATATTTCACTCTATAGTTGTCCAGAATATTAATTTTCTATGTTTGTCACCTACAGGTTTCTACAGACAATACATCTTTAACCACAGTCACACCATTTTATAATAAATAAATGAACATCAAAATAAACACAACTTGCAATTATAGAAAATCAATAATTTTGAAGATACAGTTTAAAAGTTTTAGGCAACTGTTTAGTCTAACAGGGGTCAAGTGTGTCTACTCTGCCTGGGCCCGGTGACCAATTAAAGATTAGTCAAGGCCTCAATGGAACAATAGCACTAGGCTGCCTTTTTCTGGTGTGCAGCACAGCTTAAAAACATTGCTGCTGGCAGTACACAGCTACATTTCTTATATTTGTCATAATATTATATATTTTATCAAATGTTATTACTGAAGTGGTGATAGACATGCTGATCTGTTGGCTCCTTCTGGAAACAGGTTATGTAAGGTGAACCATGCATACATCTCCAATGCAGTTGCTATTGATTATTGGCCTAATTACTTGCTATTGATCCTTGATAATTTGTAGGACTGATGTTATAACAAGCATTATATAACTTGCCCATTCAGTGGACTCACAAATTGGTCAATCCAGATTACTAGTGGTGGTAAGGCCATCCTTGCAAGCCAGGGCTGTTTGCCTTGCAAAACTAACCCTGGCAGATCTCCTACGTGAAATGAGGAAGTTAGCCCAGTGAAACTACTAATTGACTTTGCCAGTCGCGACTGCATCACCCGTGAGAACAGCGCAAATACCCGCCCCAATTTGAAGACAGATAAACGACTTCTGGGAATCTCAATATTGTGTATTCAAAAAATTGCTTCTACTTCCTAAACACTGCATGTAAATGAATGTAACACGAGCCATGGTTGGTTAAAATTAGTTTTATTATGATCACCTGACTCGCCGCCAATCACTGATATAGTGAGCGATTTCATAGGCTGAGCTTAAATTAAGAATTTCGCAAAGCGATCAACCAGGGGGTACTGCTGGCTGGCACTGACATAATCAACAGCAGCGACCCCTGGCACGCGAGGATGGGTAAGGCTCACATCATGTTTAAGCAAATAAACACAAATAAAGCAGGCAAATAAAAAGGAACCATTGGGGATGCTCATCATTAAAACTATATGACGGCACTGTCAGGCTTCATTCATTGTACCATGAATTTATATATAGAATGAACAGAATGACTGTCTTAACATTTATTTAAACATTTATATATTTTATAAATATATAGTTTAATTACACTGCCAGTTTGATGTGGTAACATGTGGGCTTCTGTAATTATTTATTTGTTACACCTTTTTTTTATTTACCCTTCTTCAATATTTATCACAATAAGTATGCTCTGTTGTGGTTTCGCTCATGCCCCCACATGTAAAACAATCGATGTTCCTATGCATCAACAGACCTTTAGAAACTAGTCAAGAATCAGATTCGCTACAGTATATGACATCACCAAAGAATGTGGATTTGTTGCTACATACACATGTGTGATACAGTAAAGGTAAGTTCTTATATAGCACAGAACTGCACAAAGCACTTTACACACTACTCCCTGGCAGACCTGTTCAATTGAACACCATCTCGACTTCTCTGGGAAGCATTCAGCCATGCTGCAATTAATGCGCAAAGACTATTCGTACACAAATATCCACCACTGTCTGTAGCCAGGTACTCATTCATACAGCTGAGTAAAGGATTTGAACCCAGGTTCTCTCAGTCGAGGGTCCAAAGGTCTTACCACTGCACTACTGCGCTCCACAGGTGACTCATTTGTTGTTTACATTTCAAATGCGTCTTTCTTTCGTACACTGAAATCCAAAACGGAACCTTTGATTCCCACCACCCACCAGTATGACATAATACACGCACAGTATGTAATTGTAAAAAACAGCTGTGTTTTGTGTGTCACTGGGGTTAATGGGCCTTGAGTGTCTCATTCTGACATCCTGCTTTAAGCATACGTGTTGTGATACCACGACGGCTAGTTGTACAGTTTATGATATTGTACTGTCGGTGATGAGATCAGTCTCTCATGACGACGTGATTCACCGGCAAGCAGCTCAATGTAGTAGCACTAACGTCAATGCTGTTGGCCGAAGGTACACTGTGCCGTCTCACCTCCACAGCCCGGCCTTCCTCGCTGTCCAACTCAACAATTCGGGGCTGATCGAACGACTCCAAACACTGGCGGATCTCGTTTTGGACAGGGGTCCTCTTTGTGAGCAGGCTGACAGCCCAGTTGAGGTCTTCTTCCCAGTGTTCCTCACTCGCGGGATACAGGTGGATGGCTTGGCAGAAACACTTTATGGCCATTATGACTTCAGTTGGGCTCGACCAAGTGTCTCATGAGCTGTCCACCAGAGGGCATTGAGTTCAACTGTTCACTTAGCGGCATTCAGTGCTGGCAGGACTTCATTCAGCTGCATGTAGGCTTGTGCTTTCATTTTGTAGATCACGTCCGCTGGTGTAAGTTGCAGTTGGCTTCCCAATATCTCTCTGCCTCTGCCAATGTTAACCCCTCCTGCATCAGACGTTGGCTCTTAGCTGCAGCATCTTCCAGTCATCACCTTCGGCCTCCGCACCAGACTTATCCAGTCAACATCATCACTAGCTATGTCAACATCCACGTCATCCTGACTGTTCTCTTCAAATACCTTCGATACAGTCTCAAACACAGTTGCACCAATTTTCCTTTTCCACCCAAATGAGGTCATCTTGGTTGTAGAACAGACACAGGATTTTCTTCACCTGACATCATTCATGGATCTAACTTCTAAATAAGTGGGGCATCTTTACGTATCAGCTGAGGTTGAATTATTTTTTCACACTGGCAACAGTATCAAAGAGGGTGCTAAAAGTAAAAGCCTAAATTACATCAGCAGTACTTAACTCCTGGCGTAACGACGTAAGTCGTAACAAAACCGTTAAACAATCATACAATGACTTTCCAAATTTAGGTGTTTTGGAATAGTAATGACATCATGAGAACGGTCTGACACTGGCAGTTAATTAGTTTATGGCGATTACTTGGAATTTCCTTGGCTTTGATGTTTGGGCTTGGATGTTGGCTTGTTCCCACATCCAATACCAACAAAGTCTAAGACAATAAATGGGACACAGTGCAACTGATTCAGTGAACATCTGCATACTGCATAGGATAATGTAGTTCTACTACCAACCCTAGCTTCAAAGATGGGTTCAATTTCAAAATAAACAGAGTCCAGGCATTGAGTTAATAATATGTCTATTATCGCCCATGGGCCTCGCATATCATGGTACATCCTGCTTCAACAGTTAAACATAATCAGTTACTCCTTTCATGAACAAGTGTAAATTAACTCAGTTTAAGAATGACATGAGCGTAAACTTAAGTTGCACAATGGTATTAAGACCACAACAAGACATAGGGAACAGCTACTGGCATACAAAACTAAAATTTGCTTTCCAAAGCTGATGTACAGTGTTAATAAATAAAAATAATGGCAACAATTAGTTATGCGCACAAGAATAATGTTCTAGTATCTATGAACATGCCAATCCTATTTTGATGCACCAATAATTCATAATTTAAATTAATTCTTAGCTCAATCAATAATTAGTTTCTAAAGATGGATGGTAATTTCACTAAGTTCAAAACTTGAAGAATCCCAAAGGCCTGGCAACACCCAATTGATATAGATGTATGTAATTCACTTAAATAAATAAAATATGAACAGACCAACCAGGCAGGGTGCCCTAAAAACGTGTATGTGTAATGGTTATCAAAATGATTCCATGATTTTTATTCCTTTATGAAATAATGAACAGCATAGTGACTATTATTTGGACAATAGAACCAGTTCTGTAAATGCATAACACTTCATATTATTACTGTAATTACAGACCGATAAAATTATACTAACCGGGTATGCTTAATAGCATACTAGTGAATAATATTACCATTAATGAAGTCAGCAAGAGATGATTGCAAGACAACTTGTCTGTACATAATGGTACGTGTTAAACCTGTACAGTGATCAATACAGAAACTACCAGAAGGGAAGACACCAGAAAAATCAAGAGAGAACATCAATACAGAGCCACTTGGGAGAAAACCCACACCTAAAGGCTAAACACAACAATTATCACTCGTTATGTATAACCTGAACAGTACATCCTTTATTAATTTTAAAATAATTTTTTTTAGGACTGAATCTAGGCATTTATTGATAAAAGGTACACGTATAAACGGTCGGAGCTCTAGAAATCAGCCATTGTGGTTAATTTAAAGTTTTTCAAATTGCAGTTTTTAAAAATGCCTCATCACACTTAGTATTATGCAGTCATTCTGCACATAAATCTGTATGTGCCCCGGACACATTACACATTCATTATATGCAAAGAAGTTCAAATATCTAACTTACATATATAATTAAAACAAGACAATCTGTACGGCATAATTTACATAACTATATATTTGGTAGATGCTGACGTATAGTTTATTATTTAAACACATTAATGCACCAAGTAATAAATTCAGCAATAGTAGCCGCACTTGAAGTCGAAGAGCTAGCTGCACATGTAGCATTCATAATTATATGTGACATAAAGTCATAAATAATGGTCCATGACTATGACTGCTAACTTGTTAGATTGTGAGTAATTACATGCCAGTCGTTTACAGCCACCATTGACACTAGTAATGGTGGACTATGTAGAGAGGTGTACCTACTACTGCATAGTACATTTGACTACCTACTCAATAAACAGGTGATCAATCAATCCTGCCTAGTGATTACACGTCTTTCATTTTGAATATATATGTTATAACTCAAAATGATTCTCCTGTTCCTTCAACTTAACAATGTTGTAGTTTTGTATTGTCTTTACGACTACAGATATTTCTTGGGTCGGCTTGGTAGGAAATATTATGCTCATCAAACTGTTTTACATTTAGCTGGCATAATTTTCACAAACCATAACGGTTTAACATCAAAGTGATCAAATGTTTGGACAAATTTAGTATAATAATTATTTTTTCACATTGCTACTTAATTATTTATTATTCCTGTATAAACTTCATGTAAAAGTATTCAGTACTCGAAGTCCTCACTCCTTACATACATATATATATATTATATAATTTTATTTTACCGTAATCCTGACATAGCAAATATCTGCAGTATTGGTGCATATTATTATGCAGGCCGTTGGAACTGCAATCAACTGCATATCTAGTACATGTGTAAATTTTGTGTTATTGGCATTGCCAAGTGACCATGAAATACAACAGTCAATGTGCTGACTGAACAGGTTGATTGGACTAGCTGCCAACCAGGGCCTTCCAAGGTAAACTATGATGCCATGTACTGGTAGATCAAAGTTCAGGTAATTCTATGACTTTCTTTCTAGAATGTTATGAGTCTGACTATGCAGCTTAATTTTGTTGTTGGAATGCAGAATATATGTCTATGATTTTCTATGTTTTTCCTCTCTCTTAAAAGATACTTAAAAATGAGAAATCTTCCCTGTTACATACTCCCAATGGCCTAGCAATGCAGTAGTAGAAAAATACATAGCCAAACAATTGATAGAATTAGCATAAAAATATACGAAAACAATATCCTAACAATTCCACATGAATGTGCATGGACAAACCGGTACTGTCCAGTAGATTATATATTGTGTACTCTCACACATTTTATACAATAAACATAACAACGACGAATACTTTATATACAGCAACAAATGGAACACTAGTATTAGTAAGGGCTCAGGCTATTTCTCGAGCTGCTCGATAAATAATGCCGAATGTGATCGTTATTTCTCGAGCAGCTCGAGAAATAACGCGAACTTGGTCCGTTATTTGTCGAGCAGCTCGAGAAATAATGCGAGGCCTGATTGTTATTTGTCGAGCAGCTCAACAAATAACGTCGATTTTGATCGTTATTTATCGAGCAGATCTGGACGTGCATACATGTGCACTTAGATACATTTTCAAGGCATCCACGTGGACATACAAATTGTTTGAAATGCATATCCGACGCTTTTGAACCGTTTCGTGCGTGTATTTGTCCATTCTGATAGGAAATGAAGACTTTTCTTATTCGTCGAGCTGCTCGAGAAATAACGCCGACTTCGTTCGTTATTTATCGATCAGATCTGGACATGCATGCATGTGCACATAGAAATATTTTCAATGCGTCTACGTGGACATAATTGTTTTAAGTAAATCCGACGCTGTTGAATCGTTTCATGCCCGTATCTGTCCGTTCTGATGGGGAATGAAGACTTTTCTTATTCGTCGAGCTGCTCGAGAAATAACGCCGACTTCGTTCGTTATTTATTGATCAGATCTGGACATGCATGCATGTGCACTTAGAAATAGTTTCAATGCGTCTACGTGGACATAATTGTTTTAAGTAAATCCGACGATGTTGAATCATTTCGTGCCTGTATTTGTCCGTTCTGATGGGAAATTAAGACTTTTCTTATTCGTCGAGCTGCTCGAGAAATAACGCCGACTTCGTTCGTTATTTATCGAGCAGATCTGTACGTGAATGCATGTGCACGTAGAAATATTGTCAAGTCATCTACGAGGACATACTAATAGTTTGAAGTAAATCCGACGCAGTCTAATCGTTTCGTGCCTGTATTTGTCCGTTTTGATGGGAAAATGAAGACTTCTTGTACGTCGAGCTGCTCGAGAAATAACATACAGTTCATACTTTGAGTGCCATTTGATCAGTTGTCACCATTTTTGATACAACAATGTAATATATTACAAAATAAATTACATCAAAATATAAGCAACATACCAAATTACGCAGGCATGCACACATAGATTAAAAATGTACAAATCAAAAACATTATAAAACAGACAACTAGGCTGAAACATGTCGGTTTACAATGAGAAAGTCAACTGAGAAAGTACTTGTAAATATTTTGGCATGTATCCACATTTGTACATACAATGTTATGTTTGTGTGCATAAGTTTAATGACTAATCAAAACACGTATTTTCATGAGAAAGTTCAACCTGCAACTGCACCATTTGCTGTGTTCCTTTGATCACAACATTACCGTCACATGGATGTATCAATTACTTCCACTCACGTTTTATTGACGTTTGTAATCCCGGCTGAAGTAAACTGTAATTTACGCAGAGTACGTCATGGCATGCTATATATATATATGTCAACATGTGCACACAGTCAAACAGCATGCCACGATGTCCTCTGCGTAAATTACAGTTATTATATATATATCTAATTCAAATCGTTTGTTTAGAAACACACTACTAACTTATCTCCAATCATATATAGTTGTACATATGTCGTAATGACAAATAGTTTAATTAATAATATTATCATACAGGTGTAACCTTGCTTTTAAGTGTACTGTACACTTATTAGAATGAATCGTACGTTGTCACATACCATGATAAACAACAAGGCAATACATTTTTTAACAAATTTATAAACATCCACAATCAAAATGATAAAATAAAATGCATTTGTTTATACGCTATCATGTTTTAATTATTTCCATTGTCATCAGTACAAAAAGCAATAACATACCATTACAGTACATATCACACTGAACAAAAAATACTACATCCGTTCATGTCAAAATTGCATGTGATATTGGGCTTGAATTCATTGCAGGGTGCTGAAGCATTGACTACGTTTGGAGCCGGTTTGTGGATGAAAGTGGCAATTAAGGTGACTTGTGCAAGTCCGACCTGTCATCCAACGAAAAGAGTACAGAATTGGATTAACTGTGAGAACCGTATGGCCTGGTGGCACTACAGCTGTGCAAGGGTTACAACAAAGCCACGTAATTTTTACTGCAATGAATACACAAGGCGCCTGCGAAACAAAAAATGTGTACAGTTGTAGACTTGAGGTGATGCCAAGCAATGAAAGATGTACAGGTGTAGGCTTCATGTGATGCCAAGCGATGAAACGTATATGACTTGCAATTTACTGCAATTAAAGATATCATCTGTCGTTCAGAATAGTCTTGAATTTCTTTTTCAAATAGCCTTGAAAAGTCTTGCATTCCACATCTCCAGTAGGATACGCGGACACTGAAATAAGAAACATCTTCATTTCCCACCAGAACGGACTAATAACGATTCAACAGCGTCGGATTTACTTCAGACAATTAGTATGTCCACGTAGATGCTTTGAAAATATTTCTAAGTGCACATGCAAGCACGTCCAAATCTGCTCGATAAATAACGAACGAAGTCTGCGTTATTTCTCGAGCAGCTCGACGAATAAGAAAAGTCTTCATTTCCCATCAGAACGGACAAATACAGGCACGAATCAATTCAACAGCATCGGATTTACTTCAAACAATTAGTATGCCCACTTAGATGCCTTGAAAATATTTCTAAGTGCACATGCATTCACGTCCAGATCTGCTCGATAAATAACGAACGAAGTCGGCGTTATTTCTCGAGCAGCTCGACGAATAAGAAATTTCTTCATTTCCCATCAGAACGGACAAATACAGGCACGAAACGATCAGACTGCATCAGATTTACTTCAAACAATTAGCATGTTCACGTAGATGCCTTGAAAATATTTCTAAGTACACATGCATGCACGTCCAGATCTGCTCGATAAATAACGAACGACGTGGGCGTTATTTCTCGAGGAGCTCGACGAATAAGCAATCTGATTGGTCATTACAACTTCCGGTCTGCTCAATAAATAACGCGAAGTCTGACCGTTATTTCTCGAGCTGCTCGAGAAATAGCCAGGGCGATTAGTAAGACTATTAGTTTGTCACATCAATTGTACAGGTGTACATGTTTTAAGATTCGTCAAAAATGTATTTGACACAACTCATTTCAAATTACTGAGCAGCTAAGCTGGTAGAAATTGATGATACATAGATCTGGCAGATGACTTTTATGCATGCACCATATGTTGCAAAAAATGGCTGCCCACACAGGAATAGACCTGTGTTCTCATTCAGAGATAATATGGGAATATAATCAATACGTAATTCAACTGCACTGCAGGTGGATAATGGTGAGTGGTAGGTCTGCTGTATCTAAATTGGTATAATTTTAGAGACAGACAGATGATATTATAATTGCATATATGTATATGTTCTAATACGTACAGAAATACTTCTTACTGCTTGTACATTATACTTCTAGTGGATCTAACTGGTGAATGCACTCGTTTACAATTATGATTTTATATCTCTTGAAAGTATATATTTTAATAATTTATCATATTTTAAGTTATTTATATTTTATTTTGGGGTTTAAAAATAAATTACACAAATCTAATCTATTACTGTAATAACTGAAAAATATATTATATTAGTAGTGCCCATTACCAAGTTTACATAAATTTCTATTACCTCATGACTATAATTAGGCAATACTTGACCCTCCTAGAATAGCCTACTACTACCCAGTGCACTAACAGCTGGCCAGACATCCACAGCAATATACACCCTTGTGGTGCCACAAAGGCCTTACATTTTGGTCAAGATTACACTTAACATGACTACTTGTCTCCTGCTGTATATGTGTAATTGTTTATTTGTGTAATGTTAAATTTATAATTGACAACATTAACACATATCCGAGTATTTGAAGCATGTATGATGTACCCGTTGTATTATTACAATACCAAAGCCAATACATATTTTTTATGTAATCATAGCTTATGAGTTAGTTTTGGGGTATCCTGAAAGTCATAAAAAATCAGATCACAACAAAATACCTCATTTCCCTTTAGGATAAGAATATTAATACGTACCTTTGTAAATTTCTAATATTTATTTTGATGTACTATAACAATATTGAACAACTGGTGATATTATTATCACCCTAATAAACCAGGAATTGAACTTTGGCCCAGTTACTGCATCAGCCAATAATCTTGATGTTTCAATTGTTACTTAAAATTCTAGTGGTTACCTCGAGACAACTAGTGTTCTGCAGACACCATACTGTTTGCTTGTAAACATGTTTACACATGTATTGGTGAACATGGAATTGTTTGTACTGTAGTCAGTGTTCGTAATTACTGCCAACCCGGAGGCCCGAGACCGTCAAATATTTTGTCGGGCTGGTAACTTTAAAAAACTGCCAGCCCGCAAAACCGGCAGATTTGTTTAAAAGAAAAATAATGGCGCACTAGTATCCAGGCCAACCTCGATTTTGTCATCATGACTACACGTTTGCCTAAATTTTATACCTCAGTGGTTTAGTTTTATCATTCAACATCATCCGAGGCATATTTATATTACAAAAATATTGCGTCTTAGCACAAAAGTGTGCTAAGACACAATATGTTTTTAACGTAAATATGATATGAATGATAGTAATATGATATTGAATGATGGTAATATGATATTGAATGATGGTAATAAAACATGAAGTATCAAAATTATGCAAAAATATTGTTATACAGCAAAGTCAAGGTGAGCCTGGATACTAGACAAGTGCCAATAATGGTGAGATTTGTGAACACTTCCGAACAGGAAATTGAAGAAGTTGGAAAAACTATAAAATGTCAAGCTTATCAATGCTGATAGGTCGATTGAGTTTAGTTTCATAGAGTTGGCACTTCCAGTGAGTTCCGATGAACAAATTCAAATCCAAGTTGGACTCGGACAGTGAGTCACAGACTCACAGTCTGAGTCCAGCTCGGATTCAGCTGGAGTTACTGTCAGTGACTCGAGCGATTGTACCTGGAGCCCGACAGTCCCACTGCTCCTGCAGATGATGGCAACAGTTCTGAGTAGACCCCTGCAGACATTCGTGTTGTGGTGTTTGTTGTAATATGCAACATTCATTTTTAGTCCAACATATCCTGAGCAGTCCATATATTGTGATGCAGCAATGCCAATCGATGTCATCGATGAATATTATATATAATGGGTATACCCCGGATTGCTATGTTGAGAGGTTTCCAAATGGGTATCACCATACAACTGGATGTTGCACATCAGTCTTCCCTGTACATTGCCATATTTATGGACAGATCATACAGCAGTGTGGGATTTGGGAGGTTTCTGGGAAACAAGAAAAACACTATGGGTGCAACCCTGTATATATATGGTTACAACATAGACATGTGTCTATATATCTAGGTGGATGTAAAAAATAAAATAAATAATGGTTCAAATTATTTCATAGGGTGGCTCCTATGACAGCGACTATAATTAGTCTTAGTAGGAGTCTCCAGTCCCTTATATGACATAATCTTTCATTTCTCTATCATACATTATATACTTACCACTTTTTTGTCATGAATGTTGATTCAATTACAAAATGTTGTACGGTCTTTTGTTTTTAAAACGATTATTTTGTTGTATTATGTATTTGGGACAAATAAATACTTCTGTTCCTGTTCAGCACGAAAGTGCTTATGAAAAATTTGGAAACATCCTCCTCCATAATTTTTCAACATTCATAGATCGTTTTAACGGACATGCATTAACTGTTTTTATAGTTTGTTATTTGTTTAAATTTTTTTTGTGAGAAAACATTATGTACCTAGAACATGCCATAGCATGTGTGCAACAAATTGAGCAATGTTACTGTAAACAAATTTAAACTACAGTTACAGGGTCGTTGTTCGACCACACCAAAATTCATCGTTTTGAATCTTGCGAGATCTAGCTGCTGATCTCTGTGTATGACTTGAGGGAACTGATCGTGACTTTCCAAGGTAATTTCCTCACGTGTGTCTTTTTCATTGTTACCAAACTTTTTGTGTGGCGCTGTGTTTTCGTACGGAAACTGTAAGTATTTCACTAAAACCAAATTTGTTGACAATTTTTTTGCATAACACGAGACAAACAAGTGATAAGGAATTACAATATGGATA
>CM034535.1:70728463-70917047 GCA_020002185.1 Paraescarpia echinospica | reverse complement strand
CCTTTCTTCCTGTCATCGTCCCTCCCGACTTCTCTTCTGTCACATGTACTCTCACTTCCTTTCTTCCCGTCATCTTTCCTCCCATTACATTTCCTTCTCTCCTCTCCCGTCTCTTTTTCCCTCCTACCTCTTTCTCTACGGTCACTTTCTCTCCTGCCACCTTCACACCTGTCACATTTCCTGCCGTCGATCCTCCACTTTCTTCCCCTCCGATCACCTTCCCTCCTCTCAGTCTCCTTTCCTCGGTCTTGTTGCCACTACTCTGCTCCTTCAGTCTCACAGTATTCCCAACTTTATCCCTGTCGTCTCTCTCCATTCCATCTGTCTCCTTGCTGATTCTCATCTCCATCCCCTTCACAATATATATCAACCTAGCTACCTCTTTCTCCAGACATTTCACCTTCCAACACCCCACGCACTGAAAGGTGAATCCCTCTTCCTTGGTTTCTGTCCATGACTTCGTACAGCCGGATAGGGCAAAATCTACCCAACTGTGGCAGTCATCGCACACCAAGTGTCTCTTTGCCTTGACTTGCCGCTTGCAAGGCGCCATATCAGAATTTATTTAATAATAATAATCTAATTTAGCTATTTAAAATAGTTTTGTCAACTGTGTTTACACTATTCACTGTCTATGTAGTCTTTAAGAAGACTGTTTTCTGTGCACAAATGTTACACTTTACGTAAGATTGCGTACGCTAGACTGCCTTATTTATTTAGGTTATACAGCGCCCTAGCGAATAAGAGAGACACTAGCTACATAAACTTAGTTCGCCCGGTTATCGCAAATGCTTAATTTTAACAACAAAGCTACCTTATCAAAATGTCTAGCAGGTACTGACTTACACATATATTATCTTATGTAGGTAGTTTATGGTTGTTACTTTATCACCTATATATTCTACCACATAACGAGGTTTGTTAAATCTTGTTTACAAACTTATCGTAGCCGTAGGCTAACGTACCCTATTATTACTCACTAGACTAAGTGTCCTAAAATACTTTATCTAACTAACTTTAAGCACAACTGCTACTCAATATATGTTTACTGCTACTTTATGAATGATATTAAGGCAAGAATAATACTTATCAATCAGTAATTCCACTTGTTTATGAACTTTGATACACCACCAATTTCAACGATCTATCTCCGCCAAATATAGCCTAGTCCCTGTATGGCATACAAAAGAGGGTGCTAAAAGTAAAAGCCTAAATTACATCAGCAGTACTTAACTCCTGGCGTAACGACGTAAGTCGTAACAAAACCGTTAAACAATCATACAATGACTTTCCAAAGTTAGGTGTTTTGGAATAGTAATGACATCATGAGAACGGTCTGACACTGGCAGTTAATTAGTTTATGGCGATTACTTGGAATTTCCTTGGCTTTGATGTTTGGGCTTGGATGTTGGCTTGTTCCCACATCCAATACCAACAAAGTCTAAGACAATAAATGGGACACAGTGCAACTGATTCAGTGAACATCTGCATACTGCATAGGATAATGTAGTTCTACTACCAACCCTAGCTTCAAAGATGGGTTCAATTTCAAAATAAACCGAGTCCAGGCATTGAGTTAATAATATGTCTATTATCGCCCATGGGCCTCGCATATCATGGTACATCCTTCTTCAACAGTTAAACATAATCAGTTACTCCTTTCATGAACAAGTGTAAATTAACTCAGTTTAAGAATGACATGAGCGTAAACTTAAGTTGCACAATGGTATTAAGACCACAACAAGACATAGGGTACAGCTACTGGCATACAAAACTAAAATTTGCTTTCCAAAGCTGATGTACAGTGTTAATAAATAAAAAATAATGGCAACAATTAGTTATGCGCACAAGAATAATGTTCTAGTATCTATGAACATGCCAATCCTATTTTGATGCACCAATAATTCATAATTTAAATTAATTCTTAGCTCAATCAATAATTAGTTTCTAAAGATGGATGGTAATTTCACTAAGTTCAAAACTTGAAGAATCCCAAAGGCCTGGCAACACCCAATTGATATAGATGTATGTAATTCACTTAAATAAATAAAATATGAACAGACCAACCAGGCAGAGTGCCCTAAAAACGTGTATGTGTAATGGTTATCAAAATGATTCCATGATTTTTATTCCTTTATGAAATAATGAACAGCATAGTGACTATTATTTGGACAATAGAACCAGTTCTGTAAATGCATAACACTTCATATTATTACTGTAATTACAGACCGATAAAATTGTACTAACTGGGTATGCTTAATAGCATACTAGTGAATAATACTACCATTAATAAAGTCAGCAAGAGATGATTGCAAGACAACTTGTCTGTACATAATGGTACGTGTTAAACCTGTACAGTGATCAATACAGAAACTACCAGAGGGGAAGACACCAGACAAATCAAGAGAGAACATCAATACAGAGCCACTTGGGAGAAAACCCACACCTAAAGGCTAAACACAACAATTATCACTCGTTATGTATAACCTGAACAGTACATCCTTTATTCATTTAAAAATATTTTTTTTTAGGACTGAATCTAGGCATTTATTGATAAAAGGTACACGTATAAACGGTCGGAGCTCTAGAAATCAGCCATTGTGGTTAATTTAAAGTTTTTCAAATTGCAGTTTTTAAAAATGCCTCATCACACTTAGTATTATGCAGTCATTCTGCACATAACTCTGTATGTGCCCCGGACACATTACACATTCATTATATGCAAAGAAGTTCAAATATCTAACTTACATATATAATTAAAACAAGACAATCTGTACGGCATAATTTACATAACTATATATTTGGTAGATGCTGACGTATAGTTTATTATTTAAACACATTAATGCACCAAGTAATAAATTCAGCAATAGTAGCCACACTTGAAGTCGAAGAGCTAGCTGCACATGTAGCATTCATAATTATATGTGACATAGTCATAAATAATGGTCCATGACTATGACTGCTAACTTGTTAGATTGTGAGTAATTACATGCCAGTCGTTTACAGCCACCATTGACACTAGTAATGGTGGACTATGTAGAGAGGTATACCTACTACTGCATAGTACATTTGACTACCTACTCAATAAACAGGTGATCAATCAATCCTGCCTAGTGATTACACGTCTTTCATTTTGAATATATATGTTATAACTCAAAATGATTCTCCTGTTCCTTCAACTTAACAATGTTGTAGTTTTGTATTGTCTTTACGACTACAGATATTTCTTGGGTCGGCTTGGTAGGAAATATTATGCTCATCAAACTGTTTTACATTTAGCTGGCATAATTTTCACAAACCATAACGGTTTAACATCAAAGTGATCAAATGTTTGGACAAATTTAGTATAATAATTATTTTTTCACATTGCTACTTAATTATTTATTATTCCTGTATAAACTTCATGTAAAAGTATTCAGTACTCGAAGTCCTCACTCCTTACATACATATATATATATTATATAATTTTATTTTACCGTAATCCTGACATAGCAAATATCTGCAGTATTGGTGCATATTATTATGCAGGCCGTTGGAACTGCAATCAACTGCATATCTAGTACATGTGTAAATTTTGTGTTATTGGCATTGCCAAGTGACCATGAAATATAACAGTCAATGTGCTGACTGAACAGGTTGATTGGACTAGCTGCCAACCAGGGCCTTCCAAGGTAAACTATGATGCCATGTACTGGTAGATCAAAGTTCAGGTAATTCTATGACTTTCTTTCTAGAATGTTATGAGTCTGACTATGCAGCTTAATTTTGTTGTTGGAATGCAGAATATATGTCTATGATTTTCTATGTTTTTCCTCTCTCTTAAAAGATACTTAAAAATGAGAAATCTTCCCTGTTACATACTCCCAATGGCCTAGCAATGCAGTAGTAGAAAAATACATAGCCAAACAATTGATAGAATTAGCATAAAAATATACGAAAACAATATCCTAACAATTCCACATGAATGTGCATGGACAAACCGGTACTGTCCAGTAGATTATATATTGTGTACTCTCACACATTTTATACAATAAACATAACAACGACGAATACTTTATATACAGCAACAAATGGAACACAAGTATTAGTAAGGGCTCAGGCTATTTCTCGAGCTGCTCGATAAATAATGCCGAATGTGATCGTTATTTCTCGAGCAGCTCGAGAAATAACGCGAACTTGGTCCGTTATTTGTCGAGCAGCTCGAGAAATAATGCGAGGCCTGATTGTTATTTGTCGAGCAGCTCAACAAATAACGTCGATTTTGATCGTTATTTATCGAGCAGATCTGGACGTGCATACATGTGCACTTAGATACATTTTCAAGGCATCCACGTGGACATACAAATTGTTTGAAATGCATATCCGACGCTTTTGAACCGTTTCGTGCGTGTATTTGTCCATTCTGATAGGAAATGAAGACTTTTCTTATTCGTCGAGCTGCTCGAGAAATAACGCCGACTTCGTTCGTTATTTATCGATCAGATCTGGACATGCATGCATGTGCACATAGAAATATTTTCAATGCGTCTACGTGGACATAATTGTTTTAAGTAAATCCGACGCTGTTGAATCGTTTCATGCCCGTATCTGTCCGTTCTGATGGGGAATGAAGACTTTTCTTATTCGTCGAGCTGCTCGAGAAATAACGCCGACTTCGTTCGTTATTTATTGATCAGATCTGGACATGCATGCATGTGCACTTAGAAATAGTTTCAATGCGTCTACGTGGACATAATTGTTTTAAGTAAATCCGACGCTGTTGAATCATTTCGTGCCTGTATTTGTCCGTTCTGATGGGAAATTAAGACTTTTCTTATTCGTCGAGCTGCTCGAGAAATAACGCCGACTTCGTTCGTTATTTATCGAGCAGATCTGTACGTGAATGCATGTGCACGTAGAAATATTGTTAAGTCATCTACGAGGACATACTAATAGTTTGAAGTAAATCCGACGCAGTCTAATCGTTTCGTGCCTGTATTTGTCCGTTTTGATGGGAAAATGAAGACTTCTTGTACGTCGAGCTGCTCGAGAAATAACATACAGTTCATACTTTGAGTGCCATTTGATCAGTTGTCACCATTTTTGATACAACAATGTAATCAAAATATAAGCAACATACCAAATTACGCAGGCATGCACACATAGATTAAAAATGTACAAATCAAAAACATTATAAAACAGACAACTAGGCTGAAACATATGTCGGTTTACAATGAGAAAGTCAACTGAGAAAGTACTTGTAAATATTTTGGCATGTATCCACATTTGTACATACAATGTTATGTTTGTGTGCATAAGTTTAATGACTAATCAAAACACGTATTTTCATGAGAAAGTTCAACCTGCAACTGCACCATTTGCTGTGTTCCTTTGATCACAACATTACCGTCACATGGATGTATCAATTACTTCCACTCACGTTTTATTGACGTTTGTAATCCCGGCTGAAGTAAACTGTAATTTACGCAGAGTACGTCATGGCATGCTATATATATATATATGTCAACATGTGCACACAGTCAAACAGCATGCCACGATGTCCTCTGCGTAAATTACAGTTATTATACATATATCTAATTCAAATCGTTTGTTTAGAAACACACTACTAACTTATCTCCAATCATATATAGTTGTACATATGTCGTAATGACAAATAGTTTAATTAATAATATTATCATACAGGTGTAACCTTGCTTTTAAGTGTACTGTACACTTATTAGAATGAATCGTACGTTGTCACATACCATAATAAACAACAAGGCAATACATTTTTTAACAAATTTATAAACATCCACAATCAAAATGATAAAATAAAATGCATTTGTTTATACGCTATCATGTTTTAATTATTTCCATTGTCATCAGTACAAAAAGCAATAACATACCATTACAGTACATATCACACTGAACAAAAAATTCTACATCCGTTCATGTCAAAATTGCATGTGATATTGGGCTTGAATTCATTGCAGGGTGCTGAAGCATTGACTACGTTTGGAGCCGGTTTGTGGATGAAAGTGGCAATTAAGGTGACTTGTGCAAGTCCGACCTGTCATCCAACGAAAAGAGTACAGAATTGGATTAACTGTGAGAATTGTATGGCCTGGTGGCACTACAGCTGTGCAAGGGTTACAACAAAGCCACGTAATTTTTACTGCAATGAATACACAAGGCGCCTGCGAAACAAAAAATGTGTACAGTTGTAGACTTGAGGTGATGCCAAGCAATGAAAGATGTACAGGTGTAGGCTTCATGTGATGCCAAGCGATGAAACGTATATGACTTGCAATTTACTGCAATTAAAGATATCATCTGTCGTTCAGAATAGTCTTGAATTTCTTTTTCAAATAGCCTTGAAAAGTCTTGCATTCCACATCTCCAGTAGGATACGCGGACACTGAAATAAGAAACATCTTCATTTCCCACCAGAACGGACTAATAACGATTCAACAGCGTCGGATTTACTTCAGACAATTAGTATGTCCACGTAGATGCTTTGAAAATATTTCTAAGTGCACATGCATGCACGTCCAAATCTGCTCGATAAATAACGAACGAAGTCTGCGTTATTTCTGGAGCAGCTCGACGAATAAGAAAAGTCTTCATTTCCCATCAGAACGGACAAATACAGGCACGAATCAATTCAACAGCATCGGATTTACTTCAAACAATTAGTATGCCCACGTAGATGCCTTGAAAATATTTCTAAGTGCACATGCATTCACGTCCAGATCTGCTCGATAAATAACGAACGAAGTCGGCGTTATTTCTCGAGCAGCTCGACGAATAAGAAATTTCTTCATTTCCCATCAGAACGGACAAATACAGGCACGAAACGATCAGACTGCATCAGATTTACTTCAAACAATTAGCATGTTCACGTAGATGCCTTGAAAATATTTCTAAGTACACATGCATGCACGTCCAGATCTGCTCGATAAATAACGAACGACGTGGGCGTTATTTCTCGAGGAGCTCGACGAATAAGCAATCTGATTGGTCATTACAACTTCCGGTCTGCTCAATAAATAACGCGAAGTCTGACCGTTATTTCTCGAGCTGCTCGAGAAATAGCCAGGGCGATTAGTAAGACTATTAGTTTGTCACATCAATTGTACAGGTGTACATGTTTTAAGATTCGTCAAAAATGTATTTGACACAACTCATTTCAAATTACTGAGCAGCTAAGCTGGTAGAAATTGATGATACATAGATCTGGCAGATGACTTTTATGCATGCACCATATGTTGCAAAAAATGGCTGCCCACACAGGAATAGACCTGTGTTCTCATTCAGAGATAATATGGGAATATAATCAATACGTAATTCAACTGCACTGCAGGTGGATAATGGTGAGTGGTAGGTCTGCTGTATCTAAATTGGTATAATTTTAGAGACAGACAGATGATATTATAATTGCATATATGTATATGTTCTAATACGTACAGAAATACTTCTTACTGCTTGTACATTATACTTCTAGTGGATCTAACTGGTGAATGCACTCGTTTACAATTATGATTTTATATCTCTTGAAAGTATATATTTTAATAATTTATCATATTTTAAGTTATTTATATTTTATTTTGGGGTTTAAAAATAAATTACACAAATCTAATCTATTACTGTAATAACTGAAAAATATATTATATTAGTAGTGCCCATTACCAAGTTTACATAAATTTCTATTACCTCATGACTATAATTAGGCAATACTTGACCCTCCTAGAATAGCCTACTACTACCCAGTGCACTAACAGCTGGCCAGACATCCACAGCAATATACACCCTTGTGGTGCCACAAAGGCCTTACATTTTGGTCAAGATTACACTTAACATGACTACTTGTCTCCTGCTGTATATGTGTAATTGTTTATTTGTGTAATGTTAAATTTATAATTGACAACATTAACACATATCCGAGTATTTGAAGCATGTATGATGTACCCGTTGTATTATTACAATACCAAAGCCAATACATATTTTTTATGTAATCATAGCTTATGAGTTAGTTTTGGGGTATCCTGAAAGTCATAAAAAATCAGATCACAACAAAATACCTCATTTCCCTTTAGGATAAGAATATTAATACGTACCTTTGTAAATTTCTAATATTTATTTTGATGTACTATAACAATATTGAACAACTGGTGATATTATTATCACCCTAATAAACCAGGAATTGAACTTTGGCCCAGTTACTGCATCAGCCAATAATCTTGATGTTTCAATTGTTACTTAAAATTCTAGTGGTTACCTCGAGACAACTAGTGTTCTGCAGACACCATACTGTTTGCTTGTAAACATGTTTACACATGTATTGGTGAACATGGAATTGTTTGTACTGTAGTCAGTGTTCGTAATTACTGCCAACCCGGAGGCCCGATACCGTCAAATATTTTGTCGGGCTGGTAACTTTGAAAAACTGCCAGCCCGCAAAACCGGCAGATTTGTTTAAAAGAAAAATAATGGCGCACTAGTATCCAGGCCAACCTCGATTTTGTCATCATGACTACACGTTTGCCTAAATTTTATACCTCAGTGGTTTAGTTTTATCATTCAACATCATCCGAGGCATATTTATATTACAAAAATATTGCGTCTTAGCACAAAAGTGTGCTAAGACACAATATGTTTTTAACGTAAATATGATATGAATGATGGTAATATGATATTGAATGATGGTAATATGATATTGAATGATGGTAATAAAACATGAAGTATCAAAATTATGCAAAAATATTGTTATACAGCAAAGTCAAGGTGAGCCTGGATACTAGACAAGTGCCAATAATGGTGAGATTTGTGAACACTTCCGAACAGGAAATTGAAGAAGTTGGAAAAACTATAAAATGTCAAGCTTATCAATGCTGATAGGTCGATTGAGTTTAGTTTCATAGAGTTGGCACTTCCAGTGAGTTCCGATGAACAAATTCAAATCCAAGTTGGACTCGGACAGTGAGTCACAGACTCACAGTCTGAGTCCAGCTCGGATTCAGCTGGAGTTACTGTCAGTGACTCGAGCGATTGTACCTGGAGCCCGACAGTCCCACTGCTCCTGCAGATGATGGCAACAGTTCTGAGTAGACCCCTGCAGACATTCGTGTTGTGGTGTTTGTTGTAATATGCAACATTCATTTTTAGTCCAACATATCCTGAGCAGTCCATATATTGTGATGCAGCAATGCCAATCGATGTCATCGATGAATATTATATATAATGGGTATACCCCGGATTGCTATGTTGAGAGGTTTCCAAATGGGTATCACCATACAACTGGATGTTGCACATCAGTCTTCCCTGTACATTGCCATATTTATGGACAGATCATACAGCAGTGTGGGATTTGGGAGGTTTCTGGGAAACAAGAAAAACACTATGGGTGCAACCCTGTATATATATGGTTACAACATAGACATGTGTCTATATATCTAGGTGGATGTAAAAAATAAAATAAATAATGGTTCAAATTATTTCATAGGGTGGCTCCTATGACAGCGACTATAATTAGTCTTAGTAGGAGTCTCCAGTCCCTTATATGACATAATCTTTCATTTCTCTATCATACATTATATACTTACCACTTTTTTGTCATGAATGTTGATTCAATTACAAAATGTTGTACGGTCTTTTGTTTTTAAAACGATTATTTTGTTGTATTATGTATTTGGGACAAATAAATACTTCTGTTCCTGTTCAGCACGAAAGTGCTTATGAAAAATTTGGAAACATCCTCCTCCATAATTTTTCAACATTCATAGATCGTTTTAACGGACATGCATTAACTGTTTTTATAGTTTGTTATTTGTTTAAATTTTTTTTGTGAGAAAACATTATGTACCTAGAACATGCCATAGCATGTGTGCAACAAATTGAGCAATGTTACTGTAAACAAATTTAAACTACAGTTACAGGGTCGTTGTTCGACCACACCAAAATTCATCGTTTTGAATCTTGCGAGATCTAGCTGCTGATCTCTGTGTATGACTTGAGGGAACTGATCGTGACTTTCCAAGGTAATTTCCTCACGTGTGTCTTTTTCATTGTTACCAAACTTTTTGTGTGGCGCTGTGTTTTCGTACGGAAACTGTAAATATTTCACTAAAACCAAATTTGTTGACAATTTTTTTGCATAACACGAGACAAACAAGTGATAAGGAATTACAATATGGATATCTTTCGCAAATGTTTCTTAAGATTTTTATGAAAACAGCATTTTTATACTATTCGCACGATCGTGTCGACAAGACCATGTTATTATTAATTTACAAAAAGGCAAGACGATTTGTTAGAAAAAGCAGGGAAGCAATATTCCCCGCCAGAAAGCAGCAATGTTGACAATTATAGTATAAAATTGCAATTTCCTGGATTCCAGGAAGTACCTTTAGACTTGGGGGATGTTGTACATGCTCCGAAAGAGTTGGAATTACACAGGCCCTACCAAACGGCTGCCGCTTTGTGTCTACCGGCATAGACATCTCTGCTTTAGTTCATGCAGAGATCACCTCTAATGATGGAGCCCTCTCTGTAGAAAACGAGCGATAATAATTACGTTACCTAGCAACGCGACCGTAGCCGACGTCATACGCTTTACTGACCTTGTGTACGGAGGCCGGGTTTTGAAGCCAAGAGTTGTACATCTCTTCCACGTAGATGCCTGAACTTCCGTTGAGAAAGGGTTCTGCGGCTGCCGGCGAGCCGTACTGACGTCTGCTCTGACAGCACGGCATCGCCATACGCTCCGGCGGCGAGAGCGCCCATCCTCGCCGGGTCGCCGCTACGACTGTCCTCATCCGACCAGCGATTGTCGCTAGCCGATACATCGTCAGATCACAGATTTCTGTCTGCGGTAATGGAAAGTGCCTCTTCTGAAATGTAGAAAAAGGCTTGTTTGGCGAGGCAGTCTACTAGCTTACGCACCTCCTGCGTTTGAATAGACGCACCCACAATGTCAATGATGGTATAAATAAAGCGTATACCGGACTAGAGGTTGCCGCGACGCTGGTCAATCTGACGTCGGTCTGTTGCAGCCGGGTCACAGTACCCTAACTGATCGCAGACGCAGTCTTTCAGCAGCGTTTGGACTAATCGCTTTCGCGCATTCGTTGGCGGTATGTTCGCTTCGTTCTTGAGTACTTCCTTAATTGTTATTTGTTTGCGGTTGCGATTAGATCATTCGTGGATACGTCACGATTTAGAAGACCTCATCCCGGGGAAGTCCAACCTACGAGATGATTCCAGTGGCGGTGTTATGTCGGTTACGTCATAGATTTCCTCAACGACCTTCATGTTGAAGCGGCTTCGTTACGTCGTGTATGATTGGCCGATCGCCCAATGGAGATTACCGATCGGTATTATTTTTAGTTACGCGCGCAGCGGCGACGGTAATTGACTATGACGCGCATACACGGGGATCCCCCATGCTTTACTTGCAGAGCCGCCTACCGGAGAAGCAATGAATCAACCTGTACTTTTTATCCACAGCCACAGGTTATATACCTAGCTCATATTTGCAGATAGATTTATACAATTGGCTTTATTATGTTGCATGCACAATACCTTTTTTATATATAAAACGTTTAACCAGCTTTCCAAACTACTTAAACTGCTTATCCAGGCAATGATAGTGATATCAGTATCCGCTAGGTGGCGTATTTCCTTCTAGCGGCCAAAACTGATCCATTTCTGGGGTCAGCCCACTGTTGGTTTTCCCATAGGCGACCATGTTAACGTTTTGTCTGATTATAAGAAAACGTGACCTATAAAATGTCTTAAACTTCTCACCTGCTGTTATCATCATTTCATTGACATGCCGATAGATTTTAACAAAAATTGCATACTTCCAGCTCTCTGTATGTATGACACCCGTCAATATTTACAAATGCCGGCAAGAATTACTCCGCAAAGAGGTCACACAGGCAAATTGCTGCCAAATATCCTTCCGCTTTTTTAAATCACCTAGAAATCCACCATTTCACAGTCAACACCTTCTACAATCACACATGAAAATCTCCCTACTCAAATGCACTTATGTCACAGCATGTGAATTTTGTAAAAAATCATTTCTCAAAAATATACTGCATTTTTCTTCGTGCAACGGACAGGAAGTCTAACTAGAATATGACCCCTTCTTGTGCATAAAAGGGGTTAGGACACTGTTAGACTTCCTGCTTGTTTACAGAATTCTGCTAATCACTAAAGCATCAGTAAAGCGCATTTATATTTTTAGTTTTGTTTTCAGTATACAAATTCATGTCAGTGTATGCCATGTGTAACTACTACACATATTCATGTTTGACATTTTAAGGTTCTGCCTGAAGTTGAATGGTCAAGGTGAATGTTGGAAATTACAAAATGAGGTGTTATTGTGATGCTAACAGTATATTTTCCTTGCCAAGTATTCAAAGGTTCATAACATGTATGTTTAACTTCTTCAAAAATGAACATTTTATTTTATAAACTTATTTCTGAATTATTGCTAAATACTTTTAAAGGTATATTAATATGTCTGTGGGTATAATATAAGTGCAGAAGTCAATCTAGTTTTCCATGCCCAAGATGCTATTATTAAAATGTGTATGAAAACAAATGTGGTATATTTAAATGTGCACAATTCATTTTTTTGATAACTTATACATGGTTGATTGTTATAAATTTGAAATTACCTGGATTGATCAAATGTGGGCCTGCCGCAGACTATGTATCCTCCCTGTGTCTGCCTGGCCCGGGTGACCGCCTCTAGCGCCAACTCTGCCTCCTCTCATTCTCATTCATGGGTTGCAGTGTGGCCTCTAGCAATATCACAATTCAAGTTACATATATTATTATGTATTCATATATTGCTGTGGTGAGAGCATATACATATATTGGTAAATACATAAGAATAGCCGGCATATGTCAGTTGAAAGGTATCACAGGATACCAATTAATGCATTACGTACATACACTATAGCCAGGCATCAAGGACCACAATGGAGACAAGTGCATGCATTTTCTTGTGTAATCTTTATATATGGTGTACTCTAGGTGTATTGATATTTTATGTATTTACACGTTTACATTTTTATATTGAATAAAATCATCACCATCATGCTTGTCATATAAAAATCTAAATTATTTTACATAAAATACAATGCAAATCAACAATATTCTGCAGTAATAGTATCTACCCTAATTTTGATACTTCATGTTTTATTACCATCATTCAATATCATATTACCATCATTCAATATCATATTACCATCATTCATATCATATTTACGTTAAAAACATATTGTGTCTTAGCACACTTTTGTGCTAAGACGCAATATTTTTGTAATATAAATATGCCTCGGATGATGTTGAATGATAAAACTAAACCACTGAGGTATAAAATTTAGGCAAACGTGTAGTCATGATGACAAAATCGAGGTTGGCCTGGATACTAGTGCGCCCTTATTTTTCTTTTAAACAAATCTGCCGGTTTTGCGGGCTGGCAGTTTTTCAAAGTTACCAGCCCGACAAAATATTTGACGGTCTCGGGCCTCCGGGTTGGCAGTAATTACGAACACTGACTACAGTACAAACAATTCCATGTTCACCAATACATGTGTAAACATGTTTACAAGCAAACAGTATGGTGTCTGCAGAACACTAGTTGTCTCGAGGTAACCACTAGAATTTTAAGTAACAATTGAAACATCAAGAATATATAATTTCGCACAGTGGCTGTTTTGCAGAACGCACCAATATTTCAAAATCCGTCAATAGATTGGGGCAAAATTGAGGGTATCAGGTTTTGGTTGATTTTTCTGAAAAATGAGGTATGAATATTTCACGAATTTTCCACAGCACTTCTGTCAAAGAAAATTACATATGCTATGAAAATGTCAAGAAATGTTTAGGACAAATTTGGCAGGAAATGAAGGAAACGTTATGATGGCCATCTATGTAAAATCTAAATATGGTCTTACCCCATATATATTATACATATATATATATGTTATATTGTTCTCATTGTTGATTGCTGATCCGTCGTGTGGCGCCACTATTTGTCAACGTCACAACTAACATCGAGCGGGTGACACTGATGGGGTTAGGACAGTCAGATTTCTAGATGTGATTGTAGAAGCTGTTGACAGTAAAATGGTGTCTTTTTAGCTGATTTTACTAAGCGGAAGGGTATTTGGTAGCAATTTGGCTAGTTGACACTTTAGCCGGATTACTGCCTGCATCCATTTGTAAATATTGACGGGTGTCATACATACAGGCATTTTGTAAGAGCTAGAAATATTAGATTTTGACTAAACTCGACCAGCATGTCAATGAGATGATGACAACGGCAGGTGAAAAGTTTAATACATTTTTTAGGTCACGTTTTCTTACAATCAGACAAAACGTTAACATGGTCGCCAATGGGAAAACTATCAGTGCGTTGACCCCAAAAATGACGCCGGCGCGGCGCTGCGTCAGAGATCACATGGTCGCAGAAAATACGTCGCTGCTGCTATGCAAATGATGTCACCATGACGTTTGAGCATGGAATCGACCAATGGATAACTCTGTTACATTTCTTCTTTTTCGTTTTGAGCGCGGCATTTTGTGTGTGTAGGTAAGTGAAGTTTAATGTTTTCTATGCTTGCTAAATGCGTAAATAAAATGTAAAGATTACGTAATGAAATTGCGATATTAGTGTAGATTGAAATATTAGCTTTAAAATGATATATGTTGCATAAGTGTACGTGCCTGCCGAGCAACACACCGATGTGGGCAACTTTGGCGTTCTGGGCGTACATTTTCAACAGTCGATGCCGTATCACGCTGGCATCAGTAGGCGCTTTTGCAGCATTAATTAAATCCATATCCATCGCAACCATCACATATCATTGGTGTTATTGTTCACTTGTAACAGTGACAAGATCTATATCTAATTAATATTTACCATTTTTAGTTTGATATTAACATGCCAAAATTAAATGTTTAAAAAAAATGTGTACAAGCTGACTGAATCTGTGTCTGTTGTTAATGACGCTTTCCATAGCATCGTTATTTAAATCCCAAACCATCTCAATCTATAAAACGAATTGCTTTTACTTTTGTACTTAAAGTTATAACTAATTATTATGTAATTAACTTTTTAATATTATATTAACAAATTTATTTTGTTATGTCTTTAGTTATGACATTTCTTTTTTCATACTACACCACATCATTTCCATCAAGTGATTCAGTGTGACTTTCATGTTTCAGTGTTGGAAGATCAAACGGGTAGTCTTGATATAAGTTGTAGTTTATTTTGTGAATCACAACATTGAAATAATATCGACTTTGTGTGACCTAAGTCTAAGAACAGTGTGATAATCCACTGTTCATAACATTCTCTAGAATGTGCATACAATTCACTGTTATGCATTTTCATTTCAGAATGGCAACTCAGCAAAGGTCGATCGGTCGGCTCACGTTATTTTCAAAGTACTGTTTAAAAATGCAATTTTCTAAACCTTTTCAAAATTCTGAGTTCTCTCCAAATTGCCATTTTCACAAAGCTACTTTTCAAAAAAGTTCTTCATCAACGCACGAGACTGCCTAATTCAAGATGTGGGCCTACACGAATGACTGGAACTGATGCTGGCATGGGTCAGTTCTTCCTCGACAGCTGGCATTTCTGATCTCTGCAAGTGGCTGGTGTCAACATCTCTATACATCAGTTGATACGCAAGTCCCACTACGTGCAAAAAGACTGCTTTAAAACTGAAGAATATTACTGCACCACTCAAGTTGCAATGAATTCTTAAAAGCAAGTTTCTCACAAATTCACTGTTGCTACGGAAACTTCAAACGAATGCTGCATGAAGCTGATTTGAGATGATACTCTCTAACAATATTCTGATGTGACTCCTCATGCAAATATTCATTATACATCAGTTGTTCGACTGAAAGTTACAGACATAATGCTAGATTACGCAAGAGTTGAAAATAATTACTATACTATAGACAAAGATTTACAAATGATTTTTACCTGCAAGATGTTTTACTCGTTATAACTACTTGACTTTACAAACATTGCTGCACTGTGTAGGCCTACAACTGTTGTACGTGCAGGACTTTGCATGTTGCTGTGCTGCCTGAATTACAGAACATGCTACTATACATCTGCAGGACTTTATAATGTTGCATTGGACATGCATCCTTGGACATATGAACATTTATGCAATACAATTGCACTGCATTATATGCATCCAGTGTTTCATGAAATTATTAATGTTGCCGCTATGTTTGAATCTGTTATAATAAATGTTCTTAATATTCATTCTGTTGTAATGTTTATCCATTTAATTCCCTTTATATTTAACTGTTGTGGCATACTAATTACAGAAATGTTCATCAATTAGTCTGCATGCATTTTATTACAAAGTCACATTAAATTCAGATTGCTGTATTAACAAATTTGTCATACTGTTAAACCTCGTTAATGAATTAAGCGTTTAAAATTGTTCAAATAATTAGGAAAATATTAAACTAATTAAACATTTCAAGTTTATCTATTAACAATTTCTTTCATTCTTAAGATTGGTATGCCCATTTCCTAATTAATTGTAGGTCAATCATGCCATTAATCCCTGTAAATAGGTCAAATAAGAAATTAGGTTAACTAAAAAGGTCATCAACAAATTATGGATTTTAAGAGGTAGCAGTCATAATATATTACAGTCACTGTATAAACTGACCGACAGAGTTCAACCTATAATAGGCCTTTTCCTACCCGATTTATGTAATTAATAATGGTAAATAGGTTAATTATTAAATATAGGTCAATTAATAAGGTCATTAAATAACTAATTTCATAGTGTGCTATAACAATATAATATATATTAACAATCTTCAATCCTAATAGTTTAGTAGGCATCTCCTAATTAATTCAAATAATGCAAATAATCACAGTAATTAGGTCAACTATACAATGAAGGTCACTTAATTAGGTCAAGGTCAAATCATATCAATATGATTTTTTGGGTCACATAACTTCTTATTTTGCATAAATATCTTCAATATACACAATTTTATGGCCGCTTTCCTATATGATCAAATGCAGTATATCAAGCTTTTGGGGCCAGTTTGGGCACAAGAAATGGACTGAAATTCAATACCAAAAAGTGTTGTTTTTCTGAGAACAAAAAGTGGAATTACGTCGGAAATAATGAAGATATAAAAAAAATTCATAAACTTCATAACAAACTATCTTGTGGAACCATTTAATTAAAAAAAATAGCGTATTTGAATTTTTACCTGATATACCTAGCAATAATTCCTATTCAAGAAGCCTGTATCATTAAGTAAGATCCAGCTGGTCCTCGTTGTTTGATTTACACTTATTTTTTCATAGATTTGAATAATAAAATAACGAACTATTAAATGAATACTTTTTAATTTAAACATTTCTTTAAAATATTAAACAAATCATAGATCAAGTAAGAGTAGGAGTAACCAACTATTGTGAAGTCCATCAGATAAAGATGCATTTAAATTATCCTGTTGAAATTATACAATGGGTGTGTAATGCAATTGTACTCCATCTTGATGAAAGCGCCTCAAAAGAAATAATTTATCTGGTTTACGAAACTATGTTTTCATTATTTATTATGCATTACACCCTTGTATACTGTGCACATGACTGATTTGGTTTCTTTTGTAATGTTTTGAAACACACTTTGATTTGAATGACACTGCAATGGGTTATTAAAAATAGTCATGGGCATCCCAGCGTCTGTCCTACTAAGATATTACAAAATACTGAATTTCAATAGGATCTATTGAAGAAACATCTAACTGTAATCGAGCCTGATTATGTGTGTGTGTGTGTGTGTCTGTGTTTCTGTATGTGTGTGTGTGTGTCACCGCTTTCCTTCTAGCAGTCTCGCACCTTGGGCGCCAAACTTTCAGGGATTAATCTACAAGCCCAGGAGTTGGATGAAACACCTCTATTTTCTCAAAACACCCCATATATATCAAGATTCTCACCATTTATTAGGTAAATCAGTTGTTCGAAACGTAAAATGTGCATAAAATGTAACTCAGTAATTTCAGGAACCATGCGTGTTTGGCAAATATTTCGGGAAAACAGCCCTTGTACCATGGACTTGGCAATATGAAGTAGACGCTGACACAAATATGCTTATCCCTACCCTCATGACAATTGCATGTCCTCAATGATCAACCACCTCTCGGGGCTCCCATGAGAGAAGAAGACAACCCTCTTGCCTCCTCTTGACGTACAGGATCCAAAATCAACAGATTGCCATAAATGGTAACCATTACCTTGCCCCGATGTTCCCCACCAGTACAAGATATTATCATCCAAATAATTATCAGACTATTCCAGATCGCATTCAGGTCTACAGCAACTCTTTCTTCCCATGCACTGTCTTCTGGTGGAACGTCTTCCCTGGGAATGTGCTGGTAGCCCCAACTTTCCAGGCCAGGAGCCAATGTTTCACACTTTTAAGCCGTGGTCTGTTTTTATTCATACCTCGTTCATACTTTACTCGCACTTTGTATAATACTTTTTTCTTGCACCTTCACACACACACATCCGCATCAAAATCCAGACTTGTGGACTGCCAATCAACCACGCAGAAGTAGAAGCATAGCAATTCTACACTATCACGACTGGGACGTGAAAATCACATTCTCTTTGACCATCATCATTCTGTACATACAAGTATCTGCTTTATGGTGGCAAATGTTGCTGTCTCATTTGTCAACTACCAAGGCATCCTGTCAGGGGATGGGCAATTTTTCTGATAATAATGTCATGTCTATGATGTCGTGTTTCCTGCAGTATAAAACAAACATCTGCAGTTGTTTTGTTATAAACAATAACACTGATCTGATTAGAACAAGCTCTGGGAAAGGCAGAATACTAAGAAATGCTTGAAATGAATTTAAATAATAATTCTATTTTATTAGGCTGTTGTCTATAAACACCGTGATTTGTCTTGTTTTTGAGGAGTCAGCAGCGTCTTTACCTGTCTTCTTTTATCCTCCCTGGCCACTTGCTGGAAACCACTTAATACTGTATGTTTGAATGACATGAAAAGAATACTCGTCTTCATAAGGTAAGGTGTTTATTATTCTTACAAATGTACATATTAAAGCAATATTCTCCTTCAATACGACAGTAAGCTGACGACAACGATGATTTTACTGGCCACCAGACGGCAGCAGCTGACACTGAAGTTCACACATTCATAGTTTCCAATAGTCCTAAAATGAAATTAATGTAAGTCTATCATCTTATTTAGTTACACTTAGGGTATGGGTAGTGTAGATGTTAATTAACAAAGACGGCTACACAGATGATAAACTGTTACATTAATTTCTTCTAAAACTATAAGCATCAACAAAATAATGCAATGTAAAATGCAATTCCCTGCAACATAATTACTGATCTGTAACTAAATGCAATTGACTGTCTGACTGTTTGGTAATATATCACATTTAAACATTCACAAAATCCATCACTTTAATCACTGGACATAGAGCAAGATTATACAACATAATACTACAAAACATTACCAGTTTGTGTAAATAACATCTCCCAACTTGGATCTTCTATGTAACATGAGCAATATTTGCCCAGATTGATAATGCACAACTAAACTAAATGCTTAAGAGTGAAATTGACTCGAGCTAATCCCAATTTGAGCTTTAATAAAATGTCACTGATTGGCCATAGTTTATGACCAGTCTTAAGCAATACATGTTTGTTTACTGTTTCATCACAGATACATATTGTACTAAATTCTAAGTTTACTTTTCTTCAATTTGACAAAACAAGCAATTGTAATAATAATACTAATATATGTTCTTGCCTTAATGAAAGAGCATTGAGACCGTCTCAAGGTTTTGTTTTCTGTAGTTGTTTTCCAATTTTGTTGTTGATATTGGTGCTATTGTTGTTACTGATGGCATAAATAAGTTTATTAAATCGACCAATTAAATAGGCCATATCAGACATCGCATTTCTGGTGTTTGCAGACATTTTGTCTATCTTCATTATCACTATCTATAACGATCAGAGCAAAGAAGTTTGCTGATCTTAGAAACAATTTATAAATTAATAAATAATTGTTAATATTACTTTACAAGAAACTTAGTTTTCTGTTTTTGAATATTTGTACTGTATGGTCTGTATCGCAACGTTTATTTTTAGCGAAACGTTGTTGCCACTACATTTTGCTGACAAAGAGTAATGTCAACAAACAATGAAATTGGCCAAGAAACCGGAACATCATTATACGCAATTTATAAATAATTTCCTAATCTAGGAATGCTTGTTTCTGATAGCAAAACATCTGCCTTCACTGTGTAGACTGGAATCACTTCATTACATTTGTGTGCATTATAAGAGTGCAACTCTGTTAAATTGCACTGTTCCTTCCAAATGTATTGCATAAACACACATATTTGTATATACATGCACACACACCCGCACACAAACTTATAGCAATATCTGCAGATTGCAGAATGATATTAGAAGCATTTAAATACACTCATAAGCGCCCTACCCTGCCTATCACACACTCCTCCACCTACCGAGGTCAAAGGCATTTGTGTAATCACCATTCAGCACTAAACCACGGATGATGCAGTGCAGCACCACAAAGACAGATTACAACTGTCAACACCTATTTACAAAATGACACTTCTAAGTACTTCATTATAGCCTGGAGTGTATGAATTCTTGCTCCACACAACTGGCAGACTTGAACATTAACTGTAATGTCCTGACAGGATCTACAAATGTTGAGCAGAACGAATACTAGCCTTTGGAGCTCGTGAGGTGTGTGGGTGCACAGTGGTTGCCTTTAAGGGTTCACAGCTCCCCTTCACCTGTTGTGTGACCCAGAAGGTGACAAATCACTCTGTAATAACAACCTTGTATGCAGGGGAATAAAAACTACTACCAAATTGAACTAAACACATTGGGTATAATTGATTTACTAATAACCCTGTGAGCCAACTTTGTAAAGCCAGTTGTTTTTTTTATTTCCACTTGCTATTTATTGGCACAATTAAATCTGGTGACAGTCCCTTGTTGTTCGACTCAGATAGCGAGGTAGACACCGTTGCGATGCAAACAGTATGCCACAACTGCCCACAAGATGGCGCCCCAGAGCTCCATAGCGAAGCGGGCAGGGTGAGTCTGCGGAACCCAGAACTGCATGGGAAAACAGTGGATGAGTAGCTCGTGGCCTACGTAGATCAGGATCGAGTTCATTCCTGAAATAAAAGAACAGCATTTTTATGCGATAACAGTTGATTGTTACGATCACTGGCGTGTTTGGGATCTTGGAAGGTGCAAGCTTAACCACCCATTACTTGTCCTTATTGTGACACAAAAGATTATAAAGTCGACACATGTTTAAACTGCAGTGGGGGCTTAGCCCCCGTAAATGCACAACTGATAAAGATGCACATGCCATCTCGAAAATATTGTGACATGAAGAATCAATGTACATTACACAAATGATCAACATTTTAATGTCTAAGAAGAAGAAATGTTGAATCCGAGTGAAAAATTGGGAGTGGAGGCAGCAGTGGAGGAAGAAAACTGCCTGAAGAAGAAGGGATACAAAAGCCAAGGAACAGTAGCAATACAACGCCAGGCTCACATTAGATTTGAGGGAGGAAAAGGGAGAGTGTAACCCGGCACAGCAAAGTGGATATTAAGTCGTGAAATTGAGTGTTTTACCTGTTTAGATCCCACAGATAATGAGCTTTAAAAACGGTGTCTCATTTATTGAAATATATTTAGTAGTTTTTTATTTATTAAAAAAATTGAAGCAAACTTTAAAAGCAACATTTTGAGAAACGAGGTCGTTTTAACTCACATTATCTATTGTTTTTAATCGATGAGTTTATAAATTGTCTGTCGAGACAAATAAACTGGACATAGAAAGATGACATCACAAAGTGTGCAGTTCTGCCAAAATCATAACATTGTTGGAACATGATGCAGACGGCTATTTTTGGCTCCCGTCGAAAACAAACTCATGCAACTTACAGGGGCGTACCCAGAACTGACATGTTGGGGGGTTTCCAAACGGGTATTACCAGTGGCACGGGAGCAAAATTCATATTGGGGGGCTACTGGAGCTTCAGCACCACTAAAAAATGTTCGCCGCTGCATATCTTCACATATCTTCACATCTTCCTTCATCTTGTGGCTGTCTCAGTTGGTTCGACTGTGACATCTGAAGACGGGGGTGGGGGAGGATTGTTGGAAAATGTTTTGCTGCTGCGCCGTTGTAACTTCAGCTTCTCTGCTGTCTCGGCTGTGAACTCATGACATCCAAACACGGGAGGCTATGGGTATTACCGTCTTCCTTCCGTGTACTCACATACACTGCCATAATTTTGGTTATACAGCAGTGCAGAAATTTGGAGGGGTTTCCAGGCAACCCAAAACCCCCTGGGTACGCCCCTGCTGTATGTTACCGTATGGATCATACAATAGCGAGGAATTTTTTTTGGTGTCCGGGCTACCAAAAAACCCTCTGGGTACGCCCCTGTCTTAATACAATACCCGGTTCGCTGTAGTGGGTAACAAATGCATTATAGTTACCTATATAGTAGAAGGGGACACCGCTCCACAGTCTGTAGATGTCGATGAAGACACAACTGAATGTGAGGATGAGGAAGGCCATCGAGGTGAGGGCGAGGATGAACGACACAGACCTGCACAGAGACAGACTGTGTCAGCCAATAATAACAGTAACACATTCAATTATTCCTCTTCACTCAAGCTTAAGGATATGCAAAGCGGTACAAATTATACAGGTAGACATACACATTTTGAACTGTAAAATTTACAATATAAATTTAAAAAATATGTAATTAACAAAATATACCTTTTACAAAAAAGAAAACAACTAATGTAGTAAGGGAGACTCCTACCAAGGTCAAAAAAAAAACTAATGTAGTAAGGGAGACTCCTACCGAGGTCAAAAAAGAAAACAACTAATGTAGTAAGGGAGACTCCTACCGAGGTCAAAAAAGAAAACAACTAATTATAGTAAGGGAGACTCCTACCGAGGTCAAAAAAGAAAACAACTAATTATAGTAAGGGAGACTCCTACCGAGGTCAAAAAAGAAAACAACTAATGTAGTAAGGGAGACTCCTACCGAGGTCAAAAAAGAAAACAACTAATGCAGTAAGGGAGACTACTACCGAGGTCAAAAAAGAAAACAACTAATGTAGTAAGGGAGACTCCTACCGAGGTCAAAAAAGAAAACAACTAATGTAGTAAGGGAGACTCCTACCGAGGTCAAAAAAGAAAACAACTAATGTAGTAAGGGAGACTCCTACCGAGGTCAAAAAAGAAAACAACTAATGTAGTAAGGGAGACTCCTACCGAGGTCAAAAAAGAAAACAACTAATGTAGTAAGGGAGACTCCTACCGAGGTCAAAAAAGAAAACAACTAATGTAGTAAGGGAGACTCCTACCGAGGTCAAAAAAGAAAACAACTAATGTAGTAAGGGAGACTCCTACCGAGGTCAAAAAAGAAAACAACTAATGTAGTAAGGGAGACTCCTACCGAGGTCAAAAAAGAAAACAACTAATGTAGTAAGGGAGACTCCTACCGAGGTCAAAAAAGAAAACAACTAATGTAGTAAGGGAGACTCCTACCGAGGTCAAAAAAGAAAACAACTAATGTAGTAGGGAGACTCCACCGAGGTCAAAAAAGAAAACAACTAATGTAGTAAGTGAGACTCACCGAGGTCAAAAGAAAACAACTAATGTAAGGGAGACTCCTACCGAGGTTTCAAAAGAAAACAACTAATGTAGTAAGGAGACTCCTACCGAGGTCAAAAAGAAAACAACTATCGTAGTAAGGGAGACTCCTACCGAGGTCAAAAAAAAGAAACAACTAATGTAGTAAGGAGGACTCCTACCAGGTCAAAAGAAAACAACTAATGTAGTAAAGGAGACTCCACCGAGGTGGTCAAAAAGAAAACAATCCACGTAGTAAGGAGACTCCTACCGTGTCAAAAAGAAAACAACTAATGTAGTATCGGGAGACTCTAACGCAGGTCAAAAAGAAAAACAACTAATGTAGTAAGGGAGACTCTACCGAGGGTCAAAAAGAAAAACAACTAATGTAGTAAGGGAGACTCCTACCGAGGTAAAAAAAGAAAACAACTAATGTAGTAAGGGAGACTCCTACCGAGGTCAAAAAAGAAAACAACTAATGTAGTAAGGGAGACTCCTACCGAGATCAAAAAAGAAAACAACTAATGTAGTAAGGGAGACTCCTACCGAGGTCAAAAAAGAAAACAACTAATGTAGTAAGGGCGACTCCTACCGAGGTCAAAAAAGAAAACAACTAATGTAGTAAGGGAGACTCCTACCGAGGTCAAAAAAGAAAACAACTAATGTAGTAAGGGAGACTCCTACCGAGGTCAAAAAAGAAAACAACTAATGTAGTAAGGGAGACTCCTACCGAGGTCAAAAAAGAAAACAACTAATGTAGTAAGGGAGACTCCTACCGAGGTCAAAAAAGAAAACAACTAATGTAGTAAGGGAGACTCCTACCGAGGTCAAAAAAGAAAACAACTAATGTAGTAAGGGAGACTCCTACCGAGGTCAAAAAAGAAAACAACTAATGTAGTAAGGGAGACTCCTACCGAGGTCAAAAAAGAAAACAACTAATGTAGTAAGGGAGACTCCTACCGAGGTCAAAAAAGAAAACAACTAATGTAGTAAGGGAGACTCCTACCGAGGTCAAAAAAGAAAACAACTAATGTAGTAAGGGAGACTCCTACCGAGATCAAAAAAGAAAACAACTAATGTAGTAAGGGAGACTCCTACCGAGGTCAAAAAAGAAAACAACTAATGTAGTAAGGGAGACTCCTACCGAGGTCAAAAAGGTCAAAAAAGAAAACAACTAATGTAGTAAGGGAGACTCCTACCGAGGTCAAAAAAGAAAACAACTAATGTAGTAAGGGAGACTCCTACCGAGGTCAAAAAAGAAAACAACTAATGTAGTAAGGGAGACTCCTACCGAGGTCAAAAAAGAAAACAACTAATGTAGTAAGGGAGACTCCTACCGAGGTCAAAAAAGAAAACAACTAATGCAGTAAGGGAGACTACTACCGAGGTCAAAAAAGAAAACAACTAATGTAGTAAGGGAGACTCCTACCGAGGTCAAAAAAGAAAACAACTAATGTAGTAAGGGAGACTCCTACCGAGGTCAAAAAAGAAGTAAGGGAGACTCCTACCGAGGTCAAAAAAGAAGTAAGGGAGACTCCTACCGAGGTCAAAAAAGAAAACAACTAATGTAGTAAGGGAGACTCCTACCGAGGTCAAAAAAGAAAACAACTAATGTAGTAAGGGATAGTCCTACCGAGATCAAAAAAGAAAACAACTAATGTAGTAAGGGAGACTCCTACTGAGGTCAAAAATGAAAACAACTAATGTAGTAAGGGAGACTCCTACCGAGGTCAAAAAAGAAAACAACTAATGTAGTAAGGGAGACTCCTACTGAGGTCAAAACTGGCTGCTATCGTAGGATCCACCCAAAGTAAAAATAACAAATATTCTTTATGTATCTAATCCTATGAACGTTGTGCGTATAGGCAAAATGACGGTTCACCAATGAATGCTATTGGTTACTGTTTTCCACATTTCCTTCCAGGTGTGTGGAGGCTTCTTGTTGTTTATAAAATAATGTGACATGATAATAACTTTTCACATTAAAAATTGCAATTTTAGTGTCTAAAATACAGTTACCATGGTAATGATACTGTTAACATCATCCTGGCTAAAATAGTATGTTTTCAAACTATTTTTGATTTCTATAATTTTGGGTAAAACATCTGCAAGTGATATTGTTTTGTTAGTCACGTCTACCTGCCAAACGGCAGCAGGTGGAACGAGCCACCATCACCTTGATCGACAGTGCATTACTGTATTGGCTACAGCGTGACCACCACTCTCTGGGCAGTAACTGATGTTATATATGTATTAGCTGATGTTATATATTTTGAGGGCTGAGGGAGTTTGATGGGCATATTAGACTGTTATAACTGTCTGCATTATGGAGTAGAGGAGTGGCCGCTTTACAGAATTGGGGCATCAATAAACAAATACAACAGACCGACAGAGTGGCCGTTTTCAAGCAGTGACCATTTCCATATGGAATTATTGATGGAAATGTCTACATTATGATGAGCATTGTTACTATAAGCTACCAAATTAATAAAAAAGTTATAATTTACCATATTAATACATGAGATTGGTCGTCACTTGCAAACACCTATTATAATATTTAAGCTGCATATTCAAATAATAAAGATTTACTTATCATTTCTTTATTCTTAACCTAAGCTCTACTGTACCGTAGTAATTACCAGAGGTTTTTGTTGCATGGGATCCATCCATCATTCTGACTGAACTGGCACAAAATGCCAGCTGTTAAACCCTGAAAACAAATCAGAAACAGAAGAATTAACAATGAAATAGGTATGTTCTTATATAGCACATTATCTAGTCCTAAGAACGTTTACTACTCCATGATAGGCCAGTTCATCCGAACACCATCTTGCCTTCTGTGGGAAGCATTCAGCCACAATGCAATTAATGCACAAAGACTATTTGCACACAAACAAACAGCACTGTCTATAGCCAGGTACTCATTCATACAGCCAAGTGAACTGGAGCAACGTGAAGTAAAAGAATTTGCACAAGGCTCAATACAACAGCAAGAGGATTGGAACCGGAGTTTCTTGACCGAGCGTCTGAATCTGTAACCGCTACACAACTGTGCCAATATACAATAACCTGAATTACTGTTTTTAAATAAACAGGAAAGTATTGTTTTAATACAATTTTTGGAATATTATTAAGACAACAGAAACTGTATTGCCTTTGGTTTAAAGGTACTCAACCAATTCGATTGTCTTGCTCCTCGCGTTTCTTAGTAATTTCACACAAAAAACAGAGGAATCAGGTACTCCGCAATGATATCCTGGTTCGTTTATGCATACGTATTAGTTCGTTTTTATAAAATTAATACAAAAACTGCGAACTCTTTCATTTTTAGTAAAAACCGGATCCGGTTTTTTGCTTCGATTTTAGCCGAGTATGGACATTGAACTCGGCGTGGAATCGCGTTCTTGTCTTCTCGTGATCGCGAATTATGGGTGATATTGACCTTTGAACCCCACCCTTTGGCGCTGTTGATGTTATGGAATTCCGAGTTTAAGTAACGAGTGGACGTCCACGAACATACATGCCACTGACACGGCAAAATGGGCTAAATTAGACAGACAAAAACAGTACCCACGCATAAAGGTGTATTTCTATTAGAGAACGACTATGGAAGAAACAAAGCAAACAGAAGGAGTTGGCGACAGTGCCAGTGGACTGTGGCCGCGGGCCGTTGCCCGTGCCGTGGTGTCAGTCACAATATCAACAGACGAGATGCAGCGTTCGCAAAGGTTCTTCCAGACAGGTTAGTAATTTCGATTTATTCAGCTATAATCACGTATATTTAGACGTATGAGTATATATATATTAATTAAATTTATTTGGTTCTTTTCCTTTTAGTCATTGGCAATGGCGGTATGGGCGGCCTGGCTGGGCCCTGTTTACTATAAACTAATATCAGCTAACAATACGACCCTATGCCTATGGCATATACTTATGTCAATGATAGTGACTATATTATGTCTACGTCGTATATGGTAGTAGGCTAGTAGCCTAAGTAGGCTTGGGAAAATAGTAATAGTGTAAATGCATTATAAATGATCCGTAACGATTATAATTATTGAACCAATATGTACATAATTTATTAACAACAGTAATGTAATAGTAATTTAACAAATTTATTACTTTTATATTAAAAAATACTATCATGGGACATTAATTTTTTTAATTTTAATTCAATTGTATGTAGTCTTGGTATTTAATTATTTACAAGGAAAAGAATATTCCAGTAGTTTCACCAGGTTTTTTATTGTCCCTTCTGTGAGTTTTTGTTATGTTCAGAAAACCAGCGCCCCTCAATACCATGGACATTAATGCCCATAATATATATATATTATATAGATAGCTCTTGACCGTTGGCATTGGTTGCATTTGGCAGGTGGTCATTCATTGCATTGCAACTTTTGCAAGTACATTAAAATGATTATTGTTAGAAACAATCAGTGCTGACTATTAATACATGTACTATATTTTCAGAACTTGAGGTGTGTCGACACCACATGCAGATGTATGCTTCAAAGCTCTTCACCTTCAGGTAAACGAATGTTATCAAATGTGGTTACTCTGTCACCAAACCTGTTATCAAAATTATAAATACAAGCAATAAACAAGTATGTCATAGGCGGATCCAGGCGGGCCTGGGGACAGGTGCCCCCTAGACCATAAGAATTTGGCACTCTGCAAATCTTTTATAATGGGCCCACGCGACTGTGTCCTCCCAGACCGTTTGAAATGTGCCCCAGTTTAGGTGATAATAATAAGCTGAAGTTATGGCGTCTTCCAATATCACCGTTCCAGTGGAGCGGGTGATGTTATGGCAGCGTGGTAGCGAAAAAATTTAGACACTATTTGGTTTGGCCGCCAGTGGAGGTTTTTGTGCCTCCCATACTCGATTTCTGGATCCACCCCTGTATGTGATAGTTTTGTTTGTCTGCATGAGGATTTTGCAGTAATGTGGTGTCCTGTTGTTGTTAGAAATGAGATTGACTACAAAATAATGAAAAGTACAATACAACTACAGGTACAATCACTGCACTTGATGTGTATAATGTAATACTTTTTAATATCACATGCACATAAAATGCAAAACAACAATAGAAACACAAATTAGGAAGAGGTTGAAAAAATGTCAGGTATATATAAAAAACAAACAGATACTTTTATCAAGATTCTTTGTTACAAAAAACAACACTAGTACACGTGATGTCAAATGCTAGTTGTAGTTTATATATGCCTTGTATGTTTACAACTCACAACATTAGTGACTAAACAATGATGTGTATTAACAACAATTTTTAATATCGCATGCCTATAAAATGTAAACCAATGAGAACAAATTACTTAGGGAGATGTTTAGTTGAACAAATGAACTAATATGAATCATAATTGTTTTTTTAACAAAGAATCATTATTTACAGTTCTTTGTTAAAAAAAATCAATGATTAGAAGATTTTGTAGTTTATGCAATGCTTGGTATGTATGTTTACAACTCGCAAATAATAGTGACTAGACTAGTCAGGGTCATCGCCATGTGACTGAGAATTACATGTACAATCACTACATGCTACATTGCTCAGGTTTTCTCAGTTGTATGAAGAATACCGGCTACAGACCGCAATATTTTTGTACAAATAGTCTTCGCATATTAATTTCAGTGAGGCTGAATGCTTCCCACATAAGTCAAGATGGTGTTCGAATTAACAGGTCTGCCGGGGATTCAAGTTTAAAGCGCTTTGAGCAATCCCGAGGACTAGATACTACACCATATCAGTACAGGTGTATAATCATCATGCGAACTTAAAATGTAATATAAATTATTTGTGAAAATATAAACCAGTGATAAAAAAGAATAATTTAGAAATATGAAACGTGGCATGAAAAGTATAATAACAGTCCTCATGATACATAGAGAACTTAAACAAGTAAAATGCTGCTGTCAGTGTATCAACAGATTGTTGTTGCAAAATGTGAAAAGGCTTTCAATACCATTACTTCATCACAAACTTGTGTTGTTGTACATAACAAGTACCTGGTGTACATTGCAAGAACTCAGCTGGCTGCCACTGACTATCAGCAACACAAAGACAATGAAACCCTACCGTTGTAACAATGCTGGATAATTGATGTATTTTGTCATAGACACTGCTAAAAGTTAAAGTTGAATTGAATACAAATACCGTGTATTATTGACTTTTAATAAATGTGTCATCACATATAAAATATAATACATGTCAGAGCCATGCTAATTGTCACTTTGTCTCCGGTATAGGTAGATGCGGATGTACAGCAAAATGTCAGAAGGCTGGTATGCAGTACCATCGAAGACAGCGAACACATACAGTGATGTCCTCGATATCCAAACTGATGTAGTTCACCGAAGAATGCTCGACACTGAACCTGTCTCATGAGCTAGTCAGGCGTCACCATATTCGTATGTCGAGCAACCTGCATTCTACATTGGTTTTTAGTCAGTTAAGCTAACTGACTGACCTGGAAGCCAGTGTACACCCCATCGGCACTGGGGAATCTGTCACGGATGCAACACACGACACAACTGGGATCAGTCGGTGGACATTCACATGACAAACCATTAATATGCAGCATGCTGCATGGCTGTAGAATCTTGTCCGAGATCCTGGACTAATACAGCTGCCCAGTATGCCATATTAACTTGGAGAACTAGTGATACTAAGCACACTAGTCCAATCTCCTGTAAAGAAAAGCATATATTCAGTAAACAAAAACAGGTATTATTGTAGTGTTGGTAGTAAATAATTATGGAATGTTCATTCTCATAATCAGTAAATGTAAAATAATGTTTCATGTGTGACCTGCAGCATTTCACAAGAAAAACGGCAGCAAGAAATGTGCTACTACAGCTACATGTTGATATCTTAGGAACAGTCAGTGTTTACTGGGGTTGTTCCGGAGGAGGGAGAGGGTGGGTTGATACAGCATGCAGACATTAGTAGAATGTGCTCTTTTTCAAAATGGTGAAAAATTTTAACAATTTTTTCTTTATAAGGTGTTCATTGTCATTACATTAATTAAAATGTTTTCTATTTCATTACAGTGATGCCTGATCTTAGTCAATATTATAGACTGATTTGAATTCTGCTAATCAGTAAAGCATCAGTAAAGAGCATTTATATTTTTTGTTTTGTTTTCAGTATACAAATTCATGTCAGTGTCTGCCATGTGTAACTACTACACATATTCATTTTTGACATTTTAAGGTTCTGCCTGAAGTTGAATGGTCAAGGTGAAAGTTGGAAATTACAAAATGAGGTGTTATTGTGATGCTAACAGTATATTTTCTTCGCCAAGTAGTCAAAGGTTCATAACATGTATGTTTAACTTCTTCAAAAATGAACATTTTATTTTATAAACTTATTTCTGAGTCATCGCCGTATGCTAAATACTTTTAAAGGTGTATTAATATGTCTGTGGGTATAATATAAGTGCAGAAGTTAACTTAGTTTTCCACGTCCAAGATGTTATTATTAAAATGTGTATGAAAACAAATATATATGTAAATGTGCACATTAAAATTTTGTGATAACTTATATGTGGTTGATTGTTATAAATTTGAAATTATCTGGATTGATCAAATGTGGGCCTCCCACAGACTATGTATCCTCCCTGTGTCTGCCTGACCCAGGTGACTGCCTTAGCTCCTCTTCTGCCTCCTCTCATTCCCATTCTTGGGTTGCAGTGTGGCCTCTAGCGACATCATAATTCAAGTTACATATTATGCATTCCTATATTGCTGTGGTGAGAATATATACACATATTGGTAAATACACAAGAATAGCTGGCATATGTCAGTTGAAAGGTATCACAGGATACCAATTACATAAACTATAGCCAGGCACCAAGGACCACAACGGAAACAAGTGCGAGCATTATCTTGTTTAATCCTTATATATTGTGTACTTTAACTGTATTTATATTTTATGTATTTACATGTTTACATTTTTATATTTAATAAAATCATCATCACCATCATGGTAGTCAATATAACAAAATCTAAATTATTTTGCATAAACTGCAATGCAAATCAACAACATTCTGCAATAAAGGTATCAAAATATGTGTCACAAAACACTGTTTTAATAATTATGATCACCAATATAATACTCTGTTTTTGACGTTCTGTTGCACGAAATTACGGATGCTCCCTGACTAAGTTACTTGCACGATCAACAGGGGCCTATTGCCAAACCAATGGCAATGTTATTTGTCATTTTGCAGCCTCACATCATCTATTCTCTACATGTATTGTCACAATAACATAGTTTATTACCAAGATCCTACGTAACTAAATACAAATTACAATGCATATCAAATATTATGCTCGTTGACACAGCCTCTGACTGAATATCTGGCTGATAATATGATCATGGACCTGGTGACTGGCTTAGACAGTCTTAGAAGTTACAGTTAGACTACCTCGAGTCGAGTGTTGACGTTCGCAAGTTGCAATTCTCGTTGAATTAATACGCGGCTACGCGTTCTTGTTGCTAACTGCGATAGTGTAGTATACGTACCTTCGTACAACCACTTTGGAATCTTCTTCTTGATACACCAAAGCATGTGTACGTTGTTATTGTTTTCGAATGCGTGGGATGCCGATCTCGCGTAAAGCACGTGACCGAAATGGTGCAGGAGGTCGACAGCGCAATTGGCTTTCGCCAGCTATACCCGGTGTAATGACAAATCTTGTTTTTTTGACGATTAAAAAAACAAGTACGCACTTTTTTATTAAACCGACTGTGCACACTAGTTAAACTATTCACACATTACACATCTGGACCTAAAAGAACTGGATTGGCGATGGGCAAACGAATTGGTTGAGGACCTTTAATGAAGACGTATGTTCAAATATTTGATTTCACTATTCAAGATCCGAGACCTGAGCTACAAGGGATGATAGCAGTTAGAATTGTCACGATGGCAATACACAAGTAGAGATCAATAAGAAAGAGGACCGCATAACAGAATATCACCTGCATGCATTTACAATTTAATTCCTTACAGATTCATCTATAACATTTTAGCAGACTATTTAATAAAACCAAAAGCTCAAAATATTCAGAATATGCCACGTAAATATGAAAGTTGAAACCATACAAATTTGAGTTTCAAATAATTAATTTAGTCATAATACATTTTCTAGGTTTCGTTAAGAGAAAGAAAGCAAAAGATCAGTGCTAAGTTCACTCTAGATACCAAGGACAAAAGGGACTGCGACAACTTTAATAAATCTCACCTACAATACATCAACAAGAGACAAATATTAGTGAAAATACTCACAGTTACCAGCATCCAGATGAGCCATCGTTTTATCCTCTGCTTCCATTCAGGAAAAACAATTATGATTTTTCCAGCCTAGAAAAAACAAAGTTATTAAAAGTTGTCTGAGAGGTGCAAAGCAGATGGCGAAACTCATTTTGTGGGTTCCCGCATGCAACATGTTAAGATGGTTATCTAGGTACACTAAGAAGAAATGCCAACAGATCTTACATATGTTATCATAATTGTGTATAAATACATGTTGTAATAACTGTTTCAATGTATAACAATACTGCTAATGTTGTATATGCCGAAACGTGGGCTCTGTCATCCAGAGGCACAGGAGACTAGTATGGGCTCAGTCACAGGCCTGGCCTTGGGATGTAGAGCCCACATTTCTCTCTCTTTAACTTAATCTTTTTAATAAACGTCATTCATTTGGCCTTATTTCATCATTATTCATGACTTGTGTTGGTGCATAAATGAGAATATGCGGCCATGGCACCGTGCTGCATATGTATTTTTGTGCTGGCAACAATGCAGGACGAGTGATGATTGGCCTAATGTCTCCTAAGGCCTGATGCTAATTACCCCCGTTGTCTTTGGTGCTCTGTTGGCACAAACAGCCAATCACCATGCGGTAGTGGCGCTCGGTGGCAGATTTCAATGAGCTCTTGGTCACTTCGTTTTGTGTAAGCAGATGGAGTGGTCACATCAAAAATTTTGGCCCTCCCATCCCTCCCAATTTTTGATAGCATTAGGGACACAACCTGTACATCGTTGGTGGAAGAGGAGTTGATAGCAGATCTCAACGCTTTCCCCATTTTCTTAGTGCATGTGGACAATGTGTTCACAGGGTTTTGATGCCAAGACAGCTCGCTTCTCTTCCACCAGTGATTTTAGTAAGTTGGGCGTAATGGCCCCACTTATAGGTTTAGGCTAAATCTTGATATAGTGTAACTCTTCAGCAGGTAGTTGGGATTATAGTTAGTGTGAATGAATGGTGTGCTTGGTTAGTACGGTACAGTGCATAAGGTCTACTGTAATTACAGTAGTAATGCTGTTGTTTTATATATCTGTATAACAATACTGCTAATGGTGTATATGCCGAAATGTTGGCTCTGTCATCCAGAGGTACAGGAGACTAGTATGGGCTCAGTCACAGGCCTGGCCTTGGGATGTAGAGCCCACATTTCTCTCTCTTAACGTCATTCATTTGGCCTTATTTCATCATTATTCATGACTTGTGTTGGTGCTTGCATAAATGAATATATGACAATTACACAAGTAAGATGAAAGCAGACTGAAATATAATTTGGAACAATTTATGCCATGTGGTGCTTTCAGTGAAATGTGCTACATATGCAAGCATGTATGCACACACACACAATGTGACTGCCCTGACACCTACCTGAAGACCCAGGAAGCAAAGGAAAATGGAGGTCAGAGTTCCTAAGATTCCTTCCGGGTCAAAGGCCACAGTGTTGTGGTAGACTTTCTGGCAGAAAACAGAACAAACATGTTTTATATTTGCAATCAAGTGTAGTAAAATGTTTACAAAATTTTATTAATTTGTTCAATATTTCATGTTTAATAATCATTACAAAACTAACAGTGATATTTCTAAATATGAAAATTAATTATATAGCAATCCATTCCGTGAAACCCCAGAATTTTTATGACACTCACTTTTATGCTATTCAAAGATCTGAGATTTTTTGTGTCAGAGTAATTATTTTAAAAATCAAAGTAATCTATTATAGCTTACTATCTTAATTATGCAAATTCATTATTAAATTTTGGTGAAATCATCAGAAAAAACATTAAATTATTATTGATCAGATCTATTCAAAATTGTGTAAAAAAAGAATGAAAATAGTCTGGCATTGTGTATTAAGACACACGGCCAGTTACTGGATCAAACGATCAAAGTCAATTCTTAGGACAATTTTAACAAAAGTATGCAATAATTTATTAAAGTGACAGCACACATTACTTACTATATTCATATATCACATGTCTGAATACAAAAGAACCTGATTCATGAAGGGCTAAATAAACTCGGAAGGCCATATTAATGATACACCTGCACAAATAATTATAATGATCAAGAAACCTATTTTTCAACAAAACAATAATGTAAAAACTACTACTGAAACACAAACCATTTAAAAACAAACACCACCTTACCATGCAAGTAGGCGTCCTGTACATGTGACTCTCTCCCAGAAGCAGACGGTCAATAGCACCAGCGGCACCACCTGTACAGTTCCAATGCTCGCCACTGTCATGGAGACCACCCGGACCGAGATAACCTCTGGAGCAGAAAACCAGATGGTCTTATTGTTGCAACGTCACATCGCAATGTACGACAATGTTCTATTCAACAAAATGTATATCAAAACCTGCGTGTAGCACACATGTTTACAACAAATAAAACATGAATGTTACACTTCCGTCATGCTTAAGTAAAAAAATAATAATAAAATAACCTTGTCTTTTTCACACATACCCAGATAACATTCTTTAGGAGTGTTGCTACTAAGAATCGCAATACAATACTGAATATTTTGAATACTAAAAATGTAATTACTAAACTTTGCTAAGATGGCAAAAAAATTAACTAGACAAAGTAAAATAAAATTGTAAAAATACATCAAAGTTATGTTTGTTAAAAAGTAACACTCCAGAACATTATCACCTACATAGGTTCTAGGTTTCCCCACTGCCACCAGATGAGGCTACTTACAAATCAAAGCCATCTGGCGGAACAGACATAAATGAATAAAACAAGACAAATAAAATGGCTGTCATGACCTGGTAAAGCTCTCGTGACATGTGGTGGACTTACGTTGGACATCCACTGACCGGCATGAGAAGGGTGAGACATATGTGAGTGGTCAGTATGGCGAGACTGATCAGCCACTCGGGCCAGTAGGGCACAAGGTCTCTGACCGGCGGCCATCGGATTTCCTACAATCACCATGAGATTATGGTGAATGGCATGGCCGGGTACAATACACACATACAATTTGATGATTTTATTTATTTATGTTTTTTATAAATATACATTTTTTTGATTGTACAGCACATTGATCTGCTAAGCAGGATTTAGTGCTTAATAAATATAGTGTTATTATTATTATTAATTGCACTCACTTGTATAAGCATGCACACAGGGAGCTTGCTCGCATTCAAATGAACTCACACGCTGACTCAACCACTCACTGACTCACTGACTCACTGACTCACTCACTCGTTCACTCACTCATTCACTCACCCGTCCACCCACCCACTCAGGGGTTTAGCCAGAGACCCATCTGTGCCGTCTTCAAGACTGGCAGGTGTCTGACCAAGATGGGTAATTACAACTGATAAGATGGGTGGAATTTAGAGGGGGCCAGCTGGCCACTAGATTAACTAGTAGTTCCAAGCTTAGGGGCCCACATTAATGACTATCATTGGCACAACTGGTAGTGAAACAAATCAGATGGGTCGGTATTAATTAAATAAATTGTTTAAAAGATACTGATTCGCCATTGAAAAAATGGGCCAAGAGGCCCTGAAGTCCTTTGGACTATATTGCGAGTTTGTAATTATTAATCAAATGGTTTTTGGTGAATCATAGTTACAGGTCATTAAGGGTTATGATGGAAGTAAAATGTTGACGTGCTTAGTGGAGGCTATATGCATGCCAGTGAAGATACACCTGGAAAGAAAATATTCTAGCACGAGACTGTTGATTATGTGTTGTTATATGAAAATTAGGTCTTTTATTTTAACAAATTATTAGGTAAGTATTCTAACACTATGTCAACTCTTCTAATGGTTGACATTTGGTTGTTTCAGGTGTCAAAATACCAGTGATCACAATGTCAACACATTGTAGGCCCTGTGTTAGTTGGGTGCACGAGAGTCTCGCGAGGCGGGACGAGAGTGATGTTGAGGTGGAGGAAAAATAAATACATGTGGTTTCACCGACATTCCTAACAAGTGTGGCATTAGAGTATATATATACGTGAAGTCTCTAAAACATACATCGACATGACACAGAAGCCACATGTAGGATGACAACAACCAAGATAGAAGTCTTACAAAGCTGGGTGTCCTGTCTACACTGATACAAAATTAACTGATTTACATAGTACCATAGTAGTAGAATGCATTTGATGTCAATAAAGTGTAGGATATTTCACTATATAGTTGTCCAGAATATTAATTTTCTATGTTTGTCACCTAGAGATGACAATATATCTTTAACCAATAGACACCACAGTCACACCATTTTAAAGATAATTAAATGAACATCAAAATAAACAAAACTTGCAATTACATAAAATCAATAGTTTTGAAGATACAGCTTAAAACGTGAAGACACCCAGAAATGGTGAAATCGGTGGCAGCAGCATGGGGGGGGGGAACAGGGATGCATACCAATTTAACTGGCCTGGGTCTAATGTGCAAATAAACAAGTCAGTATCATAAACTTGCCTGCCCAGGTTCTGCCAGTGCAGAAGGGAAATAGGTAAAATGTGAAAATTTTGCATTTTGGGCACCCTGATTGTGCCCTTAGATTGATTTAATCAAATACAGATTTCTAGTGTATTGTGACACTACCACAATAAATATCTATGCAAAATTAGAGAAAAAGTTACTGAAGAGTTTTTGAAAAAATAGGCAGAAGGTGAAAATTGACCAGTTTGGGGGGCTCAATGGGGGTTAGAATGATTCAATCAAATAGAGATTTTTTGTGCATAGTGGCAGCATCCTAAGATGTCTGTGCAAAATTAGAGAAAAAGTTGCTGAACGGTTTCTGAGATGTGGCAGCTAATGGTGCACGGCGGACGCAGAGTGATGGCATAAGTCCGTTGGACCTTCGGACCAAAGAACTAAAAACTAAACTGCCTAATAATGGCTGTGATCGATGTGACTGGCTACCACGAAAGCTGTTTGCACGCTAAGAGGCACACTTTTGATTAATACAAAATTGGCAAAAAGTTATTTCTGGTTAAAGGCCTGCCCACGCCCACTCTCATTTGACCACCAGCTGAACGCTAGGCAGCAACTAAACACATGTATACCAAACTAACAGACACACAAGACTTCTGATTATTGTCTCACCTGAAGTGCATCCCGACTGCGTGCAAAGAACACTTGCATCAGCCCGACAGCGCAATAGGACAACGCAAGTCTCTGGAGCACTCCCAGGATTCTCAACTCACTAACGTGTACCAATCCTGCAGCGAACAGGAAAACGTCAACTCTAGCAAAAAAGTATATTTGAAAAGAACAGAATGTGCAGTTATATTACTGTGGTCAGAAAAATATCAATGTTAAACAATAATCCATGTTGTATCATTTCTATCTATGAAAACATTGATGATGTGTGTACTACTAAAAAACAAAAGTTCTTAAATAGCGCAGTATCTGGTCCTCAAAGCGCTATACGTTTTACTCCCTGACAGCCTGTTCAATCTTCTCTGGGAAGCATCCTGTGGACATGTTGTGAAATAAAAGTAAATAAAACGAATGACATAAAATTATGTGCTCATTCTGAAAACAACACTTATAGTTAATAAATTGTATGAAAATGGACATTACTATTACTTCCAAGATACAAGCTGCAGGTTGATTTCCTATAATCACTTTCCCATATATGGTATATCTTTAGCTTTAGCAACATGTTGCAACATGGTACATAAAACAAGATGATCAGGCTGCAGAGTCTAGCATCAGGGCCCGGTTTTATGAAGCGGCTAAGAATGTTCGTAACGCTAAGATGACTGTCTTAGTAAATTACATGATTTTTTAAAATATCAGCAAACATAGGAGTTACGCAAAACATGTGACGCTAAGTAATTGCGTAATTTCCTGAACCACTCTACTCCATGTTTCTCTGTTCTTACATGAACCATTGTTTCACCCACCTCGTTTCCCGTTGTTTGACAGCATCACTCCGAGCACAAACAAGATGGTGGATCGCTTGAGCACTTTGACAGCAAGTTGTTTCCTGGTAACGCCACGACTGAGGAGACTGCTGAAGGCCAGGGCGATGGACGTACCCATGATGAATGTGAACCTAGCGACAAAAAGGTAAAACGGTAAGTTCTCATACAGCGCAGTATCCAGTCATTAGGACTGCTCAAATTGCTTTACACTTTACTCCCTCCCTGGCAGACCTGTTCAATTAAACACCATCTCTGGGAAGCATTCAGTTACACTGCAATTAATGCGCAGAGACCTATTTGTATACAAATATCCACCACTGTCTATAGCCAGGTACTCATTCACACATCTGAGTGAAATGGAGCAACGTAGAGTGAACGAACTTGCCCAAGATTTGATACTGCAGCACAGGATTCAAACCGAGGTTCTCTCGATTGAGAGTGATGCTCTAGCCACTGTGCCATTGCGCAAAGACACCATAATCAAGCTAGCGTATATGTATGTGTGTGTGTGTGTGTGGTGGGAGTAAGTTGATGTTTTCTCCTACGGTTTGCATATTGGGCGCTAAACTTTTCAACGATTAGTGATACATATAAATCTTTATGTGGATTCAGTAGTTAATACCAGTTATATTTGGAAATATACTACAATTCATCAATGAATAATCAAACTTGTGTTTAAAAAAGATTTCCGTTACTTGCATATTCAAGACAGTTTATAAGATTATGGCTCAACCTCAGTAGACCAACTGTTGTTAATAGTTCATCGATGACTCACCAGGGAAAGACCAGGTCAGCAACTGTAAGTCCATTCCAGGCAGAATGTTTGAAGTACCAATATTGTCCCCCTCCATAGTTTACAAACACCATCACTGCTATACAGAGTCTGCAACACAAAAAACTTAATTTTAGCATGTTTACATCACGGTAACATGTCTTTATTAAGCATGAACAAAATACACTCACAAATATGCAGTATATAGTAATTTTCAAGATCTGTAGTGGCACCACCAGGTGTTCCAAAAAATATATAACGTAAAGTCGTAAACATGTCGTCATCACTTCAGCAACAGCAACATGTGGAAGTTTATTGATGGCGTTAAGAATACTGTCAGGCGGCAAGAGTTTGTGCTGTGGAAGGAGGACAATGACGTGTCTGAGTATTCAGATGGTTCTGAGTACGAGTGAGATGTGACACTGGTCACACGGGATGTGCCACAGTGCAGTAGTCTCTAAGGCATGTTCTTTTCATGAATAAATTGTGTACATATTTTGCTTATCTTGATTCTGTGCCGTTGACTTTGACAGGACTAGTAGATTTGACTGCGGACTAGTGAACTTCACTAGCCGCTAGTCCTGTTCTACCCCTTGAGTTACACCAAACATCAGAACTAGAGTGTTCTCCATTGCCCTGTGGAAATCACTGCTTGTTATAATTAAGACCCCAAGAAATATGATACCCCCATACCATTCTTACGTCACCTGACAACCCACATTTTATACCTGGGTCACAATTTTATGCTTGGTTCCACTGCACACTTGTCCAGTTGTTGACATCTTTAAATTGTCAACTTATTAGAAAGACTGCCTTTGTTTTGATACACTGCTGAGACTGGGCAATAGAAGTTCGACATATTATAATGTGTACAAATGTTCCTATCCTTGGAATGCATTAAAAATGCAAATGTTCCCACCGTCAGAATGCTTTAAAAAGAAGTTTGTATCCTAGGAATAATTTTTTTTTAAATGTTCCTACCCTCGGAATGTGTCGAGAGATCGCATCCTCTTGCGTGGCAGTAACACTGGCGTGCTACTTGTGTGAGACAGTAGGCCTGACGGACTGCCAAGGTCCTCAAACAAAGACCACACATAATACATAACCCATACACATTACAAAGTAACATTAGCCTCTCAAACAACCGTCCTGAACACTTAGCAAGTGTCAATGATGACTGGTAGAGTTGTAACATAATGTATCGATATATAGCACACGATATGATACATTGCTACGTCCTGAACACTTAGCAAGTGTCAATGATGAATGGTAGAGTGGTAACGTAATGTATCGATATATAGCACACGATATAATACATTGCTACGTGCTGAACACTTAGCAAGTGTCAATGATGACTGGTAGAGTGGTAACGTAATGTATCGATATATAGCACACGATATGATACATTGCTACGTGCTGAACACTTAGCAAGTGTCAATGATGACTGGTAGAGTGGTAACGTAATGTATCGATATATAGCACACGATACGATACATTGCTACGTGCTGAACACTTAGCAAGTGTCAATGATGACTGGTAGAATGGTAACGTAATGTATCGATATATAGCACACGATATGATACATTGCTACGAGCTGAACACTTAGCAAGTGTCAATGATGACTGGTAGAGTTGTAACATAATGTATCGATATATAGCACACGATATGATACATTGCTACGTCCTGAACACTTAGCAAGTGTCAATGATGAATGGTAGAGTGGTAACGTAATGTATCGATATATAGCACACGATATGATACATTGCTACATGCTGAACACTTAGCAAGTGTCAATGATGACTGGTAGAGTGGTAACGTAATGTATCGATATATAGCACACGATATGATACATTGCTACGTGCTGAACACTTAGCAAGTGTCAATGATGACTGGTAGAGTGGTAACGTAATGTATCGATATATAGCACACGATACGATACATTGCTACGTGCTGAACACTTAGCAAGTGTCAATGATGACTGGTAGAATGGTAACGTAATGTATCGATATATAGCACACGATATGATACATTGCTACGAGCTGAACACTTAGCAAGTGCCGATGATGACTGGTAGAGTGGTAACGTAATGTATCGATATATAGCACATAATATGATACAATGCTACGTGCTGAACACTTAGCAAGTGTCAATGATGACTGGTAGAATGGTAACGTAATGTATCGATATATAGCACACGATATGATACATTGCTACGAGCTGAACACTTAGCAAGTGCCGATGATGACTGGTAGAGTGGTAACGTAATGTATCGATATATAGCACATAATATGATACAATGCTACATGCTGAACACTTAGCAAGTGTCAATGATGACTGGTAGAGTGGTAACGTAATGTATCGATATATAGCACACGATATGATACATTGCTACGTGCTGAACACTTAGCAAGTGTCAATGATGACTGGTAGAATGGTAACGTAATGTATCGATATATAGCACACGATATGATACATTGTTACGTGCTGAACACTTAGCAAGTGTCAATGATGACTGGTAGAATGGTAACGTAATGTATCGATATATAGCACATAATATGATACATTGCTACGTGCTGAACACTTCAGCGCGTCAATGACGACTGGCAGAAAGGAAGTAACGAATGTATCATCGATATATAGCACATAATATGATACATTGCTACGTCCTGAACACTTAGCAAGTGTCAATGATGACTGGTAGAGTGGTAGCGTAATGTATCGATATATATAGCACGATATGATACATTTGCTACATACTGAACACTTAACGAAGTGTCAATGATGACTGGTAGAGTGGTAATGTAATGTATCGATATATAGCACCGCGATATGATACATTGCTACATGCTGAACACTTAGCAAGTGTCAATGATGACTGAGTAAGAGTGTAGTAGCGTAATGTATGCGATATATAGCACATGATATGATACATTGCTACGTACTTTGAACACTTAGCAAGTGTCGATGATGACTGGTAGAGTTGTAACGTAATGTATCGATATATAGCACATAATATGATACATTGCTACGTGCTGAACACTTAGCAAGTGTCAATGATGACTGGTAGAGTGGTAACGTAATGTATCGATATATAGCACACGATATGATACATTGCTACGTGCTGAACACTTAGCAAGTGTCGATGATGACTGGTAGAGTTGTAACGTAATGTATCAATATATAGCACATAATATGATACATTGCTACGAGCTGAACACTTAGCAAGTGTCAATGATGACTGGTAGAGTGGTAACGTAATGTATCGATATATAGCACACGATATGATACATTGCTATGTGCTGAACACTTGGCAAGTGTCAATGATGACTGGTAGAATGGTAACGTAATGTATCGATATATAGCACACGATATGATACATTGCTACGAGCTGAACACTTCGCAAGTGCCGATGATGACTGGTAGAGTGGTAACGTAATGTATCGATATATAGCACACGATATGATACATTGCTACGTGTTGAACACTTAGCAAGTGTCAATGATGACTGGTAGAATGGTAACGTAATGTATCGATATATAGCACACGATATGATACATTGCTACGAGCTGAACACTTAGCAAGTGCCGATGATGACTGGTAGAGTGGTAACGTAATGTATCGATATATAGCATACGATATGATACATTGCTACGTGCTGAACACTTAGCAAGTGTCAATGATGACTGGTAGAGTGGTAACGTAATGTATCGATATATAGCACATGATATGATACATTGCTACATGCTGAACACTTAGCAAGTGTCAATGATGACTGGTAGAGTAGTAACGTAATGTATCGATATATAGCACACAATATGATACATTGCTATGTGCTGAACACTTAGCAAGTGTCAATGATGACTGGTAGAGTGGTAATGTAATGTATCGATATATAGCACACGATATGATACATTGTTACGTGCTGAACACTTAGCAAGTGTCGATGATGACTGGTAGAGTTGTAACGTAATGTATCAATATATAGCACATAATATGATACATTGCTACGAGCTGAACACTTAGCAAGTATCAATAATGACTGGTAGAGTTGTAACGTAATGTATCGATATATAGCACATAATATGATACATTGCTACGTGCTGAACACTTAGCAAGTGTCAATGATGACTGGTAGAGTGGTAACGTAATGTATCGATATATAGCACACGATATGACACATTGCTATGTGCTGAACACTTAGCAAGTGTCAATGATGACTGGTAGAATGGTAACGTAATGTATCGATATATAGCACACGATATGATACATTGCTACGTGACACAGCATATCCATACATTGCTAATCTTTTTAAAACTGGTGTCTTGTTTCACTTTGGTTAAATGAACAAAACTGCCTAAATACAAGATCTGGTTATTTCAATTTTACAATATAAAACTGTTAGGTGCTAAATATGACAGCGACAGGCCACGCCCCACAAGGCAGTCACACTCTCACCTTGTCTACATCACTTCTAAAATGTGCACTTCTTTTTTACGTAGCTAAATCAATATTTCACGTTTTTTAACAATCATCCCAAAATAAACATTGATGTTTCTAAATTTGAATAATTTGTGGCATTTAAATGCCAGTTACATAGAGCATCAGACATATGAATATAGTTTTATGATGTGCCCCAGAAATGTGCACTGCTTTTTTTACATAGCTGAAGTACATAAACTTGACCAATGGTAAGAAGCCAGTGACCAGTGTATAGTCTACTCACTGTATTGACGAGATGCTCATTTGATATTATTACTTCGGCCCTGTGTAGCAAGTAGCGTCTGTAAAAAAACACAGCCAATAAATGTCTAACTACACAAAGATGAAGCATTACTTCTGAAGACTGGAATGACAGCAACAGTGTTTCAATTAATTGCGGACACAAATTTAAAACATACTATGAATCAGTCTGATGCATATAATAAATAATAATTTTTTAAATTAACCCTTAACCCCCAGTGTCTCGGACCGACATTCGGCCCAACCGTACCTGCCTTTGTTGTAACAATTTTCATTTCCTTCACGTGCAACCGACACGCGAATATTTGGTATATATGGATAGCTAACAAATTTGTTGAGATCGTGTATATTTATTTATGAGCAGTTTCAATGACAGCTACTCACAATCTAGCTTACAAAACACATGTCGTGGTTGACACCCACATTTTGGTGATTTTACTATGTCCTGCGTACTGAATTTATGCATCCATTCATAAAGTCTAGACCCCCGCACACATGGTATTGATGGATGGAAAGCTCTGTCATTGGCCCATCTGCCAAAATAATATCAGTGAGCTGACTTAATTCAGCGAATCAGAACCATGGTTTCAAATGTAGCGTCATCAGTCCTCCAAAGCAAAAGTTGAAAAAAAAATGGCAGAGCAGTGTTCAGTAACTTATCCATTTTGAAAGTTTATTTCGGATTATCTCAAGTTTCTGAGTCAATATTTTGACAAAATGCCTGACAGTATTCATAAATAAGGTTACTATACTAGTTCAGATAGAACGACTTTGGGGTGTTTTTTTATTTGAAAATTCAATAAATTAGCAGCACAACGTTTCTCCGGGTGAGTGCGTGGGTTGCAACAGTAATGAGCAGGGTAGTGTTTGGCAGGCTTGAATCGGCCTATTTTCATGTCGGAAAAAATCATAAAAATAAAAGTTCTCAATGGATTTGTTTCATTTTTGTGTTATTTGGCATCCAACATGTATGGCTACACTTGTCTCACTGGATGTAGGGCCTACAGTCACTCAGTAATTATCTGGCAGCACAATGAAATGCTTGTTTTTTAAATATTTGTTTGGATGAAGTTCAGATAGTAATATCCCCAAGATTTTAGTATGTGATACAGACCATAATAGTTATTATAATTTTATTATAATGAAGCATTCCTTTAGCAACAAACTGATACATATTTCATATTTTATGACAAATATTAGCAAAGTTATGATTGTTATAGGAACAGTATGCTACAGATGATTTTCAGTGGTCACTTCTAGGGTTTAAAGTAGAAAAATAATGACTGGGCAGACGTGTTTAATACATCTTACTGAGTCATTTGTTCTTGTTTCATACATTCCAATGTTCACTAAAGCAACAGTCGTCTGTTTTTGGTCAAGTTTTCTCCAAACCAGTGAAATGTACCTGCAGTGATTCACTATCCAATTAAAAATAATAAACTGCAAATTTATGGCGAAAACATCTTAACTTGAGTCTTAACAAATACAACATAATGACCAACCTGCGAAAATATCTCATAATGACCCACGCCACGGAAACAAAGGCAAAGACACCCAGGGCAATATAGACAGCTGAAAATAAACAAAAATATTATGTGAGGATTACAACTTTCTATTATTGGTCAATTGTCATCAAGCATGTGCTTGGCACGAAATTAGTGAACCAGTTCTTCTTCAACAGTATTTTTGTTATCTTCATTATGTTCCTTTTAATAAGAAACCCCACCTTTTCAAGTATGGATGACATCGACAATCAATATCATACATCTGTTTTCCTATTCATTCACTGAAGATGTTATTTCTTAAACTGTAATTTACGTTACAGCAAACTGCTACTAGATCTTTAGATACATTTATACATCCACATTAACAAAGAATTGCTTAACCGACTAGCCACTCAATTTATATAAAATGCTGTATTATGCAATAAGTGCACTTCTTAAAAATGTTGTAGTTGCTGTCCAAAAACGTAATTTTTTATATTATAAACTACTGCAATTCTGGATAAGACAATAGTATGAAAATATGGAGCTATCTCTAAAACTTACATCAAAATGTTAATACTAGCTATCCTAAAGGCAATGACACACAATTCATTAACCATACATGTGAGGCTATATCTACTACAAGTTGATATACAAATGAAATTCTGCTAAGAAACAACTCTGTCAAGATGTTCAGAACAAAGGATCATCTGCTTACGTAAATTGCTGTCTGACGGGGCATTTCCGAGTGTAAAGCTGCAAGTGCTATTGTCTGTGTTGCCATGGTGATGCAAAAGAAGCGTATACTGCCCATACTCCTTCAGGTGAGTGTGAATGCTAGGAAGAGAAATACACATATTGTCAGGTGCTCAGCCAGAGATCTGTCTGCCCGTCTTCAAGACTGGCACATTGGCACAATTAGTAATAATAATAATAATAAATAACTTCTTAAGCGCCAATATCCTCAGACAATCCGAGCTCAGTGGCGCACCAAAACCAAAGGATTAAGCATTCTCGTACTCGTGTGCTAGGCGAAATTCGTAGCGAAACCAGTGGAATGTACCAGCATTAAGTAAATAAAAGGCTCAAATGACACTGGTTTATCACTGAAAAAACTAACAATGGCTGTGATTGACGTGAATGACTGCCTTCCACGATAAAAGGCACACTGTTCATGGCAAAAAGTTATTTCTGGCTAAGGGCCTGGATATCGTATTCATTCTATTAAATGTACAGTGCACACAACAAATATCTGAGATGCAAAAATATGTCAAATTTTGCGGACAAATAAGCGTACAGGGGTGTACACCCATTTTCCAGGGTTGCTGGGTACAGCCATCTCAGCAGACGTAACTGGCAAGCGATTTATGCATTCACATATGAACAAAACGATACCAGGGTTCTGAAAAGTCTGATAATATATGTTTTTCATCACTGATATTTGAATCTAGTGTGACAGTGGTAGAAATTAAATTACAACAATGGATTCTACAGTCAAGGTTGGCATTGAGATCGCTGTCACACACTGCTAACAAGAGGGTGTTAGCTAATTAGGGCAGCTACGCTTAATAGAATATTTGAAATAAACCTGTCAGAAAAAAGTGGCAAAACATATTTTACTTCACTCTAAAAAAAATTAATAAAGATTTATCTGAAATCTGATGAAATTATACCTTTTTAAAACTACTAGTGATAAAACAATTTGGTGAAGCAATTTTATTTAATGCTTGTTAATAAGTTGTAATGTTTGTGAAAGAAAAAATATAAATCACCTGCAAACTTCATGTGACTGGGTGTGTTCGGATGTGAGAATGACCAGCCTCTGAGGAAACCGTGTGTCAAGGAATACTGTCTTGTTTGTTCCAGCTGCGATGTCTGCCACATTTACCAATGCGCACTGTCACATGAAAGCAGACAAGTGTCAACGTCAAACATACTGTACCATTAAGAGGTCAAATACAGAATTCAACTGGTCATAGCCAATTCAATGCATTCAGATCTGGTGTCTTTTGCTGTATATTAACCACCTTATAAAGACAAAGAAACATTCTAAAAACTGTTGTCATTAATTTTCTGCCACTTTCCACATTTTTTCTAAATAACACACATGCACGCACGCATGCACGCACGCACGCACGCACAGCCTGTTATTTAAAACATAACAATTGGCCTAACGCCTGAGCTAAGTCCAGCAAGTGCTACAAATCAATGGTTTTCTTAAGAAATATTCCTATTTCACTAGTAATTTTAATTGAGCTGCGCCTCCATACATGAGGCAAAATAGCTGTGTAGATCATATTCCGTCAAATTAGTGATTTTGGCAGAAATGCATAACTTATAACTCCATCTTCCAATGTCCAGTTTATTTTCCTTGATAAACAACCCATAACTTATCAAATACAAGCCATACATTTTTCGTGGCTATTTATGTTAAACAAGTCATTCCATTGTTATTATATTATTATTTTATATATATATATATATAAAATAATAATATAATATAATAACAATAACACTAAACAAGTCATTCCATTGTTATTATATTATTATTTTATATATATATATAATATAATAATGTAATATAATAACAATGGAGTGACTTGTTTAGCGTCAATAGCCACGGAAAATCCGAGCTCAGAGGCACAACAAATCCGAAGGATTAAGAGTTCTCATTGTCTGGTATAGAGCAAAAGTTGTCAACAGATGGAAGGAATTGTTAAGAAACTATATATAATATACTATATACTGGACAAAAAACTAAAAGCCTATCTTTTTAATACTGCATATCCTCCTTAGCTTCTTAGCAATATATATATATACTATATACTGGACAATATTGGAGGGTGATCATAGCAGGGGAAAGTACTTTAAAAGTAGTGTCAAGCAGGGGTTTAGCCAGTCTACCTGTCTTCAAGACTGGCAGATGACTGGCCAAGACAGGTAATTACAACTGATAAGACAGGCGGAATTTAGAGAGACCAGCTGGCCACTAGATTAACTAATGGTTCCAAGTATCTGGGCCTACATTAATGACTATCATTGGCACAACTGATAGTGAAACAAATCAAATTTTGATCAATTTTAATTAAATAAAATGGTCCAAATGACTCTAGGTGTCATTGAAAAAACTAAACTGGTCAATAATAGCTACGACTGATGTGAATGGCTGCCACGAAAGTCGTTTGTGCACTAAAACGCACACTTGGTTTCAAGCCACAACAGAGGTGGGCGGATGACATCACAGAAATCTTCTGCGGCAACAGTGGATAGAATAGCGAGACATCAACACTGGACAGCTTTAGACAGCGGCACCCTGAATAGGAAATGCAAGTTGTCGATTGACCAACTGACTAGTTCAGACAGAGTGCACATGTATGTGAACACAACGTAGGTTATGGAGTCTCGTAGGTTCAAACTATGCTGTGTTTAGCATTGGTTCACCCCCACCCCCACCAATACATGCATGGTGTGGGACGTATGACTTTTACAATCGAAAATGTGTCGGTTTGCATTTAGCTGTTTATTTTCACAGCATTACATGGTAACGACCAAACCAACCCACCCCCCTTATAATGCTTAACATACCATGGGACTGCGACTTACGCAAATACCCCTTAGATGTCATGATTTGACATGCTGATAACACATCATGTTGGCCACCAACAACACATCATCCACATGAAAACGTGTGGATGAAATTAGGTGCTGAGAGTCTTCTAACGCAGACTGTAGTAAGTAACCATGTACCTTCCAGCAGTCGTCCGACTGAGAAACCAAGCTCGTCTTGAATTCTATCTTAGAAGTAATGGTCACTGCAGCTGTATCAATGGACAGCTTTTTATGCTTTCCTTCTTCTTTGTGTGACACTATAAGTTCTTCAGGTTTCTCCACCATAGAACCATCCTGTGATGTCGCTGCTGTTAAACTGTATGACACTGCAAAATACAAGATAGCTTACTGAATATCGGTTTATTAATGCAGTAGATGGATTTTATCTTAAAACGATAGACAACTTGCTTAATCTAAAATACACTCAATGGATATTTGGCATTTTGCAGTTTTAAGCGTGTTGTAGTGGATATTCAATTAATGTTTTTATTAAATGAAGCTGAAACAAGACTAGTCACAAGCAAATGAATAAATTACTGACATAACTTTATAGGAATTATAAATTGAGTCCAATTTATTTTAGCAATACCATTATGTCTACTTCTAGGCAGTATGTCATGAAAAAGTCTGGAAATCATTCTAGTTATTTAATCTATCCATCTGCAGAGCAAGTCACGAGTGAAGAGGTTCTTTTGCATGATCATACACCACTATTCATCCACTTTTTACTCCACACAAACATTAATTTTTTCACTTATGATTACTATTATGAAGTGCATTACAAATGTGTACATTATGGCTGTGTGAACCACAAAGATAACATTGACTAGGACTAGTCATTAGGCGCATGCACGATTATAATATACGGGTGTTTCCACCTTTACGAAATTCAGGACCAGTCTATTTACTTCAGCCCACCCTTTCCATTTCAGCAGAATCCACGAACGGTAACAAAAATACACATACAGGGTGCTTCATCTGCCAATCGTGGGTGTCAAACAACATCGAGTGATCAACATTTAAAGAGTCACGTCTCACAACAAGAGTTAGACGACACCTAAGTCAATAACCGGTAAGCCAACTTACTGAATCTTAGTTTTCAGTCTGCCTAACATTAACAAAACACTACATTGAATGAATGAGAGTTTATTTGGTTACTCGGTTACAGTGATATTAAAAGTATGAACATAAGTTTAGGTTCACCAAGTAACTCGGGAGATTCTCTACAAACCCCTGGGGGCTTATTTTTCGAGAACCACCTATAATTAGGCAATGTAATAATTGACTTTTTTAGATTTGACACAAATAAAAAATGACAACAAGGCATCGCAATCCAATATAAACTTACACAATCTAACACCATGAGGCAAAGTGATAACTGAATGGTATAGCGTGCATTGAAAAATAATTGCTGAGTATCTGAAATAAAATGGAAGTATGAAGACATATAACACGTATGACATTATCTAGTATAAATGGATAGTATAGACGCAGTGTCACACAAAACATAAAAGGGTCATTCCGAATTTTATGGCAACTTTCCACCACACCGTCTTAGAATTGGCTGATTTTTTTATATGTCAAAATATGCATATCCTGAAAATTGTAGCTTCATTTGACAATTTTCCAAAATGTGGCAGAGATCTAATGTTTTGTAACTTTTGTAAGATCTGTCGTGACAAGATAAAATACAATTTTCAGGGGCTCATGAAATTGTGAATATTTATCAGAGTTTTGAAATTTGGCATGTAGATTAAATCACATACTGTATGAGGAATCCAAATATGCCATCATTTTATGTGCCAGATGACTACAAGAGGAGTTGGGGTATCTTCAAGTTGAGGTTTTGTTCATTCTGGCTCTGAGGCAAAATGTACCTGAAAACACGATACTCAATAGCGACTGATGTTTATTTTCAGTTCCCACAGTGGTCTAGTTGCTATTCCAAAAGAAATCTGATCACTTAGACTGTGTGTTTGCATCACATATCTCCTACAAAATGGATAAATCATATTTTGACCATACACAAACATGGTCATATCTCCAGGGGTATAAGTCACACAACTTAGAAACTTTACAGGTGTACTCTTTAAATGTATATTAGGAACCAACAACAAAATTAGAGTTATGTTCTTCTTAGTTTTGATTTAATTTTTGAATATGCTACCATATATGAGGTTGAGTAATTTGCGTCTGTGCAAAGATATTAAAGTTTTTCGTCAAACTGGTCAGCAATGCTTTCTATATTCACCCTGGATATAATTTCAGGATATAGTATGAAACATTTTAACAATCAACAATTTAATATAGTTATGCATGGCATCACATTTATAGAGAATATTCTTTTACCTGGTGAAAAGTGGGCATAGTTACCGCTGCTCGAATGCCAAAAACTGTGCCACACAATTGGCAATGACATCCTTGTCAAGCCTGTACTGCCTGGCAGATTGTCCAACTACAGATGGTGTTGGAACTACCCTCAAGATGTTGATAAATGGAACCCAACATCAGTTGCTGCCCAAGTGAGAATGTTGCTGCGCTGATTCCTCTTCATAAACTTGACAAGTACATCTTTGTCGTTCAGAATGCTCACTAATCAGTCCAATGTACCAGTCATTGCTGTACACAGCAGCAATACATTTTCCAACCTGGTACTGTTCCATGTCCGTGTCGTCTGATGCAGTGTCTGCATTTATCGTCCTCGTAAAACTGGAGAATGGCTTCCACTGATGTATCAGGAAGTGCTTTGCCTTTTGTTTTTTCAGGTTCTGCCAGTATCCCAGATTTCTTTTTCAGTGTTTGAGATTTTCTAACAAGATATTTTGATATTTTAAATACTTGGACTGTTTTCTCTACTGACCAGCTTTCTGGAACAAATGTTAGCAATTGCAGTTTTTCTAAATGTGTGGACCCTGCAGACCTGCCACATGATACGGATTACCCGTATCCAATACGGATTTTTACGATTTGTTTAGTAATATGGACGTACTGTACTCCATTTCGATACAGATTTCAATCAAATTTAGAAAAACCTTTATATAGCCACACTATTTACTTGTATGCGTCACAAAACCATAATGCCATTATATCAGTCGGAAAAAACAACAGCTTTCGATGCAATGAAGTAATTAGTTTATTTTAATGACTAACTAGGCTACATCGAAAGAACAAACTAGATCAACGATTAGCGAGCATTTTACCTGTGCGGTTGCATGTGCACAAAATAGTCGAAAGTTTCTGTTCGGCGACCCAGTGTTGCGCGACTTGAGTGTCCTTAACCCTGCATCCCATGTGAATTAACCTAACGTACGAGTCAATTGTGCGTCTGACAGCCCGCTTTGCCCTGATGGCCAAGCGCGGTAGATTGACCACGTCTCATCTGAGATTCAATCAAGACGCCGTTGCAGGCATCTCGTCCGAGCTTCAATCAAGACGCCGCTGTTGGCAAAGGTGATGTAGAGAGATTGTTTTCCATCTTGTGGAAAGTACACACAGACGCACGCCACAGCTTGAATGCGGACACCATTACTGCATACCTTCAGTGTAAACTGAACATCGACAACCCCCGTCACCAGTTGGCTGTGTCAGCGGAGATGTTGAGACTGGCTAAATCTGCAACGCATACTGAGTCACAGTGATGAATGTAGTTTGAGGCAGATGTTAATTTGGTATAATGTATGAGTAATAAAATTACGTACTTGTATTCACATGTTGTTATGGTATACGCAACATGTATATATGATACAGTTTGATACAGAATCTTACAAAATTTTAGGTCAAAAATACAGATTGCAACCCCAAAAATGTGGCAGGTCTGACTCTGAACATTTTACCTGTAGTTGGCTCATCAAGATATCCAAGTCATCACACTTTGTATATCTTCCATTTTTTTCTTCCCCAGAGATTACATCTTTTGAAAATTTGGCCACCTTGGCAGTGATAGTTTTCTCAACATTTCTAAACTTTCACTAGGCATATGACACAAGGTCCTGGACTCTGATTCCATGTTTTTTACAAGTCAAACAACAAGTATTTGAAAGCTATCCAAAACGTTGGCACTTGTATAATCACAAGGTGGGTTTCCTTCATCATAATCAGCAGGGCTGTTTTCTTCACCAGTGATTTCACGAGTTGATTCCTGAATATGAAGTTTTTTTTATACATGTAGGACATATTTTTTGGCTTGGTTTGATGTTTGATCTGATGACAGCAGAAATTTGATTGGCATGACCTTCACTCACCAACCAAAGGGATCCTTTAATTGTACATTTATTAAATATGAACGGATCTCAGCATTTCATCTGTAGGGATGAATACTTTGAAAGCAGAATTTTTTCATGGTGCATTGTAAGATTGCTGGAACCACTTTGAGAGATTGTGATTCACTTCTCCATAATATCAGTTTCTGCTCTTGATTTGTAAACTCTTAAATACACTTTAGCCAGTACAGCCATGTGTCCAAATACCTTAAGTTACAGTTTGCACTGGTTGATCACAGCATGCTGACTGAGCAATCTCAGCCCACTATATAGCACGTGGGTAGAGCTGAAAGCATGATTATTGTTTTACTGCTGATCAGTAACAACTTCCAGGGAACTGTGGTTCAAGACAACTGCATAGTGCACTGCAGTATCCACATTATACAACCTGATGTTGGGCCCCATGTTTATTGCATCATATTCATTTTTGATGGATAACGTATACGACCTTATATATATATATATGTTATAAGGTAAATGCTCCTAATTTCAAAAATTAATAAAATCAGACTAAGAAGAACACATCTCTAATTTTTTCACTAGTTGCTAATACACATTTAAGGAACACACCTGTAAAGTTTCTAAGTTGTGTGACCTATACCCCTAGAGATATGACCATGTTTGTGTATGGTCCAAAATATGATTTATTCATTTTGTTGGAGATGCGTGATGCAAACACAGTGTAACAGTCCTGATTTATTTTGAAATAGCAACTAGAGCACTATGGGAACTGAAAATAAAAATCTTGTTTTCAGGTACATTTTGCCTCGCAAATGTGAGCCAGAATAAACAAAACCTTTTGCAGGTACCACAGCTCCTTTTCTATTTATCTATCACTTAAAATTTGGATTTCAATATGTCATTTAACCTATATGCCAAATTTCAAAGCTCTGTGATAAATATTCATGATTTTATGAGCTCTTGAAGATGGTATTTTAGCTTGTCGCGACAAATCTGATAAGTTACAAAACTATAAATCCCTGTCAAAATTTGGAAAATCATCCAATGAAGCTTTAATTTTTAGGATGAGCCAGTTTTTTATGCATATTTTGACATATAAAAAATCTGCCAATTTTAAGACGGTGTGATGGAAGCCATTTATTCATCTGACACGGAATGACCCAAAAGGGATTTAGTGTCAGGTACTGTAAGCCTTTAATAAGGTAAAGATAGATATTTGGCAGATATTTTTCTTTTCCTATTGTTTACATTCAAAACATTAAAGCAAGGTGTTGATAACAACACAACAGTGTCAGTACATAATTATAATAAATATGTAGGTAAATTAAATGTGTCATAATACTCATATCACGACGTGTGTATCAAATGTAAGCATACAGCTATGTTATTTATATATTATGTATCACATGACACATATTAATATTATTAATAATTATAATAATTATGTAGATTGATGAAATTTAAACATTTATGCATCTACGGCTTCAAATGATATACAATGAACACTGTTGTTTACTGTCGATTTCTGACAGTGTCACCATTTTACTTCGACCGAATATCTACTTTATCTTAAAATGTTCCATTAACTATTAACTAACCTAGAACGAATAAATAAAGCAGCATCGAATCGATTCTAACGAGTTTCACAACATTCGTCGCCATTTTAGCTCTTCACATGATCACATGATTTCGACCTCGTGACCCGGTATTTTATCATTCTACCCAACTGCTGCCATCTAGCGGATAATTGTATTGCCTTTGAATGTCACCAACTTCCTTCCGGATTGCGTCTCTGCGATTCACTTATGAAAAGCTAACAGGCGCTTTTATGCCACGCCCAGCGCGCTCGTGATTGGTCGCTAGGACAAGAAGCGTTTGATTTGACACATGTGTCATGTGCGTTTCATTTTGTTTTTCGCGGGGAGACGTCAGGGTTTGTTACAATTATATGTTAACAAGGGGCTATAGTATGCGTACACAGATTAATTCTACGAACAGGTAGGCATGGCCCTACGTATACGTACGTTCATCCAGATTATTTTATTTAGCAAGTACAACCTAGATGTACAGTACAAGCGAGGTCCACTAATGTATATCGCCGACACGCTCAGCCGCGCTTACAGAGACACAACAGAGGGCGGCCAGCATGAGAACTTTTATACCCTGCCAGACACAGCCAGGCGAAATATGTGGTGTGAACTTCAACTTTAATTAATATTGCATATCTACACCTAGTGAAGTTATTTATTTGTTAGAATGGTATTAAAACTTTGGTCATATGTTATGTTACATGATATGATGCAGTAAACGTATGTATACGCGGCATAAATAATAATTACTAATCTATTATATGTATTTTGATGTATGCAATTTCATGGATAGTATTGGTCGATGACGATAGGGGGCGAATCCAATATGGCCGCACACAGTGGGGACACTTCCAAAAGTCAAATCATATTTACTGTCTATGTATTATACCAACAACGGTTCAAGTACAATACACAGTGGTGGATTAATAACGAAGAGAGAGATGGTGTTCGAAGTTATGGTTATTCCGCCGTGGTGCGTTGCATTAAACAATTTTCAACTAGTGCATTTATTTTATGTGCCTCAAGTGATGAGACAGGCAGACAGGCAGACAGGCTGACAGGTAGACAGGCAGACAGGCAGACAGACAGACAGACAGACAGTCAGGCGGACTAACGTATTGCTTGAAAGACTTATAGACTGTTATTCTAACTGACAAACACAGAGAATGGAGGAGAGAGAAAGAGAGAGAGAGAGAGACAGAGAGAGAGAGAGAGGGTGTGTGTGTGTGAGAGAGATTCGGGAAGAGAGGGAGAGTTTGAGAAGGGGAGACGGGGAGAAAAACAGACGTATAGAGACATATAGGGGCAGGGAGACAAATCGAGTGACAGCGTGCTACTTGCGACTACAACATCGCAACATTGTAGTCAAGCAGCCAATGCTACATTACTAAGTTGCATCGGCTGTTCTAATATTAGACGTGTTAATTCAACCGCATGTAATAATCAATCACCCTATAGATACTTGTCTGAACGTGTACAGAGAAAGGATATTTCAACCAACATTCAATAAATATTAAATGACATTACTGCCGAATATACCAAAAATCTCAAATGTCATCAGACATAGAAGACTCCGGTAATTTGAGCATGTGTGTCGTATACCAAACGAAAACCACCTGAACGTGGTTTTCATACTAGCTTTTTGTGTATTACAAGATTTGTTTTATGAAGCGCAGTATCCAGTCCTAATAACCTCTGTATGCGCTTTACATTTTGTCCCTGGTGCGCCTGTTTCTTCTTATACATTTATGAGAATTACTTATTACTTTGATGAAACAAAATTAATCTCAAATAAATTTGCGAGCTGGCGTATAAGGAAGGGTTATGCAACGAGGCCATACAATATTATGTTTCCTGTAAACTGTTAAGGGTGAAAGCACATACAGTTACTTCATAAAATATCAAAGTTTATTGATGATTTATGCATTATAACATAGCAATATTTTGTATATTCATAACATCGTAGTTGTTAACTCAAACCATTGCATACTGCCGGACATGATATCGGAAGACGGGGGAATGTTCACTTTTTTAATCCCCTCAAGCGGACTCTTTGTCTTAGCAGAGGGTGTCTCGCTACCTATGCATCTTAAAAAGTACACTTCTATGGGTAAAAATGGCAGTTTACGCATACATTAATGGTTATGTTCATAACCCTTAGGCATGTATATAAGCTTAATATAATGTGTTATTATTATTATTGTAGGGCCTACAGTGACGAGTGACGACTGCGTCTTGGTATGAAAATAAATGTTACACATATATCTTAGAAACATGTCATAGAAACATGAAACGTATCCTGCAAGTCAGAGCGTTTGATGGTTGTCTCAATTTGACTAGACGAGTTCCATTTCGCGGGTGAATTTCCTAACGAATTCACGCTGTCCGTAGATGTCCCAATATGGAGCCCAGCATCTTCTTGTCTTTTCCAAGAATCTGACGACAGCAGGTCGAGGGTCGTAGTAGGCGGTGCCCACACTATTCAGTGCCACCATAAGTCGTGCGTTTCTCGTCTGGTGCGGTGATTATCGACCACGAGGTTGTGGTGACTCACAATCCTTTCAGTCTGTGGTCTGAGTGTGGACTCATACAAGCCAGATATGTCAACACCTTCTGAACTGAACCTGTTGTGACTGGCAAAAGTTGGCGCAATCTGACAGTCAAATTACAACCGAGATCACAGCCATCAGGCAGGAATGGCACATTCATCTTGTTTTCCCACTGCTCGGCTTCCCCGTCCGCAAAGTCAGATTCCTCGTCTGGGAAAAGGCGCCTGACGACGCGCACACCATGCTCAACGAATTATCTCAGATTGCGTGATATGACTAACTCCTTCATGTCTTTGGTGACGTCCTCCTACTCCGGGTGCATGCGTTCAGACAGGTATTCCTATGATGCTTGCATACACGACCTCCAACATGATTGCTCGTCTGTCGTGGCGGTTTGTACAAACGAACTGGTGATTACACTTACATTGTGTTAAGTCACCTTTTGTGTTGTCGGTTGGACAACTCACTTTCTCTTCCCTTCTTCCCGGGAATGGTCCATCCCTCGTTAGGTTCAATTTCTTGGTAGCCGCATCAGTCCCTGTGAGAAAATCGCTGATGATCAAATCGCTCCTTTGCAACCTCTTCTGGAGTGTTTCAAATATGTCGCCCATCAGGGCAGTGATCAACGTTTGTTGGTGGTTCCAGGTTCTCAGGAACCATTTGGCTTCAGCCCTCTCCTTACTGTCGCTGGTACTTTCTGGCATCTGCATCTGTCCCCACACCATAAGGTAGGTTGTTCAGCACAGCATCCACTAGCTGCAGCTCGTGCTGGGCAAGCCTGACATCGCGGTGCCAAACTGTTTCGACATTCCCGGCCTGCGCTGATAACATCTTCATCCGTCTCGGCCAACGGAAGAATTGTAAGAGTCCCAGTAGATTGGACTTCCAGATTCCCAACTCTGCTGACGACCGACTCAATGGCTAAGTCAGCACACCAGGATGTTGCCAAACCTTTCTGCATTTGGTCAGCAAGCAGACGCCATAATCCACCTTGTCTGCCCATGTTTGCCGCTTCGCCGTCAGTGGTGATACCAACCAGCTTCGTGTCTTTATCTCCTCTCAGATCCAGAGCTTTGCTTACCGCTTCAAGTAGTCCAGGGGAACCGTTCTTCTCTGGCGAATGCATGACAACTGCTACTTAAAGTTTTTTTTTTTTATTATACCCCAGTGCAAATTAAATCAAACACACTAAAATGAATAAAAAGGAAGCCCTAGAAAGGGGTTGGTTTGGGGAATGAGGGCACGCGGGGGAGGTGGTCTGACTGGGGGGAGGCAAACGAAAGGGCTGGGGCAATGCTCCCCACTTTGTACGTTACAAAATGCACAGGTCTAATGGCATCAGCTCAACATTTTAACATGCCAGAATTCTCCACAATGGCACCGCAAGATACAAACATAGTATGTAGATAGTTGATGTATGTAGACTGTCAGAGTGTTAATTGAGATTATATGTCCGACGGCTGGGCGACTGCAAAATAAAACAACTTGATATTGATCGTGTATCGTGTATTAATATATAGTTTAGAAAGAAGTTATTTTTTTAAGACGACCATGAAATGTGATTTTGTTTCAAGAACAAGTTTGGCCCTGCCTGACAGATAACCTCAATCATACGCACGCAATCACGCACGAACGCTAGATATGTGACTTACCCTTTACTTTAATAAGGTATAATGCATTCTAGCTGGTGATGAACCATTTCTGCTAATAGTATTTGACATTGATAATTAATTTTGTATGTTAACAAGTTCAAAAGCCGCAGTCAATATAGCGAAGCTGACCAAAAGAGTATGAGAAAACAAGATGCTCACTGAGAACACCAAGATGAGAGTCTACCAGGCCTCTGTACTGAGCACCCTCCCCTACGGCAGCGAATCGTGGACCACCTACATGCGCCAGGAGTACTACTTCAACACCGTCCTAATGCGGTGCCTCAAGCGCATCTTCAGACCCAAAAGCTATCCTCGTAAACATGCTCTGAATGCATGGAAAGGGTCGGCGCCTGATGCGAGTATTACGTCATATTTGACGTCACATCTCGGCATCTCGAAAAGCGCGCCAAAAATATGCATATTTGAAAATGACCGGTTGCACAGCATAAAATATGGACTTTCTAATTCAATGATTTATTTAGTTTTTGGCTTGGTGGACATGGAAATATGTAGCAGGATGTAATATATAATATGAATTCAAGCAATATGTGTTTTTATTCCCAATAATGCACGAGTGGGGTATCTATACCTACGATCTAGGAGGTGGGGGGTCAAAAAGGCCCAAACTGAGCAACGTGTCCCCGCTTCAATTAGACACCCAGCTGTAGCGCACACATGATAATATTCTTCTCTATGAACGCGCCTCTTGGACTTTGATGTAGTATTGCCTAACAGAGATACGAATCAAAATATTTGAAATGAAGTGCTCTCGATAATTCCTGTTCATGTCATACTCAAAACAGAAACGTCAACAGCAAGCGGACCCTCTCGCTGGAAACTGGTAATTTGTCAAGAATAAAACGATGCAAGCTCTTCTGGATTAATTAGCCGATAGCTCACCCATAGCACACTTTTAATATTATCGCTGAGGGTGCACAGAGCTAGATCGTGTCATCAGAAAAAGGGCTAGACAATATATTGTAGTAGTGAAGACAACAATTGTTTACCCTTATAAACAGGTGCATTTTTATACGGGAATCAAACATGCTATGTACGAGCATAGAAAACATGCAGACCAGGCTGACGTGTACTCAAAGTGAACACGGCACCCCTCAGACCGTCCAGGTTAAGGGATGAAGCCAGATGCCATTTTTGTTACTAAATTAGTATACATGTCTAGTGGCGCGAGAAGATAATAATATAGGAGCACGTTTTATAAATGTCCAAAAGGACATAGTTATATACCCCTCCAGTTATCCCACAGCAACGCAGACTCCGATGACTTAACATGACAAACCAACTAAAGTTGCATGGACGCACGAACACACTCTTGTGCCCTTGCCAGGTGACCCCACGTAAGCGGCTTCGATCGTGCGGCGTCGCGCAGATGAGTTGCAATATATCGATCTCTTTCTACCGTGACCAGGTCAAAGGCAGAGACGTACCCAGGATGGATATGTTGGGAGTTTTCTTTGCAGGCAACAAAAAATACCCCTGTATACGTCCCTGAAAGGACGTTATTATGTCAACAAATTTAAACATAGGATATATATGTAGAATAGTCTCCGTTCCGTATATTTCGGAAACTCATATGTTATATTAAAAATAATTGTTAATCAGCTCACGTACGAGTGCGGATGACAATGCATGTTGCGTACTGCAATGCTTAAAATGCTAAATGTTTCTCACATCCACTTCAAGCCCGTAACTGTATTGCGGGTGCATTGCACCAGTTCGCCCTCTCCCTGCTGAGGACCGTGCGTTCCGGCCGCGTCATCATAGCGTTTTGGAGTGGCAGATATATGTAATAAAAATCAGCACGGCTTTTAATTTATATTTTGCCTTAGCATTTGGTCAGTCAGAAGTAAGTGTATTTGCTGGATTGGGTGCAAAGGTAAGGTTAGTTAGAGGCATGAGTGATATTTGTGTAGTTACTGCTGTCTGAAAGACATTGCATGTTGGTCTGCGCCGTGGTTTGATACGATCGGTGTTAAACTGGAGTATATAGCTATGCACTTCGCAAACATTTCGGAAGTCCACAGCAAGAGCAAAACAATAATGGTACTGTGTTGTATTTGATTAGTCATCAAAAATTCAACACATGACAGATATTTACGATATATTTTTTCTGACCATTACTGTACAAAAATAGAACAAATAACATAAATGTAGAGGTCAAAGAGACTTCCATTAGCCTGTCGTTAACAGTACGATGTACAGCTTGTTTTCTCTGTTTACTTTTTGTATCCGGCGCCGCGAATGCAATAACAGTCGAATAACCGAGACTAGCATCCGATTGAAGAGTTTGGCCTGTGTAACTGAGGCAGCAAGAGCAGCGTCATCTAGCGATTTGTAGAGGTACGTAAACCGTAGTAACTACAACCTGAAATGTAAGGTATTTATGCAGTGGATATAATACATTAATTAGTTTGTTGTGTTCTTATAGTATTAAGGCTACAGTAAAACACGGTTTTATTCATGGCCCTTTGTGCAATATAGCGCTAGGCAGCATATTTGTCATGTCTAAGTCTAAGAACGGGATGCTCACGCCGAGACCGGGCGAGAGTGGAGAGAACCGAGTGAACTGGAGTGGAGAAGCACGAGTGTGAATAGCTTCATCAGATAATTATCTGTTATAAAATCATACAGTATATTTATTAATTAGATTATATACGATATCATTATGCAGTGTATTTATCGATGGCATGTGGTCGTCGTCATCCATTCACGAACGCTCATGCTTGAAAGTAAACGTCAAAGCAAAAGTGATGGGCGATAATATGGTCACATAGATATAATAATAATGTGTTTATTTTTCCAACATAACAACAATACACAAAGTGAGATACATCAAGAAATAATTCATCATTAGGGAAGTATTATGAAGTATAAATTTTTTTTTTTTATATTTACAACAAAATATATCTATATCGTATGTACCATAGTTAGGGGTTTGACAATAGGCGCACGAGTTTCTAACTACCAGAAACTTGGCAAAGCCATGCAGTTACAGGTTCGCATACCAAATGATACTTGCACAGTTGGAGTTACTGTAATAAAATGAGACTTGTTTCATTATATTGAAGGGTATAGTCACATAACGCTTTCCATGGAAACCAAAGTTCTGCATGATAATTTTTTTTCTTAAGTTTTGATATGCTGAGGTGATTGGCCACCCTAAAAAAACATAGACACCAAGTTTTACTAAAATGTGCCTATGCATAAAGAAAATATATTAAAGGGAATAAAAACATCTATTGCTCGAATTCATGTTATGTTACATCCTGCTATCTATTTCCACGTCCACCAAGCCAACAAAATCAAAAAAATTCAATGAATTAGAAATTCCACATTTTATGGTGTGCATCCGGACATTTTCGAATATGCATATTTTTGGCGCGCTTTTCGGGATGCCAAGATGTGATGTCACTTATGACTCAAACTCGCATCAGGCCAACCCTTTCCATGCATTCAGAGCATGTTTACAAGTATAGCTTTTGGGTCGAAACGAGCGTCAGAACAAGTTATTGTGCAATATTCCGACGTAATACAAACACTAGTCATCATAGAGGAACAAGCAGTTATCTTACGGTTCCACATGAATCAAATTTTATTCAAAACAACGAATGCGAATGGGCCTAAAAGTCGACTACCTGGTAGGTTTCGCCTAGCTTGGGCTGTTTTCAGAATAATTATATCAGATGCAACCAACGGGAGATAATCTACACCAATAAACATACATAGCAAACATATATTGTATCCAGCTACATAAAGTAACGTGTATAATCTCATAATATCACTAGAATATCGATATATGACGGAGTTGTACAATTTATCATAACAATTTAAATCAGTCAGAGAGTTTCCGTTGGTCCCGCTGGCTCAGTGGGTAGGCGCGTTGGTTACTTGTCATTTATTTTACAATCGGGCGATGCCAGTTCAATCCTGACAGCATGCAAACCTTTGATTTTCTTTACATTTTTGTTGTTTATGTTTTCACGAAGTAATATAAACAAAATCATTTTATACTATAATGCACTTACTTTATGTAGCTGGATACAATATATGTTTGCTATGTATGTTTATTGGTGTAGATTATCTCCCGTTGGTTGCATTCGATATAATTATTCTGAAAACGAGCCCAAGCTCGGCGAAACCTACTCGACTTGTAGGCCCATTCGCATTCATTGTTTTGAATAAAATTCGATTCATGTGGAACCGTAAGATAAATGTTTGTTCCTCTATGATGACTAGTGTTTGTATTACGTCGGAATATTGCACAATAACTCGTTCTGACGCTCGTTTTGACCCAAAAGCTATCCTTGTAAACATGCTCTGAATGCATGGAAAGGGTCGGCCTGAGATGCGAGTGTGTGTCATAAGTGACGTCACGATACCACGTGATCACCTAGCTCATTAAAATTTCTTTTTCTGCGGGAATCGCTTCACAGACGGGCTTAAAATCAAATTTATGCTCCAAATGTATTTTTCTGTATTTGTTTAATGTTGTCAAATGTTACATACAATGTTAAACTTTGTGTATACATGGAAAAAGGATTTTAGCTAATGCCTTATTTTTATTTCCTTTAAGAATGTTGTCAGAATTGGTGATTAAATAATGCAGTATTAGCACAGTAACAGGTGAGACTTAAAGGACGAATAGTCAACATCTTTATAATGTCATATCTCTCTTAAAATGAAGTGTAAGTGAAAATTCAAATTGCATAATGTTTGGAATTCAAAACCCTATCATTAGGTACTTTGAGAGAATTAATTTAGGAATTATTAAATATTTAGGTCGGTCCCTACGTACACCACATTTTATTCACCATGTGTCAAAATCACCTGTGTCTGATAATATGGGTCACATACCAACATTTTGCTGGATACACTAATGGGTCTTTCTTCAGTGCTGGTCAGCATGGGTGGTTACCCAAAAGAAAAGAATAAATATGTAGCAAAAACTTGTGTTTTGATTTGTGTGTTTGTGTACTTGTAACATTCATTAAATAAGCTCTCCGAGTTATGAAAAAACCAGTGTCAATTTACAAAAATATAATAATTGACCTTGAACATGTGTGTGTCACACAAAAATGGTGGCTGAAAATGGGAAAATAACAGGGGACAGTTGCTTTCTCACATTACATGGAAGTATGCTGCAGTTCATGCATTAACTGGTCATAATAAGGTCAGAAAAGGTTCAACTACAATAATTTACAAAGTACAGGAAACTCGCAAAACATTTTATGGAAACTCCATTATCCAATTCCAAAGTGGGCGGTATGCTAGTGACATAGTGTGTCACATCATGTCACGAGCGTAACTTGAGCTCCCAAAGTCTTTGAAATCAGTCTGGTTGGGAAGGTCCTGCTGCTAAATATAGACCTAGTCACTAACTGTAATATCCTCCAAAGTCACTGTTATTTTTTTTCCCAGAATTGTATTTGTTATTAGTTAAAACCACGGGTGTCACATCTGTCACGAGCATGACTGCGATTTTCTTTTGATCAAATACCTACTAAGTTTGGCATACAAACGGTTGAAGCACGACTAGTACTATCGCAGAAGGTGCACGACTAAGCTACTTTTTCTGTCATCTCACACAAACTGATGACATAGTGGACCGGAAATGTGTACTGTAGTAGCCCCCCTTCGAACATTTTGTGCGACGTGTCACTTTCAAACATGTCATCCACGTGAAGCGAGCGTTACGTTCTTGGCAAAAATCCTTCAAAAACGACCAAGCTTTGGGCCTTTATCGATCAAGTTTATTAAATTTCCAGATTTAAATGTTTATAATTTATGAATGTGTGTTTATATTTTGTGCACCAGATCAACGAGTCGACCGGTCTCGTATGTTGTATCATGGGTTGCAAGTGTAAGGTTAAAGCACAAGCAGTCACAACTTATTTAAAATATATGCTTTTTAGCATACCTTCATTAATTCAATCTGATTTTTGATTTTATGAACAGCATGGAAAATTGGTTTTCTTGAAACCAGTTATGTTCGTGATCAGTGACTCAAATGTCGACGGAAGCCCGGATGAATTTGTGCGTCGCTTGTCACAAGCGTAGCCCATTTAATCCAATATCGTTACCTCTGCCCATGCTAATAGAGGAGCTCAGGAAGCAGCAGAATCATTTTGTTTTATGTAGGTTTGCCAAAGTAAAACCGGTCAAATAATCTTTTTGAAGACCAGACAGTAAGTGGTAACACTCGTGACCAGCGACGCCAAGCTCTCGCTCATTCAAGTGTCACATTTTATAAGCGTTACCTTGTGTAATGTTTAGCCACACTGTGTACAGGTGAATAGTTTTTAGACTGTTGTTAGCCTTCTGTGACTGGTTTTTACAGATCTGTCAGTAACTTTTTAACTTGACTTCTTTCTCAAATAATCCCATGGTTTTTGTTACACACAAGTAATGCTTGTGACACGTGACACAGTTGCGTCAGAGACTTGAATTCTTGGTTTCATCTGAAACTGAATGTGTACATACTTCTGTGCATTGTTAACATTGTAAAAACTATTAGTAAAAAAAATCTGTTAACTTACCTCCCTCTGGTTTATTTCCTCGCTCTTTCCAGCTAGTTACTCATTCTTTGCTGCATCTGAGTCGCTGTACTCACTTTCATTTTCAATTTCTGTCTCATTCTTTCGATGTATATTTACTTACTTATTTATTTATATTATAAGTGTGTGTGTGTTTAGCGATTGCTTTTGGAGGGGAGTGTACTGTGCTCCTTGTTGAATAGGAGGAGGTGGACTTCCTGCACTCTAGAGGCACATACTATGTTTGGCCAGTCATTGGAGACACAAACTGGGTTTCCTTATCTCAGATCACACATGTCCTGGTCTACCTGCAGATCACTATGCCTGACCAATACGTCTTTTTTATGTTAATTGATAACAGTTCAGTGATAGGGACAAATCCGCTGATTCACCAGCCTTGCAACTATTTCTATGTCCCATCGTAGCAGTCATAAGTAGCTAGGTCTTACATGGTTAAGTGCTTATTAATAGTCAAAATCATACTTGTTTTCAATAATATTTTTTCATTGTTGATTAGGTTTTTGAAACTTAGTATTTTGTCCATGTTTAATTTTTTTCTGTAAGTTTATTCCAGTAAGGTGCGATTGTTATTACTGAAGGTGAATTTCCTTATGTTAGTATGATTTTATCAGACGAACTGACAACAGGAGGCTCAAACTGTTCCAACAGGAGAAACTTGAATAAAGTTTTTTGTGTCCTGATGAAATCAGTCTTTGTTGACATTCACTGTTTGATGTTTTGTTGACATACATCTTTAACCCCACCTTTTGTATTGTAAATAATGATAGCTGACACTAAAGGTGCAATTACATCAGTCACATAGTGCTAGAGGTGTTGATATAATTAAATGCAGCAGGATGAACTGAAGTAGGGAGAAGATGGTTCTGAACACTGTCAGATTCTGTCAGATGTCACAAGCATTACTCTCTCTAATTTGTCCCAATTAAAACTCCCCCAATACATTAAACAAAAATAGTTGTCTGTCAGTGAGTTATATATCTGCCAATAAACTCTGTAGTAACTGCTGTGGTCAAGACTAAGATCTCTGTGGTTGTGAGATAAAGTTGAAGTTGTGAGGTAACGCTTGCGACGGTGTCACATTTAACTTCTTTCACCCATTGCAGCACCTCTTTTTGAAAGTACTGCCCTTTGTGTCACAGTTCTTTCTCATGCCAAGTATTATTCTTCCACACAAACTATACTTAGATTGCTTCATTTGAACAGGTAGTCAAGTGCTGTTTGTGTGACAATGTCACAAGCATAACCAACTTTGCTCACCTTCATTACCAATCGCACATTGCAAAATTCGTCAACCAAGGGTCTTTCCTTTCAATTGTTCCTTAAGTTTAGATGTATAAGGAACAATTAACAGCAGTTTTTGTATTACTTTGAGCAATTTTAATTTTCAGCTACTTTTCCCACCTTTTGTGACCAGCACTGATGAAAGAACCTAATCCAATACAATAAATACACAGTATGAAGTAGGGGTATGTGAATTCTATTAGGGTAAATAAACTACAATATATTTCCTATATATTTCAAATACAGGAAAAATGAACCTTTGAAAGGAAGATGACAAATCAATACATCATTAAGCTATAATATAAAACTGTATACAATTTGTAATTGTTCTTTTTTCAGATGTCTTCTCACAGATGAACATAAATTGTTGTTGTGTCTTTTGGTACTCACTCACATTCTTTGAGAATGGCTACAACTGAAACTGAAAGACCGGTTGGAGATGACCCTGTCATTGAAATCACTGAAGAACAAAAGTTTGTGGATGATGGTGAGTTGTTAGTATGTGTAATGTGGGTTTTTGCTCCTTCTTTTACGAGTAGTTAGTGCATGGTATATATCTGCCCAATTTCACACACATGCCATCTTGTGCCTAAACAATCTCACTACCAGGTCATCTTGTGCCCAAACAATCTCGCAACCAGGCCATTTTGTGCCCAAACAATCTCACACCCAGGCCATCTTTTATGCAATCAAATCTCACACCAAGGCCATCTTGTGCCAAACAATCTCACAACCACTATTCAATGCCACCATGAGTGGTGCGTTTCTCGTCTGGTGCGTTGATTATCGACCACGAGGTTGTGGTGGCTCACAATCCTTTCAGTCTGTGGTCTGAGTGTGGACTCATACAAGCCAGATATGTCAACACCTTCTGAACTGAACCTGTTGTGACTGGCAAAAATTTGTGCAGTCTGACAGTCAACTTGCAACAGATCACAGCCATCAGGCAGGAATGGCACATTCATCTTGTTTTCCCACTGCTCGGCTGCCCCGTCCGCAAAGTTAGATGCCTCGTCTGGGAAATGGCGCCTGACGACGCGCACACCATGCTCAACGAATGAACTCAGACTGCGTGACATCACTAACTCCTTCATGTCTTCGATGACGTCCTCCTACTCCGGGTGCATGCGTTCAGACAGGTATTCATACGATGCTTGCACGACATCCAACCTGATTGGTCATCTGTCGAGGCAGTTTGTACAAACGAACTGGTGATTACACTTTCGTTGTGTTAGGTCCTCTTTTATGTTAACGGTTAACTCACTTTTTCTTTCCTTCTTCCCGGGAATGGTCCATCCGTCATTAGGTTCAACTTCTTGATTGCCACATCAGTCACTGTGAGAAGATCGCTGATGATCAAATCACTCCTTTGCAACTTCTTCTGGAGTTTTTCAAATATGTCGCCCATCAGAGCTGTGATCAACGTTTGTTGGTGGTTCCAGATTCTCAGGAACTGTTTGGCTTCAGCCTTCTCCTTTCTGTCGCTGGTACTTTCTGGCGCCTGCATCTGTCCCCACACCATGAAGCATTAGCGAGCGAATAAAAAGTAAGCCCTAGAAAGGGGTTCGTTTGGGAGAATGAGGGCAATCTTGCAACCAGGCCATTTTGTGCCCAAACAATCTCACACCCAAGCCATCTTTTACGCAATCAAATCTCAGCCCAAGGTCATCTTGTACTCAAACAATCTCACATTCAGATCATTTTTTGTCCAAACAATTGCACACCCAGGTCATTTGGTGCCCAAACAATAACACACCCAGGTCATGTACAGTTGTGCCCAAATCAATTCACTTTTATCAATTCCAATTCATGTGTATTTACGGACCAGTATTTACATGTTGAATTGCTTGATTGAATCTTATTGTACAGCGCTTTGAGCATATTATGGGTATTGTGCTCTAAAAATATAAAATATTATTATTAGTGCCACCTCCCAACTTGGCTAAAGAACAAAGGGGATGCTGAACTCTGGACATTGGCAAATACTAATTCACCTGCTCTGCAAACAGTAATTTTGGTCTCTGGTGGTCATTTAGCAGTGATTCCAATTAGCACTTAGCACCTCTGTTCTGTGCTGAATTTAGAGAGCAGAGAATTGCTAAACAAAGAATTGCAGCCCATGTTTTGTCTGGTGACAAATCCTTTTGTGCCTGTTAGTTACTGGTAGTTCTGTTGTTGGTTGTTTTGTTTTGGTCTTTGACCGAAAAGACACATCTTAAAATGTTACAATTTAACATATTTTGTCATTTATACCTGTCAATTTATATAGAAAAACATTGTAAATTTGTTTTTTTATTTGTTAATCAATTCCAATTCATTTAAGAATTTAACCCAGGTCTGCACATGCCCAAGCTATCTCATACGGAGGCCATGTTGTACTCAGACAATGTCCTACCCAGGCCATCTTGTGCTCAGACAGCCTGTTGCCAAGCCATCTTATCAAGTTGTCAGTTATAAAGTTACATCCTATGTTAGTTTTTTTAGTCCTTTGGCCGAAGGTCCAAGGGACTATTGCCATCACTCTGTGTCCGCCGTTAGCTGCCGTGTCTCAGAAACCGTTCAGCAACTTTTTCTCTAATTTTGTGTAGACATATCTTAGGGCCCTGCCACTATGCACGAGAAATCTGTATTTGATTGAATCATTTTAAGGGCTCCCTAGGGCCTCCAAGGACCCCAAAACTGGTAAAAATGTAACATTTTGCCTATTTTTTCAAAAACTGTTCAGCAACTTTGTTTCTAATTTTGCATAGATGTATCTTAGGGTGCTGCCACTATATACAAGAAATATGTATTTGATTGAATCATTCTAAGGGCACCTAAGGGGCCCCCAAAGTGCAAAAGTTTTACATTATCTGGTGATGTGGTTTTGAAAAGGGCCCTTGAGACCACCCCCAACAGTAGATTTTGTTTATTTTGCCAGAAAGCCAGCAGCATGACTAAACTCTGCAGCCTAGTGCTATTGTTCCATTGAGACCTTGACTAATCTTTAATTGGTCACAGGGCCCAGGCAGAGTAGACACACTTGACCCCTGTTAGACTGAACAGTTGCCTAAAACTGTTCAACTGTATCTTCAAAACTATTGATTTTCTATAATTGCAAGTTGTGTTTATTTTGATGTTCATTTAAGTATTATAAAATGGTGTGACTGTGGTGTCTATTGGTTAAAGATGTATTGTCTGTAGAAACCTGTAGGTGACAAACATAGAAAATTAATATTCTGTCACCTGTAGGTGACAAACATAGAAAATTAATATTCTGGACAACTATAGAGTGAAATATCCTACACTTTATTGATATCAAATGCATTCTACTGTTCTGTTTACGCTTGCCATGCCTTGTGTAGACATGGTACTGTGTAAATCAATTGTATCAATATAGACTAATAATTACAGATTCACAATATAGTTGACACCTGAAACAACCAAATGTCAACCATTAGAAGAGTTGACATAGTTCCGCTATACACAAGCAAGAAATCTGTATTTGATTGCATCATTCTAGTGTCATCAGCATATGGTAGAACATACATTTTCTACATCATCATCACTAAGGTTGTTGTAAATTTCACCAGCTGCCATGTCAAATCCATTATAATTGTGACTAACAGTGTTCAAAATTATTCAGGTAAATAACAAATAACAAAGGACACAAGTTTTCTCCTTGCCATAACTCTACATCACATGAGAAGAAGGCTGACACAGCCTGGCCCTGATTTATACATGATTTAGCATTTTTGTACATGTTGTATACAACTTTCAACACATTACCATTAATACCACATGAAATTATCTCAGACCATACGAGATCTTGCACATGCGTCAGGTGTAGTCGAATCCGTTTTATCGCTCCGATATTTACCGATATTATTTACGATTTCCAAACGTTTCTTTCGTTCATAAATGAATGAGGCACTCGTATAACTACATCGGAATACAATCCCACGGTTGTAGTTGCAATCTGACATACCTAAACCAAGTTTTTGACAAATTAGCTTCCCTAACAACCAGCCTAAAACCTACAAAACAAGATGGCAAACTAGTAAACAACGGGTTTAAAGCGCGCGAAACCCAAACCACCCCCAAATCAACTCATAAATCGGTGCATTCTCCCAGCGACAAAGTAAAACCTATGTTATTATCATTACTAGTTCTGTTTATATACTATCAGAAATCAAGCTGAAATAAACAGTAAACACAATAAACTGTATACCAATAAGTGAGTGCATAGAACAGTCCATAGTCAGACTGCACACAGGGAAGTTTCGTGTTAGTTGGGTTTTCAGTTTGTCTCATGAACCAGTGTGAGCTGGTTCAACATACACATATGTAAATATATACTTTCACATACAGTTTACGTATCATACTATTACAAATCCGGATTGTAGGCTGTCAAAAAACAGCAACAACAACAACTAGTCACTAAACCTTTTACACGGACAGATATTTTATAATTATTTATCTTTTATTTTTTAATATTATCTCAGTACACGTTTTAAGTGTGGGTGTGTTTCTTAATAACTACTTGACCGTTTTATCAATTCTTAACCACTACCACTCGAGTTGGTGACATGGCAGGCTCCGTACGACATATAAGATGCACTTTTAGATGTACCCTGTTCATGATTTTATGTCTGCAGATCACTTTTAGGTTTTTAAATGATCCCAATTTCAAAAAGTTTGAGAGTTTCCAGAGCAACACAAACGAGACCTATGTCAACGCCAAAGCTAGACAAGACATCCATTCTGTCACGTCCTACTACATTTACAGTCCCATATGGAAAACCATAGCCCAATTGAAATGTCTCAAATCCAGCACCTCCACTGGATTACTGATCACTCCTCTACCGTACAAACCCAGGACAACAACAAAATTTTCCATACTTCTATGCATCATGCTATCAGGAGATGTTCAACTAAATCCAGGCCCCTCTAAATGTCACTCATGTAAGAAATCACTAAAGTATTACTATTATAGTAGTACTAATCATGTAACTCATCCTAACTTGTAATGATTGTAATAAATCAACACACATCAAATGCGCCAGGATATCCAGACAAGAATTTAACAACACTTACAGAAACCTAAATATACCACGGCACTGTTCAAATTGCTCAGCACCCTGTGGCATTTGCCATGGGGATGTCCTAAATGACCATAAAGCAATTCAGTGTGACCACTGCCTAAACTGGATCCACACACAATGCTGTGCAATAGATGACAATGAATACAAACGATTAATAAATTCCTCATGTTCGTGGGCCTGCCCCAAATGCAACAACTTCAACTTCACAAATTCTTTCTTCAGAGATACTGAAATCCCAACAGCAAATCCCTTTTATCCTCTGGACAGTAACAGTCATAACCTAAACGAAACCACCAACAACAATACAACTAATAGCAAGAAAGCATATAGACCGAAAAAGAGACCAAACTTCAGATGCATCCTCGTAAACTGCCAAAGCGTTAAAAAGAAAGCCTCAGACATCGAAGCACTAAACAATCTACACAACCCAGACATCATCTGTGGCACTGAATCATGGTTAGATCCCTCAATAAAAAAATGGAGAAATATTCCCAAGCAACTTTAACGTCTTTAGAAAGGACAGAGAAACAGACACTACCGGAGGGGGGGTATTTCAAATATCAAAAGATGACCTCATCACAAGCAACCTACCAGACCTAGACACTAACAGTGAGAGCATTTGGACTGAAACCCAGATAACAGGAATGAAACCAATAATCATGTGTACCCTCTATCATGCCCCAAATGACTCTCATGGAACTCAAATCGAAGAACTAGACCTAGCCCTTTCTAAATTAGGTAACAAGATCAACACACATAATGTCATCATTACTGGCAATTTCAACCTCCCTAACATCAATTGGGAAATTCACCAAGTCACACCTAACAATGGATACTGTACAACTGCTGCCAATAAATTTACAGAGGAACATGGACTGATCCAACATGTCAAGGAACCCACGCACAGACAGGGAAATGCCAATAATATTTTAGATCTTGTCTTCACCAATAGACCTGGGTTAATAAAGAAGATAAATGTAGTAGACGGAATAGCAGACCATAGCACAATCATCATTGATGTAAACATCTCGCCCAAACGCAAACATCGTCCGAAACGTAAAGTCTTCATTAGAAATAAAGCCGACAACATTAACATCCAGAAATCTCTTGAAAACTTTACACATGAATACTTCTCACAAAACCAAAACATGACAGTCAATAACAAGTGGAATCTTGTTTCCACGAAAATCATCAACATTATGAGCCAATATGTACCACACCATCTTACTACTTCAAGACACAATCTTCCCTGGTTCAATAAAGATTTAAAGAAAATGTGCAAAAGAAAGAAACAGCTATATAACAAAGCAAAAAGAACTAGAAATCCAGAAGACTGGAAAGAATTCTGTGACATCAGGAGAAACATGCATAAACACCTTCGTTCTGCTAGACTATCCTACATAAGTCAATTCCTGACAACAACAATAACAGAGAAACCTAAATCATTTTGGAGCTTCATTTCTAAACTTAGACAGGATAACCAGGGTATTGGGGACCTTAACATTGCGGGTAACATCATTAGCGACGACAAACATAAAGCAGAAGCCTTAAACAATCATTTCCAAAGTGTCTTTACACACGAAGGAAATTTCACCCTACCAGATATGGCCAGAAGTCCACATGGAGAAATCCCCAAACTAACAATTTCACTTAAAGGAGTACTTGATCAACTTTCCAAAATTAACATTTCTAAATAGCAAGGACCAGATGGCATTCCACCATGGTTCTTAAACAGATATGCCTCTCATCTAGCACCAGTAATACATGACATTTTCCAATCATCTGTTGACTCTGGACAAGTCCCCAATACCTGGAAAGAAGCCAATGTAACAGCAATTTTTAAGAAAGGAAGTAGAGCAGAAACATCTAACTACAGACCAATATCCTTAACACCTGTGGTTTCTAAACTTCTTGAACACATCATACATAGTCACATTATGAAACACCTTGAACAGCACTGCATTCTAACTGACCACCAACATGGCTTCCGTGCCAAAAGATCAACTGAAACACAATTAATTCAAACAATCCACGACATAAGCAAATCACTTGATGAGAAGAAATCTGTAGACATGGCCATCCTTGACTTCACCAAAGCATTCGATAAAGTTCCACATAAAAGACTAATCCACAAACTCAAACACTATGGCATCATAGGCCCAATATCATCATGGATAAATAGCTTCCTTACAGGAAGAACTCAACAAGTTGTTATAAATGGATCCAAGTCAACATCAACTCAGGTCATTTCTGGGTTACCACAGGGCACAGTACTGGGGCCCCTACTTTTCCTACTTTACATAAATGACCTGCCAGACAATCTTTCCTCAACTGTTCGCCTTTTTGCAGACGACTGCCTGTTATAATCACCGATTAAAACTGACCAAGACACATTTGTCCTCCAAAACGATCTGCTCAAACTTGAGATATGGCAACACATGTAGCTTACGAAATTCAACCCCACTAAATGTTATACAGTGACAATAGCCTCAAGAAAACTGACACCAAATCTCTACACCTTCTGCAGACAACAACTTAAATCTGTTGAATCACACTGTTATCTTGGCATACATATATCAAATACATTAAATTGGACAATACAAAGCAACTCGGTCACAAAAAAAGCACAACAGACATTGGGAATTATTAGAAGAAATTAAAATAAATGCCCAACCCAAATCAAGTCCATAGCCTACACAACCCTTGTCTGCCCTATACTTGAATATGCGTCAACATCATGGGATCCACATTGCCTAAGAAATATCAAACTCGTAGAAAGAACCCAGAGACAAGCCGCCAGATTTTGTAAGAACAACTATTCTAGAGAGCCAGGAACGGTAACACAACTCCTTAAAGATCTCCAGTGGGACACCCTCCAATCAAGAAGAAAAACCCAAAGACTTAGCATATTATATAAAATGGAACATAACCACATAGATATCCCACTAGATCAATACATCAAACGCAACACCAGATGCTCACGTAAACATAATAAACAGTTAGTACAAATCAGGCACTCGACAAACATATTTGGAAACAGCTTTTTCCCAGTCACAATAAAAGAGTGGAATTATCTACCTCCAAGCATTGTATCAAGTACATCACTGACTTCATTCCAAATTAGTCTAGCCCAACATGTAAAAAATTAATCTATAAGAGCCATCATGCGCACTGGCGTGATGTGTCCATAGGACATTTTGCCAGTCAAAATACAGATACAGACTACAGTGAGGACCGGTCTGCTAAATCAAATGCTTTCTTATAATCGATGAAGGCACAATAAAGCCTTTTGCGTCGAGACAAATACAGTTCAACCAATACCCCTATCTGAACACTGCCTGTTCTTCACCTATTACATTCGCTTTGTTTAGGTATATGGTCAGTCTGGTGTTCTGAAGAAAATAAGGATTAATGAACACTTGTGCAGAATGTCACCCACTTGGCAGGTTTAATTGATCTATTCAGCAATGAGGACACTGCTTAGGCCTCACTCTGGACAATGTCACTCACAGTGTTGTGTATTGTCTTAGTTGGTGCATTGAGTTAATCTACTTGACCATGAATCAGTGGTGGCTCTGGTTGTGTATTACACACAGCTGTGGAGATAAGATTCTCTGCCTGCTATTGTTTGATGGAAACTGTGACTAATGTGTAATTGGTCACTGGCAGTAGCTTGTGTCAACAGACAGCATTAAGCCACTAGACCCCTGTTAAACTGGACAGTTGCCTGTAGGTTTTAAACTGTGTCAAACAGTGAGTCTACCTTTTGCTCTCAAATAATCTGTCCTCTTAGTTTTACACATAAAGACATAATCTGGCATAACTTGATACGTCTTTGTAGCAGCACATTTGTACTTCCAGTGTATCATTGCAACATAACATACATATTACATACTGTGTACCACATTTGATTGTTGCGCATGTAATATTTCCATGCAATCCATTTGCATATATAATGTAAAACTTCAACAGCCGTTTTCTTCATTTTCACTTTTTGACCCCTACCATGTTCAATGCTCCATAACTTTGCCAATTTTTGTAGCAGTCATAATTTTTGAAAATGTGTAAAGCACCCTACCAAACCTTTACAAAGATGTAAGAAAACAATGTTACAATTTTTCCGACTTATCACTCATTTGGTCAGCCGGGGTCACATATAGACGTATTAGTTCAAAGGACTTCAGGGCCACTTTGCCCATTTTTTCTCTTGACTTGCCAGATTGACTTCCATGGATGACACTGGTGTAATTGTAAAACTGAAATGTTGCCCTTTAACAGCAGGCTCATAACTCCAATCCGCCAAAGTGTACATTAATGCCAGAACTGTCATGACATGTCACATGTTTACATGTGTGTTTGCATTGTTTTCAGGTAGGTGTGGAGACACGAAGGTTGTCCCATCCCATTCAGAGTCATTTGTTAAGCAGCATGTGATACCTTTGAAGATAATGCGACAAGGTAAGTGTTATATATATCAGCGTTTTTCCTGCATATGATAAGTGAGACGGGCCACCTCACCCCTGTTTTTAGTCCTTTGGGCTAAAGGTCCAACGGGCTTATGCCATCACTCTGTCCACCGTTAGCTGCCATATCTCAGAAACCGTTCAGAAATTTTTTATCTAATTTTGCATAGACATTTCATGTGGTAGTGCCACTATACACAAGAAATCTGTATTTGATTGAATCAATCTAAGGGCTCCTCTTGTGTATTTTTTCAAGATGGTGTATATTTATTTATGAGCAGATTGATTGACAGCTAGTGACTGCCTAGCTATGGTAATTCAGCGAATCAGAACAAAGCATTTCAGACACCCCCGCCCTACAGAGCTGTAGTAAACAACAAAATGGCGGACATCGTTGCTGAGAAATATTAACTTTGAAACTTGATTTAGGATTATCTCAAGTTACAGCATCAATATTTTGACAAAATGCCTGAAAGTATTCATGAATAAGGTTATTATACTAGTTCAGATAGTTAGAACAACTTTGGATGCTTTTTGAGGTGAAAATTCAACAACTTGGCAGTACAATGTTTATCCAGGTGGCGCTGTGGTTGTACACCGGTAGCGAAAGCAGCAGTGATCGGGCTGCTAGAATTGGCATATTTTTATATAGGAGTGTAGTATATACAATGCAGTCAGGATGAGTCTGTTTTGGTCTGGTCTGGTCTGGTCTGGTTTGGGTTGGTCTGGTTGGGTGAAAAGTACAAGCGTATCCCAGTCTGCCTTGTCCTCACTACAACCATACACACCATTTATCCAGGGGAATGCTGCATATACGCAAAGTACTTAGTTTATAAGTTCTTAGTGTAAACTTTGTCAAATTGACGCATAATTTATGTCATTTTAATTTGATCTACTGTTGCAATACAGCTTGAAGCAAGAATTATCTACCTGGCATATATTAATACAGCTTAATTTGGTCTACTGTAATAATACAGTTTGAAACAAGATTTATCTACCTGGTATATATTAATACGGCTTAATTTGATCTACTGTTGTAATACAGCTTAAAGCAAGAATTATCTACCTGGTATATATTAATTTGCTAACTTTGAAGCATTTGTATATGTATCTCCTCCCAGGCGCCTAGAGCCACTCGCTTCTTTTTATGTTCGTACACTTCCTTCTACCATTGGTCTGTCATTTATAAATTGGTAATGTATTAAAAACTTCAAAGTAGTTATTTAGAGTTATATACTTTTTTCAGCGAACAAATTGAATGGTCATTATACTCCCAAGGTGGTATCGCAAGTTCAAAATACCATAATGGTGGTAACTGGTGCGGTTTGTTGCTCAAGGGACGGGTGTAAGCCATGTAATAATTTGTTTCCAGATATTGGCCACATCAGCTACAGGAAGTCAGTGTTGGTGTACCCAGTTACATTGGCTGACTTACAGGAGCCAGGGCTGCTCAAGCATATCAAAGAAAGCCAACAGTTTAAAATCAGCTTCATTGATCGGTTGCAGGAACACAACACTAAAGGGTTTGTGAGAGATTGATTTTATTTATAGAATCACATTTCCAATAGATATTTGAAATGACTTGAGGCATGCCTGTAACTCAATATTGTTAGGTTCTCAGAATGTTCAGATTGATACTAAATTCCTGTAGGTACTAGTACATGTTTTTGTAATGGTGTACTTTGTAAAGTTAATTTCTGTATAATATTATATATGAGAAAATGTTGCTTAAGTTACCTCTATCCTGTTCCCAATGGTGGTGATTATTAGCAGGAAATGCACTGAATGAGTTGTACATAGTCCCACTTGTGGTTTTCATTGTGGGATTCAGGCCCGTCATGCCAAAATCCAGGATGTTACTGTTAGTTTTGTTTGTCTCTAACAGCTGTGTTTACAACCTCAATGGTTTGCATACATTTTGTGGGTACAATATTCAAATTATGAACACTGTTTCAGGCTAATTAAACACCATTTAGCAGGCAGTATATCTTCAACATATTTATTCTACTATACAGAGCATCGTATTGCAAGTAAGGAACAGACAGGGTCGATTTAAATGTGCGTCCTCAATTCAGTTTTTTGCTAGCCTCATTTCAGATTCTTTTTGCTTAAAAACAGGCCTATCTAGTATACACAACATGTTAATGTATCAGTTAAGTTATTTAATTCTTACTCTCTCAAAAATGGGTTGAAGGCTAAATGTTGTCATGGCAATTGACTTTCGCAAGGTCATTCCTAGATGTAGCGACCATAGTACATCTTTTCAACCATTTAAACAAATGTAAGCACTTTTTGTTATTAAACTGACTTAAGATATTATTAATGCTATACACACACACACACTGACACACCCATGCACACGCATATCCACACACACATGCACACACACATACAGATACCCACACACATGTACACACCACACACACCTGCACACACACACCCACACACACCCGCACACACACCTGCACACACACACGCACACACACGCACGCATGTACACACACAGACAGACACAGACACAAGCACACACACGGACATACACAGACACACACAGGCACACACAGACACACGCACGCACGCACAAGTCGAAATGAGCTAAATCAGTTGAGGAAACCGCTCTAACCCTGCTGAATGTTTCAGATTCCTGAGTCTGAGGTACCGCACCATGGGCGAGGCAGACAAGGCAGTCGAAAGCCTCAAGAAGTGGCGAGAGGATCTCGTTGTACGAAGCAAGCTCTCCCATGACTGCACTAGTACGTCACTGTCCTTAGTTCAGTTTCCCATCATGCACTGCCAACAGTAGATCACCAAGATGTAGCACAGATGTTAAACCAGTCGCAGTTGTAAATACGCTTCCTTCATGAGAGGTAACTTGGTATGGTTCATAAGTGGTAAGAAACAAAGCAGTTTAGTTCGATATGTGGTAGAAGACGCTACACACATAGAAGACGGTTTCACAAAGTATTTCGTACTGAACATTTGTCAAAAATTAATTTGAACAGTTCTTTGCTATATAGTATTTCTGCCATTGTTCCAAGCCATGTAAAAAAGATGAGTTCTAATATAGCACAGTGTCCAGTCCTTCGAACCATCCAGAGCACTTTACACTTCACTCCCTGGCAGACCTGTTCAATCGAACACCATTTCGACTTCTCTTGGAAGTATTCAGCCAAGCTGCAATTACTGAGCGAAGACTTCATACACAAATATCCACCACTGTAATTGTAATTCTTAAATCTAAACAAAATGCTGTCCTCCACATTTTGTGTACACAATTTCACAGACTTTGAAGCAACATCATCTGATATCCTGATTGGCTGGAAGCGATCTGTTGAATTTTGTCATCCTTTGGGTGTGTATGTACCCAAACACCCCATATGCAGTTATCTGCTAGGGTTAAATGTTAATATTTTATTTTTTAGATAGAGTGTTGTGTGAAATCCGCGGAAACGGCCCGACAGGTAAGTGTGATCTGCACCAGGGTTAGATTGTGATGTTGCCGTACTTAGGGATATCTTCCTAATAGTATGTCCGCAAATCAATTTTTTCCACTCATTTCAAATTCATTTTGCAACGGAAAAAACACTTACTTTGAATTCATTACACCATGCCAGCTTGTTTGTGCAACTTTTTTATGTAGTTGTGGTAAAAACCTCTGACAAACCATTAGCTTATTTAATGCCCTCCCCATATTTGTAGAGGACATTGTTATCTTTATAATGACATCAATATTGTAGTTATTTACGTTGTACCCACCCAGCTCCAAACCCATTGGCTGGGAAACAAATTACAAAGTGAAAATCTGTGAACCACTCCCAATGCCTCACATGCAAAATTTATGGAGATCTCCTCAGACAAATATACAGACACCTATATTCTGGTTTATAATGTGAATCACAGAGACAGTTTACACAGAATGTTTCAATATCATGTTGTAATGATAATTATTGTTGTGATGTTATTGTTTATTTTCTTTTTGGCTTGGTATCTACAGTTTACTTTGTAATTGTTTTTTTTAATCAACTTTATTCCTGGCACAATCAGAACAAAGATCATAGCCATACTTTTTTATATTATATATTTTAGCTATTGGTTTAATTGCTACAACAAGTCTACTGTCATGTTACCTTGATATTGTGTCCGCAGGGTTCGTACGGGGCATGGAAATCCTTGAATACCATGTAATTTTATGAATTAAAAATGAAAGCCTTAAAAGCATCGAATTTTCTAAATGGCATGGAAAAGCCTGAAATAAACATTTTCAGAAATAACACCCATAATGTTCAGTTGGAAACCATGAGTGACGAAGCACTCGCCTCAAGAGGGTGTCAGTGTGGAAACATGTTTCAAAAGATCAAAATACTGTAGTGGTGATTTATAACTGGTTTCTTTCATGGGTGGGTATAAGCTTGTACACTACAGGTATATTATTTAGCTTAAAATATGTGTTTCATGTAACTATAATGTTCAGATGTCAGTCGGCTTTGGCATGGATTATGTTAAAAGAAGCCTGGAAAAAGCATGGAAATGGCATGGAATTTTATGGTTGGTCAAGGATATGAACCTGTGTTTGTCAGGGGAGACACAATACATGGTGTTTGTGAGGTTTCTGCCGGAGGACGTCACAGAGGAAGCCCTCGATGAACTCATCCCCGGCAGCATATCAGTCGACATTGCAACCAACTTCAAGGGCGAATACAGAGAGTAAGATTTCTGTCTAACCCATCTTCTGTTTTCTGTGCATGTTACACACACCTGTAAAGCATAATGGATTTATTACTAACGGCATCAGTCAATAATTAATAAGTTTTTTGCTCCTCAAAGTTCTACCCTTCCAAATTTCAACCCGTCCAAAAACGAACTTTACCAGTCTAAATGACGGGTTATCAGATCTCTAGATAAAGCTATGCTTTAGTCCTCATCACAAGAATTTAAAGGTATCATTTGAATTTATACAGTATTTATTAATTGTGTGGCTGCTATCGATAACGTTCAAGTTTGTCTTTCTAGCAGTTCGGTGGCTCCTTGAGTAATAAATGATCACTTTGGATTACAGTAGTAATGCTGTTGTTTTATATATCTATAACAATACTGCTAATGTTGTACACTGTATATGCCGAAATATGGGCTCTGTCAACCTGAGGTACAGGAGATGTATGGGCTCAGTCACAGGCCTGGCCTTGGGATGTAGAGCCCACATTTCTCTCTCTTTAACTTAATCTCTAATAAACATCATTCATTTGGCCTTCTTTCATCACTATTCATGACTTGTGTTGGTGCTTGCATAAATGATTTCTTGATAAGGATAGTTGTATAGTGGATTTGTTTGTTATTATTTGTTATGTTTTTGGTATCTTTGGGTCTAATAACTACTTTCAGTTCCAATTTGTAATCCCAGCATAGTGACAATTGACTGGCAGTGGTGTTACAAAACATGTTTCATTGCAACGACTGCTGTTTTTAGTGCAGTTTAATTGACGTATTCATGCTGGCTTCCCAGCTGCTGGTGATCATATTGTCATTATCATGATCAAGGCATGATCATTTAACGACATTTGTCTTTACTCCAAACATTGTTTTGTTGGCGGATGATTTATTAGTTTTGTCGGACTACTTGTTAAATGTTAATGTTTATGGATTTGAAAAATAAATTACGAATTGGTTGAAATATGGTCATATCATGTCTTTAACTTTGCAATGTTTCACCACAGCTACGCATATCTGACATTCAAGAGCCAAGAACAAGCCAAAGAAGTAGCTGAGAAGTACAAGGATGTCGAGATGGGTGGCAAGAAACTTATTGTGGTGCATTATGGGACATATGTTGAAGCACAAATGAAGCGTGAGCACCTGTATTATAATGTTTCAATAATTCTGGTTGATTGTGAGAAAACGGTGAAATTTATCTTCCTCTTAGTAATAAATGCAAATGATATCTAATAATGCTAAAAGTGCCGAAAATTATAACGAAGAAGATTTAAATGATTTATAAAACATGTATGACTATGTAATATAATAATGTAGTGTTGATGATATGCCACTCTTAAATAAACTTTTCAGCACAAGATTTTGTTAACTGTAAGTAAAACAAGAGTTTTAGTTGAAGTTGTATTTCTCCCTTGATTCTAATGTAAGTGCAGTTGAATTTTTACACATCTGTATCGTCCTCAAGCCCAGCAGCAGACACAACTGCTCAATTACATGGCATTTATGGCTGTAGGTTTTTGTATTAGCTTACCTAATTATTTATTATCTTAGAAAACAGCTATAAAAGAGAGACCATTGACAAATATAAGAAATGGTTGGATAAATGCAAAATAGATTAATATTCAGATGAAAACTGTTGTAAAGTTTCACAGATGCATACATGTGTAGTTGCAGTTTGTAGTTGAACCAGAGAAACATGGCTATTGGTTGTGGTCAGTATGTGACCTGCCGCGGCGAACCGGGTATTAAGTTACACATGTCTATTCTGCCCATGAGCCACAAATAGCCATCTAGTTCCAGTCAATTTTGTTATTTCGGCAGATATGCCAACCTTATAATGTCATCACGACGAGTAATCCAAAACTAATAAAACACACATTTACGAACCCACAGATTAAAAAACAACAGACAACGTGAGTCTAAATAACATAATTTCTCAAAACGTCTCTTTTTTAAAGTTTGTCTCAGACAAATTAGAAACTAGTAAACGTAAGTCAACAAATGAGGTATAATTTTAAATCTCTGGTCTGTGGAATCAAAAAAAGGTACAAAACCCAATTTCACAATTTTGCAACTTAAAGGGGCATTTATAGATTGCGCTATTTCACGGCAGAAGTATATTGTCAGCCGACGCTTGGCATCTGCGGCTATTTATAGAACAGTGTGGTGCAGACAATATGTTTGCCATCGTTAGTTCTCGGGAACACAAGACAAGCGTGCGCTGAGTCTAGAGATTGTGTTGTTAATAAGGATTTATTTATTTAGTGTTGTTAGTTTGCAAAAGTATATGTCATAAATAAATCCTTATCAACAACACATTCACTAGATTCAGCGCACGCTTGTCTTGTGTTCCCAAAAACTAACGACGGCTAACATCGCCTGCACCAGACTGTTCTATAAATAGCCACAGACGCCAAGCGTCGGCCAACAAAATACTTCTGCCGTGGAATAGTGCAATCTATACCGGGCCCCTTTAATACCCACTTTGCTATGGCAGATCACATAATGGCTTCACCTTGTCATTGACACAGCAGATCACATAATGGCTTCACCTTGTCATTGATGTTGGTATTTTGCTGCAGCGGAGGCAATTACAGAGGCGTTGCCTGACGACAAACGCATCGAGTTACTGCAACAGTTTCAAGAGATGAAAACTACCTTCGACGAGCAGTCTTCATCACCAACATTAACTAAGAACGAGAGGAAACACCTGAGAAATGTAAGTGTACAGAGATGTCAAGCAGTTCCAGCGAGATTCGCTGCAATAAGGCGTGTAGTGGGTTGTTTAAACCAAGGCAATCTGTTTGTAATTTTTTGGCCGAAGGTCCAAGGGACTATTGCCATCATTCTGCGTCCGCCGTCCTCCGTCCGCCATCCGCCGTTAGCTGTCGTATCTCAGAAACCATTCAGCAACTTTTTCTCTAATTTTGCATAGACATATTTTGGGGCACTGCCACTATGCACGAGAAATCTGTATTTGATTGAATCATTTTAAGGGCTCCCTAGGGCCTCCAAGGACCCAAAAACTGGTAAAAATGTAACATTTTGCCTATTTTTTCAAAAACTGTTCAACTTTTTTTCTAATTTTGCATAGATGTATCTTAGGATGCTGCCACTACATACAAGAAATCTGTATTTGATTGAATCATTCTAAGGGCACCTAAGGGGCCCCCAAAGTGCAAAAGGTTTACATTATCTAGTGATGTGGTTTTGAGAAGGGCCCTTGAGACCACCCCCAACATTAGATGTTGTGTAATGTGCCACAAAGTCAAAATCTGTGACTAATCTCTACAGCCCAGTCCATTGAGACCTTGACTAATCTTTAATTGGTCACAGCACCCAGGCAGAGTAGACACACTTGACCCCTGTTAGACTGAACAGTTGCCTAACACTTTTAAACTGTTGATTTTCTATAATTGCAAGTTGTGTTTATTTTGATGTTCATTTAATTATTATAAAATGGTGTGACTGTGGTGTCTATTGGTTAAAGATGTATTGTCTGTAGAAACCTGCAGGTGACAAACATAGAAAATTTATATTCTGGACAACTATAGAGTGAAATATCCTACACTTTATTTATATCAAATGCATTCTACTGTTCTGTTTACGCTTGCCATGCCTTGTGTAGACATGGTACTGTGTAAACCAATATAGACTAATAATTACAGATTCACAATATAGTTGACACCTGAAACAACCAAATGTCAACCATTAGAAGAGTTGACATAGTTCCGCTATACACAAGCAATAAATCTGTATTTGATTGAATCATTCTAGTGTCATCAGCATATAGTAGAACATACATTTTCTACATCATCATCACTAAGGTTGTTGTAAATTTCACCAGCTGCCATGTCAAGTCCGTTATAATTGTGACTAACAGTGTTCAAAAGTATTCAGGTAAATAGCAAATAACAAAGGACACGAGTTTTCTCCTTGCCATACCTCTACACATGAAAAGAAGGCTGACACAGCCTGGCCCTCATTTATACATGATTTAGCATTTTTGTACATGTTGTATACAACTTTCAACACAATACCATTAATACCGCATTAAATTATCTTAGACCACAGGGAGGACCGGTCTACTAAATCAAATGCTTTCTTATAATCGATGAAGGCACAATAAAGCCTTTTGTGTCGAGACAAATACAATTCAACCAATACCCATATTTGAACACTGCCTGTTCTTCACCTATTACATTCGCTTTGTTTAGGTATGTGGTCAGTCTGGTGTTCTGAACAATCAATAAGGATTAATGAACACTTGTGCAGAATGTCACCCACTTGGCAGGTTTAATTGATCTATTCAGCAATGATGACACTGCTTAGGCCTCACTCTGGACACTGTCACAGTGTTGTGTATTGTCTTAGTTGGTGCATTGAGCTAATCTACTTGACCATGAATCAGTGGTGGCTCTGGTTGTGTGTTACACCCAGCTGTGGAGCTAAGATTCTCTGCCTGCTATTGTTTGATGGAAACTGTGACTAATCTGTAATTGGTCACTGGCAGTAGCTTGTGTAAACAGACAGCATTAAGCCACTAGACCCCTGTTAAACTGGACAGTTGCCTGTAGGTTTTAAACTGTGTCAAACAGTGAGTCTACCTTTTGCTCTCAGAAAATCTGTCCTCTTAGTTTTACACATGAAGACATAATCTGGCATAACTTGATAAGTCTTTTTAGCAGCTCATTTTCACTTTTTGATTCCTACCATGTTCAATGCTCCATAACTTTGCCAATTTTTGTAGCAGTCATATTTTTTGAAACCGTGTAAAGCACCCTACCAAACCTTTACAAGGATGTAAGAAAGCAATGTTACAATTTTTCCGACTTATCACTCATTTGGTCAGCCGGGGTCACATATAGACGTATTAGTCCAAAGGACTTCAGGGCCACTTGGCCCATTTTTTAATATAATGTTCTTGATAGTAGAATACATGTGATGAAGGTATGCTGCACGCCAAGTTGCATTTAATAAGCCCGAAACAGTGCTCGCAGTTTGAACATTTCATCGTGCGAAATGTGCACATTGTAAACAGTCGTATTGTTAACACCCTTTATTGGCAATATTACGGAAGCATGCCTTGGGCATGTTCGTTCACTTCATATTGCTCCTGTTCACTCAGCTGTATGAATGAGTACCTGGCTATAGACAGTGGTGGTAGTAGTATCGAGCAGTATTTGCAGTGTAGCTGAATGCTTTCCAGAGAAGTCAAAATGGTGTTCAATTAAATAGTTCTGTCAGAGAATAAAGTGCTCTGAGAAGTCCTAAAGACGACACTGTGCTGTATAAGAATTTACCTTTACCCTTTATTACCACCCCCGGCTTAGGAAGATGATTCTGGGTAACAGGAAGAGACTACCTCGCTTAAATGTACTTGTCACCCACCACAGTGAACCAGGTATTAATTAGCACAAACCTATTCTGCACACAAGCCTAAAATAGCTGTCTCGGTCATTTTTTTGATTTTGGTAGAAATACAAACCTTATCAGGGCTCTACATTAACTCACAGAAAGCACTTGTCCGGTAGGACAAGTGCTAACTCATGATCATTTGTCTCACCAGAAATCTACTTGTCCCACCAAACAAATTACAAGCTGCAGCGATTTACGATGACATCACAACACCCAGCCGGTTGTTAACAGATTAGTGCATTTATTGAGGTTAGAAGGAAATATAATTATACAGGTACATAATTCCAAGAACTAAAACTTGGTAATATTGACCAACATGTAATCAACAATAATTCTGCGAAAGTAAATTATTGACTGAAAACATATGGAAAGAACATATTTAGTGAGTCCACAGTCGTCTTCAGACGTATTCAGTCCTCGGAGAGCATCAATGATGGTTGTCAAGCACCATGTGCATCCACGCCATCTTCGAAAATTCACTGAGGGTCTTCAAGACATTTCTTGCCCGTCCGAGCACCTCAGCTGCCCCAGTGGAACACTCCACTGTATGCTCGAAGTGCACGCGAATGCTGGCGTATGACTTCAGCAGAATGGTCAACGCTGTCACGAAGTGGGGAGTCCATCGTGTTCCCTTCAGACCGGTTGGTCACATGGTTTTCTGTCCCGTGGCCTCCGCTACAGCCTTTAAGTCTCTTGTGGCTTTCGGGCTGTATTCATAATGTTTGTAAATCAGCTTCAACGTGTCGCCCCTGTCTTTGGCAGTATCAATAGCTCCTAGTTCCAAGCAATGCGCCACACAGTGCATTGGGATCACATATGGATGCCCGTCCTGTATCCTCGTCAAGACACTGTTGCGGCACCCAATGTTGACGACAGCTCCATCTCATCCTACCCCCACCACTTTGGATTGCCAATCCACGTCAAGATCAGTGAAAGCTTCATTTATGGCTCCATAAATTCCTTCAGCGTTAGTGTGTTGGATTGGCTGGACACGTACGTACACGTTTCTAACTTGGCCATCGACCACTAGTCAAGCGTAGATGAGCTCCATCTCCGTTACACTTTTATGTAGCGGATAAACCGTCGACAAGCATTGTCCGACTGGTACATTGCTCCCATTTTTGCACCATTTTTATTCTGCAGCGATACCAAATTGGGGTACATTGTAAATGGGTGCTCCTTTTTAGCTGTAAAATAGGCTGTATTGATCAGATGGCCAATTGTGTCACGCTCTTGTTGGTTCATCTGGCGCAGCTGCCGATCCATTGGTCCTTGCATGAGGTCAACATCCTCTCCTGCTTGACGTCGTCTTTGGATTCTACTAAATTAATGCATGCAAAAATAATTCCCCGTAAACATGTATAAAATAAAAACGATCTATGTATGAAATCGAATATAAGATTGCTGTTGATATTGGCAGAGAACTTGTATTAACACAAAACGTCCATATTATCGTTGTAAGAGCGTTAATATGTGCAATCGAAAGCCAAAACGTATTAGACTACGAATTAATACACGCAACGCCAACAGCGTTTACCAGGATCGCGATCTGTTTTTGAGGTGGACAAATTACATTTCATTTTTCTGCTTTCCAAAGTAGCATGAAATGTCTTTTGTTTTAAATAAAACGGGCACAAACGTCAGTTGTGCCAATGAAAGCTTTTTTTAATTAAGAATGAGAAAAACATCGAAGTTTTAGTTTTTTAACCTTTAACCTGACACCATTGCTCCACCTAGCGACTAAATGCTTTAAAAATACTACTGACTCCATCTGGGGACTGTTTGCATTAGTCTCGTGATGAAGCAAAAGCAGTGAGCGATGATGCTTGCGTACGAGATAGAACTGTTGGGTAGCTTCCTTTTAAAATCGATATTATGTCAATGAGTTAAACATTTCAATCATTTTACTTCGACTAACAGTATATAGTGTGACTCAATATCAACTTGTCCCATCGGACAAGTGTCCTGGATAATGTACTTGTCCAACACGGGTAACTACTTGTCCCAGACAAGCGGACAAGCATTACTGTCGAGCCCTGATCGAGCCCTGATCAAGCCCTGCTTATAATCCCATCTTTTAGTGTCCAGTTTATTTGCCTTGACAAACAATCCAAAACTGATAAAATTATTAAAATACTAAAACAAGTAGACGATTAGTCAATATGACCTCGTTTCTCAAAACGTTGCTTTTTAGGTTTGCATATATTTGAGCAATAAATCGTAACCTGTTGAAGATCATAAATGAGGTATCATCTGTGGAGTATGGAATTCAGAAAGGTACAAAAGTCCATTTCACAAATTTGCAATTTAATACCTACTTTGCTGTGCATACACATACAAACCGTAGTATAGAATGTATATTGAGTAGATATGCTGTTTGTTTGGATGGAAGTGTATCAGTGAGATGCTCTGCTCTGCTACAGAAACTGGACATGATGCGGGCTCGTATAAAGAAGGACACAAAGATGCGTGTTAAAGAAAACAAGTCAATACTAGACATAGAGAATATACCCGGCCTGAAGGCGGATCCACCCGAGAAAACAGGTAACAATATGGGTGACAACAGCGGCAACAACATGGGTAACAACAAAGGCAACAACACAAGTGACAACCAGGGCAACAAGACCAGTGAAAACACGGGCAACAGCACGGTAGATGTACAGCCACTGTCAAAGAAGCAGAGGCAGAATAAACGGAAACATGCAGAAATGGCCGCTGCGCAGGCACAGAGGTAAGTAACTTTCGCACACTGTGCAGCCAGCCTTCTCGTATCATAGATGTTCGTTGTCGTTTCCTTGGCCCAAAACTAGCCTGGGTAGTCGTTATAAACAGCGAGTTCAGTTTTAACAATGTATGTGGCTTTACGAAACCCTCATCATTATGAAGCTGTTGGACTTTGTTGGTAAATATGTGTACTCTTGTTCTTAAAACAAATGTTTTGTTACAGTTTGTAACAAATAATTTATAGCTCATAGTTTATTATATGAGAGCCAAGTACCTATTATTATTCTAGGTGGCATGAGTACCATGTAAATGTATTGTTGTTCTAGGAGCTCTGGGTAATGTTTATTGCTGTTCTAGTTGAACCGAGTACCGTTTATTGTTGTAGGTGATATGAATACTGTTTATTGTTGTTGTATGTGGCCTGAGTACCCTTTATTGTTGTTGCAGGTGGCCTGATTACCATTTATTGTTGTTGTAGGCAGCCCAACCAGCAGCAGGGAGTTGTAGGTCCTGGTACTAATGGGATGCCCGATGCAGGCATGAACTTCTTACCCAACCTAACAGCGACTGCCATGAACATGCTTGTTGGCTTCCTCAGGTTCGTGTAGAAATATTTTTTGCGTTGGTTCATCAGGCCGATGTGTAGGTCAAAGTTGGGCAGCACTTTTATTTTAGTCGCATGTGACTTGAATGAATGTTATTCTCCAGCAGCAACAAATAAAATTAACAGTGATTATTGCATTTATTTTGTTTGGCTTATAAACTGTATTATAATAATAATAATACAAAATGCAAGTAAAGGATGCAATTAAAAAATATATTTATGGATTGCCAAAATTAATAATTTAAATGACTTCCAAACCAATTGACTATTGAATGTTTAGGGTGTCAATGTAATTTCGAACAAATGTATGTTAAGTTTCTTTATGAAACGTGCTAGTATCAGATGATTTTAAAGTAATGTCGAGCTCATTTGACTCATGTGGGGTGTCCATTAAAATGATTACTATTTACACCAATATGGTTACATGTTTATTGTAATTTATTAGGTTATTATTATGTCGATGTGTAAATTGTGTCTGTCGAATGTCTTCCAAAATGTGTGATGTCTGTTTTGTCTCCACAGCAATCAACTTGGTCAACAGATGCCACAGCTGCAACAGCAGCTGCCACAGCTACAAGAGCAGATGCAGCTACAGCAATTTCATCAGCAGCAGCAGCAGAAATTTCCACAACAGCAGCAGCAGAAGAAGCAGCAATTTCAACAGAAACAGCAGCCACAGCAACAACAGCAACAACAACAGCAGAAGCAGCAGCAGTTTCAACAACAGCAGATGCCAATGACAGAACAGGAACTGAAGAAGCAGGAACGGAATAGGTTGAAGCTTCAGAAGCGGCGTCAGTGGCAGAAAATAAAGCGACGAGAGAAGAAACTGCTGCAGCAGGGCACTGGTGGTGCAGACGGTGCCGCTCCGTCCACCAGCACTGCCGGTGTCAGTCCGAGTAACAGCGGTGCAGACTACAACAATGGTGGCGCCCACAACAACACGAACCTGTACGGCACCGCTGGTTACTATGACAACAAACCATGTGACCTTGGTTTCCGGGACAACAACGGCGGCATGTGTCAGAGCAATTTCCTGGATGACGACAACACTGGCACCGGTGGTTTCTATAGCAACACGCAGTGGCAGCAGGGCAGCGCCCCGGCAGGAGGATATGGTAGCTTCGTTAGCAGTGGTACCATCAGCCCAGGTAACTATGGCAACAGCTTATCACAAGAAAACAGCTACAATCTCGGCGCTGGCTACAATCTGGGTAGCAACACTAGATTCCCTGGAAACAGTTACCATGACAACCTGGGCACGGATGGCAATCCTGGAGACCAAGGAAGCTGGAAGAATAAGGGTGGAAGACGTAAGGGAAACAGTAAGTACCCCAGTTAGCCCACAACGTTTGAGTAAAACTTTGGTGCAGGCCGTTGGGAAAAGAAAATCTAAGGAATCTGAATCACACTTATAATAAGGTCCCTCTTGGAACAGGGCAAAAGTGACCTGAATAATGAAGTGATCATATTAGTGGAACTAATTTCCTGTTTTAAAATGTAAATGGAATTCATTTGGGACTGTGCAAGGGTGACCCTAATTGTGAGGTGGTTGTATTTCTGAGGTGACCATAATGCGAGGTTCAGCTGTACATATTATTTGTGGCACAGTAAATTGCTTTATATAATTTTCATCTGTATTGAATTACTAGATTTGTTGACTCAGAAAACAGTTGAGTAATTCGTTTGCATGGCGTGTGATTTGACTTGGAATTGAGAGATGACTTGAGAGATGCAGTGGACCTGGACGTCATTGACTTGACATTTGACAATCATTGACTTGATACTTGACAGTCACTGACTAGAGATTTGCCATTTTGTGACTTTGTCTGGGACTATGTAATGCAAGACTCACATTAATCATGAATGTAATAAATAATTATGTTACTAAAATGACCAAGTTATTGATATTTCACTAGATATGTTGTATACATGTTGGTTTATGTCATATCTATATATACACAGTTGTTTGTATGTACATATATTTATGAAACTTTTCCTCATAGATGATATATCTTCCTCTTGCAGACAAAAAAAAAAGGATCAGTTGATTTGAGGAGATCTGGAAGGGACACAACTCTGTCTGATGTCAGTGGTCAAGTCATCTACATTGAGCAAACTTTCGGGGACACAGCACAAATCTTTGCAAAGAACGTCTACAATACAGCTGTATTCAGTTGTAGATCCCCTGTAGATGTTTCCAAATACTGGTTACTGGTTGTAGTGCAATACAGCCATATAGTAGTTCTGTCATTGCAACAGTTAGCCAGTCTATCAGTGCGAATACAAATTAGACACACAGAACACTTCACTGTATTTCCAGTAATATTTTATTGTGTTCATGTAAATTTGTGTACAATGTTAGTCGATAACAATAAAAATAAATAATACTATACACAACCAATGGAATGCATGTCATTGTATGAACAGTTAAAACTTCATCTATCTATTTGGTGTTGGCATATTAGCATATGAAACATTTTTGTGGATAAATGCATCATATAAACTTGCAACGGTGAATAATGTGACAGATAACTATTCTAAAAAATAATTCTGCCATATTCTGTGTCAATGTCACATAAACAAATGTAAGAAATTGTATGCGAGTATCACTAATTCACCAGTCATTACAATACAGTCTTTGATAAGAATCACAAAATTTAAATCATTTTCTGAAACAACTGCATAATCCTTTCTGCATAACTCATTTCAACTGTAACATTTTCACCATGCATTGCCGATATCTCGTAAAATCAAAAATCACGTTTTAACTCTAATGAAGACATTTTCACACATCCTTATCTAAAACAATACCTTGGCATGTCCTCATTTTTATAAGCATGAGGTAAAGTTTCATATTAGATCATGAACTATGCCTCCCACCAGAACAATGAAAACATTACCTCACAACTCATACAGATTTTGTATATATTACCAAAAATATAATTATGTGTTTGAAACCATTAAACTACATTTGCCAATCAATCATCCCAAGAAAAGTCAACAACCAAACCACCCACTCACCAATAATCGTGTGGACCAATAAGTTTTTATACTACGAGGTATCCTATCAAGATTCAGAAAACAACCCCAAAACGCCACTGATACTAAGATTTCTGAAAAAACAGAATGGAATATCATTTCTTTGGTTTTTGAACCAGACTGGGTTTGGTGTCCATGTGTGGAGTGGAAGCTTGTGCCTCGTCCAGTTCGATCCAAGGAACCCAAGCACCACCGTGAAAGTAGGGCAAACCCTTTGGATCGGTTGGGAGATTGCGTATCGGTACGGCCGTCTTATTGTACTCCTCTAGTCTAGCAAGCAGGGAAGTGACCAAGGCGGGAAAACGATTGGCCAGGTTGTTGAACTCGCATGGATCGGCCGTCACATTAAACAGACAAGGAGCTTTGTGGCGGTCACAGTTTGTACTTGCATTTGCTGGTTTCAGCCCGCACTTGACCACTACTGGTGCCCCCTGTGGAGCTCGGCGACCGAGCTGCCGCAGAATGGGTTGGAGATCGGATCGGAACATCTCCGGTGGCGCCACCTCTGATGTGTTGTCAGCGTATCCCTCTGGTGGGTACCAGCCGGTCCACTTCGGCTCGTCCAATCCTTGAACTAGCTTCAAGTCTTGGACGCGGATTGCGGAACTTCCCGGTGGATGCGGGTCGATGTTGTGGAGCATTTCTGTGCGTCGTGACTCCTTGTTTTGTGAGAGTACATTCCACATGTCGATACCGTCGATACTGGGTGGCAACTTTGACATGTCGAAGCCCGCCGCGTTGAGCAGGGTTGGCAACCAGTCGATCACCTGCATCATGTGTTGGGAAACGTAACATGTCTTCTTGAGCAGGGGACTCCACAGGAAGCCTGACGCCCTCATCCCACCTTCCCACAGGGTCTCCTTCACACCCCTGAAGGCAAACATTGTACTGATGACAATTACAAGACTGGTGGAATTTAGAGGGGACCAGCTGGCCACTAGATTTACTAATAGTTCCAAGTCTAGGGGCCCACATTAATGACTATCATTAGCACAACTGGTAGTGAAACAAATGGACTGGATCACTATTAATTAAATAAAGGCTCAAATGACACTGGTTTTGTTATTGAAAAGACTAAACTGGCCAACAATGGCTTCCACACAATCCATTCATGTGATAAAAAGGCACGATTGAATTTTGATTAATTCTGGACTGGCAAAAATATTTTTGGCTAAGGACCTGAAAACCTTTACATCCATGCACATTCACACATAATTTCTCGAGAATGGAATTTCCAAGCACACTTAGCAATAAAAATATTCTATAAGATTTTTCTGTAGTTTGAAGTGACCATAAAATTAATTTGATTTCTATAAACTATTACGTAGAATTCTATAAAAACAATTGAAGTGTCCGCAACAATTCTATAGAATTCCATAGATTTTCTATAAAATTGTATGGATTTTGCTAAGGACAGTGCTAATAAATCACATTATGGAACTGATGATAGTAGGCATGAAATGAAATGTTTAAATCGTGTTTAAACTATTTACTAATATGGTATGCCGAATCATCAACACTAATTATAATTATCAGTAAGTACTGAATTTCACAAACTTACAGAGCTGAAACTTGCACCACGACATACAAATACTGACCATGTTACAAGGATATATGCTGAAATACTTAACAATACTCCTAGACTGAACAACATGGTAATAAAAATATATATTTACCTTTTGTTATTTACTCTGAAACATTTAACAAAATTGTCTTAAAAGATTTAACGTTCACCAAAACATTCTTGAAGGATTTCAAGTCTGGACTTATAAGTGGAAAACATTTCGAAAATATTCAAATCAAACAATTTTTTTAAATGCAGGCTTGTTTTGAAATTAGACAAAGCATTTCATACTAAGGTCACAGGCTACATGACATTGACTCTCACCTGAGTGGCCAGTTGTTGGCAAAGTTCATACTGAAGCCATGAGACGGGCCTCCATTGTCGGTGGAGAAGACGATTATGGAGTTATTGAGCATATCTCGGGCCGCCAGAGCCTTGGTGACATTACCAATGGATTCATCAAGGACTGCAGTCATGGCTGAAACCAACATCAATTATCTCTTAACATTTGATCATCCGAAGACAAGTTTTGACAATTTTTAGGCTAAATCTGCAACTCTTGTGAGATAAATTTCATTGTGGTTGTTATGGCAATTTACCATTGTCAATTATTCATTCTGCTCATCATGAATCAGGATTGTTGATATCAAATGCCTCGTGAGAGAATAGTTTCAATGCCCAGTTTAGTAAAAGTGTGTGTTTGGTAAAATCTTCTAAAGAATGGACTTTTATGATAAGATTGGGTAACTTGTATATTGTACAGTGCGTCATTTCATTCGAGGTCAAATAAACATTGTTCTTGATATGGGCCACGGGCGTTTGCAGGTTCCCTTGGTGACAATGGCGACCAACTCAACAACTAGGACGAACTACAAACAATTCAGCAAACTTCCGTACATTGTGTAGAATATCTGCCAGGGGTAGTGTAGTCAACTACCCCCTGGCTTGTGAGGATAGGCTTTGGAAGTGAAAGCTGACCCGGTTGATATGACTTTTATAAACAGATAATCTAGAGTTACATACAGATTATCATATACTAATGTTAACAAAGATTCTGTGTCCCACTTGCCAGCGAATGTCCGTCGGCCCTCATGTTTGATGTGGGAGAACCGCTGCATGAACTCCCACGGTGCCTCACGAGGGCGCCACGGGTTCGCATTGTGAACGGCTTGGTGCGGTAGGTACAGGAACAATGGCTGATGGGAAATCAAACAATTATGATTCCAGAACACTAATACTAACACTGTACTAAACAATTTTAGGAAGTCTTTAAAACTGATTTTGTTGGGCATTTTACATTTGATTAGGCATTTTACATAATATGTACCTAATACCTATCCAACTAATTTACTTAATGAATTCATGTATTTGATCATGATGGACATAATTCATATGTTAGTATCATTTGCTTAAAAACATATTTTAAAGCTATTTACATATCTATTGTACTCAATACCTTATAATAACAGATTTTAGCTTGATGTTAGCTTACATGATGTACGTCACATCAGTCCACAAAGTAGGAATTAGTGCTATATAAATGCAGCATTATTACATAATTAACATTAAATTCAAATATTTGTTATAGTGCCTGTCAAAACCGATAACTGGAAGAAATCAATATACATACCATTACCAAAGAAAGGAGACCTACAGCTATGCTCCAACTACAGAACCATATCACTCGTTAGCCATGCAAGCAAAATAATCATAATGAAAAGAATGCAAGATAAAATGGAAATGGAAGTGAGCCGTACACAGGCAGGCTTCAGAAAAAACAGAGGCACAAGGGACCACATATTCAATCTGAGAATGTTGATTAAGAAATTCAGAGATAAATAATAATCTAAGAATATGCTTCATCGACTATTCCAAGGTTTTCGACTATTCGAATCATCAGATGATGTGGAAAATGCTCAATGACATGAACTTCCACCCAAAGATAATCGCCCTCTTGAAATAACTTTATAGCAACCAACAAGTATGCAGTGGTCAGGCTGGAAAACACAACTACAGAAACTTTTTCAGTGGGAAAAGGAGTAAGACAAGGATGTATTTTATCTCCATACCTATTCAACCTCTACACAGAAGACATAATGAGAGATGTAGAATTAGATAACACAAGAAAAAGGGCTTGTTACTTAATGTGAAGAAAACAAAGATCATGGATACTGACAGATGCACTGAACAAACAGAAATTGCAATCAACAGGAAGCAAGTTGAAAATGTGAACCACTATGAATACCTTGGAGCAAGACTACAAGGAAACGGCAAGACATCATCAGAGATCAGAAGAAGAATAGCCATAGCAACGCAGAAACTAAATAATCTGAAAAATGTATGGAAAGGCCAAAACATACCAACAAAGATACAAATTTTAAAAAACTTGCGTTTTCCCAACAGCTCTATACAGGATCGAAACGTGGACACTGAACAAAGAAGACATGAGAAGAATACAAGCGTTTGAGATGAAATCTTCTAAGAGTGACATGGATAACAAGAACAACCAATGCAGAGATCATTTAAAAATTAGACAAAGAACTGTCAACAAGTGAATAGAATAAAAGGACTAAAATTTTGTTATTTTGGCCACATCAAAAGACACTATTCCTTAGAGAAAACAATCCTAGAAGGCAAAGTGGAGGGAAAGAGAGGAAGGGGAACACCAAGGAGCAGATGGGAGCAGGACATCAGCGACTGGTTGGAAGACGACATCGTGGGAGCAGGGAGACGAACAGCAGACAGAGCAGCATATCGTGGGATCATCCGGGCAGCTACATCTCGCAGAGATATGCTGAACTGAAGAAGAAGAAGCCTGTCAAAATGGACATCAAAATTATTATATCAATATACCTTTGACATATCGTGTTCTGCTATGATTTTCTCTGTTTCTGTGGTGTAGACTTTGGTGGAATATTGTCCGAACGCTGTCTTATCAACTTGGTCATTTCGGTGGAAGTCAAGACCCCATGATCGCAGCTACCAACAAACGACATTGTGCATGAAACCCTCATTTAACCACATTGCGACAATACCACACCAGCATCTTTACAAGTTTGTTTGACGGACAATACATTTGTATAGATGCAGCAAAATTCATTCCAAATACAAATAGTGGACTCAAACAAAACAATTATTTTTTTTATATAATTTTTCATACATTCAACTATTCCTTAGATTAGCTATACACAGGTGTATGATCATATATTTACTTGGTAAATTTTAAACTACATTTTGTTTTATGTTTCGGAAACTTGTCACAGGGTTGGTTTTTTTATTACAAAAAGTTTCGGAGCGAGACTAGCGCATTCCTGCGTAAATGTGACAAACATCTAGTAAAAAACTCACATCCCCACTGTCTCCCAGGTCTGTGTGGTCCCAGTAGTCACCCTTGCCCTGGTAGTAGCCCAAGTGGGTGTCAAATCCACGGTATATAGGTGTGTATTCCTTCGCAAACATCCCAAGATGCCACTACAAAGTTGGAGTTAAGACAAAGTGGGTGACGGTAAAAAGAGTAAAGATAAGTTCTTATGTACACTGTAGTGCAGTATCCAGTTGTCAGGACTGCTCAAAGCGCTTTACACTTTACTCCCTGGCAGACCTGTTCAATTGAACACCATCTCGACTTCTCTGGGAAGCATTCAGCCATGCTGCAATTAATGCGTGAAGACTATTCATACACAACGGTTCACCACTGTTTATAGCCAGGTACTCATTTATGCATCTGAGTGAACTGGATCAACGTAGAGTGAACGAACTTGCCCAAGGTTCAACATGGCAGCACAGGATTTGAATTCAACGAACAATGTTTTCACACCCACTTCACTGTAATTTCTTTGTCACAATTCAAAACTCAAACATTTTATACAAAATGTGACATACACAGTTTTAAAAACTAACAGATATATTTTCAAATCCACAAACACATTAACTAAACATTCATTCACACTTTCACAAAATTACACAAATCTTAGTCATGTTTCTCATATACGAGACTCGAAAAACATTTAAAACTAGGGCTAATAGATAAGAACTCCTAAATCATGATCAGTATGAGATGCCACAGGTAGAGACAATAGATAGAGAGACTGGTATTATTTCATTAACGTGATCATACCTTGCCAACCATGTGTGTTTTGTAGCCAAGTTTCTTCAAGTACTGCGGAAGAATTGTTTCATTGAGACTAAGTCCGTACGGCTGTGTGTTAAATATGACAGCGTGCTGGAGACCTGAAGGTAGCACAATGAAGGGATCTTTAACACTCATTGCTGAGAGAAACACCTACTCAACATTAAACAAATTTGTTTGATAAATCATTTAAGTCCCAAAGAATGCCTGTCACAGCTTACGTACTGTCCTCAATTCATTTTCTTATTAATCTGATATGTCATTTTCGGTTGCTAGATGAGTTCCTTGCTATAGATGTGAACAAGATTGTGCAATTCCTGAAGTCTCTATGTTGGCTTTCTGGGTAATATCATATTATTTTAAAGATCTGTAGGCCTACTTGGTACTGTTACCTGGCTACCAGACATGTTCATCTAAGCAACCAACATATTTACAGTCACTACTTCAAGAAAGCTTAGCTTCAATCAACTAGTCCTGGTCTAATTTTTATAGGAACAATACACAGTTGTAAATAATTGCACCACTGTTGGCATGATACCTCTATGGCAAACCATGGTAAAAATCTCTATGTATAGGGTGTCTCCAAGGGTACAGACCTCTATGTATAGGGTGTCTCCAAGGGTACAGACCTCTATGTATAGGGTGTCTCCAAGGGTACAGACCTCTATGTATAGGGTGTTTCCAAGGGTACAGACCTCTATATAAAGGGTATCTCCAAGGGTACAGACCTCTATGTACAGGGTGTCTCCAAGGGTACAGACCTCTATGTACAGGGTGTCTCCAAGGGTACAGACCTCTATGTATAAGGTGTCTCCAAGGGTACAGACCTGTATGTATAGGGTGTCTACCGGTCAACAGAGCCGCTCGCGTCGGAGTACAGATTGGCTGTACGTAGTAATTGTTCAGGATGATGCCATCATATGCAAGAGTGTCAATGTTTGGGGTTGGAATCTGCCTTGATCCATGGAAACTGACATCATTCCATCCCTATAGAAACATGATTACAGATACATTGCTTTGAATATGAAACAATATAAAATTCAGTTGTATTCAGTCTGTGCAAAATCTTTACACACAAGGAACCATAATTATATTGTGAACTCTACAGATTTAGCTTGGCTACGCTTACTGTTTACCATTGTATTGAAAGGATCTTGCATTCTGGGCAAAAAGATAATATTACTTGGTGGTGGGGAAGTAAAAGGAGACAAAATTATTTATGTAAAAAACACACAATATTATCAGCTTGTGGAGACGGCACTCACTATCGTGTAATTGAAAATGTTTTTTTAGAACAATGTAATATCATTTAAATTGTTAAGAGCCTATATAATGGTAACTAATTATTGTAATTAAACCAAAACCCTGCACAGTATGAGCAACATTCACCCAAAATCTTGCTTAAGAATGAGTAGCATCTATGCACGTCTAATATTAATTCGTTTATAAAATAATGCACCCAAATGCAACAAATAAACTGTAGCAACTGACCTTTATATAGCATTCATTGTAATTAATGTTTTGAATGTTGTAATTGTGATTGCTTTTTTAAGCAATGTAGTTGAAAAAGATGTTTGGATAAGTTGTAACCAAGTTATTACGACGTTATGTAATTTTAGTTGTAACTAACCAATGTAAGTGAACCTAATATACTGTATGTGGCACAACTCACCAGGTCATCTGCGAGAATGAAGATGATGTTTGGACGTTGTCCAGCTGAGACACCCACAAACGTGGCGCTCAGCCACAACAGAATCCACCACATGTCTCCACTCGTGAACACCTTGTGATTCCGCCTGCAGAAGAAATAGTCTTACGTAGTGCTGCAGTGGTATATTCTCTTGATACTAACATGTGTACTATAAGTGAAACAGCTGTCACCTAATGTGGGAGTGCCAGCTGTGAAGACCCACAGGCACACTCGTAAATCCATTTCAGGGCTCAGCTTCTCAATGTCAATCAAGATCATTGTGCTGGCAGTATTGATGGCAGACTTCACCTCAAGTCAGTTGTTAGTATTCGGAAATGGTGCTGTGCTGAATGTAGGCTGGCATCATGTACTCTTGCTAAGAGTAGGTCTTTGTGTACTGTGCACGCATGCACAGTTAATAATGTGACATCACCTTTTGACCTTAAGCCTAAACTAAGACCATTAAGTATCCTCCCATGCTAAAAGTGCATTTTTCATATTGTTATTGAGTTAATATTTTTCCTGAAAATAATTGCTCGCATTACTAATTTTATACCATGTTTTATAAGAATTAACACACAGTATTATAGTTAAATGTACTTCTAGCACAAACCACTTTAAAAGCAATGCTTACTCCTGACAAGGTCCTCATACGAACCCAACCTCAGCATGGCATTGTGTTCTCAGCCTTTTATACTGCCGTCACAGTGTGCATGATGGAGACAGGCCACCATCAGTGTGCACGGTGGAGGCAGGCCACTATGAGTGTGCATGGTGGAGGCAGGCCATTATCAGTGTGCAGGGTGGAGGCAGGCCACTATGAGTGTGCACTGTGGAGACAGGCCACTATGAGTGTGCATGATGGAGACAGGCCACCATCAGTTTGCACGGTGGAGGCAGGCCACTATGAGTGTGCACAGTGGAGGCAGGCCATTATCAGTGTGCACTGTGGGTATAGGCCACTATGAGTGTGCATGGTGGAGGCAGGCCACTATGAGTGTGCACAGTGGAGGCAGGCCACTAGCAGTGTGCACTGTGGAGACAGGCCACTATCAGTGTGCATGGTGGAGACTGGCCATTATCAGTGTGCATGGTGGAGACAGGCCACTATCAGTGTGCATGGTGCAGGCAGGCCACTATCAGTGTGCACAGTGGAGGCAGGCCACTGTCAGTGTGCATGGTGGAGACTGGCCATTATCAGTGTGCATGGTGGAGACAGGCCACTATCAGTGTGCATGGTGCAGACAGGCCACTATCAGTGTGCACAGTGGAGGCAGGCCACTGTCAGTATGCATGGTGGATAGAGAATAATGTATCTGTTTGAGTAATTCTCTTTTTACTTTACCATCATTTGTAATCTACACTTCAATAAAGACCTTACAAAATGGACGGGTTCCTATCTATGACGGGACTCAACGACTGTTAAAGACACAACTGCTACCCACTGATTCCACACCTCTTCATGACACCAGCTGTCAGCTGCCCCATCGACGACTGCAACTACACAACTCCTGATGTGGAGGCAGTCTTAGCGACACCCCTAATCACTACCTACGCCACCATTCATGGAATATTGGAAGCTGTTGGAATGTTGTGGTGAACAACTACGCAAGGATCTCACTCGTACTGCTGGCAGCACATTGGCCAGTCATACAGAGGCGGATGTCTTGAAAGCTATGAAAACACTTGCTGTCAGAGAAGAAAACACAATGGTTGCCCGTGTCATTCTGCGTAACATGCGCCAGGACCGTAATGAGCCAATCCGTTCATTTGGTGCCCACATCCGCAGCCAAGCTGGAGTGTGCACTGTTCTCCGTGATGTGCTGAGTCGAGGCCTAGATGACACAGAAATACAGCTCGACCTACTGGGTGACAAAAATCAGGAAATGTCTCTGGAGGAAATCTTCCAATTCGTCGAGGCCAAAGAATCTGGAAAGCGTTCCGCCTCACGCCTCCTTGACTCCCAGACCCATGATGCTGAGGCGGCCAGCAGCTCCTACAAATGAATGATGCCCTGAAACTTTGTCACCGGCGCGACCAGAAGAAAACTGACAGGTCTGAAATGTGCTTCTATTGTGGCAAGAGGTGACATAGAAACCGCACCCCCACCAAGGTCAGGGTAGAGGAGTGCCCGGTCACCTATGCAAACACTGTAACAAAGAACACTACTTTGTGCAGAAGCAAAAAGAAACAGACACTCGACATGACATCAAAGACACCTGATGAATACAAAAGTGCTGCATTCGATTCCCTCTGCGCGATCACCAGCCTCGATCACCGCAGTGGTTGCAGAACCATAACCCTGGACCATCATCTCTACAACCAGCTCTCTGATACATGGGTAAAGCGAACTTCCAAACCCCGGCCGTTCATTGACCTGACTGTGAGAGCCCTCGGGGAAGACTACAGACACTTCGGCTTCGACCTCACATCTACACCCACGACACCTTGTATGGCCGACACAAGCTGCCAGAGTTGCTTGGCTAGTAACAAGGTCATTCGTCGACTCGGTTTGAAGAACAGCGATCTCATCCTCATGAAGATGCATGCTACCAACAGCAAACGTATCACCATCCTTGGCGTAGCCATCCTACAATTTTCCGTCACGGACAAAATGGGCAACATTACTGAGACCCGCCAAATCACTTATATCACAGACAACTCTGATAAACTCTTCCTCAGCAGAGAAGCTTGCATCAATCTCGGTATGATCACTGCCACCTTCCCCACGATCGGTGAGGTCAATTAGAACCAGACAGCTAATGCCACAAATGACACCCACCCAACATGGGATGATAATGACAGAGGTTTAGTCACTGAGTGTGACTGCCCATGTCGCCAGCTGCTACCACCCCCAACCATCAGACCTACCATTCCTGGTGACAGAGGAGAACCGCGATAAACTCCGACAGTGCTTACTCAACCTCTATGGGTCAAGCACCTTTAACACGTGCGAGCATCAGCCACTACCCATGATGGAGGGACCTCCCCTGCAACTCATGGGAGACCCAGACGCTAAACCCGTTGCAGTACATACTCCAGTTCCAGTACCCATCCACTGGCAAAATGACATGAAGGCAGGACTAGACAGAGATGTCAGATTAGGCATCACCGAACCGGTACCAGTGGGTGAACCAGTGACATGGTGCCACCGTATGGTCATGAGCGCGACAAAAAACAGCAAACCAAGGCGCACAGTCGACATGCAGCCACTGAACACACACCCACCACACACAATCACCATTCCACCAGGCGAGATCCATACCACCCGGAACAATAAACGATGGTTACTCCAGATGGTTCGATGAGATCGTCTCAGATGTCCCAAACAAGACTGAGTGCATCGATGACGCACTCCTCTGGGCCGACAACCTGAAGGAAAGCTTCTTCCATGCATGCAACTGGCTGGATATCTGTGGCAGAAATGGGATAACCCTCTATCCTGATCAATTTGGCCTGGAGAGTCGGGTTCGCTGGATTTGAAATCACACCAGACAGCATTTGACCCAGCAAATGTTCCTTCAGGCACTCATGGACTGAGTGACTGAGACACCACGAAACATCACCGAAATGCACTCCTGGTTTGGACTGATCAACCAGGTATCATACACATTCAGCATGACTGAGTGGCTGCTCCCCTTCCGTGACTTCCTCAAGCCGGGCACTCCCTTCCACTGGGATGACCACCTCAGCGAGCTCCTCCAAGAACCTAACTAAGCGGGTGATTGTAAGCAAGATAGACGAGGGTGTCCGGATCTTTGACAAAACTAAGCCAACCTGTCTTGCCACAGACTGGTGTAAGGTCGGGATAGGATTTTGGCTCTTTCAGAAACACTGTGACTGCCTGAAGACCGAACTGTTCTGCTGCTCAACAGGTTGGAGGATAACACTCGTTGGCAGCCGCTTCACACAATGCTGAATCTCGCTATGCCCCAGTGGAGGGGGAAGCCATTGCTGTTGCAGATGCTCTGGACAAAGCTAGATACTTCATCCTAGGATGCACGGATCTCATCATTATGGTGGACCACAGGCCACTCCGCAAGCTGTTCGGAGACCAGTCACTCGATGTTATATCCAACACTCGACTCAGAAACCTGAGATATAAATTCCGCATGACTCATGTACTGGGTGTGAAACACCGAGCTGCCAATTCCATGGCGAGAACCACCCCGCCAAGATGCACCTAGCAGATGACATCTCTGCCATCACCCATACACATCAAGGCAACATTTGTTTATCAACGCCACACTTTCCTCGTTGGATTTTGTTGCATTGAGGAACTCCAGGATGACATCGAGCACACCATTCATCTCGATGCATCCTCATCCCTGAGCTCACTGCAGGGACAAGGTTCGCATAGCGAACAGTAGTGATGAGAATATGACCAAGTTAATTAACACCATTGAAACTGTCATGCCAGAATTCTGCCAAGAGTCACCAGCACCACTACAGGAGTACCATCAATTCCGTTATCACCCGTATACTGTTGATGGCATGGCAGTCTATAAAAATCGCGTCATAATTCCTCTGTCACTCAAACAAGACTGCTTAACAGCCCTACATGCCACTCACCAGGGCATATCATCAACGATTGCGGGGGCCGAGGCTGTTCTGGCCTGGGATCACCCCTGCAATCACCACTCTCAGAAATGGCTGCAATCACTGCAACCGAATGGCACCCTCACAGGCCAACGCACCACCCACCCCTTGGGGGCCCCTACAACACCCCAGTCTACCCATTGCAGTGTTTGTGCACTAACTACTTCCATTACAAAGGCATGAACTACTTGGTAATCATGGAATCAGAAACTCCAAATGGCCCATTGTCGAAAAGACTTCAGGCGGCTCCACCGGGCTAGTTGACAGCCTCCGTACATCATTCGTCACCTATGGCATTCCAGATGAACTCTCCTTTGATGGTGGTCCCGAGCTCACTGCTGTCACAACCTGAGAATTCATGAAAAACTGGGGTGTTCATCATAATCTATCGTCCGTTGCCTTCCCTCAGTGCAACTGCAGTGCCGAGGTCGAAGAAAAGACCGTGAAAACAATACGGGGCCATATGGCGAGCTCGACACAGACTCCTTCCAGCAGGCGATGTTGCAGTACCAAAACTGCCCTGACAAAGAAACCAAACTCTCCCCAGGGATGTGTGTCTTTGGGAGGCCTATCAAGGATTTCATCCCCTTCCTTCCAGGTCATTACAAACCCCACGAAACATGGCAGGAAACCTTGACCACAACTCCACAAGGGAGAAGAAAATCTTGCAGGAGATAATCTCCCTCCCTTCTTAACAAGTACTTGCACTTTCTTGTGTCATCCTTTATATTTAGTGTACCCTGTATTTATATTTTACAAGTTTACATTTTATATTGAATAAATCAATCAATCAAAACCTTTTGTTTTGAGTCTGAGGCTGGACTGAGTCTGAGACCCTGCCGTGTTGCCGATTTGGCCTAGCCCTAGTCTCTTAGTACCAAGATTGATCGGTCAACGACAACGTAGCATACAGATAAAGATTAAAGTTCTGAGTTTTTGCCCCTTGCTCTAAATTCTAATACAGCACAATAGTGCAATACATGGAGTGACACTAAACGGATTGTATCGCACTATAAATATGCTTCGTAGTCGCTTACGATAGTGTACCGTTGTTGACAACTAGTTACATCGAATTCGCTCTCAGCCTCGAAGTCGTACTCACCAAAACAATCCGCCTTCGTTTTGCTATTTATAACTATACACATCACGTGTGCATTAAACTGGGGACACGTTTCACATGTTCTGTCGACATAAGTGCGCATGTCAGAAAATGTGAATCTTTTTTTAGAAATATTGTATTCACATTACTATTCAAGAACGTATCGCGTTTACAACCCGACATAAACAACACACTATCTAATGTTGCAATGGTCGCATTCATAGCAAATATGCATCATCACACTTAAAGTTTATCGGGTTATTTATTATCACGTGATCGACGCTGGTCTCCTTGTCGCCATTACGGATTCACATTTTACTTTGCGCACGGGGCGAATGTTGTTGGGCTAGAAATACATGTGCTTACGCCGAGTCTCGCTTCATCGAATCGGCTTTCAATATACTGCTCAGCGGGTCGTAGTTGTAAAGGTACTTATATCAAGTGAACGTGTGTTTGTATTCAACATTTCAGCAACTGTCGTTGTGAATGCTTTGTGCGCCGGTGCGGCCACAGAAATTGCGTCAGTGACAGTGGCCGGCGCGGCAACCCCTTCGCGGTGCAGCCCCCCCGATTGTTTTTTAGATTTAGTTTTGCCAGTGATAACTGTGTCCCAGTGTGGGGTGATAAATTAGAATCAAGTAATTCTTAATAACGCAAATGATCTTTGAGACAAATTGCAGAAACGTACCAACTGACATTAATTGATGTAATTAAATGTCATAATGACATCATTTATAATTAATCGGTTGTCACGACCGGCCTAATTAATTTTCCAAAAAATAATGTTTGCATTATTTGTGAATGTATTTTATATTTCCTAAATCAAATTGAAGTGTTGTTTGGTGATCACTTCAATGCTTCCTTGACTTGCTAATTAATATAGCTAAATCTAGACAGGTAAGATACAATTAATAATCATCATCATTGTGCAGCATTGTAGTATCCTGTGGTTGGGCGAAGGCCTCAGCAGTTCGTTTCCAAATCTGCCTGTCTTACGCTATCCTCTGCCAGATGGTGCCCTTCCAGTAGGCCTACTCGTCTAGTTCGCCTCTCCACCGTCTCGTTGGTCTTCCTCTAGATCATTTCCCTTCGTAAGGTCTCCAGGTTGTGATACGCGATGTCCATTGGTTATCTCGTAGTCTGCTGATGTGCCCTGCTCAGGTCCACTTCTGTCTTCTGATTTGTTTATCCCGTCTATGACCTTTGTCTTCTGCCTTACTCAGATGTTTGTTTTTCTCTCCCGATATGTGATGTTTAACATACTTCTTTCCATCTTTGTTTGTGCGGCTGCTAGCTTGTTCTTTGACTGGATGGTGAGTGCCCATGTTTCCGCGCCGTATGTCATCGCTGGAAGTACGCATGAGTTGAAGACTTGTCTCTTCAAACAGGTTGCAGAGTTACCCTTGAAGATGTCGCGGTGTTTGGCGAATGCTATCCAGCCGGCAGTGATCCTTCTTTGAATCTCCTTGTCTTGGTTTTTGTCTCCGATACTGTATCGCTGTCCCAGATAGACGTAGCTTTCAACGTTCTCTATCTGTGTCGTGTTGGTATATATTGGTGTGTCATTTTCTAGCATCACTTTTGTTTTCTAGATGTTCATCTTGAGACCTTGTTTTTTATTTTCATCAGCTAGCTCCTGCAGCATGTTTTGTAGTTCTTGTGGTATAGTAGCGCATATGAGTATGTCGTCGGCTAAGCGAAGATGGCTGAGATATTGAATAGTCTCCATCTATCATCAAGCCTCTGGTTTCCCAGGTCAGTCTTCAGAATATGCTTTCGAATGTTGCCGTGAACAGCTTGGGCGATATGGTGTCACCCTGTCGTACTCCTCTCTTGATGTTGAACTTGTTGCTCTTTTTGTGTAGGTGGACTGTCACCGAGCTGTTGGTGTAGATGTCTTTCAGGAGATTGATGTACACATCTTCTATCCCCTGTTCTTGAAGGGAGGTCAGTATTGCTTGAGTTTGCACCGAGTTGAAAGGATTCTCATAGTCGACGAAAGCGATACAGAGCGGGATATTGTATTCTCTGCAATTCTCTTACAGTTGATTTATGACCTGTATCTGGTCTGTCGTTGAGTATCTGTTTCTGAATCCTGCTTGCTCTCGTGGTTGGTTTTCGTCCAGTGTCTTCTCTAGTCTATTCGTTAGTATCTTTGTGAGTAATTTGTAGATGTTTGATAATAGACAAATCGGTCTGTAGTTCTTTAAGTCTTTCTTATTTCCTTTCTTGAAGATTATCACCATCTTTGCGTTCTTCCAAGCGGTGGGTATTCGTCTTTCTGATAAGTATTTAGTATACAGTTTAGCCAGTGTCTTCGAGATGATATCTTCTCCTGCTTTTAAATTTAATGTTTCAATATTTACATGTTCATTGCCTGATGTCTTCCCATTCTTCATATCTCTTAGCGCAACTTCCACCTCCCATGGTGTTATCTCTGGTACCTCTTTCGGGTCGGTGTGAATTATGGTACTCTGTTCATTGTCATGTAGCTCAGTGTAGAATTCCTCTATTCGTTCCATGATCATATCTTGGTCTTGTATTTCTCTACCCTGCTTGTCTAGAAGTGTAATCAGTCTGGCTCGGCCTAGTGCCTGCGTTCTTCTTGCTTTCTACAGGCTCTTTGATGACATAATCGTTTCTCATATGATCTCTTGTTTGTACTTTCTGATGTTCTCCTTCGCTTTCTTTTTGATTGTCTTGCATATTTCTGCATACTCTATTTGTTTTATACAGTTGCCGTTATCCACCATTTCTCGTCGCTTCTTCATTAGTGCTCATGTCGGTGACGATATTCTCGTCACTACATGCCTGTTGATTGCTTTGGCTACACTTGTTGCACTTAGTTGGATCATCTCAGTGATGTTTTCGTTCATGGTGTCAATGTCGTCTAGTTCCTCTAGTGTCTTGAATCGATTTCGCAGTTCTAGTTGGAATTCTATCTTTTTTTTCCGATTTGTGTAGTATTTACACTCGGTGGTCTCTTGTTTACCAAGTTCTTCCTTTCAGCCTTGATGTCTAGTTTGATGTTGCTCATTATCATTCTGTGGTCACTTCCTACGTTGACTTGGTTGATGACAGTTATGTCAGTGACCATGTCTGGCTTGTTTGTCAGGATGTAGTCAGTTTCATTCTTCGTTTCTCCATTTGGGCTTTTCCATGTCCATCTCCTCCCTGCTTTCTTCTGGAACATGGTATTCATGATTTTGTACTTTCGTGATGATGCCCATTCTACCAAGGTGTCGCCTCTTCCGTTTCTCACACCTAGGCTAAATTTGCCTGTTGCCATTTCCGAAATGTTTGTTTGTTTCCCTACTTGAGCATTAAAGTCTCCCATCACTATCGTGTAGTGGGTTGGCTTTTTTAAGGTCTCATCCATGTCATTGTAGAAATTGTCTGTGCTATCTTCAGTCTACTTACCTTCTCTCGAAGTCTCGGCGGCTCTTCTTGACCCAAAGATTCTTAGCACCCCCCTGCACGTCAGACCTGGGGCCGAGTACATTTTCATGAGTACGAGTACTTTCATAATGGATGAGTACGAGTACATTCCTAAAAGCTGAGTACGAGTAGAAGTATGAGTACATTCTCATGAGTACGAGTAAAAGTATGAGTACATTAAAAAAAATTAAATAATAACGTATTTGATTAATTAATCTAATCTATATAACTCATCACAAGTGAATATGCAATGGCAGTTGATCAATATTTTTTTATGAGGAAAACTGTGAAAAAACTCTTTATTTCGTTGACATTCATTTCAGTGACATCCTATGATCTTATCATCTATTTGCCATTGCACCGAATGAACATGAGTTGTTCAAGGTTGAATCTTAATTAGCCTGCACCGCTCAGGGCGGAATACTTAAAAGTTTTGCAATTTATAATTTCTGATCGTAGACTACTTGTTTTAGAAAGGGTTAGCACATGTCCATATAACAGGCTCAAAATCTCCTTTGGACTTTTTTAACCAGGCTGAAGGCACTGCATTATACTAGTATAACAGGCAGTCTGACTTGAGCCACCTTATACTTCTACAGAGGAAGACTGGCAGTTCTTGTTCTTAGCAGTTAGCACTGTCAGCCAGGGCCCAGTGGCATGGTCTCCAGACTACATCAAAGACATTTCCTGTCTAAATGGTGGGTTAACTGCTAATTGACTCTTTAAGGACATCCTGGTGGCTTAATTGAACAAACAGGTTTATGGCCTGAACTGATAGCCTAGTATTATTGTGCCTGGGTGTTTCTGACTGGAAAAAGATGCTGCCTGTTGCCATGTTTGGGTATCATAGTCATGATTATCAGATAATTAGGTTGTACTATGTGTATGGATGGTAAGGTAGTATTCTATTAGAAATAACAAACTGTTTAAAAATAGGTGAACATTTAAATATTTCAGGAAAGTTTCATTTTATAACTACAAATAAATTTATTTTCCCCAGTACATATTGAGAAAGTACTTAGATGTACTCGTAATATACTCGGAACATCTGAGTATAATGAGTACGAGTACATGACCCATAAGTTTTATGAGTACAAGCATGAGTATGAGTACTTCAAAAATGTACTCGAGTACCAAGTACTTTCGCCCCAGGTCTGCTGCATGTAGCCGTACTTTACCCGAACCGCCTTCTTGGTCATACTCTTTCGATGCTACTGGGGGCCTTGGCGTCATTGTACTTTGCATGCTGGTGTTGTTGGTGTACCCTTCCACGAAATTGCCCAAGTTTCGACACGGCAGCCGAACCAGTACCCAACCACTGCTCAGCCAGCGCCAGGATTTGAACCCCGGTCCCTCCAGTCGAGAGTCCGGTACTCTAATCACTCGGCCACTGCGCCCTACACAATAATATTATATAATAAAAAAATATAATTTTGGTTTATTTCCCACCGTATGATATTAAAGAACAAGAATAGATTGATCGACCAACAACAAAAGTATTGCTCCCCAGGGAAATAAAAAAACAACTCTGACACAATTAATTAAGGGACAGAAGCAGGATAAAGTTCTCTGAAACACAGTTATTGCTAATTATAAGATTAAAAAGACAGTTGCAATTTCTAGGACAAACTTATATCTACTGGGAAATAGCCAGGGTAGAAAAGAAAGACTAAATCATTATTTTGACATCCAGCTGAGCACTGACAACATTTGACAAACGACATATATACCCTATATACCCAGGTATACTAATTGCAGTTTCACCAGATATCCAGGTGCCTCAAGAAGAAAACAGTCAGGTTGGTATGCAAGTTGTATAGTATTTTCATATTATTGCATCTATAATTAAAGCAATTTTTGAGAATTTTAATATATTTGTAATACGTACACAATTATTCATTAATCCTGTTAATATGATTATTTCATGTAATTCTATGCCTTTATTTGATTAGAATTATGTTTTATTAATCATTAATGACCCTGACAATACATCAGTAAAATAACTTGGCATATGTGGAGTTTCCAGTTTGGCCCGCCTTCATGATCTGTATAAGGCATGCTCATGAATATTCGGGACTGTCAGTCAGACTTCGATTAGCTGTGCTGAGTTAATAGATGCAAGAAAAACGTCATCAACATGTGTGTATTTGGATTAGCTACTGCCATGCGAATGAGTCGTGACCGATAAAATTATCAAAAGGAAACATGGACCAACTGCTATTTATGTCACAGATTAAGCAAAGAAAAGAAGGAAAATATATGGAATAAACAGAGAATGAACATAGCAACTGCCCATGACAGACAGATTGATTTAAAAGAAAAGACACCAGCTCTCCACGCATGAAGCCATCGTATGACATTGTCATTCACCATTGATGACATATTGAATGATTGGCTTTGTTTTTGTTGGAATATAAAAACATACAAAATCTTACCTATGGTACGATCATGTTCCTTTTTCACTAGGTACATCTGGCTATGTATTTTTTAGTTTAGTTTTAATGAAACGTTTGGATAACAGAAACTTATTGAAGCTGAGAAACATTCAATAATGAAACCATTTTGTTTGGACCATAAATCCAGCTGCTATTTCCATAAGCAGTATAAATACAACATTATACATCATATGAATGTACAATATTAAAATATCATAGGTTGGTATCTACTTACTTATCTGCATAGGGTTTAATTTTAGTTTAAAAAATGTAGGTCTATAAAGCGCATAATAATATTAAATTATTGACGACAAAATATTAAAATGTATTGCATCAGTGTAACAACAAGGGACATACCTCAGCTAGATACAAGTTTTCTTTTGTACTGGGAGTGCAATTTGTTCTGCCCAACATTTAGAGTAAAAGATATTGAATTTGTTTCTGTCAAACTCTTTTTTTGATGAAAAATAAAATGGCCATTGTATGATGGAAATAAAGTTACAAAATTACAAAACATTAAAAATAACGCATATATTTAAAAACACTGTTTTCAGTCATCATTGGTGTATTTAACTCAAGAAGATCCCTAAAACATTTAAAATGTTGTGGAACATTTATATTTTATAAATTTTCAAAATGATTGTAAAAGCAACTTTGTTGACACCTTTTTATACACTACTCCCAGTATAGTTCACATAACACAAACTTGTTTCAACAAATTTTGAAGAAAATGGTAATGCTGTAGAACACAATCTAAACACGATGAGCATAAGAAAGCATAAATTTTATTAATTTATGTACTCCTATTTTGCAACATAATGACGGGATGTTGTGCATTTGGATGCACAAATCGATCGATTGCACAAATCCATTTGAAACATGTAGTGATGTACATATTCCCAGCAGAAGCCACACGGAACTAATGTGGCAGAACAAAGTCAGACACTTTCTTCACTACTGTGTCAGTTAACACATTGTCCAATTATTAGCACAGCTATGCATTTTGATACACAAAACTATCAGATGCACACATCCATTTGAAACACAAAGTGATGTACAACTTCCCAGTAGATGTCGCACAGAACAGAATGGGGCAGAACAGTCAGACACCATCTTATGCCAGGTGACCCATTGTTCATAATCTTCTTGCGTTGTTAAAAGTAGCCAGTGCATTATTTTGAGGCGAGCGATAGCTCTCGCTCCCTACCGCACGTGCTAATTGCTCATCTAGGGAGCGATTTATCGCTCGCGCTAATTGCCATTGTCACTTGCATCACCAGACCTGCTGCATGTGGTGCCCTCTAGCGGAAAAATGTACACCCATTTGTTTGAAAGAAAGTCTGTTCTTGTCACATAAATTAATGTTGGTGCGCAGATGCCGACATTTCCAGAGCCATGATTTTGAGTTTGCTTATTGCTCAACGGGATTCTTGTCGACCAGCCGTCATTTGACAGTCAGATCATTTATCAGCTGCAATTTTCTCCGCACTGGGTAGTGGTGAAATCGACAGCTAGTGCCCGTCCCATAAAAACAAAACACTTAATCATCAGCGTTGTTAGACTGCTGTCATTTTCTGTAACATCTTTGCTAGAACTTCCTGTCTCAGATGTTTTATCACCATGCAATTTTTCAATCTGTGCCAACACTTGATGTCCCAAATTGACCCGATCGAATTAATCATGCATAATGGATACTGCTATGGCATGGTCAGCATCCATTGCATTTTGGCATGACTGGGCAGTGGCGCCATCAGACGGAAAACAGGAACGCTACCTAGCGGATAAAAACAAACCTAATAAATCGCTCACGCTAAATTATTTGGCATATTTAGGCGGACGATTTATTGCTCGCCTGGTTTTTTCAAAAGTGAAGCACTGAGTAGCTGGCAATATACAGTATGCTTACAAATTGCTGATTAAAAAGACATTGCTTGCAACAACTCGCCTCGAAATCTGACATGTTGACTGTGTGTGACGTCACCAGTCTCTGTGTGTTTCAATGCGCATGCATGCATATTCATTATACTTATGCTGCATAACTTATGATCCACGTGGCAGCAAGCACAAAATGATTCGTGTAAACACAATTATTTATCAGCTTTTTTGCACAGATTGCCAAATTGTGTATAAAACCGGAAGAAATAAGTGATAGAGAAAATACTTATGGGAAATTATCACATTTTGATATAGTACATCTCGAATGTCTGTTAGCTTACAAAGAATTACTTCAAGTCCTTGACCAGTGTTATGTATATCAGAAAATAAAAAATGTTTTTTAATAATTTAACTACAAACTACCACTGGATGGCAGCACAGTAGTCATTCTACACAAGTGACGTTACCTCTACCATGCTGCCACCCAGTGGTAGTTGTCTGAGGAAGTTAAGACGGCAGAAAACTGTCAAAACGTAATTGAAGAAAGAAGAAAAATTTGACAGAAATACAAAAAAGTTTGTTTTAATGGGATGTTTTCCATTCATTTTATTATAAAATCTCGTTAAACAGTATAAATAATTATGTATTTTTAACATAGTGACCACCCAAGTATGTAATATTGAAGCAGAGATAACTTTTGAATCGAACAGTTCAATGTTTACAATGCTGTCAATGACTCAACAGGGTGGGGTTTCTAATGTCAATATGCACGCTGTCATTGATCGTGGCTTTGGACCAAACATGGCGCACTGTTAAACAAACTGTTTCCTCCACGGAACACTGCCTTTAAACCACAAGGTCGTAGCAGGTCTTCACTCCGATACATTTCATGCAGCTCACTCCTTACGTATTTGGTTTCAGAGCGACACAGACAAGATGACCTGTTGCCTCCACAGCCGCCCTAAGATGTGTGCGCTTTGTGTGGGCATATGTCTCCTGGTCTACGTTCACTGCTGCTATGGTGACACTTCATCCACAGCCGCACCGACGCACAACGCACTCTCATCAAGGGTCTACTTACAGGAGATCTTTGCTAAATACGGCAATGGAGATGTCCTCACCTTCGACGGCTTTGAACGGCTCCTACACAAACTCGGTTTGGGGGATGGAACAGTGGTGGATCATCCAGAAACAGAAATAGTGCCTGCGTCGAATTGTACAAGGAACACTCGATCAGTGACTAGAGTCGTAGAAGCTGAGACAAGGACAGATAGAAGAGCTCAGGGGCATGACATAGACAAGAGAGCAGCGACAACAGCTGTGGATGTGAAGGTCTCCCACAAGGTCAGTCAGTGGGCTCCAGGCTTTATAGAGAAGATACTAAAAGGTTAAAGTGCTGTGGCGTACCCAGTTGTTGTAGTATGTATGACAGAAGTTATTTGTTGAAATAGATAACTTATATTTTCTATTGTAACTGGTATTGGATGTTTAAGTAACATAGTGAATTGTAAGTTGGTCATTCATGTGGTGAGGTTTGTGATTTTGTACATACATATCTGTGTACACACACACGCGTGTGCACACATACACCACGCATGCACACACTACACATGCACGCACTCAAGCACACATGTGTACGCACATACACACATGCACGCAAACACATGCCACACATGCATACATTCATGCACCCAAGCACACACGCACCCACACACTTACACACACACTTTCACGGATACACACACACATACACCTGAATGCATACACACACACCCATTCACCCACATACACACACGCGTGCACACACATGCACACAGTATATTATTAAGAAAATACATACGTATGTAGCGATGACTTTTTGACTGCAGTGTTTGGGTGCTGGAGGAATACTGGACGTCTACAAGATGAAAAGGTCAGAGGTCATCCAACCAGAACAATTCCTCCACCTCTGTCCCGCCCTCATTCAACAGCAGGAGAGTGGGGCCTGTCAGCAGTCAGCAGAACATGACGATGTTGACAGAGACAATGCTGAAGAGAGAAAGGGCATGTTCCAACACATCACCACTGTACCTGGCAAGGGTGAGTGGTTGACTCAATCACTGTGACACACGGGTCTAGTCAGCATTTGTGTTTGCATACACTAACAAACATGCCCGTCACCTCACCTGATGGGTTGTCTTGGTAGTTTACAGTCATGATAGTAATATTTATGAAATGTTAGAAACAAATAGAGCATCGTTACATAAACACTATAATGTGTTCACAAATACTTGTTGTTTGTTCAAAATGACAAAAGTCGGAGAGAATGTGTAGAATTGTTAAGTAATATTCGTATTGCTACGGTCCATGACGCAGGAGCTGTTTTCCCAAAGTATTTGCCACACACACGTGGTTCGTGCAATTGTTAAGTTACGTTTTACACAGTACACACACATTACGTTTTATGTTCAGAACAACTGATTCATCCCACAAAAGGTAAGAATCTTGACATATGTGGTGTATTTTGAAAACATATAGTCTTGCATTCTATTCTAGGAAGCATAAATTAATCCCTGAAAATTTTTCGTTCGAGGTTCAAACTGTCTAAGAGGAAAGCGTTAACCTACCCGCATATATATGCAAGCTTAATTATAAATAGCTGTGAAGATTCAGTTGGATCATCATTTGTGTTTCATTGTATGATTATACTTTTATGGTGGCGGTGTAATCACCGAGTTTGTGTTTCAGTGTGGGGGTTCTTGTCTGTGTTTCAGTCTGTGGGGTTTGGTCTAAGTTTCAGTGTGGGAGTTTTGGTCTGTGTTTCATTTTGGGGGTTCTTGTCTCTTTCAACGTGGGGATTTTTGTCTCTGTTTCAGTATGGAGGTGCTTGTCTGTGTTTCAGTCTGTGGGGTTTGGTCTATGTTTCAATATGGGAGTTCTTGTCTGTTTCATTGTGGGGGTTCTTGTTTGTGTTTCAGTGTGGGTTTTTGTCTGTGTGTCAGTGTGGGAGTTTTGGTCTGTGTTTCATTTTGTGGGTTCTTGTCTGTTTCAATTGGGGGTTCTTGTCTGTATTTCAGTGTGGGGTTCTTGTCTGTGTTTCAGTGAATGGGTTTTGGTCTATGTTTCAGTGTGGGGGTTCTTATCTGTTTCAATGTGGGTGTTCTTGTCGGTGTTTCAGTGTGAGGGTTTTGGTCAATGTTTCAGTATGGGGGATCTTGTCTGTGTTTTAATATGGGGGTTTAGGCTTGTATTTCAGTGTGTGGGTTTTGGTCTGTGTTTCAGTGTTTGGGTTTTGGTCTGTTTCAGAGTGTGGATTTTGGTCTGTGTTTCAGTGTGTGGGTTTTGGTCTGTGTTTCAGAGTGTTGGTTTTGGTCTGTGTTTCAGTATGGGGGTTCTCCCTCCTGTCTGTGACAGTCATCAGCCTGGTGGGACTGTTGTGCGTGGCCATCGTGCCTCTCACAAGGAAGGTCTACTTCAACCACGTCATCCAGTTCTTTGTCTCCGTAGCTGTTGGCTCCCTCACTGGTGATGCCCTCCTACATCTACTGCCCCATGTGAGTAAACAGTGCATCCCTCTAGACACCCTCCTACATCTACTGCCCCATGTGAGTAAACAGTGCATCCTTCTAGACACCTCCTACATCTACTGCCCCATGTGAGTAAACAGTGCACCCCTCTAGACACCCTCCTACATCTACTGCCCCATGTGAGTAAACATTGCATCCCTCTAGACACCCCCCTACATCTACTGCCCCATGTGAGTAAACAGTGCATCCCTTTAGACACCCTCCTACATCTACTGCCCCATATGAGTAAACAGTGCACCCCTCTAGACACCCTCCTACATCTACTGCCCCATGTGAGTAAACATTGCATCCCTCTAGACACCCTCCTACATCTACTGCCCCATGTGAGTAAACAGTGCATCCCTCTAGACACCTTCCTACATCTACTGCCCCATGTGAGTAAACAGTGCATCCCTCTAGACACCCTCCTACATCTACTGCCCCATGTGAGTAAACAGTGCATCCCTCTAGACACCTTCCTACATCTACTGCCCCATGTGAGTAAACAGTGCATCCCTCTAGACACCTTCCTACATCTACTGCCCCATGTGAGTAAACAGTGCATCCCTCTAGACACCCTCCTACATCTACTGCCCCATGTGAGTAAACAGTGCATCCCTCTAGACACCCTCCTAGATCTACTGCCCCATGTGAGTGTGAGTAAACAGTGCATCCCTCTAGACACCCTCCTAGATCTACTGCCCCATGTGAGTAAACAGTGCATCCCTCTAGACACCCTCCTACATCTACTGCCCCATGTGAGTAAACAGTGCATCCCTCTAGACACCCTCCTACATCTACTGCCCCATGTGAGTAAACAGTGCATCCCTCTAGACACCCTCCTACATCTACTGCCCCATGTGAGTAAACAATGCATCCCTCTAGACACCTTCCTACATCTACTGCCACATGTGAGTAAACAGTGCACCCATTTAGACACCCTCCTACATCTACTGCCCCCATGTGAATAAACAGTGCACCCCTCTCAACACCCTCCTAGATCTACTGCCCCATGTGAGTAAACAGTGCTCCCCTCTAGACACCCTCCTAGATCTACTGACCCATGTGAGTAAACAGTGCACCCCTCTAGACACCCTCCTACATCTACTGCCCCATGTGAGTAAACAGTGCACCCCTCTAGACACCCTCCTAGATCTACTGCCCCATGTGAGTAAACAGTGCACCCCTCTAGACACCCTCCTACATCTACTGCCCCATGTGAGTAAACAATGCACCCCTCTAGACACCCTCCTACATCTACTGCCCCATGTGAGTAAACAGTGCACCCCTCTCGACACCCTCCTACATCTACTGCCCCATGTGAGTAAATAGTCTGCCCCTACCATTCTGTGTCATGTCTGAACTTAGTGGGGACCTGTTTAGCATGATGTGTACTATGTAGGAGATAGATCTTGCCTGTTATAAATGTTCCACTTGCTTCACAGACACAATGTCTTTGTATTGTTTTATTGGACACATAAGTTAGTTTACACAATTTTTCTTGTTTGTATTTATATACAGCATTACTTATTTTACATACATTGTTATGAGCTACCTGTATTTTCTCAAATACATGTAAATGGTTAATATTTTCCCCATACTATATGAATGAATATTTTGTGAAGCCAGCCTGTGAACATGGTAAATACAAACACACACCCGCAAATACAAAACATGAATACCTCAGGGTTGACACATATCTCTGTTACCATGTCAAATCTTAGATGAGTTAATTGTACAAATGCGAAAATCCACAAGATGACCTGATGAACTAACTCACCTATCTCACAAGGCTGTCATGCATGAAGGTATATTAATCAATTTAAAAACAGGCAACCAACTAAACAAACAGACACTTAACCTGTGAGAATATCACTGCTCCAATTTCTACTGTTATCATTAGTGTGTATGTGTTTACTTTAGTCAATGGTCAAGCCTGACGGTGGTAGTCATAATCACAGCCATGACAAGTCAGCCGTGTGGTCAGGGCTGATGGCGTTCATGGGCGTCTACATATTCTTCCTCACCGAGCGAATGATTGCCCTATTCGCAGAGTGGAGGAGAAACAAACGCGCAAGAATGCTGCATGTGGTAAGGAGAAATGGCTCTGTCACATAGTACTTAGACGATGCCCACAACATTTATTCATATTCATAAGCAGCATACGGATAGTGTATCACATGTTGCAATATTATTTCTGAATTGAACATTTATAATTGTGAAGAGTGTTTGAATAGGATTGGCAGTAACAAAAATGCCCTTCTTCCAGATGGTGCTATACATACACGCACGCATGCACACACACACACACACACACACACACACACACACACACACATACACACACATAAAATGGTGTCCTGAAGTATTCATACAGCAGGTCTGACCTCTGTTATGGAGTCAATTTGAGCAGTTTTTCATGTTAATGCAGATTAACTAAAATGAACAATCGATTAATATCCATCTAACATTCGCTATGAACCTTAGGACCAATAAAAACATAAACAACAGAGAATTTTTATAAAAATTAAAGCGTTACTTTTCTCTCTGAGGGTCGTAGATTAATCCCTAGAAGAAACAGTCAATTTGTTGCAATGTTATGGGTGATTGAATTGACAAATGCAAAACAAGAAAATCTACACTTTCACTCTTGCGAATGTATTTTAATCTTTCCTCAGTTTGTGAAATGTATCTTACTGTAGAAACTGTTATTTTTGTGCGCAGAAGAAATTCCATGTTGAAGGCGAGGAGGGTTATCCTGCTATGATGAGTGAACTTGGAACCAAGTTGACGTCAGATCACTCAATGTCCTGTGATGATGTGATGACAGTGGTGCATCCGTCCAGAGGTAAATGTACAGTCGAACCTCGATTTACGGTCACCTCAGTAATACAGCCACCTCACAATTAATTAAGGTCACCCTGGGACAGTCCCAGATTATTTTTGTAACAGTAAAGTATAGGAAATTAGTCCCGCTAATACGGCCACTTTGCTATTAAGGTCACTTGCCCAGTCCCGAGGGTGTCCTTAATAGCGAGGTTCACAGTAGTTGCATTTAAGGAGTATATTTTATTTTAAATGGAGGTTGTCTTTCATTTTCTTATGTTAATATAATGTTCATAAGACTAGAATATATACGTTGACGGTACAATGTTCACAATTTGAATGTTTAGCCAGCAAAAGGTGAACAAAATAATAAATAGCTGTATTGGCGATACCCATGTACAACTGTAGTGGCGATACCCATGTACAACTGTATTGGCGATACCCATGTACAACTGTATTGGCGATACCCATGTACAACTGTATTGGCGATACCCATGTACAACTGTAGTGGCGATACCCATGTACAACTGTATTGGCGATACCCATGTACAACTGTATTGGCGATACCCATGTACAACTGTATTGGCGATACCCATGTACAACTGTATTGGCGATACACATTTACAACGGATGCCAGTTAGTTTAACCACAAAGCCCTTTGATGTTCGTTGCAGTAGCAATTTTCCCACAGTCAAAACAAGCAATTTAAAGGACTTGTTAATAATGACCACCCTTAATACCCTTAATAATTACCATCTGGGTAACATAAGAGACAACCGATCTCGAATTAGAAAAGGACAGTTCTGTTACATTCAATTGCTGCCAGTAGTTTATGTCAGCATGCTACACAAATTGAATGGATAGTTTGTTAACAGTTTTGATGATGTCTTAGATAATATAATTATAATTGTGTGTCTTAGTAAACATGGTTATGGCATTGAACATGCTTTGATAAAATGTTTTTATTATTAATTTATCATCATCATCATTGGTCAGCCGTAGTGTCCCGTTGTTGGGTGAAGGCCTCAGCATGTCGTTTCCAAATCTGCCTGTCTTGCGCTATCCTCTGCCAGATGGTGCCCTTCCAGTACTCGTCTAGTTCGTCTCTCCACCGTCTCGCCGGTCTTTCTCTAGATCGTATCCCTTCATAAGGTCTCCAGGTTGTGATACCCGATGTCCAGATTTATCATGTACGATATATATTCTTTTCACAATCCTACCCTCGCCAAATGACAACCATCCATTGTCCTCCTGCACTGCGTGACACGTGATGCCACTCACATTGTCATCGCTGACATCCCCATTTTTCAGGTGTTAAGAAGATGGCTGACGAAGCACATGACGAGATGCACGCATCGTGTGACGTGTCAATCCGTGACAAGTGGGGCCACTCCCACGCCGCGGGCCACGCCCACGCCACGGGCCACACCCACACCGCGGGCCACTCCCATGATGCGGCCCATTCCGTCTCTTCCGTTGCTCTCATGGTTGTCATGGGCGATGGTCTCCACAACTTCTGCGATGGCCTCGCTCTCGGTGAGTATCCTCAGGTATATCGCTGTCGACGAATTAAAAGAGGCAGTCTATTCCTGGTTTTTCATTTATTAATAAATATAATGTTTTTAAGATTATGCAAACTATATTGAAGGTATACTGCCCACCAAATTGTGTTTAGTATTATTAACATTTATTTAACTAGCTAGTTTTAGCATTCGTGTATTACTGTATTTTAGCACCTCTGAGTGGACATTTTTCTGGATTTATGGTGCTTTACAAGTTGACTCATTATTATGATTACATTATTATAGTAAGCCCATGATAACAGTCACACATTTGAAGGTACAACCACGGGAGCATGTTCAAATAGCCAACAAAACATCCAGTTTCCAAACAAGCGTTATTGACAATATGGCCAAGGCGGGGCGAGTTAACTGCTATACCCTTTGATGATCAACAATGTCCCATTTTCCCACGTTCAGCACAGCAGATTTCCTGTTACAAATTACTATGCTGGTTCATTCTGGGGAGAGGAACTGACTGGCTCCTTTTAAAGCTGCCACCTCTGCTGGTTTAGCCTGTCGCAATTTTTTTGGTTGTTTCATGTCCAGATATGTAATGTGTGAATAGTTTGAATGATATTTGCAGATAATATGTATAAAAAGTGCATACAACTAATAAATATGTAAAAATATATATTGTATGTTTAGATAAAAACTAAACAATTATATCACATGGTGTTGTTCACAGATAAAACTAATAAATAACACTTTAAAACGTGATTCTGAACATGGAACAATATTTACGTGTTTGACCATATATGCTACCATATATGTCACTTTGGCAGTTAATGTTTTTAGTCCTTTGGCCGAAGGTCCAAGGGACTATTGCCATCACTCTCCGTTCGCCGTTAGCTGCCGTATCTCAGAAACCGTTCAGCAACTTTTTCTCTAATTTTGCACATACATATCTTAGGGCACTGCCACTATACACGATAAATCTGTATTTGATTGAATCATTCTAGGGCCTCCAAGGACCCCAAAACAAAAATTTACCTTTTGCCTATTTTTTCAGACACTGTTCAGCAACTTTTTCTCTAATTTTGCATATACATTTAATGTGGTAGTGTCACTGTACACAAGAAATATGTATTTGATTGAATCATTCTAAGGGCACCTAATGACCCCCCCAAAAAAGGACCCCAAAACTGGTAAATTTTCATATTTTGCCTATTTTTTCAAAAACTCTTCATTAACTTTTTTTCAAATTTGGCATAGACATTTCATGTGGCAACGCAACTGTACACAACAAAATCTGTATTTGATTGAATCATTCTAAGGGCACCAAAGGTCCCCTAAAATGCTAAATTTGCTAACTAAATTGTCTGCTGCACCAGCAGATCTATCATGCTTACAGTCCTTTTGTTCAACTAACTCCTTTTCCTACATCTGTCACACCTCACTGTGGCTACCTGACCGGAACTGTGACTAATCTGTAATTGGTCACTAGCAGAGGCTTGTGTCAATAGGCAGGGCCCACTAGACCCCTGGACAGTTGTGCCTACATTCTAAGGGGTCATCCTGAAACAACCAAATGTCAACCATTAGAAGAGTTTAAATAGTTCCGCTATACACAAGAAATCTGTATTTGATTGAATTATTCTAGTATCATCAGCATATAGTAGAACATACATTTGCAAGACAATGTCTACATCATCATCACTAAGGTTGTTGTAAATTTCACCAGCTGCCATGTCAAGTCCCTTATAATTATGACTAACGGTATTCAAAATCATTCAGGTAAATAGCAAATAACAAAGGAGACAAGTTTTCTCCTTGTGGCAACTCTACATCACATGAGAAGAAGGCTGACACAGCTCCCCAAAATGCAAAATGTTTACACTATCTAGTGATGTGGTTTTGAGAAGGGCCCTTGAGACTATCCCCTAACAGTAAATTTTGTGTATTGTGCCAGAAACAGAACACTATTCCCCTTCCTAAAACATCTGTCACATGCGGTGTCTTGCATGGATATCTATTTTTATGCAGTTGTTTTATATAAGCAGGAATTTTGTGAAATTAGTTATTCTTAGGCCACAGAAAAGTAATTCCTGGTTTCTCATCAATGCATGTATTTAAAAATATGTGTACAACATTTTATTTTCTATTATAATTATTCCTCTAAATGCAAGACGTGGTGCAATAAGTGAACAGTAAACATGTCAACATTTTACTTCCATGATAACCCTTAATGATCTGTAACTATGATTCACCAAAAAAACATTTGATTAATAATTACCTACAGGGTTGTTTGATTTATGCCGGGCAGAAACAGTTTCTGCCCGGCAGAAATGGCAACAATAGGAAATACATGCCTTTGATAGGCAAACATGTTCTTTTTATAGAAAACGTCAGTTTCTTTCTGTACCTGTCTACATATGATAACCATTTGTCTGCCCTGCTCACAATAAACAAGAAACATCACATGAATAATAAAAGGAAGATCACTGCCACTTAACTTGTGGATTATTATTATTATAAAACTGTTTTGCTATTGCTTGGTGGACAGTTAATTAGTGGCTCAAGTTCAAATACATCAGGACGTTTTTCACACCTGCATGGTAGTTTAGGCTTTGTAGTGTGCTGGCAGCCACTAAACTTGTGTGAAAAGGATAATTGGCAGAAGAACTAACTTCAAAGCACCATTGCATCCATTTAGCCAGGCAGCAGTCACACTGTCCCAATGTCTGCTGCTATGTTTGTATATATAGGCTTAATGACCCCAATACCCCAATCTGTTGGCACAATGTCAGATAATAGAACTAGATTAAACATCTTAACAATAACTATAATTAGTTCTGTGGGGCTGTTTTTAAGTATTCATTTATAACATTATCAATCTGTCCTCTTAGTTTTATACATAAACTTAAAGACATAATCTGGCATAACGTGATAAGTTTTTGTAGCAGCACATTTGTACTTCCAGTGTATCATTGCAACATAACATACATACTGTGTGCCACATTTGAATGTCATGCATGTAATATTTCCATGCAGTCCATTTGTATGTATCATGTAAAACTTCAACAGCCGTTTTCTTCATTTTCACTTTTTGACCCCTACCATGTTCAATGCTCCATAACTTTGCCAATTTTTAATTTCCATTAGTCTACCTTTTGTTCTCAAACAATCTGTCCTCTTAGTTTTACACATAAAGACATAATCTGGCATAACTTGATAAGTCTTTGTAGCAGCACATTTGTACTTCCAGTGTATCATTGCAACATAGCATACATATGGTGTGCCACATTTGAATGTCATGCATGTAATATTTCCATGCAATCCAATTGCATATATAATGTAACACTTCAACAGCCGTTTTCTTCATTTTCATTTTTTGACCCCTACCATGTTCAATGCTCCATGACTTCGCCAATTTTGGTAGCAGTCATAATTTTTGAAACCGTGTAAAGCACCCTACCCAACCTTTACAAGAATGTAAGAAAACAATGTTACAATTTTTCCGACTTATCACTCATTTGGTCAGCCGGGGTCACATATCGACGTATTAGTCCAAAGTACTTCAGGGCCTCTTGGCCCATTTTTAGTAAATTACGCTTATTCAGAATTACTGGTTGCCGTGTCCAGCCAGCAGAATAATAAATGCATGGCATGTAGATATAATATTTAAAATTTTGCAATGTTTTATCTTACAATTGCATATTATGTGAACAAAGTTTATATGGAGTTGAGAAAAGGATGTATAGTGTTTGGGGGATGTTGCTTTGCTGGAAATTTATATTTAATATATGGACGATCTCAGATTGCAACTTAAAAAAGTGTGCGTATTTATGAGTTGCGTTGTTGTGCTATAGGTGCGGCCTTCTGTCACAGTATCCCCGGCGGTCTCAGCACCGCCGTAGCCATCTTCTGTCATGAACTGCCACACGAACTAGGTGGGTGTCCTGCTCATGTCTGTTTGTCTGTGCTGTCTGTCTGATGGCTCTCTGTCTGTCTGTGTGTCTGTCTGTCTCTATCTTCCTGTTCTTTTCTTGGTCTTTGGCTAATCTATAAGAGATTGGATTATTAGTCTGAAAAAGTTGTTTTATGACTTACGTGTTAAATGAAAATGCTATATTCTTCACTGATATACACACACCACACCACACACACCACCACTACACACACCACCACCACCACACTCACCACCACCACACACACCACCACACACACCACCACCACACACACCACCACCACACACACCACCACCACACACACCACCACTACACACACCACCACCACCACACTCACCACCACCACACACACCACCACACACACACCACCACTACACACACCACCACTACACACACCACCACCACACACACCACCACTACACACACCACCACCACACACACCACCACTACACACACCACCACTACACACACCACCACTACACACACCACCACCACACACACCACCACCACACACACCACCACTACACACACCACCACCACCACACTCACCACCACCACACACACCACCACCACCACACTCACCACCACCATAATACACACACACGCACACACACCACCACCATAGTACACACACGCACACACACCACACCACACACACAAGCAAACGCACACACATACACCACCACCACCAACACACACCCATACTTTTGCCAGTGAATCACTGAAATAATGTCCCTGTGTTAGAGTGGCAGCATTTGGCATTATGAAAAACCTTAAATTAAACAATGCATTCTGTTAACGGTGGACTTTCCTTATGAGCGCATTATCGTTGTGAAATGGATGCTCTTCACTGTTGAAGGTGATTTTGCGGTGCTGTTGCGAGTGGGTATGACTGTGCGTCAGGCTCTCATCTACAATTGCCTGTCGTCCATACTTTGTCTCCTTGGTATGCTGGTTGGCATCGCTGTCGGCAATATAGAATCGGCGAGCACATGGATCTTTGCATTGGCCGCCGGCATGTTCCTCTACATCGCTCTAGTTGACATGGTGAGTATTACTTGACCTGTCCAGCACGTCACCTGTTACTAGGCAAAAGGGCATCAAAAGCGGGTGCCAAACGCATGGTGGAACATTTGGACAATCTATCGTATATTGTGACGAAATTCTGGCCTAAAAACTTTCTCCTTTTGACATCAAGGCAAAGTTTATTTACTGTACTTTTTATGTGTCCTTCGAAAGAGACACTAAAAGCTGTCGGCCACTTCTATCTGGTGTCTATGTCAAGAGAAAGATGCCACACAAGAAAATAACATAAATTATCCATGGACTGACTTGCAGAGCGAATATTTTCAGTTTACCAAACTCATCTATGTGCTGCATCAGCCAAGACTCTCTAGTGATGGAGGAAGCAAAATCTAGAGCCCTGTGTAGGGGGATACCACCGCTGTATGAAACCAAATGTTATTAGTTCCTTAATTTTACTTACACAAACAACATTTTAAGTTAATGCTCAACATACTAGCTGGGCTGAATCACTGTATATTGTAAAGCAGTAACTTTATATCATGTTTTACATATTTATTTATTATTATTGAATTATTTGTTATTACCTTTTTTAACTTATTATCTTATTTTATTGTATCTATTTATATTCCTAACTTATTTACTTTTAAATCTATGTATTTTATACCTATTTATATGTACCGACTGTTTATGGGTTTTACGTGAAATAAATGTATATGTATTCATATATCAACATCAACTTTTAGAATAACATGCTTTTCTTACATTTTAGGTTCCCGAGATGACGTCTATCAGTCCTAAAGCTGGGGAGACACCATTTCTCCACTTTGGTCTGCAGAATGTTGGCATACTGACGGGAGCATCGATTATGCTGGTGATTGCCCTGTTCGAGGATGAATTGAATCTGTGAACCCTTAGAATAGACTATGCATAATAGTAGTGGCAAGAACTGGAGCAGGGAAAAGATATTACAACTAGGGAAGCAGAGAACATCACTTAAAGTACAAGAGTAAGAAGAAAGAGTCATTAGAAGTATGGGTGCAGGGAAAAGTAATTATAAGTATGGGAGCTTGGAGAAGTCATTAGAAGTACAGGAGTGAGGAGAAGTAATTGGACGTACATGAGCCAGAAAGTCTTTGGAAGTATGAAGGCAGGAACCTGTTATTCAAAGTATCAGCAGGGAAAAGCCATTAGGAGTATGGGGGCTTGGAAAAGGCATTAGAAGTATGGGGGCAGGAAATAGTTATTCGAAGTACAGGAGTAAGTCATTAGAAATACTGGAGCAAGGAAAGTCAGTAGAAGTACAGGAATATTGAAAAGGAATTAGACCGCAAGAAGGGTAGGTGCGTTGAATAGGTGCTTATGTGGTTTTAAATATGGATCAAGACTTAGTTGATTATATGAAAACCGTTACTTTTGTTCCAGGATATAGCCCATACATACACATGCAAAAACAAAACTGTGGCTACATTGTATAAAACATCATGATGTCATTGACTCATTTCTGTGAAATCAGTTCATGATGTCATTACCAAATACTGTCAGTAGGTATATCATATGTGGTCTTGTTCTAGGAATTGTCTGTACTCATTGTTATAGAATACTTTAAGTTAAATAAAGTATGTGTTGGGAACTTGAGTTATTGCATAAGAATTAATCGTAAATAGTGTTAGACTGGGCATAATGAATATCAAGTTATCAACATACCCATTAGCGATCAGTTTGTTAAGCAAACTTTCATCTAGGATTATGGAGATAATTAAATACCGGCGAGTGGTTAGGATGTTCTGCGATTCAAATGTGCACGTTTTCAGAGGAATGATATACATGTTTTGTTTTGAATGCTTAGGACCAAATGATCCATTTGTTTGCGGTGCATCTTTACACTAAATTTGTTACTAAACAAACCCGATGAATGCTTGGTGTTCAAATATCAACATGAATATATAGTTGATTGGGAAAATATTTAATTTGTAGCTCAACAATAATATTTAATAGAATTTACGGCAGCTTTATCTATTTACCACAAATTAGTCGATGTGATGTCAGAATTAAGTCACACAGTGATCAAAAATTGCAAGCCACACTATGTGGTAGATTGTTTTCCGCACAAATACCAGCCGTACACAGTTGTTAAGTTACTTTGCTTATTTACAGTTTTATCGTTTTGTAGTAATTGCCATTATGCAAGTAGTGTTGGCAAATTTTGAATTGTGCACGTGGAATTTGTGAAACAGCTTGTATATTACGCCTTGTTAGTTTTCTGCTTGTGTTTGCTATGGAGTTTTAAAGCTAGTCCTTTTTTATATGCAAACTTTGCATTTGCTCGTGGGAGTCAAAAGTAAGAGTGTTATTCCTAGTTGTGTTGTGTGGTTTATGCAGCGTATTGCGTAACTGAAACCAGTCTGTTATTTTTAATGATTCTGTACTATTTTAAGGTGTTCTGCAAAATGGATTAACCAATTGCCATGATCGGTTATAGCAGACAGCAAATCAGAAGTATGTGACAACCGCATTATTCTGTTGAACATGTGACACAGGTTAATGACGAATATTTGCCTGTTTTAAATAATGTTGTTAACATGATTAAAGTGAGTTTAATGTACTATGAAAACGTTTCACTATAAAGAGTTCTATTCACTGCGTCTGATCGTAGGAAGCCAGCATTTGTGACAGTCAGAATATGTGATTAAGGGTTAGTTAATGTTTATGTGTGGCCGTGTATGTCTGATTTTTATATAGATATACTGTAGTAAGCAATATTACTATGTTAGAAGTCAAATTGTTTGCATGATAAATCACTGACAAGTTTAAAGAACATTCAATATTAACTATTTTATTAAAATATATATATATATGGTAAATCTCGGATATAACGAATCGCTTAGGACCGACCAATTGATATCCAAAATTCATTACAATATATCTGAAATTTACATTACATTAAAAAATTGGAACCAATTCATTTATTTGGTATAAGTTAAATTTGTTATATCCGAGGTTTACTGTATTTACATATTATGCAATATGTAAACGCATCTTTTTGGATGCACTTTTAATTATGTCGAAATGTGTGCCCATAATTTTGATTTTGCCATATCTCCGGAATGAAGAACACTGGTATATTCAGTTCAGACACTAACTGTCATTTGATTTTCCAGAATAATCGGAATAATTTTCACATCACAAACTGAACTGTAGGGTATATTGTAAAGTACTTAATAAAACAAAGAAATGTTATGCAATGTAATGTGTTTATTGAACATCATAAATAAGTGTATGGGTGTTGTGCGTGTGCAGTGTGTGTCGCGACTATGTTTGTTTGAACATTATGCATATAAATTAGCATTATGATATAGAAATGTATGCATAGAAATAATTTATAATATTTGAATAAGAAATATTTTCAACAAACATTCATTTTGTAAACAAGCATTCCTTTTATTGAACTTGTATTTCTTTTACACAATTATAATTTTATAATCTCACCAAAGATTGGATCATTATTTACGTATCAAACAACACCTGGATTTGGCACATGACATTTAACAACAAGAACATTCAATACATACTCCAATGCTTATTTCTGTGTTGAAATCTTCCAATAAAATGCCCCTTAAGAAATCAACTACTCATCATCCACAATACCAGCAAAGTTACAAATTACGTAACAAATTTCAGTGATGAACATGATCTTGCAGTAAGTATGCAGAAGCTAAAGCTAACACTTAATAAATGTGAAAACCTCTTCATAAAAAATAATCATGATTTTTCTTAACATTTTTATCACCATTAACTGTAAAATAAAAAATTGCAGGGATTTAAAATAAATAATTGTATTACACATAATGTATCTACAATTTTTTTTTAAATAAACAAGCTAGCTAGCTATACACATAAAAACCCACCTCACATGCCATCAAATGAGAATATGCGGCCGCTGCACCACGCTGCATATGGGTTTTTGTGCTGGCAACAATGCAGGACAAGTGATGATTGGCCTAATGTCTGATGCTAATTATTATGCTAATTACCCTTTGCACTTGGCACAAGGAGCCAATCACCGCGCGCCACTACCGCGCGGTCACAGATTGCAACGAGCTCTTGATCACTTCGTTTTGTGAAAGCAGACGGAGTGGTCGCATTACAAATTTGGGCCCTCCCATCCCTCCCAAATTTGTTATAGCGTTAGGGACATAGCATGTACATCATTGGTGGAAGAGGGGTTGATAGCAAATCTCAACGCTTTCCCCATTTTCTTAGTGCATGTGGACAATGTGTTCATAGGGTTTTGATGCTGAGACAGCTCGCTTCTCTTCCACCGGTGATTTTAGTAAGTTGGGCGTAATGGCCCCACTTATAGGTTTAGGCTAAATCTTGATACAGTGTCTTCAGCAGGTAGTTGGGATTATAGTTAGTGTGAATGAATGGTGTGCTTGGTTAGTACGGTACAGTGCATAAGGTCTACTGTGATTACAGTAGTAATGCTGTTGTTGTATATATCTATAACAATACTGCTAATGTTGTATATGCCGAAATGTGGGCTCTGTCAACCTGAGGGACAGGAGACTAGTATGGGCTCAGTCACAGGCCTGGCCTTGGGATGTAGAGCCCACATTTCTCTCTCTTTAACTTAATCTCTAATAAACGTAATTCATTTGGCCTTCTTTCATCACTATTCATGTTACTATTGTGTTGGTGCTTGCATAAATAGAAATCACACAAAGAAGCAAAGTTCTTATAAAACAGCATCGCGTATAAGCAATAGCTAACAAGCTATAGTGCATTTATAAAAAGGAATAACAATAAACAATAATTACATACAAATGTACACAACAATTATATTTGTAGGGTACCAGTTAATATGGATAATAATTATACCTTTACATAATTATGCGCAGCTACTTAAAATTTTTGTCCACAATAAGAAATATTTATACCAGTATTCACATCATAAACAACAGGCAAGAAGGGTTTTCCGGGTACAATGATCTAACTGTAAACACCACGTATTAATTTCTCAATGCTACTACACAGAAATAACCTACATGACGTCCAGTTCTAAATAACAGCTGAGACAGACAACTATGGAGGAATTAACATCATTCTAAATAACAGCTAAAGATATACACACAAATGGAATAATTAATACCATTCTAAATAACAGCTAAGACATACAAATGGCAAAATAACACTATTCCAAATAACAGCCGAGACAGACAAATGGTAGAATTAACACCAAATAACAGCCGAGACAGACAAATGGTAGAATTAACACCAAATAACAGCTAAGACAACAATGGTATTTGTGCAGCAGTGGTATTTTCTTAAATCTTAAACAAATACAGTGCTAGCAAATTTCCGTGTAACCTAGAAACCTCATGTATATTCATCTAATTTGTCTTGAAGATGTGTTGGCATTTGATTTATAATCATTTAAACCTGTGCACACAGAAAGGAATAATCTTAAAATTATAATTTAACATATCAGATTTATATATCATGAACATGGAAGTGAAATTGTTGCCAAAATGAAGCACACTAATAGTAATAATGATAAGCACTTGAATACTGAGGAACCAGAGCTCAGACCGTCAACAAACCTGAAGCATAAAGCACAAGATCTGAGCTGGTCAAAGGCCTTCATGGTCTCCGAATTCTAGGGCCTTTGTGATATTCGAGACCTGACAATATACTGAGACACACTGTACCACTGTTAGAGGTGAACTAGGGTCTTCATGATCTCTGGGGCAGGGAGATATTTTGAGACACTATGCTACTGCTAGAGCTGGACAAGGGCCTTCATGATCTCTGGGGCTGGGAGATATATTGACACACTGTGCTACTGTTAGAGCTGGACTAGGGCCTTCATGATCTCTGGGGTTGAGCGATATAATGAGACCCACTGTGTCACTGTTAGAGCTAAGCTAGGGCCTTCATGATCTCTGGGGCTGAGCGATATAATGAGACCCACTGTGCCACTGTTAGAGCTAAGCTAGGGCCTTCATGATCTCTGGGGCTGAGCGATATAATGAGACCCACTGTGTCACTGTTAGAGCTAAGCTAGGGCCTTCATGATCTCTGGGGCTGAGCGATATAATAAGACCCACTGTGCCACTGTTAGAGCTAAGCTAGGGCCTTCATGATCTCTGAGTCTGTGTGATATAATGAGACCCACTGTGTCACTGTTAGAGCTAAGCTAGGGCCTTCATGATCTCCGAGTCTGTGTGATATAATGAGACCCACTGTGCAACTGTTAGAGCTGGACTAGGGCCTTCATAATCTCTGGGGCTGAGCGATATAATGGGGCACAGTGTGCTGCTCTGCCAGTTGGTCAAGGGCTTTCATGACGATGTCGGGCAAGTGATGCAGCACCATCTTCGGGCTGACTATGATCTCACTGAACATCTCAGCCCGGGCCCAGCCAGCCACGTAGGTGGGTGTTCCACAGCACAACCTGGAATACGGCAAATGAAACCACGTCAGCAAAGCTATGTACATACTACAGTCATCTGCCTGGATGCTGAACATTCTTTGTTTTGTGATCATTTGAAGGTTATATTTTGCAACTTAACATGGTTTAACCTAAAACCTGTTTTAATCAAGGTGCAAGTTTGATTTATCTTCAAAACCTAATGAATCCTGTTGCTCATGTATACAATAGTCGGGATTTTGCTCATCTTAAAACCTCTTTGCATTCGTAAAATAAAATAGTTTTGTTACTCTCTCTCACTAAGTCGTCATACTTCCACATTTTCTAAAAAATCTGCCATAGTTTTCATCATCAGTGTAATCATGAAGCTGTCCTAGTTATTTCTTGGTACAGTGAAACCTCTCTATTAAGGTCACCCTTGGGATTGGGTAAAAGTGACCTGATTAGCGAGGTGACCATATTAGTGGGACTCATTTTCTACACTTTACTGAATATGGAACAGATTTGGGACATCCTAGGGTGAAGTTAATTGTGATGTGGCTGTACTACCGAGATGACCGTAAAGTAAGGTTTGACTATACCTCATAGGCTGGGTCATGAAACTGCTCTAAGCTACGTGTCATACTTGGTGACAGTGGATACTGACCCGGTGTCGGATGACTCCTCGACGTACATGACGTGTCCAGGGACATAGAGAGGGATGACGTCGCACTGGTGACTGCCGGACACGGTCGGTTCCTCCAACGCTTGCTGAAAAGACCACATTCGCTCAATTAAGCATACAGAACAATTCACAAATATTTTTCAGCCGTGAAAATTTCAAATGTTGTGTTCCAGTAAGCGTACGGGGGTGTACACCCATTTTCTTTGGCTCCTCGAGTTCCTGGGTAAAACCATGTCAGCAGATGTGATTTCTGCATCCACACATATAAGAAAAAGGACACCAGAATACTGTAAGATCTGATAATTTAGGTGGACCTTTCAATATCTTTTCCATCACTAAGCTTTGAATCTAGTGTGACGTTGGTCAACAATTAAATTACAGTGATCAACAATGAAGGTTGGCACTGGAGGTCGCTGTCATGATATCAGACTGATAACAGGGGGGTGTACACTAATTAGGACATGTACCCTTAATAGAACAAATGTGGTAAATGTCAAAACCTTTCATTGGTTTCTGCCTTCAAAACAGCTGGGTACAAAATATATTCGTTTGCATTATTTTTTTGACATTATTTTTTTCATCTAATACTGTGCTGTGAACAAAATCTATAAATAAATCTACATTTCTATGTCCATACAGATTTCTCGATAGATCATTTAAATTTGACATAAGCAAACCACGATATAGCAGATCCATAAATTTCAAGTGCAAAATATGGATTTTAAATATTATATAATTATTTGGCACACCAAAGATTATAGTTTCCCACCTCCACATCAAGATGTTGCTGGTTTCCTGTCAAGTCGTCGTAACTTCTGTGTGACGACTGAGACCTCAGTAGACTCTGGGACTCCTCTGAACGAGGTACCCCAAAGAGGGCATACCAACATCCACTCGCCAATAACTTATACTACAACATAATTAAGTGAAATTAATTACATCACTATAACGCTTATTGTAAGATGTGTTTCGCGTAAAAAAAACATTACTTTTGCAGTACTGCACTCTTATCCGAATGGTGCAAGAGAAGTTGGAAGCCATGTTTCTAATAAACTCAGCAACTATAAAAAACATGCTTCTACAGTCAATCTGATAAGAAATAGAAGAGAATGTTGGATCTGTTTCTACCACTCGCTATATCTGCCAATTCTTTTGAACTTTCATTAATAAATATCAATGCATAATTTCACTATCTGCAATTCTGCCACATATTTCTCAACCAGCCGTATCATACAACGTAACCACAAACCCCTATATCGTGTTGTTTACCTTTGGTTTGTTGGAGTCGCGGATCAGCTGAAGAAGTTGTACTTTGAGGTGTTCCATTGAGCTGACTCCCAATCGAGGCACGAGGTCTTGGCCAACCACGACAGAGCAGACAAAATTCTCCGTGTGACGCGACAATGGCAAACTGAAACACACAGACATCACGTGTTTGTCACTGTCATGCGTACAGACACTCTCACTGGCTTTATGGCTTGGATGACATATTCAAATTTTTCATCTAAATTTTTAAATTATAATATTATCTAACACGCTGGACGGAGACTCCCATCAAAGCAGTAGACATTTCAGTTGATGGTGTGCAAACTGCAGTTTACACCCACTTCCGCAATTCAATGTTTGCTCATCTAGACAATATAACATAAGACTCACAAATTGCTCGATCTAATGATCAATGTCATTTATATCTGATTTAAACAAAACTATACTTTTAGTAAACCAATTTGCCTACACACTAAGCTATTTACAAACTACAGATATGATTTGTTTTATGCTAAGTTCACTCCCAGTGAGCATCCCTCATGTCCAGGCACCATTTCATTGATACTGATGCATCCACAGAAGATATGATACACAGAAAATAGCTAAAGTGGCCACCGCATTTGTAAAGAAAATAAAAGTCAAGCTACAGTAATAATGTCCTTGTCTAACCATTTAGTGTGAATAGCTAAAGTCAAACATGCATTTTATTTAGAACATTTACTCATTTATCCTCTTTATATCACATTGGTGCATAAGGCCTTTTAGCATTACCTACTTACTCAATTCTGTCTACTAAATTAACTATCACAATAATAGACAAACACGTTCCAATCATCTGACAAAAGAGTTGAATTTCTTCGTTTTGCTTCCAACATTATTATCATCATTATTTATTAGTGTTGACATATTGTACCATAATGACTGTATGTATTGGGACACTGTATGTTTTGGGACATCCAAAAAATCTAGAAAAACAATTATTTTTATGTATCGTATGTTTTGGGACACCTTAATAAATATAATTATTTTTGTTCCTATGAATTCGGACACTCGGGATATAGGGCCATTGAGACACTCAAAAATAGTCAGTAGCAGGGTAATAGACAAAGACGACATGACGTCAGGACTCGTTTGCGTCCCTATGTATTGGGACAGTGAATCTGAGATTTATTTTTTGCACCGTTTGTTTTGGGACAGCTGATGATTTTATTATTTTTAAGTGTCCCAATACATACGGTCGTTACAGTAACCCTGTTTCCTTACCTCACTAGACCAGGGGGAGAGAATGCATAGCATATGAGGTTTGGGTACTGGGGCCTAAGTAAGACCGACACCAAGGTGGCAGCACCTGCTCCCAAACTGTGTCCAGTGATCACTAATCTGTATCCCTGCAACACATTAAATCGTTGAAAATTATGCATTATTTACCTCATTTTCATTTCTGATAATATAGGAAATCATTGAAAATGTTGTTCATGTTTTGAGAAGTTTTCCCCGCTAATCAGTAGGTGGGTTCCTTTACGAGAATGTTTTTTGAAAAACCAATTTAAAGAATAATTACAACATCCCACTCCTAAATTACAGTCAAATAGCAACCTGGTTGAAATGGCAACTGTACCTGAGTACATTTGCTTCTTAAATGCCTCAAAGACATTTCTGTGCTAGTTTTCTGTACTTATCTTGTTTTCAGACAGAATTACAGTATTCAGACTGTCTGAGACCACCCAATTGCAATTTCCTGTTCCAACTGGAACTTAGTAACGGCCGTCACTCAACTAATATTTGATCTCATGTGGGAAACCCGCCCTAGACAGACTGAACTACCGCAATGGCTGTACGTATTCAGCACAGTATATTTATTAGACACCCTCAAAATCTACCAAAATAATTACATTTTCAGACAGCTTAGAATTAAGTTATATTTAGGTTCCCAAATAGATATTCCGTATACTTTACCATTACAAAAATAATTTGGGACTTTCCCATGGTGACCTTAATTGCGAGGTGGTTGTATTACCGAGGTGGTAAGTGGGGTTCTATTGTACAGTCTGCAGTTGAGAGAGAGAGACCATTGAATGACCCGTCACCTGTCCTCTTTGGAATGCTGTCTCCAACAACTGCATGTTCATTAGTGTGTTCTTGATGTAGCGGGCAGCCTGAAGGATGCCTTTGTGTGCTCGTCCGTCGCCAACTTCTTCCAACTCGATGCATTCGCTGTGCGCAGTCAGATCCGTGAGAGCATCCTGAAAATGACGACGAAACAAGAGCTGCCTGTTACTTCAAGTAACAGGTCTGATATTCCCTTTCAAATAAATATTTGGTGTCAACGCAGCACCTATATCAGGGTTGACATACTTCAAGACATGTTAATTGCAATACATACTAAGAATCAAGCCTTTATGCACACATGGTAAAAAATGAAATGATAAATATAATCTTGAAAACACTTAAGAGGAGTTGGCCGGAATAAGCCAGGATTGTAATGATTAACAGGAAGTTTGTAGAATTGGTTGTCTTCAATGGGAACATTGCAATTATGCTGACATTGCAGTTAAACCAACCAGCATACATTATGTGTCACCCGCCAAAGCGAACCAGGTATTAAGTCGCACAGGCCTATTCTAAAAATAGCTGTCCAGGTCACGTTTCATAAATTTTGTGATTTTAGGAGAAACGTATAATTTATAATCTCAACTCAAATTTACAATCCAAAACTGATAAAATATATGCAGTTACGAACACATGATTAAAAAACAACAGGCAGTAAGAGTCAAAATTACTTCCTTTCTCAAAATATCACTTTTTAAAGTTTTTTTCAATCTTAACAATAAATCAAAAACCACTGAAGATATTTTAACAAATGAGGTATCATTTTAAAGCTAATGATCAGTGGAACCCAAAAAGGTACAAGGCTCCATTTCACAATTTTGCGACTTAATACCCGCTTTTCCGAGACAGGTCACATATTGCCAAATCAGTTGTTTACAAGGTGAATGTTTCTTTACATTTCACGAACTAAAAAATCAAATTGCGAACAGCGTTTTGTGCATATTAAACACAATTTTGCAGGCAATATACACTCAACATATTTACTCCCTTTAAAAATTAAACGTTACCATAAATTTTCCTTAATAAGCACAACTGTTTGTGATATGATCCTTGTCACTAGTTTACCATTTCGGGGCTGCAAAAGGGTGCTTTAGGCTGCCTTCATCACCATGGTAACTGGACATCACCTAGTCTCATCACAGGAGGTAACACTGAAGAAGAGCAGACAAATCCAGTTACTGGGCCACTAGACTCACCCTCAACGACAGGGTTCCTCTGATGGCCACAACTACTGTCTGGTGCTGATGGTCAAGGGCAACGAAGAAAGGTATCTCGTACACCTGTAAAGACACCATCGATGCTTTCAGAAAACAGACATGCACATTTGTGTGCACCTACGTCTAGCAGACATGGGGTCAAATACATTGAAAAGAATTTAAATGCAAATACTTTTGACATTTCAAATACAAATATATTTTGTTTACGTCAAATGCAAATACTTTTCAAAAGTATTTCAAATACTTTTCTAATTCTCCGTTATGTTTTTTGGAAGACATCACTAAGTGGGTAGATGAGGGATCACCAGTAGATATCGTCTACTTAGATTTTCAAAAAGCTTTCGGCAAAGTACCACATCAAAGATTACTGCTGAAACTAAAGGCCCATGGCATAGGAAATGGTATAATAAACTGGATAGAACAATGGCTGATTGACAGAAGACAACGTGTAGTAGTTGATGGGGAGGCTTCAAACTGGAAATCGGTATTGAGTGGGGTACCACAGGGATCAGTATTAGGACCTATATTATTCTTAATATATATCAATGATTTGGATGATGAAATAACAAGCAAGGTGTTGAAATTTGCGGATGATACAAAAGTGTTTAGAAGGATTAAAAGTGATGGAGATAGACAGCATTTACAAGATGATCTTGACAGGTTGATCAAATGGTCTGAAAAGTGGCAAATGCTGTTCAATTTTGGGAAATGTAAATGCCTCCACACAGGACATGGGAACGAAGAGGTAGAATATACAATGGGGGGTACTGTACTAAGTACTACTGTAAAAGAAAAGGACTTAGGGTTAACCATTAGTGCTGATATGAAGGTTTCAGAGCAGTGCGAAATTGCAGCTTCAAAGGGAAATAAAATCCTTGGTTTAATTAAGCGAAACATAACATATAAGGTAAAAGAGCTAATAATACCGCTGTACAAAACAATAGTTAGGCCTCATTTAGAATATTGTATTCAAGCATGGAGGCAATATCGCAGGAAGGACATCGATATGCTAGAAAGAGTGCAGAGGAGAGCAACTAAAATGATACCAAAACTGAGGGATCTTAGTTACGAAATACGCCTAAAAAAAGGCAGTTTAACAACACTAGAGACCAGGGGTTTGAGAGGAGATCAGAAAGAAGTGTTTAAAATATTGAATGGTTATGAAAATATTGATAGAAATTTTTTTTTTCAGTTAAGAAAGATAGAAGGACTAGAGGACATGAAGTTACATTGGCAAAGGAGCAGAGTAGATTAGATATAAGAAAGTTTTCATTTTCACAAAGGACTGTAAATGAATGGAACAGATTATCTGCTGATTGTGTGGGTGCTAGTAGCGTGAATGTTTAAAAATAAAATCGACACGTACCTCAGACGGGCGGGATACACATAGATAAAAGGGTCGGACTCTCGATAAGCCAAAAGGCTTCCTTGTCCACCTGCCACCTAGAGTTAATTCTCTGGGTGGCAATCTTGTTAAATTCAAATGCAAATAGTTTTGGCTCCAAATTTTCAAATGCAAATACTGGATCAGTCGCATTTAAATGCATTTAAATGCAAATGCATTTGACCCCATGTCTGACGTCTAGGTAAAAATAATCTCCCAACTCTGGTTCATAAATATTTTAAATCCTTTGTAAAATAATGCAGACACACCGAGAAAAGTACACATTAATTGTATTTTGTCTAGAGTAAAAAATACAGCTAAAAGTGTACTTCATTAGTCAAGAAGAGTGAAAATGAAATGTTGAAAAGTAAAGTAACAAGTAAAGTTCAATTATTACTTTGCCTCCTGTTGTTAGATTGTGTTGTTAGATTATAGTGGATTACAATGCCTGCCAAGTAATCAAATACACTTTCATTCGTTCATTCATCAACAAAGTAGAGGTACCAGTACTTCTTCCACTCTCCAGAGTGGTAGATTCTGACTCACCCTATTGTAGAAGCTGGCATAGATGATGTCTTCCTCATGGACGTCTGTCATCTGCAATATCGCAGCCACATTGCAAGCGCAGCAGTCGTCATCAACAATGTGACTGGATGACTTCACACAAGCGCAACACCTTCAATGTGAAAAACCATGTGTTTGTGAAATCTTTCATAACCTATGGACTTTATCACAGGCAGTAACAATGAATGTTTAAGTTATAATTAACAGTGAGTCTAATTTGAGTTTAGGTATAGAATAGAACATAATTTTATTTGATTACACATATAACACACTTCACATAATGAAGTGTTCAACTGACACAAGTGTAACTGTGGAGATCTTCTGGATATCCCTTAATTGGGTTTTTTCTCGAGGACCACCTAGACAAATAATTATTACTACGTAATACATGAACATTACTATACTTCATAAACATGTACTTGAATATTATAATTACTACTAACTACTACTGAAGCTTCATTAAATTATATAATACTGACTACTACATAACTAATACTAATACATGAAAAAATAGCTATTCCTATGTATATTAATATGTATGTAATCCCTACTAACACATAAATTTAGTATCTTAACAGTAATAAATCTCTTATTTTTCTTTTAAACTTTTTTACTGACACAAGCTCTCGTAACTGTTGAGGTAGTGAATTCCAAAATACTGGTCCTGAATAATTTGTAGTAAATTCCCTGCTGTTACTCTATGGATTCGCCCATTAGCAGAGCACAGTATTGTAAATGTGACAAGACTAATGAATAGTATAAACTTTCATTATGTACATAGGGAGAAAATATTTTAATTTGTTTAGCATTCCTACATTTCGTGAAATTTGTTTAGATACATTTTATGTGTGTGTTGTTCAGTTTGAGTGGACATCTATGTATATTCCTAGATGCTTGGTAAATTTAACATGTTTGTTTTCATTTATTGTTATTTCGGCATTATCTGTATTGTATTTTTTACCTTTTGATGTGAATATTATGAACTTTGTTTTTTTTTATTTAATGAAAGCTAATTGACATTTTTTGTAGTTCTACATTTACCTCTTCAACGAGAGTGTCAAAATCTGTGTGAGCATAGAATAGACTTGTGTCATCTGCAAACTGTATTGGATTCAGGATGTCCGACACATTTGCAATATAATTTATATAAAAAATGAAAAGTAATGGGCCTAATATAGATCCTTGGGGAACTACACATGTTATGTTCCTACAGTCAGACTCTGTTGAGTTGTATGATACAAACTGTAGTCTGTTATCAAGATAGCTTTTGAACCACTCACATGCAATACCTCTTACACCATAGCACTGAAGTTTTTTGTATTAAAATGTTATGATCTATTGTGTCAAATGCCTTACAAAGATCAAGAAAGATGCCTACATTATGCTTTTTATTGTCAACGGTGCTTGATATTTTATCAACCAAATCAGTCATTTACATTTTTTCAGATATTATGTTGTGTTCTGTTAAGAAATTATAAAGCCTGTTGTACATTAGACGCTCTAGTATTTTTGATAGACATGGGAGAATAGTTCAGGGTTTCCGCTTTTGTATAAAAGGACAACTTGCTGGGAACAAAGGAATCTGGAATGAACTGTTGAAGATGCGAGTTCGTTGTTTTGCAATTTGTGGTGTAACTTGTTGAATAATGTATGGATCAATGTTGTCAAAACCACCAGTTTTTGAGTTGGTACTGTGTACTATGTTAATAATTTCAGTGGGACAAGTTGGTGTAGAGAAAAATTGTCTGCATTTTTTTTTATAAAATGTGTGGGGTCATGTGTTGTTTGTTTTAGTTTTTCATTAAGATTATGGCCAATATTTGTAAAATATTTGTTGAAATGAACACTTTATTATTATCTTTACTGTCTGTACAGCAGTTTCCATCTGTTGTCATAAAATTATCATTGTCGTTAGTTTTTCTGCAATAATTTTTAAATAGGTCAAATTTATCTTTAAAATATGTTTTCTTAGACAGTCTAATGATATGAGTCAGTTTATTTTTGAATATTTTATAAGTTTGCTAATTTTCAGTTGTTGGATTACATATAGATTTTGTATAGGTGATTGTTTTCCTTGCCGGATGTTAAAACACATATGTGAATTTAGTATTCCAAGATCATTGTAGACCTCTTCCCAGTTTTGCATTTTCTAATTTTTTATTTAATTTAGTAATGTTCTTTGTATTATTCATGTTTGAATATAGATTTGTATTTGTTTTCATTTGTTAAGCCTATTTCATAGAAGTTAAATATTGGGAAGTGGTCTGATATGTCATTATATAGAAAGCCAGATTTAATGGAATATTCATGAATGTTGGCTATGATATTATCAATGAGTGTTGCAGATTGATGTGTGATCCTGGTCAGTCTACTAATTGTTGGACAAAACATGTTTGAAAACATGTCGTGAACAAAATCTACCATTTGATGATTAGTGTCAGTTGTTAGTAAGTCTATATTGAAATCTACCATTAATATGCATTTCTTTCTTTCATTTGTTCTTAGTAATTTGTTGATATATTAAAACTATTCATGTTTGTATCTGGGGGTTATAGGATAGGCGAATTACCCCCACCTTGCTAAGTAGAATTTGTGATTTTGGTGGGGAATGTATGTAATCTTGACATCTTATGTTTATACATGTAGTGGTTTTTAGTTCATTACAAGGTAGAGACGAATCATGTATATTGTTATTGTCAAGATTGTAGGTATGTGGAATCTGAGAAACCGGAAGGCTGACACTGTACAAGGGTTCAGTGTCGTATCAGGTTTGGATTTTAGAGCTCACATTCCTATTAATGTCATTCCCAAATTGGCTACACGATAAGCAGTCCAACTTCAATAAATAAACGTCATTCATTTGGCCAATTTCGATTCTCTGCTACATTGGACTTGTGTTGTTTATTGCATAAAGTAAAATAAAACACATTCTCACCCCTACCTGCATTGCGTACACAGCTGACATGCTCCAGTGAACAGGTTCGAGTACATAAAGAGCGGCCAACCATAACTGGCAGCAGCAAACTTCATGTAGTGAGCTGCGGCCGGGATGTTCATCCAATCGGTCGGCTGTGGATAGACTCGACCCAAACTACTGAGGTTCGCATTTGTCGGACCTGGCGCAGGTTTGCCCAGCTGAACGTAAACTGTGGTGGGACTAGGTTCGCCAGACGAGGGCGTTGCTGCAGCTGTTTCCTGTTCGTTCGTATTTGTCTGCCCATCTCCAATGCCCTGCGAGGTTGTGCCAGGTTCCATACCTGAGGACGACTGGTCGAGATAAGTGACTGGCACCATACGTACTGTGTGTGCGTGCTTCCGCTGCTCAACCTGGATGAGGATCAGACCGGCAGCGATGTCTGTCGGTACCAGGTCCACTCCCTAAAAAAGTCAAGTTCTTATATAGCAAAGTATCCAGTCCTCGGGTCTGTTCAAAGCGCTTTACACTTTACTCCTTGGCAGACCTATTCAATCGAACATCCCAACTTCTCTAGAAAGCACACAGCCATGCTGCAATGTGGGAAGACTATTCGTACACAAATATCCACCAATGTCTATAGCCAGGTACTAATTCATACAGCTGAGTGAACTGGAGCAACGTAGAGTGAACGAACTTGCCCAAGGTTCGACACTGCAGCACAGGGTTCAAACCCGGGTTCTCTCCCTAGAGGGCAGCAGATGATTCTGTTACAGTTTAAGGCAGTGTAAGATAAGTAGCGATGACTAGCCACACTCTACAGCTGTGTGGGTATTTCTACACCAGAGCATTCCTTTATGCCAAATTCTCTTTTTGTTGATGTTCGATGTTTTTCAGTATGGTTTATAAAAACACAGCCCATGCAAGGATTTTACTTGTACCTAGGAATTATTTCAAATCCACCAGTCATCTTAGTATAACATTTACATACATTATTCTTGGAGCAGCTATTATTACCCAGCTTCAAATACAGATACCTTAGATTTATCAACTGTTCCAAATTTCCAACCATGTTTGTTTAAAAGCTACAATAATATGGCATGTCTAAAACTGTCTGTAGACACATGCATTTTGCCTGAGAAACATAACGGGGCAAGACATTCATCAAATTATCTACCTTGAAGAAGTTTGATATCATTTTTGCAATGTCATTGAATGCGTTTTTGCTCTCTTCGTCGCCTCGGACACAGCAACATAGCATGCTGCACCTACAACCAAGGTGACATTCATTTAAACAGAGTGAAGTCAATTCTTGGTGTAACTGGGAAATGTCTTAATTACAATTTAAGTAATTAACATAACTTATACTAATTATCTTATTTGAACAAAATGTCAATGGTATTTTCTCACCATTAAATACATTAACTAATCAGCACACAAATGATGTTCACATAACTTCTAGTTAGTAAAATGTTATAAACTAGTTTCTGAATAGTTGATAGATACACATTTCTGGACCGTGTCTGGGGACATAAATTCTGGACTAACAAGAATGTCATTTCGGAAAATAGATAACAGAAATCATGGATCTGAATCGAGGTTAGCCTCACCCTTGACAGACAGGGAAACAAGAGGAGAACAACCGTCGCCCCACCCAATACATACGCGTCTGCCTGACAAGACCAGTGGCGCTCTCACCTGCTTTCCCACAGTCGGGCCGCGGCAGCTGTTGCGTCCATCTCGGTGTCTTCATGCTGCGAGCTATGACTGCCGAGAGGATCAAACACGACCCACAGGCCAATGAGCAGCACCAACATGGTGATCCAGCCCACAATGACTGCTCCCTTCACCGTCCACACAACATGAGGCTCGCATGTCGACTCACGGAATGCCCAATAGGTGCCCAGTGTTGTCCATGCGAACTCGGGCAGAAAAAGGGGTATCTTGAAGTAGAGAAACACTGGCATGCGACGACGTGGTCGGTCGTCCATGATCGTGCCACGCATACTCAACTGAAGTATCGCGATATCCGTGATGATGTGGAGAGTCAGAAGGGTGAGCATGCCGATGTAGTAGATGCTTAGTAGGTGGCCGTTGGAGCACAGCGGTAGGATATCTCGGTGGATGCCGAACATCACGGCGATGGCAATCAACCTGTATATTTACATTACAAATGGAGATTCAGTAAACTTTTGTAAAAATTGTCAGCACAATTCAATACAAACTGTACATTTCATACAGGAATAATAATGGTATATGCATCAGGCCATGGAAAATGTTCCAGTTGCAAATTCATGATTTTTATTGATTTTTATCACATTCTTCTTGTCTCATGATCATCACTTTGGCATACAATTATGATTACCATATATTTATATTTTTAGGCTAGCTGCATGGCATATATCCTTAGAAACACGGACAGTATTACTCTATGACATCCGATTCCTAAGGCTAAAAACAGTAAGACATAGGTAATATCACCGATCAAACTGGAGCACGCACCAAAAATGTTAGATCTTTTTGTGTTTTAGCCACAATTTCATTAGACTCGAGGGCTTTCGAATTTAGAAACTCTTTGTTATTTGTTTTTTGGTTCAAACGAAGAGATGAATTGCCCAGTATTGGGTGGCCTCATTGACATCCAAGCCAGCCTAGACACAAAGCCAGCCCATACCCACTGCGCCACAGAACTCTTAGCTGAGGGGCACAGAGGGCATCCATTCCAATTAATGGTTCAACATTCCCGAACACAGGCTTTCCAACATTCCTTTTTTATAGCCACAGTAATACCCTGGAACAACCTATTGTAACCGCCCAATCAGTTCAATCGGTGCCTTGTATATGCTGTCTTTTCCTTTTTCGCTTTGAAATTGGCGAACAAAAAAGGAAAAAAAAAAACAATGTTCGTTTGTTCATTTTCATATTTGAAGTACGAAAAACGAATACAATCTACTATTCACTGTATTTCTAATACATGTTAGAAAAACAACATAACAATAAAAGTATTTAAATAAACTGCTTTTTGTTTTCACTGCATCAGAACAAAAATCAAAATATGACTGCAGTGCCACTCGTTTTTTGTTTTTCCACTTAAGAAGCTTCTTCTGCCTTACCACTTCAGCTAGACGGCAAAAATTGGTGGCTTCGGCGGGACAATTTGGTCGCACTGACGGCATTTTGTAAAAAAATTCATTGAAATGGTATCGTCCTCGAAATTGCATCGTTGCCGAGTGCAACAAGTACAGGCGAATATTGGTCGTTTTGGCGCCGTTGTTTTTTGAAAAGTTTCAACTACTAAATTAATTATACTCAAATTTCCATAGTAAACTACTTTATTAATTATTATGTTTAGCAGAAGCACATGATATAAAACTAGTTTTTGAAATTGTAATATTTAAAGTGCTTGAAAATCTAAATAATACTATTAATAGTAAAGCATATTTTAATGCAAAGATTAGTAAAACATACTCGAATTAAACGTTGCATTCTGAGATCGCCCATATTTTAAATTAAATAAATCTGTTCAGTGAATCACCATGCCCAATACAATATCATAAACTATATATCATTTTCCACGTACTATGCAATTTTATGATAAAACTGCATCAAAGATTAACAAGTATATATACGCGTGCCATATTCCGCTGAAAATACGTGGCTACCGGTAATTTTGGCAAAAACACATCAAATGCCAACTAATACATACGGCAGCAAATAGCTCATTTTAACTTTAAATTAACAAAATCTGACCCTTATAATAAATGCAAGATGTAATCAATACCTCCTTTCTAGTTTAATAGTATTATTACAAACAATCATGTACAATTTCGCAAGTAATAAATTACCCCTAATTTTTAGTGTTTTCTGTACAAATATCAGCTTTATTTTCAAAAATCACTCCACTTGCGTCTAACTATAATCCCGATGTGTGTGTATGTTTGTTTGTGTGTGTATGTCTGTGTGTGTGTGTTCCTTGTCCAACTTCCACACCATCAAAACTTAGATGTAGTGGTTTGATATATGTTCCTTTTATTTCTGTATAATTCCACCAGCTGGGTGACCAAGTACTATTCCTTCAGAGTAGTCAAATAAGATATAAAATCAATTTTCTTGTAACATTTTACAATACACTGTACACACAAATAAAAAATCACATACACGCGCGCACACAAGCCCACGCACACAGTGAATTTATTTTTCGAAAACAAAAACATATATTTGTAGAGAACATGTTTATTAATAAAATTTAACAGCCAATTATACTTTAGTCTCTCCCACATTTTAGACAAAATATGTACTTTTGAAAAAGCCAATATATAGAAGTGTTTCTTTAGTTATATAGAGAGGAAGTACTTTTGCTATTTTAGGGTACGAATATGAACGGGTAGCACAGCAACAGAAACCGTTAACAAATTAGGAGTAACCTATTACTTGCGAAACGGTAGATGACTTTTTAAGTAATACTAGTACCGACCTATAAATGAGCAACTGATTATATATTGCGTGCCACTTCACAGCCGGTCAGATTTGTCAATTTAAAGTTGCATTGTGAGTTTAAATACGATAATCATTGTTAACTATTTTTAATGAAAGTGAATGTACAACATCAACTCTATTAACGTGCTAACTTATGTGTCATTTTGGAATGTGATATATTATTCGATAAATTATGTGTTTTTTTGTCAGAATAGCAGAATATGGCATGTGGATAACAAATTTAATGTTCATCTTTGGCGCTGTTTTATGTCAAAACATAATTTTACGTGAAAAAAAGATTAAATGGAGATTAGGAAAGTGATATATAATTTTAGATATATATATAATTGTTCCAATTCATATATATATATATACGTATGAATAGTGTATGAGGCATGTTACTTTACTGTAAATGTTTATTCGATCTCAGAATGCAACGTCAAGTATGAGTACATTTATCAAAACACTAATAAATGCATTCAAGTACACGTTACTATTATTTAGATTTTCAAACACTTTCACATAATAATACAATTTCAAATACTAGTTTTATATTATGCATTTCTGCTAAACATAATAAGTAATATTGTAGTTTACCACAAAAATTTTAGTATAATTAATTTAGTAGTCGAAACCTTTCATAAAACAACAGCGCCGAAACGACCAATATTCGCCCATACTTGTCGTGTCGGCAACAATACCACTTCGGCAACGATTAAATTTCAGCGAATTTGATTTCAAAATGCCGCCCAGGCCTTGACATTAAGGTTTTGAATCCACTGGCCAATGGGTCCAGTAGATTTGAAAAGTTAGTGGCCCACCTGTGAAAGTTACTAGCCCGGATTTTGTGTTACCATCAAAACTATGCTCATTCTGAGGTGCAAAACATTATTAGTCTTTTTTTATAATTTTACCAACAAAGTTGTTAGAAGTTATTAACTGACGCAGCATTACATTTGGTTTCTGTCACTTTAGTCACTAGTTAAATTTGGATTTAAGCTGTATTCCTTTCATACATTTAGAGAAGAAAAAGCGTGCATAACTCGAGTCGAGGCAGCTTCAAACCACCGTACTAAGTGTGTCCAAGGGACGCAACGGAACTTAAAAAATGGTGTCTCTCGTCATAAAAACCTGCACTGCCAGTGGTTAGAAAATTTATTCTATGGCTTTACACGCCGTCGTCCAGACCTGGGGCCGAGTACATTTTCATGAGTACGAGTATGAGTACTTTGACGATGGACGAGTACCAGTACATTGTTAAAAGCTGAGTACGAGTACATTCTCACGAGTACGAGTAAATTTTTTTAAATATAAATATTAAATAATAATGTATTGTAAAATTATTAAAATAATCTAATTTATATAACTCAGCACAAGTGAATATACAATAGCAGTTGATCAATTTTTTATGAGGAAAATTGTAAAAAACCTCTTTATTTCATCGACAATGAAATTTATTTATGTGGCATCCTATGATCTCTGCATCTATTTTCCATTGCACCGGATGAACATGAGTTGTTCAAAGGTTGATATGTGATTAAATTAACAATATCAATACCAATGCAACCATAGACAAAAAAGATCATAATTACCTTCAGATGCCTGACAAAGTTTGAAGTTGTTTTCATGTGGCCTTTTATCTCGATCTTACAGTATTTGCATTTCCCTAACACATTCCCTGTGGAGTTAGGTGGTATCACAAAATGGCTAAGTACAGTTGACATTCTACTAGTACTAGTTTTATACTTCAGCTCTTGCAACAAAGTTGAACAAACAATACTCCAATTAACTTAATCAACAATGTAGTAGATCTCTCTACAATGTAGGCATGTGGTATCACTGTCATGATATATATCTAGGGGCAATATTGAGTCACCGAGACCAACTAGGCACACGTAAACCAATCATAAAGTACAATTGACATTTGAGAAAAAAACTTAGCCAATCAAGTTGATAACTGTCTTTAATGATCACAAATGAGTGGGTAAAACAGACTGGCCAGTGGATACCCCCAGCCAATCATTGAACTTTGCTGGTTGTCTTCAGGTTAAGAAAGTAAAAAACAAAGCAACCAACAGAAGGATTTGTTACCTGGCATCCCACTGGCTACATGTCTTTGTTTAGCATTTCTCTTATCTCTGCTCCCTCAGTACCTGTTCTCTCTGACCAGGACTATCATGCCACATGGCTTCACTGGTGTCACACAAGTTGGCACCAGAATATATTAGTGTAGGAGGCAGTCTGAATTGAGCCACCTTACTTCTACAGAGGAAGACTGGCAGTTCTTGTTCTTAGCAGTTAGCACTGTTGGCCAGTGCCAAGTGGCATGGTCTCCAGACTACATCAAATGCATTTCCTGTCTCTAACTGGTGGGTTAACTGCTACTAGTAGTTGGCTCTTTATGGACATCCTGGTGGCTTAATTAAACAGTTTTATGGTCTGAACTGATACTCTACAATTATTGTTTGCTTAACAGGGTGTTTCTGACTGGGGAAAGATGCTGCCTGTTGTCATGTTAGGGTATCATAGTCATGGACTCATGGCTATCAGAGAATGAGGATGTACTATGTGTAGGGATGGCAAGGTGGCATTCTATGTGAAATAACAAAGTATTAAAAAAATAGTTGAGCATTTAAATATTTCAGGAAAGTTTGATTTTATAACTGAAATAAATTAATTGTTCCCAGTATATATTGAGAAAGTACTTAGATGTACTCGTAATGTACTCGTAAAATATGAGTACAATGAGTACGAGTACATGACCCATAAGTTTTATGAGTACAAGTACTTCAAAAATGTACTCGAGTACACAAGTACCGAGTACTTCTGCCCCAGGTCTGCCGTCGTCCCCATGAAAAGTGTTGGAGTTTGGACTCATTATTGATCAGAATTAGTATCTACGTTATGTTTACAATGTCCTATAACTGAGTCGGGTCTAAGAATTCTGGTGAACTGCAGCTGATAACCGATGCGGCTCGAGCCGTGACTGGCGCTTCATCTTGGCGGTGTTCGGGAACCGGAAACAAGTGGCCCTTCAGGCCAGTAAAATATAAGAACTGGTGGCCCGAACTGGCCTGACAGCTTCAAAAAAGGTGCCGGGCCATCAGGCCAGTGTTAATGTCGAGGCCTGCCGCCATTGTAACCGACTGAATTGTCTCGCCTAAGCCACCAATTTTTGCCGCCTAGCCGAAGCGGGAAGGTAACCAAAGCTTCCTAAGTGCAAAAACAAAAAACCAGTGGTGCTGTAATGTGCAGTGAAAACAAAAAACGGTTTGTTTGTTTATTTTGTTTTTCTAACATGTATTAGAACTACCACGAATAGTAGATTGTATTCGTTTTTCGTACTTCAAATATAAAAACGAACAGATTGCTTTTTCCTTTTTTGTTTACCAATTTCAAAAGGAAAAGACGGTATATACACAGACCCAATCTCCCTCTCTAGATGCTTTCAACTTCAAGCACTGTCTTGCCGACAATGCCACAAACAAAGTTTAATTAACAGTGACCCCTGTTTGTTTTTAACTTGCACATCATTTTATAAACATTCACAACCAACACAGCACACCTGCATGGTGCATCTGGTTCACGCAACAAACACCACACCACAAATACGAATTATAGTCGGAATGCCCCACTGCCTGAATGCACCACTACCTGAATGCACCAAACCTAGTCGGAATGCTCCAACCGCCTAGTCGGAATGCTCCAACGGCGTAGTCACAATACTCCAACGGTCTGGTCGCAATGCACCACTTTTGGTCAGAATGCCCCACTGATTGTAATATTGTCCAACGTATGCATATATAGATAATACAATTGTATATATTAAAACATTAAATATTAAATGAATAAGTAATATAGAAATCACTTGTTCTGTTGACTTTATGTACATTCTTGAAAGTAAACTGTTTTGTCTTCGTATACACGTGTATGATTGTATTACATAACCTATCATGAAATATCGATTACATTGTCCTTTGATGTGTAGAAGTCATGATGTGAAATAGCCTAATATGCATCCTGCTCATGCGTTGAGCAGATCTTTGAGCTACTCTGGCATTGTTTTATTGAGCAGATCGGTTTGTTTGAATGACGGCATCGTACCAAAAAGAGTGTACATTGAAATAAAGCTTTGGACATCAACGACATCTAATTTATGTTGGCTTGGACAGCGAGTTGAAGACGGGGGGTGGACTATGTATATATACCTTTATTATGTTATGATTGATATCGTATATGTATTATATATATATATATATATATATATGTATATAGTACTTACGATATTAAATAAAATGATAAAGGTAGATAGATATATACTATTTTAGATTTATATATATCGTGTTGTGTTTTATGTTTTAATGCATGTTCACATTTTTTTATTATTTAAAAACAAATATTTTTTTATTTTAAATTTATCCTTTGTACATATGTTGTACGATGTAAATGATGCATGAATGGCTCGGCCATCAAAAATAGTGTAAACTAAGTATGTTACCGAGTGAAAATATAAATTATTAATTAATAAATACATAGAGTGAGGCTATAATAAAACAATTACTGTATTATAGTTACTATATTGTTTCGCGGAAGTTTTCGTTTTTATTTTCAAGAAATAATTGAAGGTTATATCTTATACAAGTGTAGACATTCATTATTAAATTACACTGAAATGATGACCTTTGAATTTTAATGTGACAGGCTAACAACAACAACAGTGAGAATAGTGGTGTGTGTGTGTCAAGAATATTTAGAGACTTGTGTAATTGGCTTCTCTACTCCTGCTTTGTTTTATTGAGTAGATTGTTGCATGTTGTCTGTCCTTTTGGAGGCCATAGCAATTGGTTTAATACCCTTGTATTGTTTCATTGAACATACCTTTTTGTTTGACTAATGGCATTGTTGAAAGAACGAGTCGGACAATAGCAGCATCTAGCTGAAGTTGGCTTCAGTTTGACTTTGATGATGTGAAGGCCTACATGGGTAATCCAGTTCTTACTAAGTCCTCTTTGAATGCTTTGAATAGAAGTTAGGACCTAGCTGAGCAGATCTTGCGTGTCAGATTTGTGTTAGTATAATGTCTAACGTTACATTCTGAATAACAAGAAAATAGATATATAGGCAGACAGACAGATAGAATTGTGTAAATCATACATACAAACATAATATCAAACAAGTGTAACAGACGGTGAAATGACATTCAATTCCGGGCTGACAGTGGAGCCAACTAACTATATAAAATAAGTACTTATTTAGTGAACTGGTCAACCTCAGAATAACTGTGTAAACAACGTAATAATAATTCCATGTGTAGCGTGTGGATTAAGTTGTTATAATAGATCAGATATGTAGATGTAACAACAATAATAGTAACTAATGTTCAAGTAGCGTAGCACAAATATTTGTTGATATTCCTATTCTCTAAGAATGTGTGTATTGTAGTCAGTTTGTGTAAACACTGAATATCACTAAATATTTTTTCAAATGTGCTCTACATTGTAGGGACATTTGATGTAGTCACGAAGGTGACAATATAGCCTACGGATGTATATATGTTTAATTAATAAAATTGTCATCCTGATTTCTGACTACATCTTTTCAGACATGTTGTGTGTGTAGAATTTAACAGTGTAACTTTACAAGGGAAACAATCCATCCGTGTTCTTATGTTTTGTGTGTAGCGAATGATTCAGCTCAAATTAACACATGCAACGATCTAGTAATAATAATAACATTATTAATATATATGTATACATCATGGAGGTCTTTATAAAAACGAATTACGAACTATTCTACATATCTACCAAGTTCCGTTCTTTTATCACCTAATTCACAATAAGTTGTATATATTTTTAACTATGACACCCACTACTAACAGTATAATGTAGTTGAAATTTCAAGCAAAATCCATGTACATATATCACTATCAATATATTGACATACGCAAAGTCGCGCGGGCGATACTTAAAGAAGTCATTATACTAGCCGACTTATCCGGCGTTGCCCGGGTAAAAACAAATAAACAGAGAAACCATAATGTTTTATAATATATAGATAAGAGGTGCATTGCGCCAAACCATTGGAGCATTGCGAACAGGTCGTCATCACCAAAGTGGGGCATTCCGACCAAAAGTGGTGCATTGCGACCACACCATTGGAGCATTGCGACCAGGCGGTTGGGGCATTGCGATCATGCGGTTGGAGCATTGCGACTAGGCAGTTGGTGCATTGCGACTGGTGCATTCAGGCAGAGGTGCATTCCGACCATTACCCACATATACAGTCTGAACTGAAGGCTGAACAAAACATCACATTTTGCATGATGTCCGTACCGGGTAATGCGGTTATTAGCTAAGTAGCACTCACCATACTCCTCTCACTTGGACCTCGGCGAACGCAGGGAACACCAAATCGTCGCTTCCGATGTCCCATCGTCTTCCGCAAGCCACCAGCCCAGGCATTATCAGCTAATTATTCCTAATATCGCCAACCAACCAATCATCTAATCACGTCTCCCATTCCTTTAAATGCCCAAACATGTTTCTAGGCGCTCTTTATATGTTTAAGCATGCGTCACCACTCGTGTGACAACGCGTCAACAGCTATTGAACATTGTTATGTTGTCCGAACGTCTTGTGACGGCCAAAATAAAGTGGAAATGCGGATTGCTGGAAATGCAATATCAACATAGCATCGATTAACCGGGCTCCGGAAGGCGGCGCCACTGCTTGTCGCTCTCGCATCTGCTTGGTGGGCACAGAGCACGCGGTTGATGTTGGTGGCCATTTTAACACATTATCAGATTATTTTTAAAAAGCACCTGAGAAAATTCTGAAACTTCTTCACAACCACTGCCGCCATGTCATTGATATGCTGATCAGATATATTTTAATTGAGCAACATTCCGGGCTCTCCAACAGTTGTTGCTCATACGTGCATGGACGTAATGTCGTACCGAAGACAACCGCGGTGCGCAGTATTGCATGGACAATGTTACCATCTTCAGTTGGTTAATTGTTCTTCTTTGTGAGGGCGATATAGTCATAATAACCAATTTCAACTGTTGCATGGTGACGTTACGTCTTTCTTTCTTTCTTTTTAAATATTGTTGTATAAGCCCAATACTGGGAAATACCCCACAGTGGGAGGTGTTTGCTGGCTGGTAAACACGATAAAATATAAAACGGGATAAACTAGTTCAAAGCGGGTCCGGGATATTTAGAGGAAGAGGTATATTTAGAGGGAAGATCGAGGCACCAGGAGCCACACTTCAAGGAAGGTTCTGAAGGCAGCTGCGAGGGGGTTCTGTTGGGATGGAGTTCGAGAGGCGGATGACAGAGGGAAAGAAGGAGTGCAAACGTATGTGTCGGTTCTGAAGAGGTTCAGTAGCACACACGTCACCAGCGATTCTGCTTGGCAGAGCGACAAACCAACGGAATTCTGGTGTTTCACGCAATAACTGGCGGTGATATATAGTTTCAGCGGCCAGTGTAATGGTTCAACTGTCAGCGTGTACGACGCGACCTGACGGTCTGAGCAAAGATAATATGTTTTAGTAAATATTGTACACTAGGGATATATTATCTTTAGTCTGAGTACCTCAAGTATATAACACGTCATACTGTATAATTTTAACATTGCACGCCATGTATCATGTCCAACGTTTAACGTAGGTTCGCTGAGGAATTAATTTGGATACGCCGGATACACTATGTCTAGCATACACGTTGCCGTCCATCTGATATTGACAGTGCGTGCATACACCAACTTATCCTATCGCGTTAGCTCGACCAGAGTCACGGTATTTATTAATTGCGACACAATATGACATTACAATGTATTTGGTAATTTTGGTTGCGTTCGCGATGTCACATATTGTTATCATCTTCTGTGTATACCACATAGTTTCTGTATGAGGCCCTACGTGAATGAGAGGTAAAACAGGGGTTACACGTGAGCATTTCCGTTTAACATGGCAGAATATCACCAAGGAAATGACTCCGACTAGAACGGGTGCTACAAAATACAAGACAAATGATCAATTATAATTATTTTAATCAATGTAACAACACAATTATACTGAAACAAGTCTACAACCACATTAATATTAAGTATGTTCTCGTGAGATTCAATTAATGGAGCAAAATCCCACCTCCTGATTGGCCCTGTAATTATGTGTGGTAGTAAGCAACACCAGATCTGGCTTCTGACATTCTCCTAGCAAACATAGTGTGTTGGTGGAATGTATATCACCGCGAAACTTATCACTCTATCACCAGTTGGTAGTTATTTATAGTCAACAACATAATGACATCTTGTTCAGCAGTGAATATGACAGGAGTGGCAGACATATCAATCAAAAATCGTTCATAGCGGTACTATATTTATTAACTAAGTAGGGCATACTGACCTCTAATTAGTTGCGATTGATCTTTCGTGCTCTTTCTTGATGTCATGCCGCATTAGACCTGATGCTGTGTTGTTGAGTTCCTAAGTGCTTTCAAGATATTAAACGACGTCGGGCACATGTATCGTCTCTTTCAGGACTTGTGTGGAGAGATTGTGAGTAAGATCCACATGTTCTTTTCGTCATCCGTCAACAACTGTTTGCTTTGTTAAGTCGACATGAAGTCAATGAACATATCCAACTATCTACGACAAGACGGCTTCAACAAGAGCACCGAAGCTACGCCAGACAACGCCAGAGACAAGGTGTACTTTGCAAACGTTGCCATGTTTGTAGTGTGCGTGTTGGCACTGCCAGGGAATCAGCTTGTCGTCGTCGTATACCTCCGAAACCTCATGACGTCTACACGTCTTCCACCTTCCGCTCTGGCTCCGTCGCTCCAGGCGTCAACTCTGAATTAAAGACATATATTACTACTGTTGCCGTATACGGTCATCAATGTCAGTTTTTACATTCTTAAACCAACATAATTGAAACATCAGTGTCACTCTGCAGCGAGCGTTGGAGTAGCGGTAATCATCAATAAAAAATCGTATTACACATTCACTCACAGAGCCACTTAGAGGTCTAACTATTTAAGACGCACCGTAATGATCTTTAATTGAGACTAACCAATATTTAGTGCTATTTCGTCAACGTTATGTCACATTGGATTATATGCTGTGTTGATTGGCACCTAAGTGCTTTGAATATATTATACGACGCTGGCTATATCGTTTATAGCTTCCAGAGCTTGTGTAGAGACATTGAGAGTATAGCATGCTCTTGTTCTGTTGGTCACCCGCCTGCAATAACTGCTTGTTGTGCTAAACCGACATGGAGTCAGTGAACATATCCAGCTACGTACTACAAGACGGTTTCAACGAGAGCACCGGACCCACGTCAGACAACGCTAGAGACAAAGTGTACTTTACAAACGCTGCCATGTTTGTGGTGTGCGTGTTGGGACTGCCGGGAAATCTGCTTGTCGTCGTCGTATACATCCGAAACCTGACGACGTCTACACGGGTCTATATGCTTTCTTTGGCCGTCGCAGATATGACTACCTGTGTTTGTGTAATCATCCTGGCCAGCACGCCCGTGTCGTTAATAGTACTTTATGTTATCATGTTCACGGGCGACATGTCAATTGGATTCTCGGCTATGCTCTTGGCTTTCATCTCGACGAAGCGTATTGTGGCTGTGATCCGACCACTCACGTTCAGCTGCGGCTCAGCGCGGACGAAAAAGGCCGTGGTTCGCCTTGCTGTGTTTGCTGCCGTGGTTTCCGCGGTATTCGATGTAGCGCGACATACATGTTGTCTTCTCTTAGGTCGAATCATTGCTATGATTAGCATATGTGTTAGTGTTCTGATCATGATCATTTGTTACTTTCTTGTGAATGTAGTATTGTTGAATAACGCCAGAGCCGGTCGCAGAAATGTTGGAGTTGAACTCGAGGCTTTGCCCGCGGCAGGAACTTCTTCGATCAAAATAACAACACATGGTGACAACTTGGGACATACGACACTAAAGACAACCGCGCCACCAAATCCATCGAGTAAAACTACATCTCAAAAATATAACAAAAACTACAAAAACGTTTATTTGCTATTTACAGTTACCGTCGTCTTCATTGTCTCTTGGCTGCCGCTGTGTTTGGCTTAGGGCGGGGTGTCTGTGCCACGTGAAGTGCAGCAGATATTTCTGGTCAACGCCGCCGTCAACCCGTTCATTTATAGCATCATGAGCGCCATGTTTCGCAACGACCTGCGGATGTTCTGTCGCAAGACACGCTCAATATTGTTTTGTTAAATGTCTTCGCTGATTTAATTATTATTACGATGTGCCGCGGCTATGGCAACCAACACTGAGGCAAATGTGTCAACATGTTCGGGTTTAGTGACAAGTGAGAACGTTCTGATAGTATAAAATGAATTACTAAGTGCTACTGCTGCTAACACATAGTATCAGTTGCCACGATGTAAGCTATGATACAGGTCTGCTACAGTTCGATTGTTGACCACTATTCTAATTGCATGGTGTGCTTACTGTCAAACCAAATGTCCAGGCGTGCATCTACCGCTAGTACCGTGAAATAATATGTAAGTGGTTTTTTTTAATGTGATATATTGTGATTATTTATATGCGACGTGTGTGATATATCGATATTACCATGAACTAATAAGTAAGAGTTTTAATTAGTGTACTTGATTTAGCATTAACAGTATCCTACGGGTCATGGCAGTGTGTCGAAATATTGTAAATTTTTCATGTAAATGTACTATATTTTGTGCCACTAATGTTTCACAAGAACCAGCAAAACGTATAGAATGTATTACCACAAACTGGGTACTTATATTTACCGTCGTTGTCGTTGCCGCCGCCGCCGCCGCCGCCGCCGCTGCCGCTAACGCAGCCTCTGCAACCGTAGAGGTCGCTCCTTCTGGTGACGGCGCAAATACATGAGTGAGGACGTATTCTCCTTACCCCCTGAGATTACCGTTAGTGATCACCAGTTCTGACTGTGCACTGGCGGATGTGCACATACAATGTTTTTGCGACACATCTTACCTATTTGCCTGCAGTGTCATCGCAAAAGCACGACCTGTGCTGATTCAGAGTTATGGAAACGTGTGACGTTCTCATATTGCCAATTTAAAATGTGTTTCTTTTGGATACTTCACCTACCAGGTATTAAAATATTACATTTTTTACCATTGTGTGTGTGAAATTCTACACGCATCGACATTTCATAATCGGCCAATTATCCGAAATTGATAAAGCGTCAGAAAGTCGTCTCAATGCAATTAATTCGGTTATCATTTATTATGTTCAGTTAAAAAGACTGACACAGGTTTGAAAAATAAAGCGTTTCTTAATCGACCAACACAATAATTTGCGTTTCTTTTTGCGTTTCTTATATATATATATATATATATATATATATATATATTAGTTGTAACTGTTCCTCAGAATGTGAGCAGAATATATGTGTGTGTCTGTGTGTGAGTGTGTGTGTGTGGGGTGTGTGTGTGTGTGTGTGTGTGTGTGTGTATGATTCAGATTCAGATTGTTTATTACCAAGTAGCATTTAAAATGTACGAGGAATTCTTGGCGTTGTGGTGTCAACATACATACACGCTTGTCTCCCCTGCCCCCATCATGCAAACGCAAAATATACAATCAGAAAATTATGAAACGATGCTAAAACTAGTATAAATTTAAACCCAGGCCAACTGCCAACATATTTTAAGACAGTCGTACATCTATTGACATAATTTAAAGTGAACTTGATAACATAATATTAATACCGTCTGGACATTACCTAAAAAGTTAAAAAGTATACATGTAATTAAATAAATAATAAATAAATGAATAAATAAATTAGCTGACGATATAAAAACTATGCTGACAGTTAAAAATATGTTCAAATATGTAGTCAAGTTAGTAAATAAAAAATAAAAATAAAACAATATCTTGGCATTTCGCGGTTCAAGTGACTCACAGTCTGCGGATAAAAACTATTTTTAAGTCTAGTGGTCCTTGTCTTAATACTTTTATATGTACACACACACACACACACACACACACACACACACACACACACACACACACACACACACACACACACACACATATATATATGCATATATATATACACACATATATATGTATACATACATGTATATATATATATATATATATATATGTGTGTGTGTATAATGGCATGACTTATTTAGAGCTAATATCCTCAGAAAATCCTAGCTCGGTGGCGTAACAAATCCAAAGGATTAAGCGTTGTCATCGTCATGTACAGAGCAATAGTTGTCAACAGATGGATGGAATTGCTAAGAAGCTAATGAGGATATGCAGTATTAAAAAGATAGGTTTTTAGATGATGACGAAATAAAACTATATGTATTACTGACTTAACATCAATAGGGTCAACATCTCTCTTACAAGAGGACATTTCCAATACACAATCTTGGGGGAATGTCACCAGTACAGTTCTCCCCCAGTATTTGTGGTCTGCTCTCGCCGTCCTGCCGTGTCCGCACATTCAGCGTTATTGTCGCAGCAACGAAGTGATCGCGGTCCGTAGATTTTGGACAAAAATGTTTACAAGCTTTCTCACCTGAAATGGGTTCGTTGGTGGTATACCTCATCAAAAAAAATCGCCACCCGAATCCACCCAAGGCAAAACCTCGTTTTCGGCTCAAATCCAAGATGGCTGATAGTATACAGGGTCTAATGTTCAAATGAACCTAATTTTGGAACTAAGCAACATAGAAACACATTTGTGGAGTCATTTCGAACTAATTTTAGGATACCCATTCATTTGGTGATACATATGATGTCGGCAGAGGTCAGGGTCATGCATTAAGGTCAAAGTCAAGGCAACATTTTGATAAAATAAGCTAGAAATAAAGTGGACTCGGACCAAATTGGCATGACTTTGCAACGAAATGAAGTAGAGTTCAAGGTCATGTATTAAGGTCAACGGCAAGGCAACGTTATAGGAAGCTGATCTCTGTATTTACAATCTCTTTGTGATACGCAGGCTTATCTTGCAGCTGCTGGGCACAATACTGGGAACTACACAACATCTCTTGCGTTGTTCATCCCCAAAATGTGATGGTGCATGGTTAGGTATATTAACAGATCTGTTCATGGAGCACCTGTGGCCGTGCGTTGGTTGTGTTTGACGGGTATCACGGCTTCAGCACAAAGGACGAAGCCCATCGTCGAAGGACAGGGAACGCCGTTGGTGCTTCAGTCTCTGTTTCCGCAGAAATGCGTTTAACCATGAACACAAACCATTTCCCTTGCCAATACATCAAACAAGCAGGCCCTCATCAACAATCTTGCAGAGGATATGGTTAAAGCAAACATCACGGTTGAGCACGCAGGAAGGTATGCTGACTTATAAAATATGTATGTTGTCATGCCTTTCTGCGAAAGTTGTCTCAGAAGATTCTGACGTATTTCAGCTGATGATACATCATGCTGATGCCACAGATAACAGTGATAACCTGTACATGGTGACGTCGAAACTGACGGTGTGCATCACTACATTAAAGAAGAAGCTGGATCCAGCCCTCTCTTAACCTTTGTTCTTCCTGGATGCTCTTAGTGGGTGTGATACCACGTCAAGGCCATAGGGAAATGGCAAAGTGATTGTTCTCACGAATTACGCAGCACATAAAAAGTCCACCTCAGTCTTCATGTCTCCATCTTCCTCGGAAGAGGACATCGAAAAGGCAGGCGAGGAGGCCCTGCTGGTGATGTATGAGTGCATGACATCACCAAGCCTCAACTCCGCACGGGTGGCGAAGTTCCTACAGAAGGTGGCTACTGCTATACAATACGTGTCTCTAGAGAAGCGTCCGCCCACGAATGATGCAGCCGCCTTCAATAGCCATCGGGTGCAGGTATGGCATGGCAACGATTTCTCCCCTGAGGTTTGGAGTTGGATAGCATCTTCCGCTGGTCTCGTGTCTATCAGAATGACTCAGCCAGCGGCACCAGAGCGACTCCTCAATATAACTTGATGCAATTGCAGTGGTCAATACAATAAGAAAACGTCCACGTGCCTCAAGAATGGACCGCAGTGCACACCAACATGTGGCCAGTGCAAGGACATCACCCCCGTGAATGTGCCACAAGTGGAGAGCCGGGATGATGATGACGACCGGGATGTTGACCAGGATTGTAATTATACAATATACATATGTACATAATAGGATGGATTGATATTGAAACGTAACTTTGAACTGTAATCCACTGTAAAATATGGTTTAAATGATTACGCATAGTCAACTTGGTTGTAATTATTCCTTAACATGTGTTTTTAACATAATTTCGTTGCAAACTCTTGCCAATTTGGTCCGAATCCAGCTTATTTCTATATCACATTTTGTCTTGACCTTGACCTCTAACGACTTCATATGTATCAACAAACGAATGGGCATCCTAAAGTTAGTTGGAAATGACACCTCAAATATGTTTCTATGTTGCTTACTTCCAAAATTAGGTCCATTTGAATATTACACCCTGTGTAATGTCGGCGATCTTGCATTTGATCCGAAAACGAGGTTTTGCCATCGGTGGATTCGGGTGGAGAATTTTTTTGTGGTGAGATATACAACCAACGAACCCAATTCATGTGAGAAAGCTTTGTTAACATTTTGTTCAACCTAAATCGTTCGTTGCAGGGACTATTACTAAGCGCAAAAGAAGTCATGTTTTCACACATGCAGCCACATTTGTTAGTGAATTGTTGCAAACCTGACATGCAAACCATTGTGAGAGATTATGTCTTTACATGGTAGCCGCATAAGTTCGTAAAATCTCCTAATTCGTTTAGCATTATTTGATGGGGTTGGACGCCACCATGTATCTCATAGAAAATAAATTGCTACAGTGGCACCGTCTAACGAGTGAAACATATTAATGCAGATTGATGCTAACAGCAATTTTTGATCGAAAACCTCGCGTTTTTTTCTTCGGATTTTGCGAACTTATGAGACCATCGCTTGTACTGCAGCCCATAGTAAAGACGATTAATCTGCGAAGAGCAGAATGGTATGGTGAGAAGCCACCGCCACGGCGCCCGACGGCCGTCGCTGCGAGGTCTCCTCGAAGCTCATACATGATACTGCCGGCGTAAGAATGTCTACCCTAGTTGAAAACAATGTAATGTTTTGAAATTAATTTGAAACACTCTACAGTATTATTTGTAAATTAATTCAAAACACAGGAGTGGGTTTAACTTATGTTGAAAACACTTTGGTCAATTTGAAAAACACACAAAAGTATAATATATTTTAGTAATGTTTGCGTTTCTGGAGTATTATATTCATATAGTGCTAAAATTATAAAGTAATGGTTAAACATATGTTTTTACGACCAGCGTGTTTTGAAATTGATAAGGTTTGTTTACAACTTAACTGTAATGTATGAACTTGGGCAGGTGGGTGTTTTGAAATTAAGTTGAAAACACTCAAATATATGTTCAACTTAAGTTGAAAACACTAGTGTAGTGTTTTTCAGGATGAGTATTTTAAAATTGCTACACCGACAGAAGGTCACGCCCGGATTGCGAAAGGTAGCTTTACGTTTTTACCTAAAATATGAAAAACATCAGATCCGTGACCCTGTGAAACCTTCGATAGAACACTAAATAAAACAGTAAGCAACACCAGAACTGGCTTCTGAGATTCTCCTAGCATAACAAAGCATATTGGTGGTACACATCTCACCGCGGAACTTCTCTCTCTATCACCAGTTGATAATTATTTATTTATATTCGGCAACGTAAAGACATGTCGTTCAACAGCGAATACGAGAGGCGTATTTGCGATTCACTTATGCAAATCTAACAGGCGCCTTTAAGCCACGCCCGGCGTGCTCGTAATTGGTCGTTAGGGCAAGGAACGTTTGACGCATGTGTCACGCGCGTTTCATTTTGTTTTTCGCGGGGAGACGTCAGGGGGCTATACGTATTATGTACACCGACTAATTTTATGAACAGGTAGACAGGGCTATAAGTACACAAACTAATTTTACGAACAGGTAGGCAGGGCACACGTACGTACGTTCATCCAGATTATATTATTTAGCGTTCAATTTAGAGTGATACTGATTAGAACAGTCACGAAATCCATTAATTGTAAATGTTGTCATACTGTTATCTTAACACATTGTAAACACGAAGCAAAGATTATTCTCAATATAGGAATGTAATCGCGGTCTTCAAGCTTTATTATGAATACTTGCGATGGGATGGGTGTAACATTATTAGAATATTGTTCATTTTGGAAGAAGGATAGATGTGGACAACTTGTATTCAGCACAAATAATCTACAAACTGCCAAAACACATATCGGGTGCTAACATAATTGAGATTTGTTTAAAGTTAGTTTAAAGTATTTTAGCAAAATAATAATAAATGTATTCTTGTAGATGTATAACATAATGTATACTGAATATAATCCTGCAATGATTATGATACATTCGTTCACTCGCGTACCCATTTAGCATATTTACTGCTGAGCTCGACTCCACTCGGCTTTTAAAATAAATAAATAAATATACTTATATAGCGCCAACTCTAGTTAGAAACTATTCAAGGCGCTTTACATGTAAAATAGTAATAAATCCAAAAAATAATCAATTAAATAAAAAAATTATATTAAAAAAAGTATCTTTAAATATTAGTATTATCATGTCATATAAACAAAAGATAATTGAAAAAAGCTTAATGCCAAGTCTAAAAGTCACAATAGCAGTTAAAATATTGATTAAAAGAGAGTGTTTAAAAGTGCTCTTAAAAGTCTCAGTGTTCATTACATGCATTGAAAACAAGTAGATCACTCCGCAGATCCGGGACTGCTGCGGCTCCTGGAGTTAAAATATCGATTAAAATAGAGTGTTTTAATGCGCTTTTAAAAGCTGCTTCACTGTTTAGTTCACGCATTGAGGTCCGGAGCTGCTGCCATAAAACTCGCGTCTTCAACTTTGCATCTTGTTCGCGGTCTCGCAAGTTGACGATTTCCCGCAGACCGAATGGACCTGGTGGGCACGTAGAGGCAAACAAACTCGCTCAGGTACACGGGCCCACACTTGTTGGCAGCTCGGTGCACGAATACCCTTTTGCTTACATCCGTGTGCCCATACAGACATTCAGAAATGCACATGCATACTTTGCTATAACCAAATACGTAAATATCATATGGTGCATAATGGCAATCCCATCTATTTAATAAAACAGTTGAAAACGTGTGTACATACCCCAATTATATTACATTATCACAGTGCATTTGCATTATATAATTATTAGAATTTAAGTTATCTGAAAATAAAAATATGGTATGCATTAAATATACATGAATTAATGTAGTGTATGTGGATTGCATACTTTGGTTGTGTATCAGTAACTATGCCTGCAGTATCTTTGTTTCATTACTAGCATCAAACCATCTATATTTCCATTAGTGTGCAAAGTGTAAAATAATTTAGTTCTCGTTGTCATAGAAATTTTGCACATTCCTATGACAATAAGAGCAAAATTATTAGACCGCGATTAAATTATTATATTGAGAATAGTCTAATTAATAGTTGTGTGTATGTTCTAGAACTTTATTATATAAATGCAAGGTAATTGATGTTCCACATTGCACCTATTTGCTTCGTGTTACAATGTGTTAAGATAACAGTATAACAACATTTACAATTAATGGATTTCGCGACTGTCCTAATACATATCAATCTAAATTGAAAGCTAAATAATAGGGGGCATGGACGTACGTATACGTAGGGCCCTGCCTACCTGTTCGTAAAATTAGTTAGTGTACGCATAGCCAAGCCTATCTGTTCGTAAATTTAGTATGTGTACGTATAGCCCCTTGCTAACATATAACAAGCCCTGACGTCTCCCCGCGAAAAACAAAATGAAACGCGCGTAACACATGTGTCAAACGCTCCTTGCCCTAGCGGCCAATCACGAGCGCGCTGGCTTGGCTTAAAAGCGCCTGTTGGTTTTTCATAAGTGAATCGCAAAGGCGCATACGGGAGGAGCGGCAATCATTCTTCGATGTCATGCCGCAATAGACCGGATGCTGCGTTGGTTAGCTCTTAAGTGCTTTCAAGATATTAAACGACGTTGGACACATATATATCGTCTCTTCCGAAGCTTGTATGGAGAGAATATGAGTAACATCCACTTGTTCTTTTCGTCATCTATCAACAACTGTTTGCTTTCCTAAGTAGACATGGAGTCAGTGAACATATCCAGCTATCTACAACAAGACGGCTTCAACGAGAGCACCGAAGCCACGCTAGACAACGCCAGAGACAAGGTGTACTTTACAAACGTCGCCATGTTTGTGGTGTGCGTGTTGGGACTGCCGGGGAATCTGCTTGTCGTCGCCGTATACCTCCGACACCTGACGACGTCTACACGGGTCTATATGCTTTCGTTGGCCGTCGCAGACTTGACTGTCTGTGTCTGTATAATCATCCTGGCCAGCACGCCCGTGCCGTTAGTGGCACTCATCGTTATTCTGTACACGAACAACACGTCAACTGTATTCTCGATTGTGCTCTTGGCTTTCATCTCGACGGAGCGTCTTGTGGCTGTGATGCGACCACACACGTTCAGCAGCGACTCAGCGCGGGCGAAAAAAGCCGTGGTTCGCCTTGCTGTGTTTACTGTCGTGGCTTCCACGGTGTTCGAGGTACCGCGACATACATGTTGCATTCTCATCAGCAAAATCATTGCTATGATAGTCATATGTGGTAGTGTTCTGACCATGATCATTTGCTACTTTCTTGTGGCTGTAGTACTGTTGAATAAAGCCAGAGCCGGTCGCAGAAATGTTGGAGTTGAACTCGAGGTTACTTTGCCCGCGGCAGGAACTTCTGCAGTCACAATAACTACACACGGTGACAATTTGGGACATAAGACACAAAAGACAACCGCGCCATCACATCCATCGAGTCAAAGTACATCTGAGAAACATTACAAAAACGTGTATTTGCTATTTACAGTTACCGTCGTCTTCATTGTCTCTTGGCTGCCGCTGTGGTTGGCTTACGGCGGAGTGTCTGTGCCAAGTGAAGTGCAGCAAATATTTCTGCTCAACGCCGCCGTCAACCCGTTCATTTATAGCATCATGAGCGCCATGTTTCGCAACGACCTGCGGATATTATGTCGCAAGACACGCTCAACGCTTGTTAACTGTCTTCGCTGATTTAATTGTTATTACGATGTGCCGCCGCTATGGTATCCAACACTGAGATAATTATTTAAAAATTGTTGGTTTTCTTTTTAACTATGATAACTGTAGCATTAAAATTGTACTAAATCATCGGAGTCGGAATTGGGCGATGCATGGCCTGAACCCCCAATTTTGAGAGAGGGGGGCTTAGCCCATCAATATTGTGTGACTTCTTTAGATGTTTTGGTGACTGAACAGTATAACTAGGTCGACAACGTCATGAAATCGATCACTGGTGTCACGGAATAGGTCAGTGCGCATGCGCAATGATGTTTTTTCTTTCCATAAAAAACCTATTCCGTGACATCATTGATATATTTAATGACGTCGTTGCGCCTAAATTCGCCAACGTAATGTTTTGGCGTTAGAGTAACGCATAAATTCGGTACCCTTACTTTTAGAACTATATATCCAGGTTGATGACGTTATGAAATAGGTCATGGATGTCATGAAAGGGATAAATGAGTAAATGTGGGACGAAGAAGGAAATATTTATGAGTTTTAGTGTGTTAGCCGGGTAAAGTTCCCTACTTTAATACTTGAGCGTCATAACTTCATAACTTTTTAGCGTTTCGGCGCGTTAGAGTAGTAGTATTTTACTACATGGACGTGTTAACTTCGTAACATTTTAACGTTTCAACAAGATAGACTTGTACAACTTTCTTACTTTGACGCGTGAGTGTCGCAATTTCGTGACATTTTAGTACATTACCGACGTAGCTTCTTAGCATTGTTTGCGTGTCAGTATGGTGGACTTGCAACATTTTCGTATTTCAACGTGTGAGATTCGTAATTTCTTACTATTTTAGTACATTACCGTAGTATCTTCTTAGAACGTTTGGGTTTCAGTACCGTAGCCGTAGTTTTCGTTTCAGCGCGGTAAATGTGTATCATATTCGTATTTTTTTGAATAACCGAGGGCATGTAACAATAATGCAAGTGAACGTTTACAGCCATTCAAGGCGAACTGTTAGGTTAGTTTAGTGCATCACCGAGGTAACTTCTTAACATTTTAACGTTTCAACACGATAGACTTGTACAACTTTCTTACTTTGACGCGTGAGTGTCGTAACTTCGTGACATTTTAGTACATTACCGATGTGCATGACAGTGCTATTAATAGGACAATATGTTAACTGACGCAGTAGTGAAGAACATGTCTGACTTTGTTCTGCCACATTAGTTCCGTGTGGCTTCTGCTGGGAATATGTACATCATTACGTTTCAAATGGATTTGTGCAGTCGATCGATTTGTGCATCCAAATGCATATCATCCTGTCATTATGTTGCAAAGTAGGAGTACATAATAAACTGTATGCTTTCTTATGCTCATCATGTTTGGATTGTGTTCTACAGCATATTCTTCAAATTTTTTTAAAAACAAGTTTGTGTTAAGTGAACTATACTGGGAGTAGTGTATAAAAAGTTATCGACAAAGTTGCTTTTACAATAATTTTGAAAATTCATAAAATATAAATGTTCCACAACATTCAAAATTAGAGTTTTAGGGATCTTCTTGAGCTAAATATACCAATGATGACTGAAAACAGTGTTTTAAAATATGCCTTACTTTTAAAATTTTGTAATTTTATAACTTATTTCCATCATAGAGTGGCCATTTTAGTTGTTTTCAAAACAGGAGTTCAATAGAAACAAATTCAATATCTTTTACTCTAAATGATGGGCAGAACAAATAATTATTGCACTCCCAGTACAAAATAAAACATGTTTTTACACTGATGCAGTATATTTGTTCATCAATAATGTTATGCTCTTTATTGATCTACATTTTTCAAACTAAAATTAAATGTTATGTAGATAGGAAAGTACATAATCACCTATTCTATTTTAATACTGTAAATTAGTTTAGAGATGTATAATGTATTTATATTGCTTACGGAAATAGCAGCTGGATTTATGGTGCAAATAAAATGGTTTCATTATTGAATGTTTCTCGGCTTCAGTAAGTTTCTGTTATCCAAATGTTTCATTAAAACTTCACTTCAAAATGTAAAGCCAGATGTACCTAGTGAAAAAGGAACATGATAGTGCCATAGTTTTATATTCCAACAAAAAATGCCAATCATTCAATATGACATCGGCGTCGCCATCGGCTTCGTGCATGGAGAGGTGGTGTTTTTTCTTTTAAATCAATCCGTCTGTAATGAACCGTCGCTATATTAATTCTCCGTTTATTCCATATAATTTTTCTGTGCTGAATCTGTGACATAAACAGCAGCTGGTCCACGTTTCATTTTGATAATTTTATCGGTCAGGACTCGTTCGCACGGCGGTGGCTAATCCATATACACACAAGTTGATGACGTATTTTTTGCATCTATTAACTCGGCGTAGCTAATCGAAGTGTGACGGACAGTCCCGAATATTCATGAGCATGCCATATACGGATCGTGAAGGTGGGCCCAAAGTAAAGTTATTTTTTCGATATATTGCCAGGGTCATTAGTGATTAATAAAATATAATTATAATGAAATAAAAGCATAGAAATACATGCAATAATCATATTAACAGGATTACCTAATAATTGCTTGCATTACAAAGAGATCAAAAAATTCACAAAGAATCCCTTTAACTTGTCACTTAAAGAGGGATTCGTTTCACTAGAATGGAAAGAAGCAAACGTTACACCATTATTTAAAAAGGGATCGAGGAACAAAGCAGAGACTTACAGATCGGTGAGCTTAACGTTAGTTTTGTGCAAATGATTGGAAACGCTTATTAGAGTCCACATGGTGGAATTCCTTGTAAAACACAAATTAATAAATTAATCTCAAAAGGGGTTCCTAAAAGTTAGGTCTTGTCTAACGAATCTCTTATGTTTTAGAAGAAATTACAAAATGGGTAGATGATGGATGTTGTGTACTTGATTTTCAGAAAGCATTTGATAAAGTGTCACATCAAAGATGGTTACTTAAACTAAAAGCCCATGGTATAGGGGATGATATGATCAGTTGGATACAAACATGGTTGACAGACAGAAGACAGAGAGGTATATTAGAGGGGGCGATTTTACACAGGAAACCTGTTTTGAGTGGAGTGCCACAGGGGTTTGTGTTGGGATCTATATTATTATTGATATATATATATATATAAATGATTAGGATGATGATGTATCAAGCAAAGTACTGAAATTCGCATACGATACAAAAGTGTTCAGAACAGTTAAAACAGATGCAGATAAACACACTTTACATGATGATCTAGCCAAATTGTTCAAATGGTCTGAACGGCGGCAAATGTTATTCAATTTTGGGAAGTGTAAATGCATCCACATAGGACATGGAAATGTGAACAAAGAATACATAATGGGGGATAGTATATTAGATAAAACTGCAAAAAGAAAATGACTTAGGAGTAACAGTTAATGCTGACATGAAAGTTTCGCAGCAATGTGGAATTGCTGCTTCAAAGGGTAACCAAATACTAGGGCTAATTAGGAGAACTATCACATATAAGGAGAAACAACTAATTGTACCACTGTACAAAGTAATGGTTAGGCCACATTCGGAATATTGTATACAAACATGGAGGCCATATCGTAAGAAGGACATAGATAAGCTAGAAAGAGTGCAACGAAGAGCAACTAAGCTGATTCCTCAACTGAAATATCTTGGTTATGAAAGACGCCTACTAGAATGCGGGTTGACAACACTAGAGACTAGGAGACTAACAGGAGACCAAAGTTCTTAAGATATTGAATGATTATGAGGATATTGATAGACAAAATTCTTCAAACGGAAAGAAGGCAGTATAACCAGAGAGCACAATGCGGCATTAGTCAAGGATCAGTGTAAGTTGGATATGAGAAAGTACTAATTCTCTCAGATAAATGACTAGAACAAATTATCCGATGATTGTGTTAATGCCAGCAGTGTGAATATGTTAAAAAATAAAATGGACAGCAATCTGGCGAGGGCGGCCTATACGTAGGTGGAAAATAATTGGTTGGACTCTCGATAAACCAAAGGCTTCCTTGCCCGCATGCCGTCTGGAGCTTACAGGCAATAATTCGTGCCGTTTCGTCTACGTTATGTTACATTGGATTATACGCATAGACGCGGAAATGGGAGGGGGCAAGGGGCAGCTGCCCCTGGAATTTCTCTGGAGGGCAGACATGTGGTTCTGCCCCCTATTAAATGTGAGCGTGAATGTTTGTTTTTGCGACAATGGCGGGTGGAAATGTATATTTTATGAGACTGTTAATGTGTATTTTCGTCGACTGTGAAAGGTGTGTGGAATTGGAGGACATATTGTTTTCTGCCCCCTCGCCCAGTAATAGGCTGTGTGGTGGCGACATTTTTTTCCAAGGCACCCCCCCCCCCTCTCTGTCTTCGGATGTCATTTCAGCCCGAGACAGCGAAGAGAAGATGGAGAAGGTAAATTGACAGCAGCGGCGCCACATAAAAAATAACATTCTCAACGGCACTGTCCCCCCGTGTTTGTTCGGATGTCATGAGTTCACAGCCGCGACAGCAGCGGCGAATTTGAAGTTACAACGGCGCAGCGACGACAAATGTTCAACAGCATTAGACTGGAGAGAATGTGAGAAAGATACACATGTTCTTTTCGTCAACCGTCGACAATCGTTTGCATTGTTAAGTCGACATGGAATCAATGAACATATCCAGCTATCTACGAAAATACGGCTTCAAAGAAACTATCGAAGTTAGGTCAGACAACGGTAAAGACAAGGTGTACTTTACAAACGTTGCCATGTTTGTGGTGTGCGTGTTGGGACTGCCGGGAAATCTGTCTTCGTCGAATACCTCCGACATTTGACGTCGTCTACAAGTGCCTATATGCTTTCGTTGGCCGTCGCAGACTTGGGTGCCTGTGTTTGTGTAATCATCCTGGCCAGCACGCCCGTGTCGTTAGTAACACTTTTCGTTATCCTGTTCACGGGCGACATGTCAATTTGATTATCGACTATGCTCTTGACTTTCATCTCGACCGAGCGTCTCGTGGCTTTCATCTCGACCGAGCGTCTTGTGGCTGTGCAACAACCACTCACGTTCAGCAGCGGCTCAGCGCGGGCGAAAAAGGCCGTGGTTCGCCTTGCTCAGTTTGCTGTCGTGGTTTCCATGATTATTCGAGGTAGCGCGACATACATGTTGTCTTCTCTTAGGTCGAATCATTGCTATGATTATCATAATTTATATGTTAGTGTTCTGATCATGATCATTTGCTATTTTGTTGTGAATGTAACACTGTTGAAAAACGCCAGTTGAAGTCGGAGTTCCTTTGCTTGCGGCAGGAACGTCTGCTGTCAAAGTAGAACACATGTTGACATCATTGGCCGTACGACACCAAAGACATCCGCGTTATCAAACCAAATCGAGTAAAACACCTCTGAAAAACATACCAAAAAGTTTTAAAACGTGTATTTGCTATTTACAGTTACCGTCGTCTTCATTGTCTCTTGGCTGCCGCTGTGTTTGGCTTACGGCGGGGTGTCTGTGCCACGTGAAGTGCAGCAGATATGTCTGGTCAACTCAGCCGTCAACCCGTTCATTTACACTTTACAGCATCATGAGCGCCATGTTTCACAACAACTTGTGGATGTTCTGTCGCATGACATGCTCAAGTTGTGTTAATTGTTTTCGCTGATTTGTGAACCTTTAGGACTGTCTGAGATAGTGGCGTAGTGACCCGGGGGCACCTGGTTAGTGGGGCGCCGCATCGACTATCAACTTAAAAGTAAAGTAAAGGTAAGTTCTTATATACCGCAGTATCCAATCTTCAGGACTGTTCAAAGCGCTTTACACGTTACTCCCTGGCAGACCTATTCAATCGAATACCATCTCTACTTCTCTCTGAACAATTCAGCCACACTGCAATTAATGCGCGAAGAATATTCGTACAAAAATAAACACCACTATCTATAGCCATGTACTCATTCATACAGCAGAGTGAACTGAAGCAATGTAGAGTAAACGAACTTGCCCAAAGTTCGACACCGCCGCACATAATTCGAACCCGGGTTATCTCGGTCGAGAGTCCGGAGCTCTTACCGCTGCGCTACTACACTCCACACTTATATCCACCAAGCAAACAACATACGCGATTCTGATCTTCACTTGTGACAGTCACAGTTTAAAGGTGGCTGGTACTCAGTCGGCCAGTCAAGAACCACTTGTGATATTGTTTGGAACAATAGAAACAATATGCCCGGCCACCATAGTCAAACGGGAATTCGAAACCTCGCGGAGGCCCTCGAGTGCCAGAATATAGACTATCGTAGCTATTAACGACTTTTTCGATTACATGGTTCTACGTACGACGCTGTCCAAGAATCTGAATGAATAACCGGAAACCGAGGCGGGTGCGGGCAGTTGCTCCAAAGCGTCGTACTGTGCCGCCAAAGTGTTGTGGAGAAGGGCAACGAGTGATGCATGGACTGGGGAATACAACATTCACAGAAGGGTAATCCGATCGAAACGACTGTCCGGAAAACTGGCTTGAGGCGATGGTCTTTCGACCGAACAGGAATTAAATGCCAAAGACACACAGACAATATATATCATGGACGTTGACCACCAAGATTAGACGGATACCCAATATGTCAGAAAATACGAATCTAGTCACAGTATGACACTTCGATTAGGATGGAAACGAACTTCATTCAGATATATGTGAATGAAGCCAGAATGCTTGTAAAGACACTCCACGACATATTCTTTCTTTTCTTGTGTCAAACGGTGAAAGTATAACGCTCGAGACTACCCGTCACGTTACAAATTATCATCACAACCGCGGCTAGATGTGAACACGCATTCAGTAATTAAGGTGATGTTAATTCGTCGTATCTGCAAGCGTCTGCAGAACAAGATCGCCTCATTGACTTAGCTCTCCTCGGCACAAAGAGGGCGACTGTAGGAACACGTTTATACATCGACCAGCAAATAGTTGATCAGATTGCTGAACATTGGCTGATCAGTTTACAAAAACTAAAGAATGAAAATCGGCCATGGTGTGAAGTTCCTGTTTTGGTGCGCATACCTAAATAATATTGGCTTTATTACGTACAGTCCACAGTCCATAACGAGAAAAAATGATCTGTACTTTTGGTATTCCCCTAGGCTAAATAAGCCTATTTGCAATATAACAAAGTTTAAATGTACCGGCATATATTTTACATTCAAATAATTTTTGATTTGACGGTTGCATGACCAGTTAAGTTTACTCAAGGAGGAAACATGTAAAACGATGTGTCCGGGGGGTGGGGGCGCCTATGTTTTGTACCCGGACCCCAGCAACCCTCACCACGCCACTGGTCTGAGAATATATATCTTAATTACAAAATGTTACTGCTGTCGACCTTTCAGTTTTCACGGTTCTATTTGGTTCTCGGTGACAATTAATCACCACAAGGATCTGTACGCATATTTTGCACGTGTCATGGCTTTTGCTTCACTGCAAGATAATCTGTGTTTCAATTGTTGTTATTGCTCTATGTGTGATTTTTATGGGTTTTTTTGCTTGCGCACAAATATATTCGAATGGTGTCGTTCGAAACACCCAGAGGCGGATCAAGCAATAGGCTTTATTAGCACGTGCCAAGGGCCCACGAAGGACCGGGTCCTATGAAAATATCTCAGCATATTTTTTTGTAGATTGAATATTCCCAAAACCCAACTAGCAAGACATGATTTGGCCAATGATGGCTACAGCATAAGTTTCATTGGTACTTTATTGGCCCAGTGGGTTTTGCAAGCAGGGAATAATCCTGATGTAGGCCCTACATGTTTGAACATACATTATAGAAGTGTTATTACATAACTATATTGGAGAAAAAATGTCTAACAGCACCACTACCCTCCCCGTCTTCAGATGTCATGACCGACAGCGTGGCAGCGCGACAGTAGAGTGGTGCTGAAGCTCCGGCAAAAATCTTCAACAGCACCTCCCCCACACGTCTCCGGTGTCGTGATGCGACAGGGGAGTCGTACTGAAGCTCCGACTTAGCCCACCCAATATTCAATTCGTTCCGGAGCCAGTAGAGGTTTTGACAAGCCTCAATGGGGGGGTGCAATTTGACGTTTTAGGTACTTTAGATATCTCTCTGTATCCGCCATGGGCCTACCTACAGTCTTAGAAATTACCGTATAATTAACGGGCATCTACCGTAATAATTTACGGTATATCCCCGTAAAATGGAATTACGGTACATTCGCTGTAATACACGTACGACATCTATCGGCTAAGAGTGAAACCACGATTGCCGCGCTTCAGTGGATGCGTGTACAATTATATTGGCGTCATTGCTGCGGAGTGAAGGGGAAACATGCAATCGGTTAATCGACTGTTTATTGACCTGTTTGGGGATCGGTTCATTTCGGCTCTACGCAAAGTATTCTGAGTAACACTGCGTTCGTCTGCAAAGCCGCGTGATTGCGCGAAATTCAAATCAAGTAAACCGTGACAAGAATAACTGCGATACCTGCGGTGAAAGGTGGCTTTATATAGCACAGGCCACATATAAATACGTTACATCAACTGGCAGCAACCAAATAAAAAAATAAGCAATTTTTTTTATACATTATTCTGTTTACATTTACGTTTGGAACGCAAGCATCCGCGTCATTCCATGTTCGCACATGCGAAGTCGCAAAAATTGGCGATCTCCGAACAGGTCAATAGTGTCCAAATACAAGTTCACACCAAGAGCAATGCTGTTGCTGCTTCTTCTTCTTCATCTTCCAAATATTGTACGTTAACCTCATCATGTTGAGGGTTTTGGTTTTGTAAATAGCTTAGACTATCGGTATTAAGTTTAGGGTGTGGTCAACACAAATATATTAACTTATGACTGAATGTACAAAGTTTCATTTCTCATGGGATTTTAAGATGGACACAAATGTAAACGTCATAACAGCCACGGCATGAGTATTTCTGTCGGATATTCTTATGGCATGGACCATGGCTCTGTAAACACGTTTCACTCTTAAGTGTAGCTGTATTTTCCGACAGTTTGCTGGCAACCGGATCTCGTATTAATCACATTGACTGTAGCGATACATTATTTGGGTTGCTTAAAATGCACTGGATGGATGAATTTATACTAATGTTAATGATTTATAACATATCGATCCGTTGCGCAAGCATGTCTTCAATGTGCAACACTGACTAAAATGTTATTACTACAGCTTGTCCTTTTTGTCGATGAAACTTCGGTCAAAATAGTTTAGACTTTCATAATTTATCACGCGAATAGTGCTGCCGTGTATGTTTGGTATACGTGTCATCTATTGTAAACTCAATAGAACAACGTTTCACTCAAGTGCAGCTTTTCGGACAATTGACCCGCAAGCACAGACTAAACAGAACAGGGAGGGAGTTTGTTCCTCTGCTGCTACTATAAAAAAATTACCAGGAATTAGCCAGCGTGGTAATTTGTAACTGGAATTCTGCTGCGTTGAACGTGAGGAAATTGGACATCAAAGGGAATTGTGGTCAACTAGAACCGCTTTGGCGAAATTGCTAATAAAACTTGTTTGACAATGGATGCATTGTTTACCATTTGAACATGATGCGCAGACTTTACCTTCAAATCACGAACATAGTTAGGAGCTTACTTAAATAACTAAGAAAAATTTTGCAATGTACCTTTAACACATATATTATAGTCTTATGAAACATAATATTAATTAATAAATGAAAAACTAGGAACAAACTCCCTCCTTTTCATATAGAACGGTTACGTACACCACTTCCACCCACACCCCGTCCATGTTCAATTTTAGCCTCAACATCAGTATGTATATTTATAAAAAAAAAAATATATTAATTGGCTAAAAATAAGATTGCTAAATATCATCTTATTGCACCTTTCAAGTGTTGTGTTAAACATATTTCAGACAGATGAGAAACATTAAGGAATCCCCTTCCTTGAGTAACCGCCTGGTGCTTCCCTTTTTCGCCACTAAATAGGCATATTTTATAAATTTTAAGTATCAATTGGCTGAAAAATTAGAGTCTAATTCACGATTCCGTAAATTTTTTTGGCCCACAGCAGGCCAAAGCTTTTAATTAGGTAAAACATAAAATACCTTTTCGTAGATGCTTGTAACAATGTGTCGTGCTACACTGAACCACATGTATACGCGAAGTATATCGTACAATTTAAACGCCATGTAAAACAACGTCTGAACAAAATGGTGACGCTGTCTGTTCTACCACAGTGTATCTAGGTCTACGTACGAGCTGTATTGCCTGGAGAGAACAAAAAGATCGCAAGTCGCAAAAGCTGTAAGCTATCCTTACAAAAAAGAGCCAACGGTATACCATAGAATGCCATTGAATACCATTGAATACTATTCGGTACCATTGGACCATTGAATGGTAAATCAATAGGACTCAGTGGTACTTTCAATGGTATTTGAAAATACCATTCAGTACCATTGGACCATTCAATGATAAATCAGTGTCTCAATGGTACTCTCAATGGTATTTGAACATATAATTCAATACCATTCAATGATAAATCAGCGTCTCAATGGTACTCTCAATAGTATTTGAACGTATCATTCAATACCATTCAGTGATAAATCAGTGTCTCAATGGTACTCTCAATGGTATTTGAACATATCAGTCGATACCATTCAATGATAAATCAATATGTCTCAGTGGTACTCTCGATGGTATTTGAACATACTATTTAGTACCACTGGACCATTCAATGGTAAATCAGGTTTCGGTGGTACTCGCAATGGTATTTGAATATACCATTTAATGAAAAACCTGTGTGTCTCAGTGGTACTCTCAATGGTATTTGAACATATCATCCAGTAACACTGGACCATTCAATGATAAATCATGTTTCAATTGTACTCTCAATTAATGGTATTTGAACATATCATTCACTACCATTCAATGATAAATCAGTATGTCTCAATGGTACTCTTAATTGTATCTGAAAATATCATTCAGTACCATTAGGACTCTCATTGGTATTTGAAAATACCATTCAGTATCACTGGACCATTCAATGATGAACCAGTGTCTCAATGGTACTCTCAATGGTATTTGAACATATCATTCAATACCATTCAATGATAAATCAGTGTCTCAATGGTACTCTCAATAGTATTTGAACGTATCATTCAATCTTGTGCATATAATTATGAGCCTCAGTCGTGATGAGAGGTGCATGCAGTCTAGGGAACCACTCCAGCCATGGCCAGATAATGTTTCAAAGGATATATTTACTTAATGCATGGCATTTTCATCGTGAAATGTTGGTTAGGCTGTATAATTGGACTAAAAATGAGTAATTCCTTTATAACCGTGAACTATCGATCTGACGGCAGATTTTGGTACTAAAGCGGTAGGCTTGAGATTGTCCCAAGAATGAAGAAACAGGACATGTTCTACCGCCAAATGGGTAGACGTGGCACCTCTGACCCGTGTGAGCCACCCGACTGTCCACAGCCTAGGATAATCCAACTGGGATATTAACCTCAGATTAATCTCATTTCCAGTTCACAACCCTTCCCCAAATGACGTAGCTGGTGGCTACAGCCTACCCCATTAATTAACCATTAGTCACTTTATCCAAGGAGCACAGTGACACATCTACAAGTCAGACATTTCCTCTGCCAGACATTTATTACATGTCATAGATGTCAAACAGTGGTGTGCTATGTATTCTGCAGTGGGTACAACTCGTTCTGCCTTACAGTGGGATGATGGCCATCATGGTCGCTGCAGTGGGCCAGCCTAGCTTATCGCTCTAGTCTATAAGAGAACCATCAGTGGTATAACTCAATCCCCTCGAGTCACAACCTGAGCGCGTCTAGCGTTATCGGCAGGCTTGAGAAGAAGTAATTAACTATGTTTCCGCCAAATGTAGCGGAAGATATCACTAAGCCTCGCTTTGAACTGGGATTCATCAGCTTTGAATTCAGATTATTTCGGAAAGGCTGCGTTTCGGAATAAAATCGCGACTTTTGTGTTATACTGGTGGCTGCAGTTCAACAAATCTACTACAATTTAGACCCGGTGAAGGATTAGGTAAGCATTGCAAACGTTAACACATCTTGAAGCGCTACCTGAAGGTGTCTTCCAAAAGGAAAATCAGTCTCAAGCTCCGCCCTCCAGCAAGCTGATGTCAACAGAGGCCAGTGCAAGACAGCAGCACTCATCCTGGCAATGATGGCTGACTTTGATGAAAAGAGCGACCAACTCTTTAGAGAAGCTAAGGTATGTAAATGTGTATGAGTATTTTAATGTTATTTAAACTTGTACTACACACATTGATAATGAAACGATAAAATGTCACCGTGCTACCATTGCAACATTTCTGATTAGCCTTGTACTGAACACAATTAAATATTATTAATTAGCATGCGGCAATTCCTGAATTGGAATTGCTTATGTGAGAGCAATGGTATCAGAATCACTTAATCAAAGGTCTGCTACAAATAAAGATAAAAATAATTGACATAAATGTAATAATTTAATTTACATATGTGTTGGTTATAGGAGACGTCTTCGGCATCAGAAATGGAGCAGCTGCCAACCTGATTTCCTTTTGAAGCTGCAATTCCACACTGCTCTGAAACCTTCATGTCAGCACTAATTGTCAGACCTAAGTCTTTTTCTTTTACAGTAGTACTTAGTTCAGTTCCCCCCATTGTATATTCTACATATTCGTTCCCATGTCCTGTGTGAAGACATTTACATTTCCCAAAATTGAACAACATTTGCCACTTTTCAGACCATTTGATCAACCAGTCAAGATCATCTTGTAAATGCCGTCTATCTCCATCACTTTTAATCCTTCTAAACACTTTGTATCATCTGCAAATTTCAACACCTTGCTAGCTATATCATCGTCCAAATCGTTTATATATATTAAGAATAATATAGGTCCCAGTACTGATCCCTGTGGAACCCCACTCAAAACTGATTTCCAGTTTGAAGCCTCCCCATCAACAACGACCCGTTACTTCTGTCAATCAGCCATTTTTCTATCCAGTTAATTATACATTTACTACGCCATGGGCCTTTAGTTTAAGCAGTAATCTCTGATGTGGCACTTTGTCGAAAGTTTTTTGAAAATCTGAGTAGATTATATCTACTGGTGATCCATCATAACATGTTTGTTAAGCATGACCTCGCTTTTAGAAACCCATGTTGAGATGGGTTTATCAAGTTATGTTTAACAAGAAAATACACCATGTGATCTTTAATTAGTCTTTCTAATAATTTACAAATCACCGATGTTAAACTAACTGGTCTATAATTATTTGACTTGTTTCTCGAACCTTTTTTGAATAACGGTATAATATTTGCTTCTTTCCATTCTAAAGGAACCACTCCATCTTCTAATGACAAGTTGAAAACTGTTGCAAGCGGTATGCTAATTTGTTCTACAATTTCCAATAGTAGTTTGGGTGGAATACCATCCACTCCAGGTGATTTATTATCCTTCATAGCCCTAATTTTCTTAGCTACCATTTCTGGGGTTACAATTAACTGTCTTAAATAGTCTGATTCTGCCCCCTTGAACTTAGCCTCTGGTACTGGCAGTGAACTAGTGTCTTCTCTGGTAAACTCTGAACTAAAATACTCATTCAGGTCTTCTGCCATTAAGAATCCTTCTGATATTATATTTCCAGCACTATCTTCTAGAGGACCGACTTTATCCTGAACTTTCTGTTTGCTTCGAACATACGCATACAAACTCTTGCTGTCATGTTTTATATCACAAGCTAATTTATGTTCATAGCTTCTCTTTGAATTTAGAATTTCAGCTGTAGCTTGGTTTAGTGCTTCTTTATAAATGTTGTAGTCTTCGTAATTTCCAGTACGTCTATATGACTTCCACATCATTTGTTTTTACATAATTTTTATAATGGCTTCTTTCGATAAGTGTTTCTTTTTGGACCGTTTCCCTGGTTTTTTAAGGGAACAAATTTGACGATGATGCATTAAATTTCACTCTAAGATATTCCAGCATTCTGTTGCTGTCTTATTCTTTAGTGTGTTATTCCAGTCTATCTTTGCTAAACATTTCCTTATGTCCTTATATTCTCCTTTGTGGAAATTTCTCCTGTACTGCTTTTTACTATTTCTTTCTGATTTTACTTTGATTGTAAAATGTATCTGGTTGTGATCACTATTCCCCAGTGTCTCACATATCCTGACATTGTCAACTAATTCATTCTGTGAGGACAGAACTAAGTCTAACACATTCTCTCCCCTGGTTGGTTCTAGCACATGTTGAGAAAGGAAACTATCTTGTACTAAAACTAAAAACTTGTGGTCCTCACTACCCATACTCTGTAGAGATTTCCATTTTATATGCCCATGGTTGAAATCCCCCATAATAACACAGTCCCGTTTGCTCACTTCCCTTATAACGTTTTGTATTTTTTCATTCTCTTCTATGCTTATGTTTGGATTTCGATAAACTAATCCAACCGTTAACGTTGTCTTTCCTGTAACTATGTTACACCAAACAGTTTCTTCGCAATCTGCTTCTCTGTCTAATTTTATTTCATAAGCTTGGATAGATTCTTTAATATATAAAATAACTCCACCTCCCCTTCTTCCTATTCTATCTTTCCTAAACATTACATATTCTGTCAGTCCCAATTCGGCATCTGATACATCGGTGGTTGCCCATGATTCGGTTATACCTATTATGTGAGGGTCAATATCTTCTACCATAATGTTTAGTTCATTTCTTTTGTTTACTATACTCCTTGCATTTAAACAAACACATTTATATCCAGCTTCAGAACAGTTTTCCAGACTGTTCTTGAATTATTTTTGTTGTCTTTATCTATGCCTCCAGTTTCAGGCTTCACTGTCAACAGATCTCAGCAGATTCTCTGAGAATACTGCTGCCCCTTTCCACTTAGATGGAGGCCATCTCCCATGTACATATCTTCTCTCCCAACAAAGTACCCCCATAAATCTATGAATCCCACGCCCTCTTCTTCACACATCTGCTCAAATAGTGCGTTGATCGCCATCCTCTTACAGTTTCTGTATGATGCCCCCCTTCCTCCCATTACTAGCAAAATTCCTGAGAGAACAACCTGTTCCACTCTTGTCTTCTTTAGCTTCCTTACTAGATGTCTGTACTTCTGAACTATCCCAGTTGTTCCCTCCTTGTCTGCATTGTTTGTCCCTACGTGTACTAGTATAGACCCTCCCTTGCCATGCCCCAATACCTTCTCTACCCTTTCGGTCACATGCTCTATCCTAGCCCCCGGTAGACATACAACAACGTCCTTCCCCTCGCATATAGTCTTGTCTGTTTTTCTCAGAATTGAATCGCCCATAAACACTCTATCTTTTCTCCTTGCCCCCTCAATCACTGCCTCGGAGTAGCTCCTCCGGTTTGCATATGTCTGGTTGTTGTCTTTTCCTCTTGCCGTCTTCTCTCCTGTCACATTCTCTTCCATTCCCTTCTTTCCTGTCGCGTTTTCTCTTGTCCCCTTTCCTCCTGTCATCTTCTCTTCTAGCACATTTACTCTCACTTCCTTTCGTCCCTTCATCTTTCCTCCCATCACATTGTCTTCTCTCCTCTCCCGTCCCTTTTCCCCGGCTACCTCCTTCACTACGGTCACTTTCTCCCCTGTCACCTTCACGCCTGTCATGTTTTCTGTTTTTTGCTGAACACTCTGTCTCTTCCATCAGTCTTCTGTTTCACAGTCTTACCAACTGCCTCTGTGGTATCTACTTCTTCACCAACTGTATCGCTGTCGCGTCTCTCCTCGTTCTCTACAGTCTGACTACCTGTTGATTTATCTCCACTGACCCGTTTTCTTTTCCTCTGCCGAACACTTTTCCTCCGTCCCTCTGTCTTCTCAATGTCTTGTTCCTTCACACCGGTCACCTTCCCTCCTCTCAGTCTCCTTTCTTCAGTCTCCGTGTCACAACTCTGCTCCTTCTGTGTTGTAGAATTCTCAACTCTCTCCGCGTCATCCCTCTCTGCTCCATCTATTTCTATGTTGAGTCTCACTTCCATCTCCTTCACTATATCCGTCAACTTACACACCTCCTTCATCAGACATTCCACCCTCAAACACCCCATACACCGAAAGGTGAATCCGTCATCTTTGGTCTCTGCCAGTAGTAAAGGAGGTTAAGTACCGCGCAGGGTGTCGCGCCGCGGTGCAAGTGCAAAAGTACCCGGATGTAGGTCAAGGTCAAATACCCGGATGTAGGTCAAGGTCAAGTACCCGGATGTAGGTCAGGTCACGTGGCGTCCCCTACCGGAATTTTTCGGAACTAGAATGGCACGCCACCTAGCGGATTTTGTCGGAACTAAAATATTCCCTCCAAAAATATAACCGCGCCCCCTGTCGGATAGTTGGTGAACTAATTATTTCCCTCCAAAACCAAAATAGCGCCACCTAGCGGATAGTTGGTGAACTAATTATTTCCCGCCAAAACCAAAATAGCGCCACCTAGCGGATAGTTGGTGAACTAATTATTTCCCGCCAAAACTATGGAAGCGCCCCCTGACGGATAGTTGGTAAACTAAATTATTTCCTGCCAAAAAAATATTTCCCGCCAAACTAGAACAGCGCCCCCTGACGGATAGTTGGTTAACTAAAATATTTCCCGCCAAAACTAGATAGCGCAGTCTAGCGGATTTTTGTCGAACTACAATTATACAAGTGGTGTCATCTTGTGGACAAGTTGTAAACTAAATGTTCTAGTACTGCAAATATTCGTGTCTCTTGCACGCTTGCGTGCAATAGAGCCCCCTGACGGATAGCTCACGAACTACAAACATCATCCCCTAGTGGACAAGTGAGCGAACCACATATGAGTACTGCAAATATTCGTGTCTCTTGATTTTTCTCGTCCATAAACACCTGGTGGATATATAATCATCAACTGAAAGCACCCCTGTTAGATAAGTGGTGAACTAAATAACTACTCAGCAGTCCGCGCTTGTGTACATTCTACTCAGCAGTCCGTGCTTTTGAATTTTCTACAATCCGTGATCTTTCGGCACGCCCACGTGACCTTTATGTTCTGTTCCATAATCTTTTCGGCACGCCCACGTGACTTTTCGGCACATTCTCTAACTATATAAGCGCGGTGTTTTATCAATCAGCCCGTCATTCGTATCACGACGACACCATGGTCAACATCATGTTGAAAACACCGAACTACCACACGCCTGCGGCCTTCAGCGACAGCGACGTAGACGAACCGTGTTGCCGACCGTTCGAAGCATCTGGCACCCGACCGCAGTCACTGGATGTCAACCGACCATCATCACCATTGTATCACGATAGCGCCAACCTCAAAACACCCAACTACCATGCGCCTGCAGCCTTCAGCGACAGCGACGTAGACGAACCAACTAGCCGACCGTTCGAAGCAACTACCAGCCGTCCACATTCAGCGTCAGTCAATCAACCAGTCGTTGCGTCAAGCCTCTACTCACCGCAACCGGAACCTCTACCCGAATCGGAGGTTGCTGTGAAACCGAAACGAGTTGAATTTTCAGGGGCCGACTCTCCCTTGTCAAACCTTTATCCATGCAGGGTCAAAGCCTTCGGTCGGGTTTTTAATTCGGTCGAGCATGCTTATCAATACAGGAAGGCATTGTATCACGGCGACGTCGAATGCGCAGAGCGCATCAAAGCTGCGAAGCATGCGCGCTTGGCAAAACGAAAAAGCAAACAGATTGGAGAGACGAGATCTGGTTGGAACGATGTCCGTGTTCACTGGATGCGACATTTGCTCCTCGCAAAGTTCAAAGCGTCAAAGAATTTGCGAGCCGTATTGTTGGCAACCAGAAATGCTGAACTGGTGGAGCGTGAATCATCGAAAGGGGGCTTTTGGGGACGTGGTCGTGGCTACAAAAATGGACGAAACACTCTCGGAAAACTATTATGCACTGTCCGCGCTAATTACTTGTAGACTCTGCGTTGTATAATATATATATATATATATATATATATATATAGTTCATTGCAAGCCTCTGTGTCATAGCCGTGACGAAACAATGTTCAGTCTCGGGTTCTTGCAGTTATGGAGCGCGACCTGTAAATACGTTTGTGTTGTAATAAAATGTTCAACCCTTATATTGTGTCATTTTTTGAAGTATGAGTAGTATAAGTGCCGTGCATCTTAGTCTCTTTCATCAGTTGCATAAAGTATGGACACGAGGTTAGTTCATCCTTTTACTTGTATTGTTGCTGGGCCAACGGGCTGTGGTAAAACGACGTTTGTTGTCTCTTTACTACGTCATTCTGCCACACTCGTAAACTCACCGCCCGAAAAGATCACGTGGTGTTTCGGTGAATGGCAGACGTTGTATTTCACGCTCTCTACGATACATCCGAACATAGAATTTGTCGAAGGTCTTCCCGATGTGTCGTCTTTCGATCCTAAAACTAGAAACTTGGTAGTTATCGACGATCTCATGTCGGAAACGGACGAGAGGGTCACCAAACTGTTTACGAAGAAGAGTCATCATTGCAACACGTCCGTAATATATTTAGTGCAAAATGTATTTCCCAAAGGGAAAGAGAGTCGCACTATAAGTATAAACGCACAGTACATGGTACTCTTCAAGAACCCTCGCGACAACACACAAGTGGTCAACTTGGCCAAACAGATGTATCCGGGTCGAATAAAATACATGCAAGAAGCTTTCAGAGACGCAACGTCCGTACCACACGGGTATTTGTTCGTCGACCTCAAACAGGCCACACCGGAACACTTGCGCCTGCGTACTAATATCGTTAAGGAACCAAACAAATTGCAGTACGCCTACCTTCCGAAGATATAAATAGAAGCACGCCGTGACACTCGTCATTCGTCATGTCGGCGCGAGTAAAGAGAAATGCGTTGTGCCTTTGTCTCCTTGCTAAAGCGGATCCTGCTTTAGCCAGAGCCATCATCGACAAGGGAAAACCCGATCTGGTACACAGTCTGTGCGAGTGTGCACAGAACATATTAAAAGGGAACGTATCACTAAAGAAAGATCACAAGACTAAACTGCGTCGGTACAAGAAGGACCTCAGAACCTTGGTCATCAGGAAAACCGGTCTTCATCAGAAGAAACGTATTCTACAGAAAGGTGGTTTCCTTGCGGCCCTACTAGCTCCCTTGGCTACGTCCCTTCTAGCCCCTTTGGTGACGACGTTATTGCAGTCGTAACTACACGACTATGGAGCACACAAAGAAGATGGCGCTGGTCGATCCACGTATTTTGGATAACGTTCAACTGCAACCTCCTTCGACCAGTCCTATAGGGAGTGTTCGTCATCGACATCGAAGACGTCCGGTGTCATCACGGCGCGCAGTTCATTCGGCTACACCGATGCAACACTTGCGTTGGAAACCGTATTAATAGTCTTGCACGACAGGACACCAGCATTATTACGGCATGTCTCCTCGCGTAGGTAAGAAGACGAAGCGTTCACACGATGTATTGAAAAGTATTTACTACGACACGAAACTAACCGGAAGTTACGGAGGTGTTGATGTCCTGCATCGTGCTTCACGTGCTTCACATGCTTCACGTGCATCGTCGAAAGAGGTGAAACGGTGGTTGTCGGAACAAGACACTTACACACTACACAAACCGGTGACATATCGTTTCAGGCGTAGACGTGTCGTAGTGGTGGTATAAATCAACAATGGCAGGCCGATCTGGTAGACATGTCACGTTTGAAAAGGTACAACGACGGTCACACTTTCATTTTGACCGTGATAGACGTGTTCTCCAAGAAAGCGTGGTCTGTTCCTTTAAAGAACAAATCGGGGCCGTCACTCACGACGGCGTTTCGTCGGTTGTTAAAGGACAATGATGGCCCACTGTCATTGCAAACAGATAAAGGAAAAGAGTTTCTGAATAGGCAACTGCAAGAGTTTCTGAAAGAGAAAGGTATCCACCATTTTACGACACACAACGAAGAGACCAAGGCGTGTATCGTGGAACGTTTCAATCGTACTCTGAAGACACGTATGTGGAGATATTTCACAAAAAACCAGACGTTAAAGTACCTGGACGTATTACACCACCTAGTCGATTCGTACAACGACAGTTATCATAGAAGTATTGGAATGGCGCCATCTGAAGTGAACGTGATCAATCAAGAAGAGGTTTGGCAAAGGTTGTACGGAAATGAAGGACACGGAAAAGTCAAACCGGTTTTAAAAGGGGGCGATCACGTGCGTATCAGCAAAGTCAAGAGACAATTCAAAAAAGGTTACTTACCCAACTGGAGTGACGAGATATTTACCGTGAAAACAGTTCATCTTTCCGATCCGCCTGTTTATCGTTTGATCGATGATGAAGCCTCGCCGATAGAGGGAACATTTTACGAACAAGAACTACAGAAAGTGGTTGTGGCCAAGGATAAACTCTATCGTATCGAGAAAGTGTTGCAGCAGCGCAAGCGAGGAAGAAAGACACAGGTCCTGGTCAAGTGGGTAGGGTATTCCGACTCGTTTAACAGCTGGTTGGATAAGGCGTCACTCGTCGCGTATAAAGGTTAGTACACACCGGTCGAGCCATCATTCGTGTCATGGAAGATACGACGGACGTTCAATTCGAAAACACAGAGCTCGAAGACACAGGAAGTAACAGCAGACGTTGGGTGTTGTTTGGAAATACGTGCCCGAAATCGGAAATCGTCTTTTTCTGCCAAATCGTCATACTGTACACCGTTATATTGGTCAGTATCTACAACCTTACTAAAGTAGACGGAAACTCTAATCTGTGGACGGCTTTGTTAAGCAGTTGCCTGGGGTACCTGTTACCTAATCCGTCTATGAAACGCGGTGAACATGTCGTCTGATTTTTACCTGACATTGCCCAGCAACGCGTCTATGGAGTTAAATCCCGACAACACGTTGACTCACTATGTCACGGCTTTGCCTCAACGCATCAGTTTAGTCGGTCAGTGGGAGTGCGGACTGGTGGAGATTCAATACCCGCACAGTTGGTACAACGTGAGAGAAGAGGAAACTTATTTTGCCGTGAATGTCGATGGTACGACTTATGTGGTGAATATCGAGGCAGGCCACTACGATAGTCCCCAAGCGCTCATTCGTGCAATCAACAGAATCATAAAGTCACCGATAAAAGAAAAGGAAATAAAACTAAGCTACAGT
>CM034535.1:70652611-70727463 GCA_020002185.1 Paraescarpia echinospica | reverse complement strand
AACAACGTCCTTCCCCTCGCATATAGTCTTGTCTGTTTTTCTCAGAATTGAATCGCCCATAAACACTCTATCTTTTCTCCTTGCCCCCTCAATCACTGCCTCGGAGTAGCTCCTCCGGTTTGCATATGTCTGGTTGTTGTCTTTTCCTTTTGCCGTCTTCTCTCCTGTCACATTCTCTTCCATTCCCTTCTTTCCTGTCGCGTTTTCTCTTGTCCCCTTTCCTCCTGTCATCTTCTCTTCTAGCACATTTACTCTCACTTCCTTATCGCTCGCAAATCGCCTACTTTTAATCTACCCTAGATTACTCCCTCTAGCTAACTTTTAACAAAAAATATTGGTTAATATATATATATAATTACGTTATGTATGCTATACACTCAATAATATAACTTATCTTGATCAAATATCCTTATATTTTCGCAAGTTTGCTGCACCAAATTCAAACCAATTCACCACCGGAAGTTCCCCCTTACGTGTGTGTGTGTATAGCAATTCTGCTATTATTTACGTTATTCGAAAGGGTCGTAGATTAATGCTGGTTTGGCGACCGAGATGCAAACAGTCTTGGAAGAAAACGTTAACATATCCCATACGTACGCTCGGCCACCCCCATACACGCACGCATGCACGCACGCACGCACACATACATGCACGCTCGCACAAAAACATATACACGCACGCACACAAACAAACAATTTTACTCCGATTATAGATATAACCGTATTTAATGTTATAGTTCCTTGTGTATCCAATTAAATTTTAGATTATTTGAACGCTACATACTTTCGATTATGCGAATAAAAAATTGAAATCGTTTGTTGACCGATCTTCATAGATTATGTGAACTTGCTGATCGTCTCCGTACTTCTTTTATACCCAGTTTTTTAAATATAGAACAAATAACAAGCCACATTTATACATTATCTTGTATGGACTAAAATACAACTACTCCTCTACGTGCAGTAAATTCCACAATATACCTTGCGTAATAATCCTTGTCTAAGTAATGTTTTGTGTGCACGTTTTGCATTCGGAATGGGTTTTTATGTAAGTGTGTATGTATGTGTGTGTGTGTGTGTGTGTGTGTGTGTGTGTGTGTGTATGTGTGTGTGTGTGCGTGCGTGCGTAGGTGCGTGCGTATGTGCGTGTGTGTGTGTGTGTGTAGCATTTCTGCTATTTGTGGGTGTTTAAATCGACTTTCCTTAGGTTTAATTTGGTAAATGAGGAAGGGCAAGCCAGTAGATAGGCAAATTGTTGACCAACCGCATTAGTTACGTAATTACAGCAACACGGTTGCAGATGCACTCAATGGAGCGTGGTATTCTGTTGCTTGCGTTTCTAGGCAAATAGGTGGTTTCACTGTATCTTAGATGGTGTTCCACAATGCCTAGCTTGAATTGTATATTGTATTAACCAATAGAAATTATGGAAACCATATATATGATGTGTAAATAGGTCCGCTTATATAAACGTCTGTCATACGCATTTCGCCATCTGGGCGCTGGCGAAGGACTGGGACAGATCCAGGGTTGAACGACACCGGTTACCCTGCTGCCTAGAGAATGGCAAATAAAGTCGTGAAGCGTGGTGGGAATCGTTAACGTGGGTTACGTCCCAAAGAATTTGTGTGTGCAATATTCAGCGTCCAGAGTGACTGTTCGAGCTTCGCCCGGCGGCAAGCGTCAATTGTCCGGCATCATCCCTCGTGTGGCCGAGGTACACCGCTTTGATTGTTTTCTGAGCTCGGCGTGATGACTTCAACAAACGTTCGTATAGGTTCGAGATGGGACTAGCCCAACGTAAATGTCTATTTTCTAATTGAACGTATATATTATTTGCTGTTTTATGAATGGTAGTTATCTGTGGTTTTGAAGTGAGGTATTATTACCCTTGAAGTATACATGTGTATATTTATTGCAACCAGTTACTGTAATGAGAGTCCGCGTGTGCTAGCTATATGTTGTGTATTTTTCTTATGGGATTTATTCTTAGATAACGCTTGGCGCCTAGTGTTTGGTCGTGTAGTGGAACAATCCACCTTATAGTCCAGGACTTTTATGGCCAAAATAGGGTCATATTGGAACAAATTGCAACAGAAGCAATTTTTGCAGTTTTGCTAGCAGACGTATATCCTAGATAACATATCAAACGTCTTCGCTTCTAAAAATTGGGGAACATTGTCAAAATTACTCATATGTTGAGGGCCCCTCAGTAACTTTTTCCTGCGCGATTTCGTCACGATTTTACTATCGGGAAAAGAATTAACACGATAATGTTTCTGTATACCACAAACTATTAAAATGGGTGTTCGTAAATATGCACATATGTTCAGAAACCATAACAACATATATAGACATTAAATATTTTAATGTTGAATAACTTTTTCTATGACTTAATTTCTTCGCATCACAGAAATTGCACGACTAGTTGGACTTACATCTCCAGTTTGTCTTCCATATAACATGATTATTCTCTGCATATAAGTACGTCACTGAGTTTGGTGACTCATAAACTCGTGAATCTAGCTGAAAGGCTTAACTGAAGTAAATCGCCGAATTCTCTCCCATATAACATGACTACTCTTTGTATATACGCATGCTGTTGTCGTCAGTATCAGCCGTACACACAACAAAACACAAATACATTTAGTAGCGCTGTGATAGCGCGTTGATGCTGATGTCGGAGGTAAGGTATGTGGCTGAATGTGCGAACTCTTTATTGCTGCCTTCTCACAGAACCGTCTATACCTCAGATAATTCAGACTGTCTTCTGGTTTGTCATTGTAGAGACACACAAGCGCTCTCACCCCTGCCATTACAACCAGTTCTGTTGATATATCATGCTTTTGAAACAGTTCGGCTTGTCGCTGGAAATGCTGGCAGGAGCCATGTTTCTTCACTTTTCCAAGGCCGTATAACCGGGATGTGGTGTCACATCCTAATACAGCAAGGATGAAAATTATGTGGTCACATACATGTTTGCCTAGTTGGTATTTTACGACCTTGATGTTCCACATACGGTTCTTCATTGTAAACTGATTTGGCCTCACTGTGCATGAACAAATCGTGGGTATTTGAATCAGCATGGAAGCAGAGGAGGACGACCAGATATGTGTTATCCCCTATTAGTACAGTGTTCTTCGTCGTTGTGGACTATACCGCTGTCTGCACAATCAGTAGATCGGCATCACCGCGGGCATGTTTCGTCTGACATCCACTATGTTGCAGATATCCGCTCAACATGTTGATGAAATTCTGCTTGTTGTTTACATTTGCTTGTTGTTTACATTTGCAAGGAAGACATCCTTTTTTGCCGTCATCTCCATTTCATCGGTGAACGTTACGTCTGCTCCGGCTTTTCCTCCAGCTCATCTCTGATGCGCCAGGTGCTTGGTGGAAGGATTGTGATATCCATCAAAGACAACGATGGCTTGATCAAACGTCCGTGAGGCGTAATCACAGTACAGCATGCATACTCGATATGTGGAGAATCCACGTGGCCAACGGACGCGATGGAGCAAAATCCCACCATCCAATACATACTGAGCCTCACCGATGGGTCCTGCATTGTCGGGTGCTAACATACACCAGATGGCTTCAGTAAGTACAGCATTGTGGGGTTCGCGCAGCATGAGGAAATCGTCAAACAAAGCCGGTTTGTGGCTATACAGCTCAAAGTGGAACATTGTCTCCATGTCATCAATCGATCTGCTGCGACAATTAGACATTGAAATATGAGCTCTGGGTCCACTTAATCCTGGTCACTACGATTCACATGATGTGTCTACTGCCTTGATGTCCTCCCGGATGAACTTTTCAGCAGCCTGTATTATGCGGATTATCTCGCTCTTTGGATCATCCGATTGACTAGCATGAAACTCAAGCAGTATATTTTCAGCCGTCTGCCGCATAGTCACCACATTTGATTTGTGATTTATAGTAGTGATAATCACTTGGTCACCAAAATGTTCGTAGTCACGCACAAACATTTGAGGGACAACTTTTCCGGTGTGGAAGTTGACGTTGCATGTTTGGTGATATACGGCGTCAACTGCAGGCAGATCATGCACAGCGAGCAACCAGGCCCGAACACGATCAACCCAGGCGTCTCTTCTTGTAGAACATTGCTCCAGCAATGTTTCCTTGCATTCTCTTGTAGCCACAGTATACACATCTGCTTGTCTTTTCCTTCTGTCAAAACATACTGTCATCCCACGGAATAAGCAATCAGTTTTGAAGTTAAACGTCTGCTCTGTTGACCGCAGCAACGAAGTCTGGAGACTTGGTCCGGGTTTCTCATAATCTATAATGGATTGCGCAATTTTCGTCGGATTTCGTACGAATAACAGCATTCCTGATGCACCACTTGTCCGGGAACAGGCTCAATGGAGTCTCTACAAGCAAGATAGACTGGAATAATACACTGAAGAATAAGACAGCAACAGAATGCTGGAATATCTTAAAGAATGAAATAGAGTGCATCGTAGATAAATTTGTTCCCTTCAAAAAACAAGGGAAACGGACCAGAAAGAAATACTTATCGAAAGAAGCCATTAGAAAAATTAAGTATAAACAAATGATGTGGAAGTCTTATAGACGTACTGGCAATGACGAAGACTACAACATTTATAAAGAAGCACTAAACCAAGCTACAGCTGAAATTAGAAATTCAAAGAGAAGCTATGAACATAAATTAGCTTGTAATATAAAACATGACAGCAAGAGTTTTTATGCGTATGTTCGAAGCAAACAGAAAGTTCAGGATAAGGTCGGTCCTCTAGAAGATAGTGCTGGAAATATAATATCAGAAGGATTCTTAATGGCAGAAGACCTAAATGAGTATTTTAGTTCAGTGTTTACCAGAGAAGACACTAGTTCACTGCCAGTACCAGAGGCTAAGTTCAAGGGGGCAGAATCAGACTATTTAAGACAGTTAATTGTAACCCCAGAAATGGTAGCTAAGAAAATTAGGGCTATGAAGGAAAATAAATCACCTGGAGTGGATGGTATTCCACCCAAACTACTAGTGGAAATTGTAGAACAAATTAGCATACCGCTTGCAACAGTTTTCAACTTGTCATTAGAAGAGGGAGTGGTTCCTTTAGAATGGAAAGAAGCAAACATTATACCGTTATTTAAAAAGGTTCGAGAAACAAGTCAAATAATTATAGACCAGTTAGTTTAACATCGGTGATTTGTAAATTATTAGAAAGACTAATTAAAGATCACATGGTGGATTTTCTTGTTAAACATAACTTGATAAACCCATCTCAACATGGGTTTCTAAAAGCGAAGTCATGCTTAACAAATATGTTATGTTTTTTGGAAGATATCACTAAGTGGGTAGATGATGGATCACCAGTAGATATCATCTACTTAGATTTTCAAAAAGCTTTCGACAAAGTGCCACATCAGAGATTACTGCTTAAACTAAAAGCCCATGGCATAGGAAATGGTATAATTAACTGGATAGAAAAATGGCTGATTGACAGAAGACAACGGGTAGTTGTTGATGGGGAGGCTTCAAACTGGAAATCAGTTTTGAGTGGGGTTCCACAGGGATCAGTACTGGGACCTATATTATTCTTAATATAAATATAAATGATTTGGACGATGATACAGCTAGCAAGGTGTTGAAATTTGCAGATGATACAAGTGTTTAGAAGGATTAAAAGTGATGGAGATAGACAGCATTTACAAGATGATCTTGACAGGTTGATCAAATGGTCTGAAAAGTGGCAAATGTTGTTCAATTTGGGGAAATGTAAATGCCTTCACACAGGACATGGGAACGAATATGTAGAATATACAATGGGGGGAACTGTACTAAGTACTACTGTAAAAGAAAAAGACTTAAGGCTGACAATTAGTGCTGACATGAAGGTTTCAGAGCAGTGTGGAATTGCAGCTTCAAAAGGAAATCAAATCCTTGGATTGATTAGGCGAAATATAGCATATAAAGACAAAGAACTAATAATACTGCTGTACAAAACAATAGTTAGGCCTCATTTAGAATATTGTACACAAGCGTGGAGGCCATACCGCAAGAAGGACATAGATATGCTAGAAAGAGTACATAGGAGAGCGACTAAAATGATACCAAAACTGAGGGATCTTAGTTATGAAAAACGCCTAAGAGAATGTGGTTTAACAACACTAGAGACCAGGAGATTGAGAGGAGATCAGATAGAAGTGTTTAAAATATTGAATGGTTATGAAAATATTGATAGAAATATGTTTTTTTCAGTTAAGAAAGATAGAAAGACTAGAGGACATGAAGTTACATTAGTAAAGGAGCAGTGTAGATTAGACGTGAGAAAGTTCTCATTTTCACAAAGGACTGTGAATGAATGGAACAGATTATCTGATGATTGTGTGGGTGCTAGTTTGTGTGGGTGCTAATATGTTTAAAAATAAAATCGACACATACCTCAGAAGGGCTGGATATATGTAGATAAAAGGGTTGGACTCTCGATAAGCCAAAGGGCTTCCTTGTCCACCTGCCATCTAGAGTTAATTCTCTGGATGGCATCTTGTTAAATCTTGTTAAATCTACGTTGTTTGCTAGCTTTATTGATGCCTTGGCTACCCTTCTCGCGAAGGGATACTGTTGCATGGTCATTACTTAGGAGTTCCTGGCAGAACACACAGGAATCCGTTTCTGGTTCTGCCATGCTTCAAGCAACAACAACATAATCTGAAAAAACAACAAATATGTTTATATAAAAATGTTGTATATATGTTTATTAATTATGTATTTTATATTATACTATTACATGCGAGCGTTCAACCTGACGACATATCGCAAAACCCGGAACCAATATTCAATAACCCATTATTACCGCGCACTTTTTGATCATACGTTGCAAATATATATAAATACTAGTGCGTTGTGGCTATTCGTTAATACGATATCATAAGAGAATGTGTTAACATCGATTTGACTAAACACAAATTATTTAATTGAAGCGTGGGCGCCTACATAAAATGTGAAAGTACCGTTATGCAAGCCTACTTACTTTTGAGTGTCTTCGCGTGCGTTCTCTGGGTTTGTCCAGCAGAAAGCATCTCGATCTGTAGTGTGTTTAGATACATTCATATGTATATTATGAATACCCAGTTTCAATCACCATGAAATTGAATAGACGCTTTATCGAATATTAGCAAAAAATACAGTTTCAAATATAGGTAGTAATGCTGTTTAACATGGGAGTAAATGGGAAATATTGATTCCTCGTTTTAAATAACTTTCCCAGTTTTCATCGCTGAAAACTTTTGATATGTTTTATAGGTACCTTCAATGTAACCAAAACAGTTGAAATTGCTGCTGTTGCAATTAGTTCCAGGTCCAACCATAAAAGTCCTGAACTATTAGAAAGGAAGAGGAATCGGATAACTGAAAGATTAATTGTAACTTTACTTTCTTAGTTAGATAGATTCAAAGATTCAGTGTTATTGTTTATTATGTTCTATTAAGATTTGGGTTACGGGGTTTCTTTATTCTTTTCATTTTTGCTAATCGAGATACTTACCAAAAGGTAGATATCTTGTAATAGCATTTATAACATTTTCCTCGTTCTTTGTTTCTTGTTCACGATAACCGTACTTTCTCATATGCGTTGACCTTGACAAATTCGAATCCTATACTAGACCTGAGCCATCTGGTGTACGGAGATCTCGCCAATCCGTGACAGTGAGTACATATATATGTATACATGTGTACACACACACACACGCACACGCACACGCACACGCACACACACACACATATATTGTAAGAAGTCTAAGAAGGAAAGCAAAAATGGACAAAATCACCACGTGCATGTGCAGCAGCGTTCAACGTAATGCACGTGCAAGGACCGGTTTCCCGAAGTATTTGCCACGCGCACGTGGTTCGTGCGATTATTAAGTTACGTTTTACGTATTACGCGCATATTACTTTTTACGCTCCGAACAACTTATTTACCCCATAAAGGGTGAAAATCTTGTGTACATCCGGCATATATTCTCCCTAGTAATAACACATAAAACTAGTTATTTTAGAATGGTGTTGTTAGCTCGTGTTGTGGCCATGAACAGATGGTCCTTTTAGAGCCTTCTGTGCATGAATTAAATCATGTTTTCTGCTTTTGGTCGCACTGTTTCATTGCCGTATTAGTCATGAGCTTGTGCATCCATCGTGTACCTGCAGCACGTAGCAAGAGCCTTGACATCACCAAAGGGAATACATACATATCGTAACATAGGCATATAGAATGTCGGAGACGCCTGCCAGTTCATGCGATAAATCAGATAATGGGAATACTGTTATCTGATTTATCACATTATCTAATTTATTGCATGAATTGACGGATGTCTCCTGTGCATGGATTAAACCATGAATTAAACAATGGGAATATTTATGAGTAGTTCGAGAGCCAGTGTATATGTGTGTATGTATATGTATATATATACACCGGCTCTCCAACTACTCATAAATATTCCCATTCTACTCATAAATATTCCCATTATCTGATTTAACGCATGAACTGGCAGGCGTCTCCGACATTCTGTAGGCCTATGTTATGATATGTGTGTATTCCCTTTGGTGATGTCAAGGCTCTTGCTGCAGGTACACGATGGGTGCACAAGCTCATGACTAATACGGCAATGAAACAGTGCGACCAAAAGCAGAAAACATGGTTTAATTCATGCACAGGAGGCGTAAAATGTAACTTAATAATCGCACGAACCAAGCGCGTGGCAAATACTTCGGGAAAACGGCCCTTGCACGTTCAATACGCTGAATGTCGATGCACATGCCAGTTTAATATACAAGTTCATTTTCTAGTTCTAGTTGTTTCCAGCGCTCGGCAAGGTTCTATTAACTGACTAGTCTGTATCATTGTGGTTACAATGTAATGGTCTTATGAGGTATCATTCAACTAGTCAGCCTTTTTTTAGAACATTGTCGCCAAACCGACCTTTATATGCTGGCACTGAGGATTGTCACTGCCAGGGTGCTTGTCGTCCTCAGTGGTTCATTTACGTCCCAAATTGAGACGGGACCGACATTATCGTGATCTCCGAGTCACGGGGGATACACAGTCCCCAATGCTGAGCCATGTTTTTACACCAAACATCATGCCTGCCCGGTCCGGGTTTCGAACTCAGAGCCCTGGCATGCCAGGTGGATGTGCTAACCACTACACTAGCCGCGCTCCATACTTTAAGTAGCTTAATAACTAAAAATTATATACAGAACGGAAGATTTACCAAACAAAATTTATGTAGACCCTGCTGTATTAATAAAAATCCGCCAGATGAACATCTCTAAATATTTTCGTTATATACATGTAATCCGACTTACACAACCACTTTGGCTGTGCAGACGGGGTGATCGCCCAAGACAGATTCAACTATACGCTCTTTGCGAATGTAATTTTTTTACGTATTTTTACCCAGACAAGCGCTTCCTCAATTAGTGTACACTGTCAACACCACCGTCTCCAGCACATATTGGCATGCTGACGTTATGCTCGATCTAAAATATTTCCCTTTCAGCGTGAGATATATATTCCTGCCTTCTTCATTGCATTCGCAACGTCTTGTAGGCGTACACATCTTTCGCCGCACTCTTACTTACAAACGCACACCATCGGTAACCATTTCGCTAATGTGCACAAAGCCACTAGCATGCTTGATCTACTTCACCTCCATCATGATGTTCAAGCCCTAGTTTTGGTGGGTAACCACATAAGTTCTGTCTTACCCAAGGTAGTCTTCAGCACCATCTTCTCAAACACCTTGTCCCACTGTTACAGCGCTTCTTGTAATTTCTGTTTATACTCCGCCATTATGCCAAGATTGACAGGTATATCCAAGAATCGAGCCAATCGATGGGAGTCCTTCATTCTTATATGGAGTGGGTTAGTGGATAAGGCTTCCGTAAGGAGGTCTAGGCCAGTCTGAATCTGTGCTGCAGAGGGGGCAAGGATGGCACAGTCATCAGCATACTGAAGATCTATGACGGCAGTCTTCATCACTTTTGTCTTGGCCTTGAGACGACTCAAGTTGAATGGCCTCCCATCAAGCAGATTCTCAAGTTCAATGCCATGAGAAAGACGGTCACGAACGAGAAAAAGAATGGCATAGAGGGTAGGTGAGATAATGGATCCTTGCTACTGAACGCGTGGTAAATCTCAGCGTCTATTTGGGCAAACACTTGAATGTGTGTGTGTGTGTGTTTGTGTGTGTGTGTGTGTGCGTGCGTGCGTGCGTGCGTGCGTATGTGTGCCTTTGTGATTGTGTGTGTGTGTGGTGGGATGTGTGGTGTGTGTGGTGTATAGTGTGTGGTGTGTTCGTGCGTGCGTGTGTGCGTGTGTGTTTGTGTGTGACTCCGTTATCATGAGATGGCTCACACGTTAGGAGATTTACCCCTCAATGACATCATATTGGACATAAGCCAGTGGCTTAAGTGTCCGTTTGCTACTTTGAACAGATTGCTTTGTGTGGCAATATTGGTAGATATGGTTAAGTCTTGTGAAATAATAGTTCACGCGCCTCCTGTCTCAAAAAACAAACGGTTTACGTGGTGTGGTTGCCTTGCAGCTTTCTAATATGTGCTACTCTCTAGAGGCGTGACCCGATGCTAGTGTAGATGTTTGACCTCTTATGCGAACAGAATCTCAGTTGCAGGTCGGGGAAGTGCAAGTGGGGCGTGTTGGCTATCTAAAGTAACTGTTACACTTATGTGTGTGACCAAACCCGTGTATCTGTATAGCGACTAACAGCAAACGCATGCCAGTTATACAAAACATTGCGATAGATTCTAAAAGGGCACATTTTGTAAATTCAAGCTGACAAATGGCCATAAACTGTTGTTTTTGTGTCAGTCAGTCGGGTTAGGCTGAATACAGGGTTTACTGTCTGATGCGACGTTGCTCATATTAACAGCTGAACCAGTGTTTCTTGTATGTGATCAGTTTATGAAAACAGGCTTTCTTATCAGTTCGACACGCGTTACGTTGAGATGACAATTTAACTTCCTCGATGAATGTGTCCGAACGTGGTTTGTAAATAGTCCTAAATTGCAACTACAGTCCAATCGATGATACTATAAATTTGTCGATGTCTCTTTGTATTGTACATTCACATAGGATCCAGTGGGTCCATGCAACGATACTGTGTATACACTGCCTGCTCGGCGTCTCTCACACCTGACCGGGAACCAACTCCGGCCGTTGGAGGCAAGATCCAGTGGGTTAAGGCGGTGATACACGTTACGAGACAATCGCACCTATTGACTTGTACGAGTGACTCAGCCGAGTCAATCGGTACGATTGAATCGTACAAATAAACACACGTCACGATCGGCCGTATTCCGTCGACGATCGGGCTATTGCGGTGGTAGGGGTAGTGGCTGGTTTTCTATTTTGTGTCGCTTCTTGGGGCGATGCTGTAACATCACTTACGGGCATAATTGTTATTTTAATTAATTATTTTATAATATATTTTTTAAAGAACGAGACTGATGCACTTACGTGACGAATTCAGCCGGTAGCGTTCATTTTAAGACATGCATATTGTGCTTAATAATGATTATTTAATATTTTTTATAATTGTTATAACATAAGACCTGCACATTGATGTGAGGGGTTATTTACGTTAATATTTGGATGGTTTCAAACATCCATGTTTTTATCTTTATTGTGTAGTGTTGACAAAAATAATAATATAATTCAACTGTAATATATTCAACTGATCTAACACTAAGAGGGAGCATATGTATATATATATACAACACCAAAACTATATATTGTCACAGATGCAGTAATATGTTCAGCATACTTGCAAACAAGCAAAACTGTCAAATATAAAATAAATTATTGGACACTGGAACGTATACAATACAAAATATGTGCATTCGTATGGTTATTTTGGAATGATCACTTCCAACTTTGACCCACTGCTATTACCACAGAAGTAGGATTTAAGGTGGCCAATTTGTTGGTAGGGTTCCCCAACATGTATATTTTTATGGTAGCAAAAGCTGGGAACAATGCAAGCAAACAAATGATTTTACAAAGTGCTGCGCTTCTGTGAGTATCGACCATATATATATATATATATATATATATAATAAAAATGTCATCTACATGTGGACCAACAATTGCGAATATAATCATATATATATATATATGATTATATTCGCAATTGCTGGTCCACATGTAGATGACATTTTTATTATTTCTTTGAACAATACGTATATATATATATATATATACATATTTGATGTTGGTTCATTATTAATGCATTTAATTTTTATTTTTGCAAGTATTGAACAAACTAATAAGACACCACTGTGATGCATCACATATTTTATTACACAATAAATGCACTTAGAGTAAACTGTTTTAAAGCAATGTTCAATAGATGCCATACCTTCAAATTTTGGGTGTAGGATAACACTGTATTAAAAGTGTAACCACAACAACAAGGAGGCACATCATACATATTTCTCTCTCAGTAATAAGTGTCTCAGGAGGGTCACACGTTGATGACCAAATTATATTTGTTATTGTATTCTAATATGGGGTAATACAATGAAAACCTCTCTTTATGGTCACTTCAGTAATACAGCCTCCTTTCAATTATGGTTTTCCTAGGAGAGTCCCAAACTACTTATGTGGCCACACTGCAATTACTGGGCACACAAAAACTATTCCTAAACAAAGTGTAGTTAATAGTAGTAAAACAAATAGTTGCAAAACATAAAGAATTTAGCAATACTGTGTAAAGCATAGTTGCAATATTTCAAAAATGTGATATAAAACATCAAGGTAAATGGCAAATAATAAAGGAGAAAAATTCCCCTTGATGCACAACATATCACAGAATGAAGCATCACAGGGACTGACCCAGTTTTACACATGAACTGACACTTTCATTCATCCTTCAACACATTACCAGGTAGTCTGAACCAAAGTGGTAGGAACAATGGACTCCCACCATAACTGTAAGGATGCCTAATATAACGAACATCCATACTTACTTAAAGGGATTCTTTGAGAATTTTAATATCTTTGTAATGCACGCAATTATTAGGTAATCCTGTCAATATGATTATTTAATGTAATTATATGCTTCTATTTCATTAGAATTATGTTTAATTAATCACTAATGACCCTGACAATATATAGAAAAAAATAACTCCGCGTACGCGGAGTTTTTACTTTGGGCCCACCTTCACGATCCGTATAAGGCATGCTCATGAATATTCGGGACTGTCCGTCAGACTTCGATTAGCTACGCCGAGTTAATATATGCAAGAAATACGTTATCAACATGTGTGTATATGGATTAGCCACCGCCATGCGAATGAGTCGTGACCGATAAAATTATCAAAACGAAACGTGGACCAACTGTTGTTTATGTCACAGATTCAGCAAAGAAAAGAAGGAAAATATATGGAATAAACGGAGAATGAACATAGCGACAGTTCATGACAGACGGATTGATTTAAAAGAAAAAACACCACATCTCCATGCACGAAGCAGTCGATGGCGACGCCGATGGCGACGCCGATGTCATATTGAATGATTGGCACTGGTTTTGTTGGAATATAAAAATTATGGTACTATCATGTTCCTTTTGCACTAGGCATATCTGGCTATACATTTTGAAGTGAAGTTTTTATGAAACGTTTAGATAACAGAAACGTACTGAAGCTGAGAAACATTCAATAATGAAATCATTTTATTTGCACCATAAATCCAGCTGCTATTTCCATAAGCAATGCAAATACATTATACATCACCGAAGTAACATACGGTATTAAAATAAGATGGGTGGTTATGTACTTCCCATCTACATAAGGTTTATTTTTAGTTTAAAAAATGTAGATCCATAAAGAACATAACATTGTTGTCGACAAAATACTAAAATATATTGCATCAGTGTAAAAACGTGTTTTATTTTGTACTGGGAGTGCAATAATTATTTGTTCTGCCCATCATTTAGAGTAAAAGATATTGAATTTGTTTGTGTCGAACTCCTGTTTCGATAATAAATAAAATGGCCATTGTATGATGGAAATAAAGTTATAAAATTACAAAACTTTAAAAGTAACGCATATTTGGAAAACACTGTTTTCAGTCATCATTGGTGTATTTAGCTCAAGAAGATCCCTAAATTTAAAACATTTTGTATATTGTAGAACATTTATATTTGATGAATTTTCTAAATTATTATAAAAGCAATTTTGTCAACACCTTTTTATACACTACTCCCAGTATAATTCACTTAATACAAACTTATTTCAACACATTTTGAAGAATATGCTGTAGAACACAATCCAAACATGATGAGCATAAGAAAGCATACGTTTTATTATGTACTCCTACTTTGCAACATAGTGACAGGATGATGTGCATTTGGATGCACAAATCGATCGATTGCACAAATCCATTTGAAACGTAGTGATGTACATATTCCCAGCAGAAGCCACACGGAACTAATGTGGCAGAACAAAGTCAGACATGTTCTTCACTACAATTATTACAGTTAACATAGTGTCCTATTGATAGCACTGCTATGCATTTTGATACACAAAGCTATCAGATGCACACATCCATTTGAAACTCCAAGTGAGGTACAACTTCTCAGTAGATGTCGCACAGAAGAGAATGAGGCAGAGCAAAGTCAGACATCATCTTATGTCAGGTGACCCATTGTACAATTAATGGCACTGTTAAGTAGAGCTCTTCAATTTCCTCTTTCCAGCAGCTCAGCTATTTCCAATGTTCCTGCAAATAAACAAAGTTGAATTTAGGAAACTGAGCCTAAATATGAGTTAACTAACAGATTAATTCAGTTTAGACATATTGGATTTTGGGACTTAACACCAAGTGTACAGCTGGCAAAATGGAAAAGAAATACAAGAGAACGCTATTATGTTGATTCAGTCAGACGAAAATCACAATCCATTACTTTGGCCAATTTTTAATTTGCTTCTACATTAATTTTATCATCTAATTACCTGTATGCATTGGTCATATACAGTGCATTCCAGATAACTCGAAGTCACATAAGTGAATGATCGCTAAGTTAAGTCAATCTTTTTCTCGGTCCAGGGCAAAGGTCCAGTAAGTGGACCTTCTGATAACTTTTTAGTTATCAGAAATTCCACTTATCAATATTGTCATGGGTCCCTGGAAGTTCGACCTTATCCTGAGTGCACTGTATATTTACCTTTATTCTTGCTCTAATAATTAATGTTATATATAATTATACATATGGGCCATTCTCGTGAAAAGTGTAACGAAAAGTAACATGTCAAAAATAAATGTTTAATTTGTTTCTAGCGAGTACTATTATTATCAAATGTGCTATTCACATGAACCAGTGCAACTTGATCTGATCTATTATTATAATTTTTTTAAATATTACATATTCATGGATACAAACTTATGTACACTAGAGTGCAGATCTGCTGGTGTCCAAAATTCGTGCATCGCAAAATTCGTAGCTGTAGCATTAAAAACAGTCTGTGAACGTACGAATCTCACATTTTTATGTTTCGGTTCAAATAAGTGGGGAAACGAGGACTTTTCAAAAACAGCTGACTGGAATTTGGAAAGGCAAGACCCGTAGTCGACACACATACCCAAATCCCAGATTTAGGCAAAAAAATACATCCACGACCAAGTTAATCCTCTTGCTATAGTTGCATATACTGATATTTTAGTGTGCATTTTCACTGCATGTCAAATACTGGACAATGCAGTTTTACTGACTAGAAAGGCGAGACCCTTGCCTAAGGCTATGTTAGTTACTGTAGTAGAGGCTCGATCATAGAGTTAGGCTCGACAGACTCAGTGACAGTCCCAGCGGCAGCGGCAGCTGACACCGACTGCAGCCGTCCGCGTCGGCGTCCGTTATAATTCTATTTAATTTCTCGGCTGATGGCATTGGGAAGCAGAATAAATAAACAATGCATACGCTTCTAACATTTATCAAAATAGCTGTCAATATATATATGTCTACAAATTCCTTATTTACAATGCCATTGCTTGAATTAACTCACCTCGGAATCAGACATGTTAGCGGTGTGTGTGACGTCAACGGTCTTTGTGTGGGTCACTGCGCGTGCATGAATATTAATTATACTCGAGCTGCAGAATTAATCATCCACGTAGCAACAAGCTCAAAATGATTCGCGTAAACACAATTGTTTATCGGCTTTTTGCGCAGATAACACCCAAATTATGCATAAACACGCAAGACATAAGTAGCAGAGAAAGTACTTATGGGAAAATGATACGTTTTCGATACGGTACACCTCGAACAGTAGCTTACAAAGAATCCCTTTAACTTTAAGAGGAACCACTGTGAAACACCCATTCTGGCTTGAACTATAATGTACAATCATTGACACAAGGAACATTATATATATATATGTATATATATATATGTGTACATATATATATGTATATATATAAAACACCGTTTATGAGACTTCATAGACGGGTTTAAGACGTTGTATTTATAATTTTTGTTACTCCATATATTTACCCTTATATATTTCTAGTAAAGCTGACGCCTAGTGTATTTGTAGACAACTAAGGCGACCCCAGCGGATGATTGAGAACTAACATCGGTATGCCGAAATCCCGCGTGACACAAATGATCCAATAGGTCTTTCATGTGACGACACGGGGTCACGTGATATTTGTTGTGACGCCATTTTAGCTGTCAAGCGTCAGAAGCCATGCCAGAGACACGTAGTGCTGTCGGTTGCAATATTCGGAGAGGTAACACTCCAAATGTGCCATTTTATCGTTTTCCTACTGACAAAGAACGTAGAGAAAAGTGGACCGCAGCAGTGAAACGCAACAACTGGCAGCCAACACCATACTCGCGTGTTTGTGGACATCATTTTGTAGCAGGTTTGTGAAGATAGGCGTACTCGTCCCACTCATTAACTCATTGATTTTTCTGCATGACTCCTGGCAGAATGACACGAGTTGCTGGTAGTGAGTGTTCATGTCCAAGATGTGAACACTCTTGTCTTCGATCAGGCATCAGAGGGGGCAGGTGATCAACTCCTGATAAGTCCAAGTGCTTTACATCCAGCGAGAAACTGTGGCGTTTCTAAGTCGTTTAGAACGGATTTCAACAACCTGTTTGACGCACCCTATCTTTGGAGACTACTCGCATCAAGAAGGACAAGGTGTTTGGAATGCTGACAACATTTTCTGATATACATGCAGATGTGGAAGTGATTCTTCATATCCTACTTCCAGCCATCGCTGTTCTCTGCAAACGGATCTTTGTAGATACAACATTACATCAGATAATTCAAAGTTGCATAGCAATATGTATATGTATATATATATTATATATATATATTGCTATGCAACTTTGAATTATCTGATGTAATGTATATATATATACATATATATAAATATATATATATATGTATGTATATATATATATATAATGTTGTACATGCATGCTGTGTAGCGGAATGCTTATTGTTGCTTGCAGTAGTTGGCTATCCTTTTCACTTTACTAAGTCCACACACACACGCACATATGCGGACACACACACACAAACATACATATGTTTACATAATTATATGGTACAAGGCCAAAGCAGAATGTTTACATCAATGCATGCAATATTTGGCTATGCTTATACTCTCACACACACTTTATTAACTTTGCATACATGACGTCCACATGATTTTGCTGGTATACCTGCCACTTCTAAAACATGTCAGATTCTGTTGATATCCACTTAATGGAAACCATTAAAGCATAACCTCCAACCTATGGGTAGCAGGCTTTCCAAGCTGGTTGAGTGTGGCATATGACAATGAGCCATATATATTGTGTACACGTATATATGCTGGATGACGATTTGAAAGTGGGGGACCTGGAGATACTTTTGTAAGCTTTTCCGAAAGGTTAGTTGCTTAGTTAATTAACATAATTTTATGTAAAATTCCTTTTGTAAATTATATTTAAAGGAAATACATAAAATATCAAGTCTTTGTTAAGATTTTTATATTGTACAAGATAATATTTTCACATTTCCTTCAGATAAAAAAAACTGTCACACAAATTTATTCAATGACCTTTACATAATTGTCCTTGACTTCACCAATTTTTATCACAGAGTTAAAACCGGAATGGCTGTCTATCTCTTAAATAGACCTTTCCAATGGTGTATCACATTTGCCAATTTGATGAATTATTGCATTTTCACCGACCTCCCTAACACAGTCCCCAATGTTGAGAGCCAGGTTTTTATACCAAATATACCATACCTGCCCGGTCCGGGTATTGAACTCGGGGCGCCGGCATGTCAGGCGGATGTGCTAAACACTACACTATCGCGCGCGCACCCATCTAAACTCTGCACCATTGTAGACAACTTAATTTTGGAGTTCGCAGTATCGTCAGACATCGTGAAGCTTGACAGCTAAAATGGCGGAAAAACAAACGTCACGTGATAATTAACATGTGACTGAAAAACCTCTATAGACGGCGATGTTTACCAGGCTAAGATTTCGGTTCAGCGAGGCATATGACGTTTTCAATTTTGCGAAAAAAAAACCTCCCTCCATCCCATTCAGCTTAGTTCATTATGTTTTAATTGCACTGGTTTATTTAGGTGCCAATAGGGCGTAGAAATAATTACTTATTTATACGAATTCACATTGACGCATTCTTTACACATCATGCATCTAGTCATAAAAGAAATATATTTTACTTTTTATCACGTTTTGTGACATATTTGAATAGTGCAGTTTATGTATTGTATGTGGCATATAATAATAAAAATAATTATTCATGTTTCTGTTTTTTATTGCAATTTTTTTTATCTTGGCAGACTACAACACCACTACTGGTAATTTTTATTACAGTTTACAGTAGCAGAATATCTAATTGTTGGCCGGTGGCACCCACATTTGGTTGCTTTTTAGGTTTATATTCAGGATTAGCATGGTTGGACTTAATCCAACCTGTAGTAGAATGTCTAGTCGTTAAGATGCAACTGTGGGACTAGTCACTAGGTTTTGTTTGTATTCTTTGATGACAGTAATTAAACAGCAGCCAAGTTCCAGTGTGATCCTTATCACGAGAATTCATACAATAACAGTATAATATTACAACGTCTACAGAAACATACACAGCTTCATAAATAATGTTACATTAATTTATTTTTAACATAGCATCTCATAATAATATATTTCAAATTAGGAACAATACATAAATAACTAATTTTAACCGTCCACACCAAAATCAATCCTTGTGCCTTGAATCGATGACACAAATTTTTCATGCAAGATATACTGCATGATGTTGATTGTAATCTAGGTCATGTTCACCTTTTCTGAAAATAAGAAGGCAAACAAAATTACTTGTATGTTCAGTATAATTTTTTTTATTAAAAAGATGTACACATTTATGTGGATCTAATCACAAGTCACACAATTTTGGGCTTTCAAAAAATTGACTTAACAATAATCCTAACCCTAAATTAGCAGTTACTACATCGGTTGAGTGCAAACAAAAAATTAATGGTTGAATATTGTTTTAACAAAATGTTACAAGATTGTCATCTATATCAACATGTCACCAAGAGTGAAGATCCAGATAGCATATTGACAATGACACCACAGGCACAGGTATAATTTTCAACACTGTGTCATCTACCCAACCCCTTTCTAGTACCAGCCAAGGCCTAGATGTCAATATTTGTTTGTAAACATTTTTACACTGGCAATATAAACGCTAACACAGCCAGTAAATAGTATAAGTGTTTCCATTCTACGCGAGAAAGAGAACAAGTGAACTATGAAGTTTACTAGTTCCCAAAATTCGTACATCGCGAAATTCCGTGTCATCTTGATATAGTGTCGTTTTTCTCAAATCAAACGTTTGTACTGGACGGTGACATGCCAACCAGGCTTATTATTAGAAATTGCAGCTGCCAATTCAACATAAACTTTCACCGAAGCTGGCTAACGAAGATAACAAATGACTCAATACCAAGTCCAAGGCCCATAAGCACAAAAGTGGGACACGCAACGATAGTCAATAGGCCTATAATTTAGTACGAAGTCGAACACCAAACACGAAAATGACGTTTTTAAAAATGCCACTGCCACCGGCTCAACATTTTAAAAGCGGCGATAATAAACAATACAAGGAAAGGAAATGCACAGGCCACAGCCCACAGGCACAGCCTCGGGCTCAGGACAATGTCACTGTTAGTGTTATGAATGTATTTCAGACGAGCACTGCTTTGGCCTTTGCGGAATAAAATTGCACATTTCACGTCACGTTGACACTTATCACTCATCAATTAACTATATATCATTTTAACTTAATTACAATTAATTGATAATCCAAATATCATGAAGTCGCCGTCGCTACTTACTTCTGACGTTGACATTTCTGACTCAGTCTGTAACTCTGTTCGCCGTCCGTTGGTGTTGACAATTCTGACAGTGATAGAAGCTATGTGTTATAATCTTCCATTTTTTTAAACTTGCGTCACTAGCCATCATCCTCGAGAACTTTCAGACAATCCGTAACCGTTGCTTCTGTCATTGTAAATTGGGTTCGCCGCGTTCCACAGCGAATCTTTCACGATATATCATATAGCTCGACATACGGACTTTGCACTACCCCATATTTTAGTCTAGACGTTAACTAGTATTTCTGTTTGCACTCTAAAAACAAAAACCCTTTTCCTGTTCGCCTGCCATGCCACGTACTGCCTGTATCATCAGCATGTTGAGGCTAGGCGAGTATTGGAAGAAGAAGAAGACAACTATTTAAGGTGAGGTTTCACCTAAGTCATCGGCGACCATTATATTGAAGCAGGTCGAAGTTCAACCATGTTGCTGTTCTCTGATTGGTCAATATCACCGAACGTCCGATGGAATCGTACGAAAAATAGAACCTGCTGTAAACAAATTTCGTGCGAGTGACCCGGATGCGACTGACTCGGCCGGACTACTACACGATACGATGAAGAGGATGTCATCGTTTACGTAGTAATCGGACGGTTCATCCGAGATATCCGTACCGTGTATCGCCGCCTTTAGAGATAGACCACCACTCTGCGAGCCCACAACAGGTTACACATTTACCCCCTGTGGGAACTTTAATTTACCCTGGCATAAACACAATACATATATATATATATAAACCTATATTAAAATTACGGGTAAATGAAATAATAAAACAAACGATTAGCAAAAGTGCTGAACAACTAAACATACTGGACACAAAAATAAATAAAAGGCTAAGTTACATTAAATAAGTTAGATACCAAAAATGTGATGCTAAGATAAATAAAACTAAAATTTAATCAAAACTGTACGCATGGGTAATAGTCATGAGTTTAAGAACAGAAATGTCTTCAACAATGTTCCAAACTGCCTTATGATCTCGACTGTGCGTAGTTTTAGTTGCAGAGTTCCACAATATCGGCCCAGCACAAGTAACACACGGCGACCATAACGTCCTAGGTTCACGCGTGGAACGTCCAGAAGCAAACCACCGCCAGAGCGTAGGGTCCTGCGTGGCGTATAACGATGTAGCAGTGAGGTGAGATACACTGGCGTGCCTTCACACAGTGCCGTGTGTACAAGCATAAGTAATGATGTACTGCAGAATCAGCCCTGTGTTAAATTTCGTTCAATTTTTTTCCGTAGGGGTAGCCATATTTACGTTATTTGCGAAAAACCGTAATGCTATAATGTCAGAGCAATATCAACATTACGCCACCTGTCGAATTATTTGTAGAACGGCCCTAACTTATGAACCGTTCATCCTACATCAACGTATGATGTGCGTGTATATATATATATATGTATATATATATATTTATATATATGTAGAGAGAGAGAGAGAGAGTGAGAGATAGAGAGTGAGAGAGAGAGAGAGAGAGAGAGAGAGAGAGAGAGATTCGAAATGAGAAGTAGCAACGTTTATGTTATGTATTTTGTGCATAGATGCAACCATATTGGTGCTATTTGCGACAAACTGTAATGTAATATGTAATGCTATTTTTTGATTCTCTTTGAAACAACATAAAACATGTATTTCGGACGATATACTGCTTGAGTTTGTCCTGCTTATATATTGTGTCATAACGTGTTTTGCATATTAATCATGCGGTCCAAATAAAAGTTAGAACAACCTGCCTCAGAAACAAAGCCACTTTCCTTCGAATATCTAGATACATCATACGTTGATGTAGGATGAACGGTTCATAAATTAAAGCAGTTTTATGAAAAATCCGCCAGGTGGCGTAATATTGATATTACTCTTACATTATAGCAATAAACATGCACAATTATTTACCGTCTCCCACACAGTATCAATTCTTTTTTTGCTTGGAAGGAGTTCTTGGTTTCTTTTGCAATTATATCTAGGTTGGGCGATGTTTAGAGTTAAATTGATTGTTTAAGAGTGGCAATAGTTAGACAAATTGTTGTGAAAATTACATTATTTTACTTTTTTTCGTTAATATGGCTGCGTCTACGCCAAAAAAACATTGTTGCCCACCTTTCAACAAATTGAAATGACAGAGGTTCTGGTGACTCCAGTATAACTTGTTCTCTTTATGCGCTTTCTCACTGGGAGCCAGTGTAGGTGCTGTAGGACCTCAGTTATAGACCGCCGGTCACCTCGTCGAAGTTACATCACAACACGAGCGGCTGACCGTTGTACTCTCTCTCTAGACGGTGCAGCAGACGGTCAGATATACCAAAGAGCATCGCATTTCCACAATCAATTATGGATGTCATAAGTGCATGAACAAGGCATTTGCACACACTGATCGTCAATGACTCGTACACGAGCAATTATCGAGAGATGGTAGCAGGCACTATGACACACATTCGCAACTTGCGACGCCATCCACAAATTAGCGTCGATTGCAACGCCAAAATCACGGACGATGGTCGATATCACTATCACTACATATTGTCCACATATATCTCGACATGCTCAATGAGTAGCCTGTTGGTCTGCGCAAGCTCGATGAACATATGGCAATTACTTCCGTTTTGCTCTCGTTGAGAACCAGTCCGTTGTCACAGAGCCACGTTTTAACTTCGCTGATGCAAGCTTCCTTTTGGATAAGAGAATTTGTATGCTCAAACGGTAAAAAATCAATGTACAACTGCGAGTCATCGTTGTACAGATGGTGTTGTACATCGTGTCGCTTGGGTAAATTCGCAAAAGGCGCAATGTTGTTGAATAGCGCTGTCCCAAGAACCGACACCTGTGGAGCTCCGAATCTCAGGACGCTACACTCGAACACTTCTGTCCCCACACGCACGGCAGATGTACGGCCAAATAGGCCTGACGCCAACACGCATCGGTCTCGCCGCATATACCATAGCCATGCAGTCTCCGTAGTAAGATATGGTAAGTGGTTTATTGTGTCAAAGGCTGCTGTTAAATCGAGGAGCACAACAAGTACCACACGACGGGCATCAGTCGCTTGCGCCACATCACTGTTATTGCTTAAGAGTGGTGTATCTGCACTGTGGCGTGGTCGGTAGGCATTCTTGTAGACGCCCGGTGTGCCACTTTCGTTTAGGAAGCATTGCAGTTGTTTTGAGACGAGGCGCTCCATTGTCTTTGCTACAAACGAAAGACTGCACATTGACAGCAGCGCCTCGTTTTTTTAGGACAGGTGTCACAATGGCGTGCTTCATCGACTGTGGGACTATAGCAGTGGAGAACGACGTATTAATTATGCGTGTAATAATTGGACCCGGAGCTTCGACATTCTCTTGAAGGAGTGACGTTAGCAGCGGGTCCAGCACGCACGACTTGGTAGCAGATGCTAAAATTATTTTCTTCACTTCTGCTTGTTAAGCAGCTTCGAAACATACTAAACGTGCAGCCACATTCGTTGCTACGTCACAGGCAACGGTGCTGATTATTACAATGTGCCAATTTAAATACAACAATGAAACTTCACAAAACTAGCAGGGTGTCAGTTGACGTGGGCATTTATACTAACAGTTGTGAACGTTCGTTCTATCTTGCTCACCAGGTTAAGACATGTATCATTACATTTTATATAGCTCCAGTTCTTTTCTCGACCTGATAGGAAATTGCCACGACTGTTCGATAATAAAAATAGTAACGCATCTTTCCTGGTTCATCATAGAGATTATGATTACTCAGAAGTACATGGTTCGTATAAATGGCGTCTTGTCCACAATGTGGTAAAACGCACCTGTAGATTTATAACAAACGGATACCATATAACAGAAATGAATATCAAATTTAAAACGTCCGATAATGTTGGCAGTCGAAGTGAACTGAATCGGCCAGATTCGGCTAGCTGATAACTGAGAGACAACCAATCGCACGAAAACTGATCAGTGAATGCAGGTTGCCAACTTAGCGCGTGTCTCCTGCCAAAACTGACGCACGTCTTTGCGAAACATGGCGCTAACAGCGCTGTAGATGAATGGATTGACGACAGAGTTAAAGACTAAAGTTGCCTGTAGATGTAACGGCACAGATACCCCGACGTAGCTCAACCAATTTGGCAGCCAACAGATAATAAAGACTATTGTAACGGTGAACACCAGCGACACGCTTCTGTAGTTCTTGGTCGATTTTGATGTTGTGCTACTGTTGGCACCACCGTTGTTTTGTGTGCCCGTCGTTCCAAAGATCACACCGACCGTCGCCAAACCGTTTGCCGTTTCCGTGTCACGTGAATGTGTCACGTGCAGTACTTCGATTCGATTGCGAGCTCTGGCGTTTCGGAGCAGCACGATCGCCATCAGCACGTAGCAAGCGATCATGACAGCAACGCTTGAAAATGTAATGAGCCCCAGCAGAGACATAGATATATGTTCAAGTTGTGTTTTGAAGGCAACTGACTTCGACGTACGACAGCGATGTCGGGAAATTGCCATCAAGACAGCGCACGAAGCGGCCGGCACAATTAGAAGAGCAATGGCCTTCTTCGCTCGCGACGCACTCAGACTGAAGCCGTACGGTCGTTTGACGGCGAGAAGACGCTCGACAGCAACAAACGCCAGGAGCAAGACGGAGAAAACGACCGATAAGGTGCCGGATAAATTGACGAGAACCAACACTACTTGGCCAATAGGTACGGTGGTCAGGACCAGCCCACAGGCGCAAACTGTCGAGTCAGCGACGGCCAAAGCAAACATGTAGACTCTCGTCGACGTCGTCATCTGTCGGATGTACACGGCGATCACGAATACATTGCCCGGTATGCCAAACAAGCATACTAGAAAGGTGACCATACAAGGAATGTCCACTCTAGTTGACTGGCAGTTCTCCTCGAATTCAATGCTTCCATTGTAGACACAATGCGTTAGGTTAGAACCATTTATAAATAATTCGAAACCAGTGATGTTGCAATCGTGCGGTACTTTGGAATCGTTGATCCTGCTTGATGTTCTAGTAGCATCCATATTTTTATAAACTGAACACAGGTGGCACTGGCCTATATGACACGGCGGTAGGGTAAACAGCGATGGTGTTTAGTTGAAGCCACGCATGATGAGTTGTCATTGATCAAAAAATTTCTTCTCGAGAATTGTTCTTGCAAATATACAGTGTATGACCAGTTGATTAATTCCCACCGATGCGACTCATTTTACAGTGTCTGAACACAAAAGACGTTCTCAGCACCTGATTCGTCTTTTGCTTGGCAAACACGGTTGATCAACAATGTGACAGCGTGTCTCGTCTGTCATTAGTGCTCAACAAAACAACGCAAACACTACTCTGGCGAAACGTAATCCGGCTCGATATCCAAATACCACCGTAGACACCAAGTCGGCTGAACATGGACCAACGGTATTTGGTTGTGCGTTGTATTTGGAGCAGCCGCCGCCTTCATATGAGCGTGCGACTCCCTTCACGTCTCATAAAACATAAACACGTCAGGAGCAATGACGTAACATGTATTTCTAATGACATTTATTATGATATTGCGCATACAGTTCGTACTAATCTATGATTAAGACCGTGCTTTGACATTTAATGTGACTGGTATCCAACGCGTGCTACATGTCGATTACCCACATATAACCCAAAGCGTACTGTAATGTCCGGCAAGTCGGCCGCGCGACGCGAATGAAAGATGAGAGGCGGAAATTAAAAGGCGTTGTCTGTTTTATTTAGTGTTCAATCGAAGGTTTCAGAGTTGTTTTTTGTTGCTGTTTTTCATATTTCAGGAAAAACAATATTTCCTTGATTTATGTGCCAAGTACCTTGTCAGCGTTGATGGTATAAAGCTAGCTTTCGTAATTCGGGCGTGACCTTCTGCCGGTGTTGCAATTTTAAAATACTCACCCTGGACAACACTACGGTAGTGTTTTCAACTTAATTTCAAAACTCCCACCTGCCCAAGTTCAAACATTACTGTTAAGTTGTAAACAACAACTTATAAATTTCAAAACACTCTGGTCGTAAAAACGAATACTTACTCATTATTAAAGCTCTATATGAATATAATACTCCAGAAATGCAAACATTGCTCAAATATATTACTTTTGCGTGTTTTACAACTGCACCAGAGTGTTTTCAACATAACTTAAAACACGAGAGTGTTATAAGTTAATTAATTTTAAAATACTGTAGTGTTTCAAATTAATTCCAAAACACTCTAGTGTCTCAAATTAATTTCGAAACATTAGAGTGTTTTCAAATTGGGTAGTGCATATAAATTTTTACACCTGCAGTATCATGTATGAGCTTCGAGGCGACCTGCATGTTTATGTTCCTCTGTCATCTTCACATCGGTTTTACTAACTTATGCGGCTACCATATAGGGAGACCATCTCTCACAGTGATTTGCATGTCAGGTTTGCAACAATTCACTAACAAATGTGTGCTGCATGTGTGAAAACATGATTCCTTTTGCGCTTAGTAATAGTCCCAGAAAAAGAAGCTGGCCTCTACTACTATATATAATATATATATATATATATTATATATATATATAATATTATGTATTGGTTTTGGTCAATTAAGAAACGCTTTATTTCTCAAACCTGTGTCAGTCTTTTTAACTGAAGATAATAAATGATAACCGAGTTAATCGCACTGAGACGATTTTCTGACGCTTTATCAATTTCGGATAATTGGCCGATTACGTTATGAAATGTCGATGCGTGTAGAACTTCACACAATGGTAAAACTGTTAATATTTTAATACCTGGTAGATGAAGAATCCAAAAGGCAGAAACACATTTTAAATTGGCAATATGAGAACGTCACACGTTTCCATAACTCTGAATCAGCACAGGTCGTGCTTTTGCGATGACACTGCAGGCAAATAGGTAAGATGTGTCGCAAAAACATTGTATGTGCACATCCGCCAGTGCACAGTCAGAACTGGTGATCACCAACGGCAATCTCAGGGGGTAAGGAGAATAAGTCCTCGTGAATTTGCGCCGTCACCAGAAGGAGCGACCTCTACGGCTGCAGAGGCTGCGTTAGCGGCAGCAGTGCAGCAGCGGCGGCGGCGGCGGCGGCGGCGGCGGCGGCATCAGTACTATCGTACAACTTTCACAAATATGTGGTTATAATTAGGTTTATAATAAGTGTTATTATGTTATATTATAATCGTTCATTTAAACATACTTGTTTTAAAAGGGTTTGATATTTAAACAACGACGGGAAATACAAATACCCAGTTTGTGGTAATACATTGTATACGTTTTGCAGGTTCTGGTGAAACTTTAGTGGCAGAAAATATAGTACATTTATATAACAATTTTACACTATTTCGACACACTGCCATGACCCGTAGGATACTGTTTCGACAACTAATGCGTACAAATCAAGTACAATAATTGAAACGCTTACTTATTGATTCATGATAATATCGATATATCACACACGTCACAATATATCACATATAAATAACACTTACCTATTATTTCACGGTACTAGCGCTAGATGCACGCCTGGACATTTGGTTTGACAGTAAGCACACACCATTTAGAACAGTGGTAAAAAATCGAACTGTATCATAGCTTACATGGTCATGTTACACGTGTAGACATGCAGTATCGTGGCAATTGATATTATGTGTTAGCAGCAGTAGCACTCAGTAATTCATTTTATACTATCAGAAAGTTCTCACTTGTCACTAAACCCGAACATGTTGATATACTTGCCTCAGTGTCGGTTGCCATAGCGGCGGCACATCGTAATAACAATTAAATCAGCGAAGACAGTTAACAAGTCTTGAGCGTGTCTTGCGACGGAACATCCGCAGGTCGTTGCGAAACATGGCGCTCATGATGCTATAAATGAACGGGTTGACGGCGGCGTTGAGCAGAAATATCTGCTGCACTTCACCTGGCACAGACACTCCGCCGTAAGCCAACCACAGCGGCAGCCAAGAGACAATGAAGACGACGGTAACTGTAAATAGCAAGTACACGTTTTGGTAGTTTTTGTTATGTTTTTGCGATGTAGTTTTACTCGAAGGATTTGGTGGTGCGGTTGCCTTTGGTGTCGTATGTCCCAAGTTGTCACCATGTGGAGTTATTTTGACTGCAGAAGTTCCTGCCGCGGGCAAAGTAACCTCGAGTTCAATTCCAACATTTCTGCGAGCGGCTCTGGCTTTATTCAACAGTACTACAGCCACAAGAAAGTAACAAATGATCATGATCAGAACACTAATACATATGCTAATCATAGCAATGACTCGACCTAAGCGAAGATAACATGTATGTCGCGCTACATCGAATACCGTGGAAACCACGACAGCAAACGCAGCAAGGCGAACCACGGCCTTTTTCGTCCGCGCTGAGCCGCTGCTGAACGTGAGTGGTCGCATCACAGCCACAAGACGCTCCGTCGAATTGAAAGCCAAGAGCACAGCAGAGAATCCAGTTGACATGTCGCCCGTGAACAGCATAACGTAACGCGCTACTAACGACACGGACGTGCTGGCCATGATGGTTACACAAACACAGGCAGCGAAGTCTGCGACGGCCAAAGAAAGCAAGTAGACACGTTTAGACGTCGTCAGGTGTCGGAGGTATACGGCGACGACAAGCAGATTCCCCGGCAGTCCCAACACGCACACCACAAACATGGCAACGTTTGTAAAATACACCTTGTCGCTGTCGTTGTCTGGCGTGGCTTCGGTGCTCTCGCTGAAGCCGTCTTGTCGTAGATTGCTGGATATGTTCATTGACTCCATGTCGGCTAAGCACAGCAGACGGTTGATCGCAGGTGGATGACGAACAGAAGAAGTATATATTACACGTATTCTCTCTATACGTGTCCTCGAAGAGCCGACATGGGCAACGCCGTCTAAACGTTCAAAGCTGATGAGCACAACAACAAGGCTGGTTGACAACGTCGCATCTGATCCAATGCGACAGGCGTCGACGAAGTGGCATGAAAGAGCAATCACAGTTCAGTATTATTACTTATGACTTATATCATAGCTTATGCTATAGCTACATTAAAAAAATCACTACACGGAATATTATTATTGTTATTAAGGTTCTTATATAGCGCAATACCCAGTCCTTAGGACTGCTCAAAGCGCTTTACAACCTGGCAGACCTGATCAATTAAACACCATATCGACTTCTTTGGGAAGCAATCGGCCACGATGCAATTAATGAGCGAAGACTATTCGTACACAAATAACCACCACTGTCTACAGCCAGGTACTCATTCATACAGATAAGTGAACTGGAGCTATGCAGGATGAACGAATTTGCCCAAGGTTCGAAACGGCAGCACAGGATCGAACCCGGTTCTAGACACTGCGTCACTGCGCCCTATTATATTAATCGCTGTCAGTTCTGCTCAGTCAGGTCGTAGGCGTTGATGCGCCTAATAAGGGCGTCGTGACGCGGAACGACACAGCTGTCGGAGTCTCCCTGAGAAAACATGCTGCTGCATTTAAGCGAGACTGCTGTTGTACGCAGGCGCGGAAGAGTGTCACGAATGAAAGCGACTCGCCGTTCTACTGCGAGTCTTAGTAGTTTTTTGTCGTTCCTCAGCAAAATCGAGAAGAACATTCTATTGAACTGCGGTTAAGAATCTGTTGGCCTAACGACAGCAAAACGTATGTATAGTATTACACAATAACACGAAGACGGTCGCATGGACGATGTTTGGAAGCAGTGTATACTTTCCAATATCAGCGTATCCATGTCGTCGTCAGCATACGGATTCAAGTAAGTGAGTCGAATTTTGGTGATTTTAGAGCAAAATATCCCGCAATGCGACTAATTAATCACGCATGGTGTAATAGTGCGCTTGATTCCGGCCACTGCATCACGACTGGCGGAGACGAAGATAGCGAAACAGACAAAGGTGCATATAACTTCAAATACATTGGGAACCAACTGCGAAACTCCACATATGTATACCAGTATTGAATACAAACAGATGTGTTGATGTAATCAGTTGAATCAGTTGAGATTGAGCACCTGGTTGAATAAATGCCACGACCTGGTTTGCTGTAATTGCTCAGATATTGTCTTTGAAGGCAAGCGTTGTCAAGTCGTAGTCATCCGTAGATATGGATTGCGTCAACGTATCCAGTTTACAACAGAATGCTTCGAATAGCAGCGTGGAACTAGCGGACGAATATGCTGCAAATATGGTGCACATTAATAGTTTAGCTGTGTTTATCTTGTGTATGCTGGGTATACCAGGAAACGTGCTCGTGGTCGCAGTGTATGCCCGACAGATGACTACATCTACCCGAGTCTACATGTTTGCGCTGGCCGTCGCCGACTTGACGGTACTTGTGTGTGGAATCGTTCTGACAATGTTCGCACTGAACCTACTGGCGGTGGTCATCGTTGTTTTGCTTGGACACACGACCATTACGTTCTCCGTCATACTTCTCGCGTTTGTGTCGTTCGAGCGCTTGTTGGCAGTCTTGCGTCCGCATAAGTTCAGCACCCGTGCACGACGGGCGAAGATCGCCCTAGTCGTCATCACCGTAGCTGCTGTTTTTGCCTCCACAGTTTTGGCAGTGCTGAGCCTGCTTCGCTAAAAACGGATGTTTGAATTGTTTGTGTCGCTCGTTATTGGTTCGAACGTCAGCGTGATAGTCACTTGCTATGCACTGATGGTGAAGAACACAAAACGAGTCCGCGTGAATGTTGGAGTTGCAACAGCAAGTACGACACATTCCCCACTGCCGGGTGTTTCGATAGTTTCCAACGGCGATGTTACATCATCAAATTACACAGTGGCGGCAAGCACAAGTAACAGCCGTAGAAACGGGTTAGGGTTAGTTAACCCTAACCCTAACCCTAACAGCCGTAGAAACGGGACAGTGGCACCTGCATCACGCGTGAAGAAAACAGACAAGCAGACAAAATTATACAAGGGATATCTCTTGCTATTTATCATCACTGTTGTTTTCCTAGCTACCTGGTTGCCCACGTGGTTGGGTAACGCAGGCTTGCATGTTGCAATGGATCTGCAGCGTATGTATGTTCTCAATTCCATCATTAACCCTTTCATCTACAGTGTTGTGAGCGTGATGTTTCGAGACGACGTGCGACAGTTCTACAACAAAACGCGGTCCAATCTAATACATGCCTTCACATGAAGACCGTCTAACGTTCGTCTGTAAGTGATATCGGTCGTAGCAAAAGTTGGCTAATAACCAAATCCAGTGTGTGTGTGTGTGCGTGTGTGCGTGCATGGGTGCGTACGTGTATGTGCACGCGTGCGCAAGTGCGTGTGGGTGCGTTTGTGCGCGTGCTTGCGTGCATGTGTGCCAAGGTCTATCAAAATGTTTATACGTGCGAACCACTGTCATCTATTTTAGTATTGGACACCAGTTTTTATTTAATTTTATTTAAAAGCGTAAACCTTGATTCTTCTTTAGAATTCTTCATTCTGTAAAATAACCAATTTGAAAGACACTAAAGGAGAATATAATTTTGATTGCGCTGTACATTTTTTCATTTTAGCCAAATCTCTAAAAGAAGGACATCTGATAATGATACAACCACGTTCCTTCATCATATTGTTGTATATAAATTGTTGTATCCTACTGACGGTCTGTTGTCAAACGCTGGACAACTTGCAAGAGTTGTACAAGTGAACAGAATCATTTCACGTCGATACTGCACATGAGCACATGGCACTGACCACTTTAACGTAAACCATGGGCATGCTTTTGCGTGAATTCTTGTATATTAAATGTTGTAGTTGATCATCTAGTGTGTTTTTTTGCCTCTTGGATGGTATGATCACGATTGAATTGAATTCGCTGAATAAGTTGTTTTGAATGTTGGAATCACGCGAACGCGCGAAGCATCAAAGAGCTTTGCTGTTTACAACGCCTTACAAAGCTGATAAAAGTATAATAAACGCCTACAGCACTATACTTTCCCTGACAAAAATAGATTTGATATTTCCAATTGACTCAAAGCTGAAACAATAAACAGGCATAATTCTCCATGTTCGTTGAATCGTTGACGTATCGCGATACTGTGGTGTTGCTACGTCAAATCACACACACCTTTCAGCTAATTCGATAGTGTCGTGTTGCTACGTCAAATCATGCAAATATTTAAATATTTAATGGTTAGCTAAGGTATGCGATACACTATAAAGCATGGCAATATCACTTTCATGCTGCCGTAATCTTAACCTTTAACAGAAGACTAATAGGGGAGACCGAAGCGTTTTGGCGCCTTGGACGGGTTAATTTTTGGGATTCGTTGGACAACTAGTGCACTAATCCCGCTGTGGCTCCACCAGGTGCTGTAGCAGCACAACGCAAAGAGTATCACGGATTGTCGCGTTTTTACTATGTTGAAAAATAAAAATTGAAATAAATATAATAAATGTCTTCCCGACCGTAGCTGGTCACACGCTATGTAATAAAACATACACAAATCGTATTGCACATTCATTCACAGCGCCACTCAGAGATCTAACTATTTAAAACGCACCGTAATGATCTTTAATTGAGACTAACCAATAGTTCGTGCTATTACGTCAATGTTATGTCACATTGGATTATAAGCTGTGTTGATTGCCACCTAAGTGCTTTGAATATATTAGACGACGCTGGCTACATATCTATATCTTCCAGAGCTTGTGTAGAGACATTGAGAGTAGCATGCGCTTGTTTTGTTCGTCACTCACCTGCAACAACTGCTTGTTGTGCTAAGCCGACATGGAGTCAGTGAAACGTGTGACGTTCTCATATTGCCAATTTAAAATGTGTTTCTGCCTTTTGGATTCTTCATCTACCAAGTATTAAAATATTACAGTTTTTACAATTGTGATAAGTTCTACACGCATTAACATTTCATAACGTAATCGGCCAAATATCCGAAATTGATAAAGCGTCAGAAAATCGTCTCAATGTGATTAACTCGGTTATCATTTATTATATTCAGTTAAAAAGATTGGCACAGGTTTGAACAATAAAGCGTTTCTTAATCGACCAACACAACAATTTGCGTTTCTTTGTTTACTTGACTTGACAATATATATATATATATATATATAGTAGTAGTAGTAATAGTAGTAATAGCAGCAGTAGTAGTAGAGGCCAGCTTCTGTCTCGAGAGACAATGCTTGTTGTAGATGCGTCAGTTAGGTTGACTTCGATTTCTGGCATGACGTCTCGCCCGCTTGGTTTCCTGGTTTAACTGGTATGCTTCGATGTCGTTTGGTGAACCATCAGTGAGACAGACTCGCCAGAAGACTTTGTCCTCAGCAAAAGTCTGACAGCGTAGAGGGCCGATGCCGTAGACTTTTAGATCTCTCTTGACCGCATCTTTGAAGCTTAATTTTGGTTTGCCTACTGGACGTTTGCCCTAAGTCAACTCCCCATAGAGGATGGTCTTTGGGAGGCGGTCACTGGATATACGCTGTACATGTCCAACCCATCGAAGGCGTCTGTGTTTGAGGATGTTACTTAGTGGCGTTGAATTGCAGCACTGCATGATATCGAGATTAGTAATTTTATCCTGCCATTTTACGCCAAGGATTGTTTGCAGGCAACGAAGATGACAACTGTTGAGTCTTTGAACCATACAATAAAATGCTGACAACACAAGCATGGCACACTTTCAGCTTGGTATGCAATGTTAGGCTCTTATTGGACCAGACACGATTCGTGAGTCTTCCAAAGGATATGTTGTTACATTGCCAAGACATGTGTTCAATTCTTTGTCAAACGTAAAGTGTTTAGAAATTCTCCACAGTTTCGATGGGTTCACCATTAACAGTGATTCTGGCTTCTTGATTCCCATGGCTCATGGTGACAGTCTTTTTGATGTTTATTTTGAGGTCAAAAACTGTGCGAGTATATATATAATAATGGAATGACTTATTTAGTGCCAATATCCTCGGAAATCCGAGCTCAGTAGCGTAACAAATCCAAAGGATTAAGCGTTGTCATTTTCATGCACAGAACAATAGTCGTCAACAGGTGGTTAGAATTGCTAAGAAGCTAAGGAGGATATGCAATATTAAAAAGATAGGTTTTTAGATGATGACGAAACAAAACTATATGTCTTTCTGACTTAACATCAATAGGGTCAACATATCTCTTACAAGAGGACATTTCCAATACACAATCTTGGGGCATTGTCATCAGTACAGCTATCCCCCAGTATTTCTGATTTGCTCTCGCCGTCCTGCCGTGTCCGCACATTCCGCGTTATAGTCGCAGCAACGAAGTGATTGCGGTCCGTAGAGGTTGGACAGAAATGTTAACAAAGCTTTCTCACATGAAATGGGTTCGTTGGTTGTATACCTCATCACAAAAAAATCTCAACCCGAATCCACCCATGGCAAAACCTCGTTTTCGGCTCAAATCCAAGATGGCTCAAATTATATACAGGATCTAATATTCAAATGAACGTAATTTTGGAACTAAGCAACATAGAAACACATTTGTGGTGTCATTTCCAACTAACTTTAGGATACCCAATCGTTTGGTGATACATAGGAGGTCGGGAGAGGTCAGGGTCATGCATTCAGGTCAAGGTCAATGCAACATTTTAATAAATAAGCTAGAAATAAAGTGGATTCGGACCAAATTGACATGACTTTGCAAGGAAATAAAGTAGAGGTCAAGGTCATACATTAAGGTCAACGTCAAGGCAACATTATTGGAAGCTGGTCTCTGTATTTACAATCTCTTTGTGATACGCAGGCTTATCTTGCTGCTGCTGGGCACAATACTCGGAACTACAAAACATCTCTTGCGCTGTTCATCCAAAAATTGTGATGGTGCATGGTCAGGTATATTTACAGATCTGTTCATGGAGCAAGTTCTGATGCCTGGCATTAAGTCTACTGGGGGTCTAACGCACGGACGTGGCTTCAATGAGAGTACTCGTCTTCTCTTCCTTCTCTCCAGACCCATATGTACTGATGTCAGCCAGTCCATCTTCGAAATAGTGGAGTTCTCTTCGAATACAGGAGATGGGCATCGTGACCTGGCAGCATCACGCATCAGACGTGACATGTCCGATATACAGAAGCTGCTTCAGGTATATGTTGAGCAGGGACCATTCAACAAAACCTCATAACAGCTTGTAAGTCTCTCAACAGAGGATTCAGTGAACGTGGGCGATGCTCAAAATGTTGGAGACAAGATCCTAACTTCCATGGTCGGTCATTCTGTTCTCCAAGAAAAATCAAGTGAAGACTCTGGCCTCAGCTGTCCATGTCAAAATTACTTCCGGGGAGCGAATCGAGATGGATCCCCAGCATCGATTCCAGCGTCTTCTTGTTACGGGTATCTGCGATATCCCTATGCCTGATCTCTTCAAATATAAGTTGTGCTCTTTCCCCCATCTCTCTTCAACAATCATATGTGCATGCGGACTGGGGACAAAGCGGAGCACCGCTTTGTCCCCATACACCATTTTCTGAAGCTTGTCTCTACATGCTCGACAGGGGCTTGCAGTTTATTGCTGATGGGGGAGGATTGCTCCACAAGTTCTCATGGCCTAAGCACTCCAGCTGTGCTGATATCAGGGCTATGTATATCCGCCATGTACGCAGCAGCTATGGTCGTGCGTTGGTTGTGTTTGACGGGTATCACGGCACCAGCACAAAGGACAGGACAGGAAACGCCGTTGGTGCTTCAGTTTCTGTTTCCGCACAAATGCGTTTAACCATGAGCAAAAACGGTTCCCTTGCCAATACATCAAACAAGCAGGCCCTCATCAACATCCTTGCAGAGGATATTGTCAAAGCAGACATCACAGTTGAGCACGCAGAAAGGGATGCTGACTACAAAATCTGTATGTTGGAATGCCTTTCTTCGAAGACAAAACCAACAACTGTTGTCGCAGAAGAATCTGACGTATTTCAGCTGATGATACATCATGCTGATGCCACAGATAAGAATGATAACCTGTATATGGTGACTTCGAAAAGGACGGTGTGCATCACTACATTGAAGAAGAAGCTGGATCCAGCCCTCTCAGAAGCTTTGTTCTTCCTCCATGCTCTCAGTGGGTGTGATACCACGTCAAGGCCATAGGGAATTGGCAAAGTGATCGCTTTCACGAAGTACGCAGCACTGAAAAGTCCACCTTCGTCTTCACGTCTCCATCTTCCTCGAAAGAGGACATCGAAAAGCAGGAGAGGAGCCCCTGCTGGTGATGTACGAATGCACGACATCACCAAGCCTCAACTCCCCACGGGTGGCGAAGTTCCTACTGAAGGTAGCTACTTCTATACAATACGTGTTTCTAGAGAAGCTTCCGCCGACGAATGATGCAGCCATCTTCTATAGCCATCGGACGGATCATCAGGTGCAGGGATGGCGTGGCAACGATATCTCCCCTGAGGTTTGGGGTTTATAGCATCTTCCCGCTGGTCTCGTGTCTATCAGAATGATTCAGCCAGCGGCACCAGAGCGACTCCTCAATATAACTCGATGCAATTGCAGTGGTCAATGCAAGAAGAAAACGCGCACGTGCCGCAAGAATGGACTGCAGTGCGCACCAGCATGTGGCCAGTGCAAGGACATCACCTCCATGAATGTGCCACAAGTGGAGAGGCTGGATGAGGACCGGGATGTTGACCAGGATCATGCAGGACTGTAATTATACAATATACATATATACATAATAGGATAGATTGATATTGAAACGTAACTTTGAACTGTAATCCATTGAAAAATACGGTTTAAATGATTACGCATAGTAAACTTGGTTGTAATTATACCTTAACATGTGTTTATAACTTCATTTCGTTGCAAACTCATGCTAATTCCGTCCGAATCCAACATATTTCTAGCTTATTTTTTATCACATTATCACATTTTGCCTTGACCTTGACCTCTAACGACTTCATATGTATCATCAAACGAATGGGCATCCTAAAGTTAGTTGGAAATGACACCTCAAATATGTTTCTATATTGCTTACTTCCAAAATTAAGTCCACTTGAATATTACTCTCTGTGTAATGTCGGCGATCTTGCATTTCAGTCGAAAACGAGGTTTTCCCATTGGTGGATTCGGGTGGAGACTTTTTTGTGGTGAGATATACCACCAACGAACCCATTTCATGTGAGAAAGCATTGTTTACATTTATTCAACTTAAAACGTTCGTTGCTGGGACTATTACTAAGCGCAAAAGAAGTCATGCCTTCACACATGCAGCCACATTTGTTAGTGAATTGTTGCAAACCTGGCATGCAAACCATTGTGAGAGATGATCTCCTTATATGGTAGCCGCATAAGTTCGTAAAATCTTCTAATTCGTTAAGCATTATTTCATGGGGTTGGACGCCACCATGTATCTCATATAGAAAATAAATTGCTACAGTGGCACCGTCTAACGAGTGAAACACGTTAATGCAGATTGGTGGTAACAGCAATTTTGGATCGAAAACCTCACATAGCGTTTATTTCTTCGGATTCTGCGAACTTATGAGACCATCGCTTGTACTGCAGCACATGGTAAAAACGATTAATCTGCGAAGAACAGAATTATGTATCGAAAGGCCACCGCCATGGCGCCCGACGGCCGTCCACCTCTCATCTGTCATTTGCGCATGAGGCCGATTTGCCGGACATAACAGTACTCATTGGGCTATATGTGGCTAATCGACATGTAGCACGCGTTGGATACCAGCCACGGTCTTAATCATAGATTAGTATTAAATGTATGCGCAATAACATAATAAATGTCATTAGAAATACATGTTACGCCGTTGCTCCTGACGTGTTTTTGTTTTGTGAGACGTGAAGGGAGTCGCACGCACATTAGAAGACGGCGGCTGCTGCACATACAATTAATGTAGTTGTCCATACGCGTAATTTCAACTCACAACCATATATCGTTGGCCCATGTTTAGCGTATTTGGTAACTACGAATATCGAGCCGGATGTTGATCACGTTGTTGATCAAGCCGTGGTTGCCAAGCAAAAGACGAATCAGGTGCTGAGAACGTTTTTTGTGTTCAGACACTATAAAATGAGTCGCATCTGTGGGATGTAATCAACTGGTCATTCACTGTATATTTTTGCAAGAACAATTCACGAAGAAATTTGCTGATCCATGACAACTCACCATGCGTGACTTCAAATAAACACCATCGCTGTTTATCCTACCGCCGAGCCATACAGGCCAGTGCCACCTGTGTTAAGTTTTTAACAATATGGATGCTATTAGAACACCAAGCAGGATCAACGATTCCAAAGTACCGCACGATGACAATATCACTGGCTTCGAATTATTAATAAATGGTTGTAACCTAACGCATTGTGTCTACAATGGACGCATTGAATTCGAAGAGAGCTGCCAGTCAACCAAAGTGAACATTCCTTGTATGGTCACCTTTCTAGTATGCTTGTTTCGCATACCGGGCAATGTATTCGTGATCGCCGTGTATACCCGACAGTTGACGACGTTGACGAGAGTGTACATGTTTACTTTGGCCGTCGCCGACTCGACAGTGTGCGCCTGTGGACTGGTCCTGACCACCGTACCTATTGGTCAAGTATTGTTGGTTCACGTCAATTTATCCGGCGCCTTATCGGTCGTTTTTTCCGTCTTGCTCCTGACGTTTGTTGCTGTCGAGCGTCTTCTCGCCGTCAAATGACCGTACGGCTTCAGTCTGAGTGCGTCGCGAGCGAAGAATGCCAGTGCTCTCCTAACTGTGCCGGCCGGTTCGTGCGCTGTCGTGATAACAATTTCCCGACGACGCTGTCGTATGTCGGAGTCAGTTGCCTTAAAAAACAACTTGAACATATTTATATGTCTCTGCTAGGACTCATTACATTTTCAAGCGTCGCTGTTATGATCGTTTGCCACGTGCTGATGGCGGTCGTGCTGCTCCGAAACGCCAGAGCTCGCAATCGAATCGAAATATTGCTCGTGACACGGAAACGGCAAGCGGTTTGGCGTCTATCGATGTGATCTTTGGAACGACGGGCACACAAAACGACTGTGGTGCCAACAGTAGCACAACATCAAAAAAGTACAGAAGCGTGTCGCTGGTGTTTACGGTTACAATACTGTTTATTATCTATTGGCTGCCAAATTGGTTGAGCTATGTCGGGGTATCGGTGCCGTTACACCTACAGGCAACTTTCGTCTTTAGCTCCGTCGTCAATCCGTTCATCTACAGCGCTGATAGCGCCACGTTTCGCAAAGATGTGCGTCAGTTTTGGCAGAATACACGCGCTAAGTTGGCAACCTGCATTCACTGATCAGTTTTCGTGCGATTGGTTGTCTCTCAGTTATCAGCGAGCCGAATCTGGCCGATTCAGTTCACTTCGACTGCCAACATTATCGGACGTTTTAAATTTGATCTTCATTTCTGTTATATGGTATCCGTGTTATACAAATCTACATGTGCGTTTTACGACATTGTGGACGAGACGCCATTTATACGAACCATGTACTTCTGAGTAATCATAATCTCTATGATGAACCAGGAAAGATGCGTTACTATTTTTATTATCGAACAGTCGTGGCAATTTCCTATCATGTCGAGAACAGAACTGGAGCTATGCAAAATGTTATGATAAACTTTTTAACCTAGCGAGTAAGATATAACGAACATTCACAACTGTTAGTATAAATGCCCACGTTAACACATTTGGCACATTTTAATAATCCGCACTGTTGCCTGCCGCCGTTTCAAAACTTAAGCAATTGTGACATCCATAATTGATTGTGGAAATGCGATACTCTTTTGTATATCGGACCGTCTGCTGCACCGTCTAGAAAGAGTCCAACGGTCAGGCGCTCGTGTTGTGATGGAATTTCGACGAGGTGACCGGCGGTCTATAACTGAGGTCCTACAGCACAAACACTGGCTCCCAGTGAGAAGGCGCATAAAATGAACAAGTTATATTGGAGTCATCAGAACCTCAGTCATTTCAAGTTGTGGAAAGGTGGGGACTCCTTTAAGCAACAAAGTTTTTGGCGTAGACGCAGCCATATTGACGTTATTTGCGAGAAACCATAAAATGATGTAATTTGCACGACAATTTTTCACGTAAATCATTGACAGATTATGAAGCAAATGCCACATTCCGAGGGTCATTCCCTTATGGTTGTGAAGAGTCAGTCGTTTCACCAATGATGAAGTATTGTTTGATGCTAGGGGGCATTCATATCGAACAGGCTTTGTGGGCCACCAAGGTAGGTCTGCTCTAGATGGCCTGAAGTTCTGACCGAAGCGAAGATCACTAAGAATGTGTCAGCAGCCATACTACGCCTTCACAAAGTGATAGTTGTTGTACTGAATAATATTAGAACGCCAATGCACTAGGACAGTTGAACTGAGATGACTCTTGAAGATAGGATCTTCGTGGTTGCATGGGAGCGTTCTGTGGGCATACCAAGCTCGCTACTGGTGCACAGGTTCCACAGATCCGAGAAGAAGAACGGAGGAGTTTGTTCTATTCTAGCTAGCATGACTCTTCCCTACCTCCTGCATTGTCCTGTCAAGTGAACGTAAATTGATGCCGATGTCTGACTCTTTGTCATGCATACTCGAAACCAGTAAGTCTTACATGTGTATCACCGGATTCGTACAACGGTTTGTAATCGATGGAGGAGCACCGGTCCACTAATTCGTCAAATTGATAAATGGCTTTGTATCTGAGGCAGGTTGTTCTAACTTTTATTTGGATCGCATGATTAATATGCAAAACACGCTATGACACACACAATATATAAGCAGGGCAAACTCAAGCAGTATATCGTCCGAAATACACGTTTTTATGTTTTTCAAAGATAATCAAAACTTAGCATTACATAACATTCCAGTTTGTCGCAAATAACACCATTATGGTTGCACCTACGCACAAAATACATAACATAAACTTTGCAATTGATCATTTCGAATATTTATATATATATATATATATATATTATGTATATATATATATATAATATATATATATATATATTATATATATATATTCATCATACGTTGATGTAGGATGAACGGTTCATAAGTTAGGGCCGTTTTACTAATAATCCGAGCGGTGGCGTAATGTTGATATCGCTCTGACATTATATCAGAAACATGCAAAATTAGTTACTATCTCCCATACAGTATATATGACATGCAATACTTTCTCCCATAAATTGATTGACTATGGGTGGACATAGTTACGAAAACTTAGTTAGAATAAAAAAATAGCATTACATATTACGTTACAATTTGTCGCAAATATGGTTGCCTCTACGCACAAAATACATAACATAAACGTTGCTACTTCTCATTTCGAATCTCTCTCTCTCTCTCTCTCTCTCTCTCTCTCTCTCTCTCTCTCTCTCTCTCTCTCTCTCTATATCTCTCTCTCTCTCTCTCTCTCTCTCTCTCTCTCTCTCTCTCTCTCTCTCTCTCTCTCTCTCTCTCTCTCTCTCTCTCTCTCTCTCTCTCTCTCTCTCTCTCTCTCTCTCTACATATATATATATATATATATATATATACATGCACATCATACGTTGATGTAGGATGAACGGTTCATAAGTTAGGGCCATTCTACAAATAATCCGGCAGGTGGCGTAATGTTGATATTGCTCTGACATTATAGCATTACGGTTTTTCGCAAATAACGTCAATATGGCTACCTCTACGCAAAAAAAATGTTTGGGACATAAAAGTTGGTACTCCAAATGTTGAATCCATAGAGACATAATACGTTGATGTAGAGTGAACGGCCCCCAAGGGGATGATCGCTGTACACTGTTGTTTATGTCACTTATACTCCAACCTCTCAGGTGGTACCGAAAAGTAAATGTTTACTACAACTTGAAATGAAAACGAAATTTAACACATTCTGATTCTGCAGTACATCATTACTTATGCTTGTACACACGGCACTGTATGAAGGCACGCCAGTGTATCTCACCTCACTGCTACATCGTTATACGCCACGCAGGATCCTACGCTCTGGCGGTGGTTTGCTCCTGGACGTTCCACGCGTGTTCTTGAACTTATAACTATTACTCATACATACAGTTTTTTTAATTAATTTTTAGTTTTATTTATCTTAGTATAAACTTTTAGTATCTAATCAACTTATTTAATGTAATTTAACCTTTTATTTGTTTTTTATCCGGTATGTTTAGTTGTTCAGCACTTTTGCTAATCGTTTGCTTTATCATTTCATTGACCTGTACTTTTACTATAGGTTTATATATAATATATATATATATATATGTATATATATATACATATATATATATATATATATATATATACTGGGGTTTTGCCTGATAACTGTAATTTCCAATTTATTTCTTTTATATGCGATTTTATGTTTCTTAGATATTTGCCGATTTTGCAAACAACCGTGAACGGGGCATTAGTCCCGGATTTGATGGTGTCTAAATAAAGTTTATTATTATTTCGGAAGAAACATAATAAGCCGCTGGTCTCTTCTGTTAGTGTTTATGCCAGGGTAAGTAAAATATCCCACACAGGGGGTAAATATGTAACCTGTCGTGGTTTCACAGAGTGGTGGTCCCTATCTCTAACCCACTGGATCTTGTCTCCAGCGGCCGGAGTTGGTTCCCGGTCGGGTGTGAGAGACGCCGAGCAGGCAGTGTATACACTGTATCATTGGACCCACTGGATCCTATATGAAAATACAATACAAAGAGACATCAACAAATATATATTATCATCGATTGGACTGTAGTTGCAATTTAGGACCACTCACAAACTACGTTCGGACACATTCATCGAGGAAGTTTAATTTTCGTCTCCATGTAAAGAGTGTCGAACGGATAAGAAAACCTGTTTTCATAAAGTGATCATAGACAAGAAACACTGTTCCAGGTATTAATATGAGCAACATCGCACCAGACAGTAAATTCTGTATTCAGCCTAACCGCACTGATTAACACCAAACAACAGTTTATGTAATTTTTTTAGCTTGAATTGACAAAATTCGCCCTTTTAGAATCTATCGCAATGTTTTGTATAACTGGCATACGTTTGCTGTCAGTTGCTATGCAGGTACACGGGTTTGGTCACACGTATATTGTACATCATGCTATGAGCTATTCAATAGATACAAATGCAACTAAGGAGATCCTATCTCTCACTCTCTCTTTCTCTCTCTCTCTCTCTCACTCTCTCTCTCTCATTCTCTCTCTCTCTCTCTCTCTCTCTCTCTCTCTCTCTCTCTCTCTCTCTCTCTCTCTCTCTCTCTCTCTCTCTCTCTCTCTCTCTATATATATATATATAAAATATTACACATGTGAGAGGAAGAAACTGTATGCTTGCGAATAGTTCACAAAGTGACGCGTTGTGCAGTGTAGTAAGAGTTGTGTAACAATTACATGATATACTTGACGTGTCATACCCTTTAAAAGAAAAACACTTAAGTGTAACAGTTACTTTAGATAGCCAACACGCCCCACGTGCACTTCCCGACCTGCAACTGAGATTCTGTTCGCATAAGAGGTCAAACATCTACACCAGCATCTGGTCACGCCTCTAGAGAGTAGCAGATATTAGAAAGCTGCAAGGCAACCACACCACGTAAACCGTTTGTTTTTTAGACAGGCGGCGCGTGATCTATTATTTCACAAGACTTAACCGTATCTATCAATATTGCCACACAAAGCAATCTGTTCAAAGTAACAAACGGACACTTAAGCCACTGGCTTATGTCCAATATGATGTCATTGAGGGGTCAATCTCCTAACGTGTGAGCCATCTTATGATAACGGAGTCACATACAAACACACACGCACACACGCACGCACGAACACACCACACACTATACACCACACACACCACACACACCACACACACCACACACACAATAATACACACACACACACACACACACACACACACACACACACACCAATAATAATACACACCACCACACACACTCCTGCACACCCCATACACACCACACACACCACACACACACCACACACATACTGCACACACTACATACACACACACACACACACACACCATACACACACACACTCACACACACATACACCACACACACACCCTGCACACCCTATACACACCACACACACCACACACACACCACACACACACACACACACACACACCACACACACACACACACACATACCATACACACACCACACTCAACAAAACACACCACACCACACAACATCACACAACACACCACACAATGCCACACCACACCACACCACACACACACACTCACGCACGCACGCACGCACACACGCACACACCACACACACATCACACACACATCACACACCACACATACAACACACCATGCACACACGCACACACATGCACAAACACACTATCACACACACCTCACACACCACACATGCGCCACACATACACAGTACACACATCACACACACCACACGACACACACCACCCACACACAACACACACACCACACACACCACACACACCACACACACACCACACACACCACACACATCACACACACCACACACACCACACACACCACACACACACCACACACACCACACACACCACACACACACACACCACACACACCACACACACCACACACACCACACACACACCACACACACACCACACACACACCGCACACACCGCACACACCACACACACCACACACACCACACACACCACACAAACACAAAGACACACATACGCACGCACGCCCGCACGCCCGCACGCACACACACACACACACACACACACGCAGACACACACATTCAAGTATTTGCACATGTAGACGCTGAGATTGATCACGCATTCAGTAGCAAGGATCCGTTATCGCACCTATCTTCTTCACCGTCTACCTCTGTGCACTTCTTTTCTCGTTCGTGACCGTGTTTCTCGTGGCATTGAACTTGAGAATCTGCTTGATGGGAGGCCATTCAACTTGAGTCGTCTCAAGGCCAAGACAAAAGTGATGAAGACTGCCGTCATAGATCTTCAGTATGATGATGACTGTGCCATCCTTGCCCACTCTGCAGAACAGCTTCAGACTAGTCTTGACCTCCTTACGGAAGCCTATCAATATATAGGACTTTTCATAAACATCAGAAAAATCAAGCTTATCCACAGATAACAATTGAAGGACTCCCATCGATTGGCTGGATTCTTGGATATACCTGTCACATTTGGTATACGGACTGAGTGCAAACATAAATGACAAGACGCGCTGTAACGTTGGGACAAGGTGTTTGAGAAGCTGGTGCTGAAGACTACCTTGGGTAAGACAAAAATTGTGTGGTTACCCACCAAAACTAGGGCTTGAACATCATGATTTAGGTGAAGTAGATCAATCATGCTGGTGGCTTTGTGCACGTTGGCGAACGGCCCCCTCTCCTACTGCAAGAAGAGATTTGAACAGATATCATGTCGCGTCTGTGTTGACGATAATGTGCTGAATATATATGAACAGTTACCCTGTCACGTCTCGGCGTCTGTACTGATGATGTGTGTGGTAAAGATATAATAATTATTAACCGTCGCATTTGTATGTACTGATAAACAGAATGAATAGTTATCTTGTTGCGTCAGTTGAGAGTGCTGAAGTTATGTAAACAGTTGCACTGTCGTGTTTGTACTATGAATGATGGACGTGCTGAAGGCATAATTATGAACAGTTAATCTGTCGCATAGTCCTGTGCATCACGAAGTTAATTTGTTATGTCGCAATTGCATTGTTAACACAATTGTTCTGCAACGGCTCCATCTACCGAACTACGAAATCCGCTAGGTGTTTGCGCTAATAAATACAGTTTCGGGTTTTTTTAGGGGTTGCTGTCAGGGGAATTCCACCACTTAAAGTTGCTGGCATTGGCCATTCCGTACTCGGGGAACACCAGGGAAACTTTTGAAACTGTTTTTAGCTTTGGCGCTGTTCACACAAATAAAGGTACTTTTTTGCCCACTTCACGGGGTGATTTAGGGGGCATTCCACCACCCAAGACCCAGCAGCAACTAATTTTTGTGATGTTGGGGGATGGTTCCTCTAACACATTTTACATTAATAAAATTGCTAGGCTCCCGCTCTATTAGTCAGTGTATTTATTAATTGCGACCCAATATACTGCACTTAATCAGTGTCGACATTACAATGTATTTGGTAATTTTGGTTGCGTTCGCGATGTCACATATTGTTATCATCTTCTGGGTATACCACATAGTTTCTGTACGAGGCCCCGAGTGACTGAGAGGTGAAACAAAACGGACTGCACTTCCAAAATGCGAACACCGACAGACGCATTATATGTATACAGGGGTTATATGTGAGCATTTTCGTTTAAAATGGCAGAATATCACTATAGAAATAACTCAATCTAGAACCGGTGCTACAAAGTACTATGATACAAAAAAAATCAATTATATTTTAATCAATGTAACACAATAATTAGACTGCTATACAAGTCTACAACCACATTGATATATGTTGCCGTGAGATGCAATTAATGGAACACAATCCCACCTCACCAATTGGCCCTGTAATTATGTGTGGTAGTAAGCAACACCAGAACTGGCTTCTGAGATTCTCCTAGCATAATAAAGCATATTGGTGGTACACATCTCACCGCGGAACTTCTCTCTCTATCACCAGTTGATAATTATTTATTTATTGTCGGCAACGTAATGACATGTCGTTCCGCAGCGAGTACGGGAGGCGTCTTTGCGGATTCATTTATGAAAATCTAACAGGCGAATTTAAGCCACGCCCGGCGTGCTCGTGATTGGTCGTTAGGGCAAGGAACGTTTGATGCATGTGTCACGCGCGTTTCATTTTGTTTTTCACGGGGAGACGTCAGGGCTTGTTATATGTTAGCAAGGGGCTATACGTATTATGTACACCGGCTAATTTTACGAACAGGTAGGCAGGGCCTTACGTATACGTACGTTCATCCAGACTATATTATTTAGCGTTCAATTTAGAGTAATACTGATTAGGACTGTCGCGAAATCCATTAATTGTAAATGTTGTCATACTGTTATCTTAACACATTGTAAACACAAAGCATATAGGTGCAATGTGGCACAGCAATTACCTTTGCATTTCTATAATAACATTCTAGAACATGCACAAAACTAATAAATAATTAATTTGACTTTAATCCAGCTAGCATATTGGGGAAGATTATTCTCAATATAGGAATGTAATCGCGGTCTTCAAGCTTTATTATGAATATTTACGATGGGATGGGTATAGCATTATTAGAATGTTGTTCATTTTGGAAGAAGGATAGATGTGGACATATTTATAAACTTGTATTCAGCACAAATAATCTACAAACTGCCAAAACACATATCGGGTGCTAACATAATTGAGATTTGTTTAAAGTTAGTTTACAATATTTTAGCAAAAAAATAATAAATCTGTTCTTGTAAATATATAACGTAATGTATACTAAATATAATCCTGCAATGATTATGATATATTCGTTCACTCACGTACCCATTTTGCATATTTACTGCTGAGCTCGACTCTACTGGGCTTTTGTTTACATCCGTATGCCCACGCAGACATTCAGAAATGTACACATGCATACTTAGCTATAATTAAATATGTAAATATCATATGGTTCATAATGGCAATCCCATCTATTTAATAAAACATTTGAAAACGTGTGTACATACCCCAATTATATTACATTATCACAGTGCACGTGCATTATATAATTATTAGAATTTAAGTTATCTGAGAAAAAAAAATATCATATGCATTAAATATACATGAATTAATGTAGTGTATACTTGGGTAATGTATAAGTAACTATGCCTACAGTATCTTTGTTTCATTACTAGCATCAAACCATCTATATAAAGGACTATACACATTTATATTAGTGTGCATAGTGTAAAATAATTTCGCTCTTATTGTCATAGGAATTTTGCACATTCCAATGACAATAAGAGCAAAATTATTAGACCGCGTTTAAATTGTTATATTGAGAATAGTCTAATTAATAGTTTTGTGCATGTTCTAGAACTTTATTATATTAATGCAAAGGTAACTGATGTTCCACATTGCACCTATTTGCTTCGTGTTACAATGTGTTAAGATAACAGTATAACAACATTTACAATTAATGGATTTTCCGACTGCCCCAATAAATATCAATCTAAATTGAACGCTAAATAATAAGGGGCAAGGGCGTACTATGTGTTCGTAAAATTAGTTAGTGTACGTATAGCCATGCCTATCTGTTCGTAAATTTAGTATGTGTACGTATTGCCCCTTGCTAACATATAACAAGCCCTGACGTCTCCCCGCGAAAAACAAAATGAAACGCGCGTGACACATGTGTCAAACGCTCCTTGCCCTAGCGGCCAATCACGATCGCGCTGGCTTGGCTTAAAAGCGCCTGTTAGTTTTTCATAAGTGAATCGCAAAGGCGCATACGGGAGGAGCGGCAATCATTCTTCGATGTCATGCCGCATTAGACCGGATGCTGCGTTGGTTAGCTCTTAAGTGCTTTCAAGATATTAAACTACGTTGGGCACATATATATCGTCTCTTCCGAAGCTTGTATGGAGAGAATATTAGTAAGATCCACATGTTCTTTTCGTCATCCGTCAAGAACTGTTTGCTTTGTTAAGTCGACATGGAGTCAGTGAACATATCCAGCTATCTACAACAAGATGTCTTCAACGAGAGCACCGAAGCTACGTCAGACAACGCTAGAGACAAAGTGTACTTTACAAACGTCGCCATGTTTGTGGTGTGCGTGTTGGGACTGCCGGGAAATCTGCTTGTCGTCGCCGTATACATCCGAAACCTGACGACGTCTACACGGGTCTATATGCTTTCTTTGGCCGTCGCAGACTTGACTGTCTGTGTCTGTGTAATCATCCTGGCCAGCACGCCCGTGCCGTTAGTGGCACTCATCGTTATTCTGTACACGAACAACATGTCACTTATATTCTCGAATGTGCTCTTGGCTTTCATCTCGACGGAGCGTCTTGTGGCTGTGATGCGACCACTCACGTTCAGCAGCGGCTCAGCGCGGGCGAAAAAGGCCGTGGTTCGCCTTGCTGTGTTTACTGTCGTGGCTTCCACGGTGTTCGAGGTACCGCGACATACATGTTGCATTCTCATCAGCAAAATCATTGCTATGATAATCATATGTGGTAGTGTTCTGACCATGATCATTTGCTACTTTCTTGTGGCTGTAGTACTGTTCAATATAGCCAGAGCCGGCCGCAGGAATGTTGGAGTTGAACTCGGGGTTTCTTTGCCCGCGGCAGGAACTTCTGCAGTCACAATAACTACACACGGTGACACAATGGAACATACGATACCAAAAACAACCGCGCCACCAAATCCATCGAGTAAAAGCACATATGAAAACCAATACAAAAATGTGTATTTGCTACTTACAGTTACCGTCATCTTCATTGTCTCTTGGCTGCCGCTGTGGTTGGCTTACGGCGGAGTGTCTGTGCCAGAGAAAGTGCAGCAGATATTTCTAGTCAACTCCGCCGTCAACCCTTTCATTTATAGCACCATGAGCGCTATGTTTCGCAACGACCTGCGGATATTATGTCGCAAGACACGCTCAACGCTTGTTAACTGTCTTCGCTGATTTAATTGTCATTACGGTGTGCCGCTGCTATGGTATCCAACACTGAGATAATTATTTCAAAATTGTTGAGTTTTGTGAACTACAATAACTGTAGCATTAAAATTGTACTAAATCATAGGAGTCGGAACTGGGCGAGGCATAGCCTGAACCCCCAATGTTGAGAGAGGGAGGCTTACACCGTCAATATTTTGTGACTTCTTTAAATGTTTGGTGACTGAGCAATATAATTAGGTCGACGACTTCATGAAATCGATCAATGATGCCACGGAACAGGTCATTGCGCATGCGCAATTATGTTTTTTCTTTCCGTAAAAAAAACTATTCCGTGACATCATTGATATATTTCATGACGTCGTTGCGCTTAAATTCGCTAACTAATGTTTCGTCCTTACAGTAACGCATAAATTCGACAACGTTATGAAATCGGTCATGGATGTCATGAAAGGGATAAATGAGTAAATGGGGGACGAAGGAGGAATTATTTATGAGTTTTTAGTTTTTGTTAGCCGGGTAACGTTCTCTATTTTAGTGCTTGAGCATTTTTAGCGTTTCGGCGCGTTAGAGTAGTATTAACTTCATAACATTTTAACGTTTCAACACGATAGACTTGTACAACGTTCTTACTTTGACGCGTGAGTGTCGTAACTTCGTGACATTTTAGTACATTACCGACGTAGCTTCTTAGAATTGTATTGCGTATCAGTATGGTACACTTGCAACATTTTCGCATTTCAACGTGTGAACTTCGTATTTTCTTACTAGTTTAGTACATTACCGTGGTATCTTCTTAGAACGTTTGGGTTTCACTACAGTAGCCGTAGTTTTCTTTTGTTTCAGCGCGGTAAATTTGTATCATATTCGTATTTTTGAGAATAACCGAGGTAACATCCTTACATTTTGAACGTTTCAGCGCGATAAACTTGTATCACATTCGTATTTTAGTGCATGCATGGTAACACCACAACATTTTAGCGTTTCAGCGCGGTAGCCTTGTAACATTTTCATACTTGTAATGCGTCAACGTTGTAACTTCGTAATATTTTACCACCTGACTTACTAACAGAGTTATATCGTCATGTTTGCGTGTCAACGGTGTCTTATATTATGACATTTTTTGGTTACAAGGTGACACATTTATGTCATATTTTGATCTTTTCGTGTTTTCACCTGTTAGCATGTAACAATAATGCAAGTGAACGTTTAGCGGCCATTCAAGGCGAACTGTAGAATATGTTAGGGTCAATTGTAGAAGGCGATGCGCCGACAGTAGTAGTAGTAGTAGTAGTAGTAGTAGTAGTAGGAATAGTAGTAGTAGAAGCAGTAGTATTAATAGATTAAGTTACATTTGTTGTCATGAATAAATATGCAAACCGTATCTTGCCTCATTTGTTCCTACTATAAGTACCGTTCATCCTCGTTCCTTTGGTCGTTTGCATCAAGTCAACACGATAGACTTGTACATTATCGATGTAGCTTCTTAGAATTGTTTGCATTTAAGTACGGTAGACTTATTCGTATTTGAACGCGCGAGCTTCGTAATTTCTTACTATTTTAGTACAATACTATGATAACTTTTTAGAGTACAGTAGCTTTATTAACTTATCTTACCTTAACACGTGAGCAACGTAAATTCTTGAAATTTTAGTGCATCACCGAGGTAACGTCTTAACATTTTAGCGTTTCAGCGCGTGACAGTCGTACATTAAATTCAGGCCAGTTTAGTACATCACCGAGGTAACTTCTTAACACTTTAACGTTTCAACACGGTAGACTTTAACAACTTTCTTACTATGTTGCGTGAGTCTCGTAACTTCGTGACATTTTAGTGCTTTACCGACGTAGCTTCTTAGAATTGTTTATGTGTCAGTATGGTAGACTTGTAACATTTTGGTATTTGCGTGAGGCTCGTAATTTCTTACTGTTTTAGTACATTACCGTGGTATCGTCTTAGAATGTTTGGGTTTCAGTACCGTAGCCTTCTAAAATTGTCATGCCTAAAGGCGTGTTCGTCGTAAATTCTTGACAGTTTCAATGCGTGAGCGTCATAATTTCTTGCCAGTTTAATGGTGGTCCCCGAGGTAGCTTCTTAACATTTTAACGTTTCAACACAGTTGACTTGTACAACTTTCTTACTTTAACGCGTGGGTGTCGTAACTTCGTGACATTTTAGTACATTACCGAGGTAGATTTTTAGAATTGTTTACATGTCAGTATGGTAGACTTGTAGACTTTTAGTATTTGAACGCGTGAGATTTGTAATTTCTTACTATTTTAATACGTTACCCTGGTATATTCTTAGATTGTTTGGGTTTCAGTACCGTAGACTTGTAAAATTGTCTTACCTTAACGCATGACATCGTAAATGCTTGACAGTTTCAACGGATGAGCGTCGTAATTTCTTGCCATTTTCGTGCATCACCTAGGTAGCTTTTTAACATTTAACGTTTCAACACGGTCTACTTATACAACTTTCTTACTTTAACGCGTGGGTGTCGTAACTTCGTGACATTTTAGTACATTACCTAGGTAGATTTTTAGAATTGTTTGCATGTCAGTATGGTAGACTTGTAGACTTTTAGTATTTGAACGCGTGAGCTTTGTAATTTCTTACTATTTTAATACATTACCCTGGTATATTCTTAGATTGTTTGGATGGCAGTACCGTAGTACAGTTTCAACGGATGAGCGTCGTAATTTCTTGCCATTTTCGTGCATCACATGGGTAGCTTTTTAACAATTTACGTTTCAACACGGTAGACTTATAAAACTTTCTTACTTTAACGCATGGGCGTCGTAACTTTATGACATTTTAGTACATTACCCAGGTAGCTTCTCACAACATTTTAACGTTTCAGTGCGGTAGCCTTATAACATTTTCATACTTTACAGCGTCAACGCGGTACATTCTTAACATTTTAGCGTTTTAGCGCGGTAGCCTTGTAACATTTTCATACTTTAAGGTTTAAACGCGGTAACATCTTAAATTTTAGCGTTTCAGCGTGTTAACAGGGTGACATCTTCATGTGATGATAGTATGTGAAGTTAGTTACAACTTGGAGCGCTAGAGGGGTTTTGGTCAATTTCTAACTTTGATATATACAATAGGATAGTTTCAAGGAAACTAGGACTGAGAAATGGTTGCCGCCATGTGTGTTGAGACGTATATGGACAATAATTCTCGGACTTAGTTACAACTTGGCTTCCTTCATGTATACTTGAAAGGTGCATGGATGCTAATAAGTGAAATTAGTTACAACACTGACTGTTAAGGGGCCATTAGTCAATTTCTAATTGGAAAGGATACATTCCGAGGGAAATATGATTAACACATGACTATGACTATAGGAAGTAAACACACGGAGTCCACAATTTTAGCGGAAGTAAAGACACGGGGACGCCATTTTAGAGGAAGTAAAGACAAGGGGACGCCATATTAGCGTAAATAAACATACGGGTGACGTAATTTTAGCGGAAGTACATACACGGGGTAGTATAAAAAGTAGGTGATTTGCGAGCGATAATTGGGGAAGTTAATGTAACCGGAATATTGTTTACAAATTAGGTCACTGACAAAGTTAACGTAACGTGAACGACAATAGAATAGGGTTAGTTGAGATAGTCGTTGTAGTTAGATGAGTAATTAAAACCTGAAATAACAAACTTATAAAGTGTTTGCGCATGCGTCAGGTGTAGTCTTTTCCGATTTTCCCGCTCCGCTGTTATCGATTATTTTCACGATTTCTAAACGTTGTTATTACTGTTAACTGTGCGAGGTACTATTTTAGATATACCAGAATATAATCCCATGGTTATATATGCGATCAAATCACGCTAAGACACGATTTGACAAAGGTTTAGCCTTAGCTTCCATAACAACCAGTTCAAAACAAGATGGCGAATCTGTAAACAACTTACACAAATCGCCCCTAAAACAACTCAAAATCAGTCCATTCACACAAAGCTTACGTATTATACTGTTACAAATCCGGATTGTACGCTGTCAGCAACACACAAGAAACCAACAGCAAACACAATATACAACACAATAAACTGTCTACTAACTGGCAAATTTTATTACTGTCTTTTACATTTACTGTGATCTTACAACTACTGTGATTTTATATTAGCTGTGATATATAACTTAATCATGAAACAATACCCACATCTATAGTGGAATATAATCTCTTGTTTTTGCTTTTGTTTTACTGCATTAACACAACTGTACAAGCAAAGCAGCTTGTGCAATAGCTGCTCTTATGATCGCAAACAGAGAGTCTCAGTCAATAGAGCCCTGTCGGACAGAACAAATGTTACATCTGGTGTACCACAGGGCTCAGTCCTAGGACCTGTCCTATTTTTATTCTACATAAACGACATAACCGAAAATGTCCAATCTTCCGTACGTCTCTTTGCAGACGACAGCATTATAAATTGCAAAATCACATCCGAAACCGACCACGAAACTCTCCAATCTGACCTGATCAAACTCCAAACATGGTCTAACAAATGGCAGATGGAATTTAACATATCTAAATGTGTGCATCTCCCAATAACAAACAAAACCAAACCCAGACTACATTCATATTCACTATTTGACATACCACTCTCTACCGCCTCTAGCCACACATAGCTTGGAATAAAATTAGATTCTAAACTAACCTGGGCTAACCATATCACTGACATACCTTCCAAATCTTCAAAAGTCCCAGGCATGATCAAACGAACCCTCGGACCATGCAAACCTGAAGTAAAAGAAACAGCCTATAACATGCTAATCCGACCAAAACTCGAGTATGCCTCTCCCATATGAAACCCACACACTGCCACCCAAATTAAACACCTTGAAAGAGTACAACACTGTGCTGCCAGATTTGTCAGAAATGACCACAGACGCCAAACAAACGCAGCAGACCTAATAGCCACCCTTGGATGGTCAACTCTTGAACGACGACGCATTATCAAACAAGCCATGACATTTTACAAAATATTAAATAATATAATCAACATCACACCCCCACCAGGTCTACTAACACAGTAAAAAAACCGAGGCCACTACATAGCCCCTAGGTGCCGCATTAATGCAGCAGTGTTCTCTTTCTACCCCCGAGCAGTTCGAATCTCTAATATGATTCCACCACCGATTACTGAACTAGAAAGCCCCATAGCGTTTCAAACAGCGATTGGGGACCTCCCTTTCACCACACCCAATCATCTAAAGTGCCTATAAAATAAACAAACAAACTACCCACAACGCATGCGCACAAACAAGCACCATACAACTCCTGCGTTAGCTCAAGTTTGGGCTGTTTGGAGTAAATCACCTAAGACGTAAGTGTATATCAGTACGCATGAAACAGTCTTTGTAAAGACTACCTTGAATCTAAGCCTAACTTGAGTAGATCGTAAGACATGGTGTGTCACTGTGTGTTAACAAATATAACTAACTATAACCTAAACAATCTGGTGTAAATTGTACACAGAAAAGTCTTTTTGAAAGATTATATAAAAACTATGTTTAATATAAATAAATTATGGTATGGCACCTTGCAAGCGGAAACACAGGGCACATCGACACTTAGTTTGCAACGACAGCCAAAGCTGGATGGATTTTGCGTTGTCTGGCTGTCCAAAGTCACGGGCAGAGACCAAAGAAGACGGATTCACTTTTAATTGAATGGGGTGTTTGAAGGTGGAATGTCTGATGAAGGAAGTGTGTAAGGTGATTTATATAGTGAAGGAGATGGAGGTGAGACTCAACACGGAAATATATGGAACAGAGACGGATGACAGGAGAGAGAATATTACGACACAGAAGGAGCAGAATTGTGACACGGAGACTGAAGAAAGGAGACTGAGAGGATGGAAGGTGACAGGTGTGAAGAAACAAGGAAATAAGAAGAAGACAGATGGACGGAGGAAAAGTGTCCGGTAGATGAAAGGAAAACGGGTCAGTGGGGATATATCAACAGTTGGTCAGACTGTAGAGAACGAGGAGAGACGCGACAGCGATACAGGTGGTGAATAAATAGATACCACAGAGGCAATTGGTAAGTTTGTTAAACAAAAGACTGAGAAAAAGACATGGAAGAAGACAAAGGTAAACAGGTCGGTGTTGAGGAGCTGCAACAAAGCAACGCAAGAGTTATGCAGATGATGTAGTTTTAAGGGGAAAGAGAGGAAACTGCTAGTGGCCATGGGGATTCTATTATCAGGAAGTTGGACAAGACAATAAACAAGGGGGAGGATATGACTGTATGTCTATCAGGGACAAAATAGAGGATGTCACAGAAAGAGTAGGCCAGGGCATGGGTAATGGCAAAGGGGGATTTATTCTTGTGCACGTGGGCACCAGTAATGCTGAGAAAGAAAGTTCGACGGAAATCATTGATAAGTATAGGAGACTGGTCTGCACACTAAAAGAAGCACGCATTGGACAGATCGTGTTATCGGGTATAATGCCGATAATGGATGGCAGAGGACAATACTAGAAGAATTGTAAACAAATGGCCATTAACACAATGGAACAGAAGTTATGTATGGAGGAAGGAGTCGGCTTCATAGACATGTGGGCAAGCTTTGTAGGGAGAGAAGATCCGTTTATGAGTGATGGGCTTCATCTGACAGGAAAAGGATCAGCAGTTCTGGGGAGCGAGTTCATTAGGTGCATAGGTGAAAGTACAGGCACAGTTGAGTATTTAAACTAGATGCACAGGGGGATACGTAGAACAACATCAAACAAATAGTACAACAAAATGTACAAGGAAAGGTTCATCAAATATCCATAACAATGAACTTATATGTGTATGCTCAAATGCCAGAAGCACAGTAAATAAGAGAAGCGATTTAGACATCATGATAGCGGATATAGACCCCGATGTAATAGGCATCACAGAATCATGGGCACATGAAGACATGGTAGATGCTGAATTAGCTCTATTGGGTTATGTCATGTTTAGAAAGGCCAGACAAGAGAGATGGGGAGGCGGAGTCATTATGTATATTAAAGAATCCATACAGGCATATGAAGTACAAATGAAAAGGGAAACAAATTCGGTGCAACACAATTACCAGAAACTCAACAGTAACAATAGGACTAGTTTATCGTAGTCCTAACATGCAACAAGAGGATCACGTAAACCTCCACAGTGCTATAAAGGACATAAGTAAAAGGGAACGTGTGGAAATCACTAGAGAGTGCTGAAGGTGATGACCAACATGTTGTACTTGTAATACAGGACTGTTTCCTTCCCCGACATGTTTTGGAACCAACCAGAAATGTGTTGGAATTCGTGTTCTCTTCTCAAAACGAATTAGTTGATAATGTTAAAATACATGAAACTTTGGGATCTAGTGAACATAACGCGATCCATTTTAGTATAAAAAATACGCCCAGGGAATAATGATAAAAAGCGATGGAGGAGCAACGTTAACGAAGACAAATATAAACAGATGAAAAAATATTTAGCAATACGGCAATGAAACTGTGACCAAATGCAGAACAAATGCAGAAATATGGTTTCATTCATGCTCAGGAGGCTCGAAAAGGACCATTTGTTCATGGCCACACCACGAGCTAACAACAAATGACTAGTTTTATGTGTTATTACTTACTTACTTAATAATCGCACGAACCAGACGCGGGTAGCAAATACTTCGGGAAAACGGCCCTTGCACGTGCATTACGTTGAACGCCGATGCACATGCGCGTGGTGATTTTATCCATTTTTGTTTTCCTTCTTAGACTTCTTACAAAAACAGTCATCATCACCATTACATTGTGCATCGGCTTCCATGCAACGTAATTATTAATTATTGGTCTCTATGAATATCAACTTTGTTTCTATTGTTGTGCCTGTTTTGGTGAGCCATGCGCTGTGTTTGAAAGGCCGGGACAATCAGTGCGAGGTACCTATGTGCACGTCATCCGGTGTAGTACATTCGAAACACTGTGCAGTTCAAAACACAACAGTAGTGGCTTGAGCGTACGGTAGTGTTTTGACCTAGGTTCAAATAAAAAAATGTAATACAGAACGGAAGATTTATCCAACAAATATTTTATATAGCTGTAATAATGCCCCTTTATCCGCTAGATGAAGTAACTCTAAAATATTCACGTTATATACATGTTAGCAGATTTATTCAACCGCTTTGGCTGTGCAGACGGGGTGATCGCCCAATACTGATTCAATTATACTCTTTTTGCGAATGTAATTATTTTCACGTATTTTTACTCAGACAAGCGCCTCCTCAATTATTGTTGCACATTCAACACCATCGTCTCCAGCATGTTGGCATGCCGACGTTATGCACGATCTAAATAATAGAATACAGCATAAGTATCTTAAATAAATACTTATGCCGTATTCTAATGTTCAAACATAATAACGGTATGTTGCCAGATCTATTTAATGATGCATTTGTTTTGCAAATATCCACACATAAATATAGTAAAAGACAGGAAGTAGCATATAAATACCATATTGCAAGAAAAATTGCAGACAATTATCTTTGGCCTATGTAGGTTCTAAAATCTGGAATTCTTTCATCATGAATAATTGTCTACAATGTTGTGCAAGTTTACATATCTTCAAAAAAGAGTCAAATGTCTAATTTTGCGTAATCAGTAGCATAGATTATAATTTCTGTTTTTACTTTAAATATAATTGTTATGTTATAGTGCTCAATTGTTATATCTGTATTGTTCATTTGTCACTAATAATAATAATAATATTTTTTTTTTATAGAGCGCAATTTCCAATAAAATGCTCAGAGCGCTGTACAAGAAGCTAATATCATAAAACATTAAAATTTAGCAAAGGTATGTGCACAATAGATATAAAATACAAATTTGATATAATAATTATAAAAACAGAACAATTTTATTTAATTCACTAAAAATAGATAAATAAATATATATATATATATAAAGCTGTTATTTAAACATTATTAAGATATATAAGATACTTTATGTATATATAGAATAAATAATAGATATAATATTTACATATATGCAATCATGGGTAGATAAATAAAATATAAGTTTAGGAGTAAAATGTCAAAGAAAGTAAAATGTCAACAGTATTCCGCTTTGAACATGTGCGTTTTCAGAGTCCGTTTGAACAGTGTTAGGTTTCCACTACATTTTATGTGAAACGGCAGCAGATTCCATAGTCGAGGTCCTATCACTTCGAATGCACGATCACCAAAACTAACAAGCTTCGTTCGCGGCACGTGTAGCAGATATTGTTCGGACGAACGTGTGCGCCCTGCAGAGCACTGTCTCTTCAGCATGTTCTCCAGGTACAATGGTCCGGTGCCGTTCAGACATCGATACACATGCATAAGAATCTTGAATTCGATTCGACATTTCAGAAGGTAGCCAGTGCAGTTCTTTCGGGATTGGGGTAATGTGATCTCGGCGAGGTGTAAGAGTAATGATTCTTGCTGCCATGTTTTGAATGCGTTGGAGTTTATTCAAATGTTCAAGTGGTAGTCCAGCAAGCAGCGCATTCCCATAATCCAGTCTGGACATGACGAAGGCGTGGACTAATGATTTCGCCGCATCTAAGGTAAGGTAACGTCTGATACGGCTAATGTTGTGTATGTGCATGTAGGCTGTTCGGCAGATGGCACAGACATGGTTCGCCATGCCAAGGGATGAGTCAAATATGACGCCAAGGTTACGAACATTAGATGATGCGCTCAGAGTTGCTTCACCGATGATTATGCGGATATCCTTCATCAGTGGCAACTTGTGCTTGGTGCCGAATACCACGACATCCGTCTTCTGGTCGTTTAGCTTCAGTGAATTGGACCGCAACCATTCCCCTATATGCTCAAGGCAATTACACAGATTGTCTATTGAATTCTCTTGGTCATCTCCGCCGGGACAAAACGAGACGTAAAGTTGCGTGTCGTCTGCATAAAAATGATAGTCCACCCTGAATTTCTTGATGATGTCGCCGAGCGGTGAGATATATGCCGTAAAAAGCAACGGCCCATGCACAGAGCCTTGCGGCACGTCAAACGGTACAGGTATTGGTGAAGATTTGTCACTGCCAATACGCACGAGCTGCTGCCGTCCGGACAAGTACGATCTAAACCACTCGAGCGCAGCGCCTGTTACACCAAATCTACGAGTCAATCTACTCAGCAGAATGGCGTGGTCAATGGTATCGAAGGCTGCGGTCAAGTCAAGCATGACTAGAACAACAACGTGGCCTCGGTCGACTGCAGACAGAATGTCACTATGCACTTTAAGTAGAGCAGTTTCAGTTAAGTGATGTTGTCGATATGCGGATTGAAACTGGTTGTGCAAATTATTCTTTTGCATGTGGTCGCCAAGCTGCTTTGCTACAACGCGCTCAAGCACTTTCGAGACAAATGCCAGATTGGAGACAGGTCGATAGTTTTGCACCAGATTTGGATTTAGTCCATTCTTCTTTATTAATGGCGATATGTAACTGGTCTTATATTTATCAGGAACGACAGACGATTTCAGTGATTGCATAATTATGCGTGACACGATCGGAAGAAATTCATCCATTGATTCCCTCACTAGCCAAGTCGGTGCTGGGTCAAGGTCGCACGATTTTGGTGGTGCGTCCATGACGATTTTCTTTATACATTCTGTTGTTGGCATGGAGAACAATGGCAGTTCCCATGTGCAGTGGTTGTCTAGCATTCTAGCATTAGTACTCGGCAACTCGCTACGGATATGGCTTGTCTTCTCAGCGAAGAACGTTGCGAATCTCTCCGCCAATTCAGATTGCGAATCATGTGTCGGAAGCTCTGTGTTATTATTTCTGTGAAGAAGAGTTCGCAGCAGCAAACAACTGTTTCTGGTCATTTCCAATGTCCCGGATTTTTTCGGAATAGAAAGTAGTCTTGGCATGTAGCAGCATATCATTTACCAGCTTGCATTGTTCACGAAACATTTGTAGATGAACTTCCAGTTTGGATTTTCGCCATGTTCGTTCTCGCCGCCTTCTCTCTTGTTTGGCGTCGCGCAGATCATCGTTATACCAGGCTGTATCTGGTCTCAGTCGGACACACTTTTCTAGCAAAGGGGCGTGTGTATCAACGAGATTCATAAGAGTAGCGTTGTAGTGGCTGACCAATTCATCAACACTTAGTGACTCGAGATCTTCAGGTCGAAACACGGGAATGTCTTGTCGAAATATATCCTCATTTATTGCGCGTAACTTCCGAAATTTTGTTTTCGTAAGTGCCGCACGATTTCTAGCAGCACTGATGGTGAGGTTAACAGCAGAGTGGTCAGAGAGTCCTATGTCTGTGATAACGACATTGCGAATGAGGTGTTCGTCCGTGCAGCGAGTCAGTAGCACATCCAGCGTATGTCCCTTCCTATGGGTGGATCCATGCACGGGCATCGTCATACCTGTCGACTGGAGAGAACTTGTGAGTCGTCTTGCGTCTGGATCCGAGTTATCATCCAGATGGAAGTTGAGATCTCCAATGACAATGAATGGACCAGGTTGTAATAAATGTTGGTCGATGAATTGACCCCATTCCTCGAAAAAGGCCGATGTTGTTAGGCCGTTTTTCGAAGATGGAGGCGGGCGGTACACAACGACAATGCGCAGACATGACTTACAGGTTTTCAGTGTACATTCAATATGCTCGAACGTCCGAAACACTTCAGTGATCCGTTTTCGTACGTTTAGTCCGAATTTGTGGATGATAGCAACATCACCACCTTTACCAACTGGACGTGGCGTGTGTTTAATTGTATATTCAGTTAGTGTGAGTTCTTTTCTGACGCAAGCGTCGGTCGATGGCTTTAACCAGGTTTCACATAGCGCCATAATATCCACATTGTTTTCGAGAATATGGTCTGATATAGTCAATGTCTTATTTCGACAGGATTGAGCGTTTATATAACATATGTCGACGCCAGCTTCTCGAAGATCCGGCGATGATGACGATATCAGTGGTACACGTGTAATGTTGACACTGTTGGCGCCAGAGAGTGCAGATTTATCAAAGTTCCTGCCGAATGTAGTTACTGTCGGAACCAAACAATAGTGCTTAATCCCCGCTGTTGTTCCTCGGTGGGTTTTTGGCACGGAACAAATCTTTAATGACCGAAGCGTTTGTAGAGTCTTTAGTGGAATCGTTTGTTTTGCCCTCAATGCAATGAGCCCGATGGCACGCAGTTCTTGACCGGTGAAAGCCAGCATGTTTACACTCTGTTAAGTGTCAACACTGATTTAACAATGGGAATGTGATACAATGTTCCTACCCAAGTTTAGTCATGCAGCAAATTGTCACATTGCACAACATGGCATAAATGCTGTTGAATCGGCAGACCCTTTGTAAAGGACGCGCAACGATGACTTAAACGTGTTTGGTGACCTGCATCGACGTTTGGCAGGCGTGTCTGATATACAGCGTCACGGTTGAAAAGATAGAAGCACTGCAGCTTTAAAACACTAAAATCGCACAAAATAAGTACAATCTGTGTAATATCGGTGAACCATCGTACCGTCCAAGAGTTCATGTATAACGTAGAACTAAACCTAACACAGGTGCATCAAATATGTATTTGTATGGTACACTTATAATGTACTATTGATTAAATTATTAGAATATCATGATGGCATATGTTCTTTTGCACGAATTATGATTAACTTACAACTTGAACACATGAATAAAGAAAACAAGGAAATGTTTTGCTTAATTCCATTTATTGCACAATGTATATTTGCTATCTATTCTTGTCACTACACCGTACTGTACTGAGCATTATGCGGCAATAAAGGTTATTATTATAATTATCTTAAAGGTTTCCCTTTCAGCGTGTGAAATATATTTCTGCCTTCTTCATTGCATTCGCACCGACTTGTACACATCTTTCGCAGCACTCGTACTTACAAACGCACACCATCGGTAACCATTTCGCCAATGTGCACAAAGCCACTAGCATGCTTGATCTACTTCACCTCCATCATGATGTTCAAGCCCTAGTTTTGGTGGGTAACCACATAAGTTCTGTCTTACCCAAGGTAGTCTTCAGCACCATCTTCTCAAACCCCTTGTCCCGCTGTTACAGCGCTTCTTGTCATTTGTGTTTGTACTCCGTCATTATACCAAATGTGACAGGTATATCCAAGAATCGAGCCAATCGATGGGAGTCATTCATTGTTATTGTTCTGCAGAAGTAGGCAAGGACGGCACAGTCATCGGCATACTGAAGATATATGACGGCAGTCTTCATCACTTTTGTCTTGGCCTTGAGACGACTCAAGTTGAATGGCCTCCCATCAAGCAGATTCTCATGAGAAACACAGTCACGAACGAGAAAAAGAATGGCACAGAGGTAGACCTTGTAAAAAACCAAATGAGCCGTTAATATTCAAACATAGACCTATGTCTGACAAATCCATTGGTCATATAACATCTACACTACGCGAAATTGATTGGACGTTTTTACATCAGTTAGATACAGATAATGCGTTCAGGGAATTCACTAACAAACTTAACTATGCTATTCAAACATTCGCGCCGGAGAAAATTGCTAAAGTTAATCCCAAAAACGTAATAAGGAATGAGTGGATGACTAAAGGTCTATTAAGATTGTCAGTAACATCAAACAAACTCTATAGGAAATGTATCGGCAAATCTAAGACACATTCTACTTATATCCGTTAATTACATTATAGAAATATGTATAATAAACTGAAACAAATTGCCAAAACAACATACTATGCGAATGAGTTAAAAACATTAAGAACGACTCTAAAAAAACTTGGAAATTACTTAGAACCATGATTGGGAAAAACAATGATAAATCAGGCATTTCGTCCCACTTTTAATATAATAATGATATAATTAAGGACCCTCATCAAATTTCGAATATATTCTGTAATGTTTTTACTAATGTTGGTTCAAACCACGCAAATGCAATCCCTCAACCTAAAGACCAATTCACTAAATATCTTCAGAATTGTCCTAAACTAAATCAAGGAAGTCATGAGTCCGACCGATGTAAATGAAATCAGGCAAATTATAATGTCTCTCCAACCTAAGATCAGTTCTGGATATGACAATTTTAGTCCCCGTCTCATGAAATTATTTGGTTAGCAAATAGCCTTACCAATAACTATTTAAATAAATAAATCAATAGGAGAGGGAATAGTGCCTGACGAAATAAAAATAGCAACAATTATACCTGTTTATAAGTCTAAAGCTACTAATGACTTTTCTAATTATAGACCAATATCTTTGTTACCTTAAATTTATAAAATACTGGGAAAAGTTGTACATAGAAGAACTTATGATTTTATACAGAAAAACAATATATTGAACAATAACCAATATGGTTTTCGTGAGAAACATTCAACAACCAATGCTATTACCGTTTTTACTAGTAACGTTATTAATGCACTAGAAAAAAAGGACTCGGTCCTTGCTGTTTTTCTGCATCTAAGTAAAGCATTCGATACTATCAACCACCAAATCCTATTACATCAAACTTGAATATTACGGTATAAGGGGTATTCCACTCAAATGGTTTAAGAGTTACCTTTCAAACAGGAAACAGTATGTTAAGTACAGTTCTAGTGACTCACTTCAGCAGGATGTCACACACGGTATCCCACAGGGGTCTATCCTCGGTCCGCTTTTGTTTATATTATATATTAATGATCTTCCATGCTGTGTAAATATGTGCAAAACAATATTGTTTGCTGATTACACTAATATATACAAAACTGGAAAACAAATTAATGAAATATATAAATATATGAATAACGAACTTGAAATATTAGCTGACTGGTTTCGTGCCAATAAACTATCTTTAAACATTTCTAAGACAAAATGCATGTTATTTTCTAGATCTCGTCCTGCTCAGAACGAAGAATTATTATTAGCGATAGCTAATAACATAATTCAGCGAAAAAAATGTATAACATTTCTAGGCCTTCATATAGACGACAGACTTGATTGGCATGAATATATAAATGCATGCAAAAACAAGCTAACTAGTGCTTTATACATAATTAATAAAGTTAACCGCTACCTTCCAGTAGCTGCACTTAAAACAATTTATTACACTTTAGTTTACCACTACTTGACATACGGAATCATTTTGTGGGATCCACATACAAAACGCATATCGAAAAAGTATTCATTATGCAAAAAAAAATAGTTCGTTCCATTCTTAAAACAAACTATTGGGAACATTCACATCCCCTCTTTGCATGCTTAAATCTAATAAAATTGCATGATATTTATGAAATTGAAGTTGGAAAATTCATGTAAATTATGTCCACGGTAGTCTGCCACATTCATTATCGAATATTTTTACATTTATCTATGACATTCACTTTTACAAAACAAGACAAACCTGTAATATACATCCTACTATCAGTTCTACTCAAAGATCTTCGAACAGTTTGCTATGTAAAGGTCCGATGATCTGGAATACAATTCCATCTGTTATACAAAATAAACACAATTTAAATAGTTTTATATTATCATTAAAGGCAAATGTTGTAAGGGGGTGTTCTAGTTTAATTTAATTCCACCCCGAAACGTGTTTGATATAATGTTATTCTACTTAGGTGTTATACCATTGCTGAAGCTCGGCATAACCACACGTTTTTTTCCGCAAGACAACTTATGTGAACATTTATCATCTAATATTAATGTTATTAAATTTACATATATGTTCTATTGATTATAGCAACGTAACCAACACACTACACGTAAATCATTGTTAATAATAGTTATTTTGGGGATGACGGCGACTAGTTTACGTAATCATTATCATCTTATATTGGAATAATTAAAACAAACTGGTTACAGCCTTAATTGGCTTCGCTGTCAACCTGGAATTGTATATAATTTTGTCAATCGTTTTACGGATTGTTTATATTTGTATGTATGATTTATACAATTCCAAATAAAATCTACTACTACTACTACGGTGAAGAGGGTAGGTGCGATAACGGATCCTTGTCAAGTTCAATGCCACGAGAAAGACGGTCACGAACGAGAAAAAGAAGGGCACAGAGGTAGACGGCGAAGAGGGCAGGTGGGATAACGGATCCTTGCTACTGAATGCGTGATCAATCTCAGCGTCTACTTGGGCAAACACTTGAATGTGTGTGTGTGTGTGTGTGTGTGTGTGTGTGTGTGTGTGTGTGTGTGTGTGTGTGTGTGTGTGTGTGTGTGTGTGCGTGCGTGCGTGCGTGCGTGTGTCTTTGTGTGTGCTTGTGTGTGGTGTGTGTGGTGTGGGGTGTGTAGTGGCGTGGTGTGTGTGGTGTGTTCGTGTGTCTTTGTGTGTGACTCCGTTATCATAAGATGGCTCACACGTTAGGAGATTGACCCCTCAATGACATCATATTGGACATAAGCCAGTGGCTTAAGTGTCCGTTTGCTACTTTGAACAGATTGCTTTGTGTGGCAATATTGGTAGATATGGTTAAGTCTTGTGAAATAATAGATCACGCGCCGCCTGTCTAAAAAAACAAACGGTTTACGTAGTGTGGTTATCTTGCAGCTTTCTAATATCTGCTACTCTCTAGAGGCGTGACCCGATGCTAGTGTAGCATGTGTAATATTATATATATATATTTATATATATATATATATATATATATATATATATATATATATATATAATATTACACATGTGAGAGGAAGAAACTGTATGCTTGAGAATAGTTGACAAAGTGACGCGTCGTGTAGTGTAGTAAGAGTTGTGTAACAATTACGTGATATACTTGACGTGTCATACCCTTTAAAAGAAAAACACTTAAGTGTAACAGTTACTTTAGATAGCCAACACGCCCCACGTGCACTTCCCGACCTGCAACTGAGATTCTGTTCGCATAAGAGGTCAAACATCTACACTAGCATCGGGTCACGCCTCTAGAGAGTTGCACATATTAAAAAGCTGCAAGGCAACCACACTACGTAAACCGTTTGTATATATAATATATATATATATATATATAGAGAGAGAGAGAGAGAGAGAGAGAGAGAGAGGGAGAGAGAGAGAGAGAGAGATAGGGGGAGAGTGAGTGAGTGAGTGAGTGAGTGAGTGAGTGAGTGAGTGAGTGAGTGAGTGGGTGAGTGAGTGAGTGAGTGAATAAGTGAGGGAGGGGGAGGAAGGGAGGGTGCGTGCGTGCGTGTGTGCGTGCGTACGTGTGTGCGTGCGTGCGTGCGTTCGCGCCATGAGGGGTAGGCCGCCGGACAAGATGTCGATCTGCACCACGAGTGAAAGGGTGATGCCCCAGTCGTCACGCTCCCCGTGAGTTGGGCTGACAGCTGATGCGCCATAACCTCGTGCCAATGCAGCAGCTTTCCCCTGCAAGTGCTCGGTCTTCATTCTCGTATTTTCATCTCTGGCCGCCCTCCCACTTTCTCTGGCTGCTCTGTCACATTCTCCGGCTGCCATGTCGTCATCTCAGTCGCTCTAACTCAGATATTAATAGAGATTTTATATATATAAAACCTCCACGGGTTTCAGAGGATCTCCTTAGTTGCATTTGTATCTATTGAACAGCTCATAATATGATGTACAATATACGTATGACCAAACCCGTGTACCTGTATAGCGACTGACAGCAAACGCATGCCAGTTATACAAAACATTGCGATAGATTCTAAAAGGGCGAATTTTGTAAATTCAAACTGAAAAATGGCCATAATCTGTTGTTTTGGTGTCAATCAGTGCGGTTAGGCTGAATACAGGATTTACTGTCTTATAATAATAATAATAATAACTTTATTTATACACTAAAATCCAAAGTAGAACTCTGTTCAGTAGTGTTGACAATAGTCGTTAGAAATTAAAAGAAATAAATATAATAATAATAATACAAATAAAACATAAAAATACAAAACTGAACTAGAGAAATTAAATCAAAGATGATATTGATGTAAATTATATTATATATCATCCGTAGTAAAAATAAGTATATATATAAATGCATAACTATATAAAACAACTATATAGTAAATTGCGATATAAATATATTATAAATATATAAATATTAGTTAATTAATAAATAATAAATAACTACAGTAATACATTATTAGTTTCAATTAAAATTTCAGATAATAAAACAAATATGGGGTATGACGACTAAAGTATAAAATTATGACGGCTAAACATTAAAAGCGAGTTTAAATAGTGTGTTTTAAGACGAGCTTTAAATGTGTCTATGCACTGTATCAGTCGTAAATCTTCCGGCAACGCATTCCAGAGGATCGGTCCTGCGCACGAGAACGAGCGACGGCCGTACCGCTCAAGGTTGTGCCGCGGTACAGTTAATAGTCCACAGTCAGTTGATCGAAGTGCGCGGCGCGGCACGTATGGTGAAATCAATGATGCGAGGTAGGCCGGCGTCTTGTCGTGAAGGGCGGTGAACACAAGCACGAGTAACTACTGCATGCGCCACTTCACCGGCAACCAGTGCAGGCTATTCAGTGCTGCAGTGATGCTCTGTCGATCGCCCCGCCTAATACGTAATACGACTCTGGCCGCAGAGTGTTGTACCATCTCAAGGCGGTGGAGTAACCGGTCGGATATTCCGTACAACATAGCGTTCCCGTAGTCTATTCTTGAAGTAACAAGAGCATGCACGAGACACTTGGTTGTTCCGGTCGTTAGTGTGTCGCGTATACGTGAGATTCGGTGCAGGTGGTAATATGCACTCCGGCACGCATTTGCTACTTGTGCCGCCATCGAGAGGTCGGCATCAATAGTAAAACCGAGATCTCTGACGACAGCAGATGTTGGCACTAGTTGACCGCAGACATCGACATGTGTTAGTGTTGTTGGCGCGCAGAAGGTGGAGGATTTGATGACAATGGCCTGCGATTTAGACCGGTTAAGTATGAACCCATTGTCGCAGAGCCAGACGTTGACATCTCGAAGACAGGCCTCCATACGCGCGGGAGCTTCAGCGTGATCGGTTGGACCTCTAAATCAAAATCAAAAAGATTGTCACCATGAGCCATGGAAATCAAGAAGCCAGAATCACTGTTAATGGTGAACCCATCGAAACTGTGGATAATTTTTCCTACTTAGGCTCTATAATGTCTAAAAACTTTACATTTGACAAAAAAATTGAACACATGTCTTGGCAATGTAATAACATATCCTTTGGAAGACTCACGAATCGTGTCTGGTCCAGTAAGAGCCTAACATTGCATACCAAGCTGAAAGTGTACCATGCTTGTGTTGTCAACATTTTATTGTAAGGTTCAAAGACATGGACAACGTACTGCAAACAAGAATGCAAACTCAACAGTTGTCATCTTCGTTGCTTGCGAACAATCCTTGGCGTAAAATGGCAGAATAAAATTACTAATCTCGAGATCCTGCAGTGCTGCAATTCAACGCCAATAAGTAACATCCTCAAACACAGACGCCTTCGATTGGACATGTACAGCGTATACCCAGTGACCGCCTCCCAAAGACCATCCTCTATGTGGAGTTGACTGAGGGCAAACGTCCAGTAGGCAGACCAAAATTAAGCTTCAAAGATGTGGTCAAGAGATATCTAAAAGTCTACGGCATCGGCCCTCTACGCCGTCATACTTTTGCTGAGGACAGAATCATCTGGCGAGTCTGTCTCACTGATGGTTCAGCAAACGACATCGAAGCTTACCAGTTAAACCAGGAAACCAAGCTTGCGAGACGTCATGCCAGAAATCGAAGTCAACCTAACCGACGCAGCTACAACAAGCATTGTGTCTCGAGACAGAAGCTGGCCTCTGCTACTACTGCTGCTACTACTACTATTATATATATATATATATATATATATATACATATAGTCAAGTCAAGTAAAAAAGGCAAATTGTTGTGTTGGTCGATTAAGAAACGCTTTATTTTTCAAACCTGTGCCAGTCTTTTTAACTGAATATAATAAATGATAACCGAGTTAATCACATTTAGACGATTTTCTGACGCTTTATCAATTTCGGATAATTGGCAGTTTACGTTATGAAATATGGATGCGTGTAGAACTTCACTCAATGGTAAAAACTATAATATTTTAATACCTGGTAGATGAAGAATCCAAAAGGCAGAAACACATTTTAAATTGGGAATATAAGAACGTCACACCTTTCCATAACTCTGAATCAGCACATATCGTGCTTTAGCGATGACACTGCAGGCAAATAGATAAGATGTGTCGCAAAAACATTGTATTTGCACATCCGCCAGTGCACAGTCAGAACGTGTGATCATCAACAGCATCTCAGGGGGTAAGGAGAATAAGTCCTCGTGAATTTGCGCCGTCACCAGAAGGAGCGAAAGTTATATAAATAGCTTTGTTTGTACATCGTCAAGTAAACATTCCCCATCTGACAGGCGTCTGTCTCAAGAGAGATTGTTTTTGTTTATGTGGTTTTGCTTTTTAAAACTCTAATTATATAGGTGTAAATACCACAGCCTTAAAAGTAAAGGGATGTGCTTATGTGCGCAGTATCCCATCCTTTGGACTGCTTAAGACGTCTTACACTTTACTCACTGGCAGACTTGTTCAATCTAACATCATCTCAACTTCTCTGGGAAGCAGTCATCAACGCTGCAAATAATGCGCGAAGACTAATCGTACACAAATACCCACCACTATCTATAGCCAGGTACTCTTTCATACAGCTGAACAACGAACAGTGAACAAAGTTGCCCAAAGTTCGACACCGCAGCACAGGATTCGAACCTGTGTTTTCTCGATTGAGAGTCCGGTGTTCTATCCACTGCTGCACTTCGCTCCACAAAAAACGTAGCCGATCAGCTTCGTCTTTTCACCGCAGTAATCTTTCAAGTGGGATATAAAATCGGTTCAGATCTCGCTTCTGAACATATCTGAAGCGAAGCTATAGCCTCAATACTGATTTGCCGTCCTGCAGCTCCCACAAAACACTGATTTGGCAAGTCTGTTCTCAGCCCTACATATATATTACCAGCCCAGCGTTTTTTGTCGATGGAGTAAAGTGTTGCTGAGTGAATGGGTGCCGCCATTGTTGCCAGAAGAGATTTCACATCTTTCCAGGTTACCCTAAAACTAATATAGGAATTCAGTCAGCCAATTACTGGCAGGACTCAGAGGAAGAAAGTGGGAACAGGGTGGGTAGTGATACCCACATGGCCGACTGTCCAACAGGTTTCAGACTGAAGGGTTCTATCGGTGACCTTCCCCTATATTACTGGCTAGAGGCTCTCAAACCAGAATGCAATGGTTGCCACTTCCCCATACTTGGGCAGGGGCTTGTGCATCACCAGAGCGTGTCCACACCCTGGATCTGCCATGCGGATTGCACCTTTTGGACACTTCTTCTTCTATTCCGTATCCATGCGGTTGTTGGAGTACCATCGATGACTTCCTGACAGCTCTCGCCATCTCTTTCGATTCTTCCCTTTGAGAGATGCAGAAGGTCAAACCAGTCCATTCCTGAATGTTGTCTTCCCAACTCTTCTTCTGCCTGCCACTCTTTCTTCCGCATGGCACATAGCCTTGCAGAATGTTTTGCAAGGTCGGTTGATCTTATAACATGACCATACCATTTCAGCTTCCGTTTCTTGACTGTTGTCAGGAGGTCTTCAAGGGGTCCATCTCGCCATCGTTTCAAATGTCCTGACACCATATAATATCCATTACATGTTAACATGACTCTTGTGCAAACTCAACACGACCGTCTGATGTCCGTGTCACAGGTGCACCAGGCGTGTGTGTCTTTATTTATAGGGCTACAGTAACATTATTAATAGTTAGATATATGTTCACAAGATGGCAGCACAATGTCAATCAATACATCACAGCGTCGTCTGCGAAGTTGAAGCATTTTCTTCAAGGGTAGCGACGAACATGACACGACATTGAATATTGGATTGTTAGATGACATCTGTATGAGTAGATTAATATATAGTAAGACTCATTAACTTGGCGGCACGTCTTGGTTGTTGTTTCTTAATTTAAACTTGTTGTCTGTAATTCATAACGATGGATACATTGAACGTGTCAAGTTTGCAAGAGCAGCGACTGAATAATTACGCCGGAATGATGAACGACGACGCTGCACGGGTACACGTGCGTAGTCTTGCAGCATTTTTGATGTCCGTGTTGGGAATACCAGGAAACGCACTTGTGATTGCAGTGTATGCCTGACAGATGAAGACGTCTACTCGGGTTTATATGTTTGCGTTGGCCGTCGTTGATTTGGCCGTGTGCGTCTGCGCGATCGTCCTGACAAGAGCCGCATTGAACAATCTCGAGCTGGAGATCGTTGTGTGGGTGGGACACGCGACCGTGACATTCTCAGCATTACTTCTGGCGTTTGTATCAATCGAACGCCTTCTGGCAGTCCGACGTCCCCATTCGTTCAGCATGAGCGCTCAGCGAGCGAAAGGAGCATTAACTGTCATCGCTGTGGCCGCCACTACGTGCGCAACAGTACTCGCGTTGGCGCGAGTATTTGAATACAAAATGTTATTTCGGCTAACGTCTGCGATCTTGACTGTTGCGAACGTCGCTATCATGATAATTTGCTACACACTGATGCCAATGACATTGTTAAGGAACGCAAGAAACGCTCGCAGACATGTGGGTGTATTGGCATATACGCAGTCTCCCACCAGCGGCCCTTCAACCGTCTCCCAGAGCGTGAGTGCAGTAGCAAGCTACACTAACACGGATGACAGAACTGAAAGTATGCTTACAAAAAAGCCGACTCTTGCACGGCATATCAACAAAACAAGTCCAAAGCAGACGAAATCGTATCAAAATTTGTCGTTGTTGTTTACAGTTACCTTAGTTTTCTTAGCTTGTTGGATGCCAGTATGGTTGTCTTATGTTGGGTTGTCTGTTAATACTGAGCTGAAGCGTATGTATGCTTTCAACTCTGTTGTGAATCCTTTCATATACACCTTTTTGAGTTCCATGTTTCGAAACGACTTGCGAATGTTCTGCCACAAGTTACGACTCAAACTGACAGCATTGTGCACACGAACTCCAAGTAAATAGAGTAGCGAATATATATATATATGTTTAAAACTAACACCAAATGATAATGTTGTATGAATTAGAAGGAACATTTAGTATACACGTGACAATAAATAGGTCGAGCGTGCTAAGTTTTTGATCGGGTAATTTTCATATCACTTAGTTTTATATAGCTATCATTAATTGCAAACGTTCGTTGAGTTATATTAGTCAAAGAAGAAGAATGATGCATGCTTGAAACGACGGTTGCTTGTAGCAGTGCTTCTCAACCGATGTGTCGTGCTGCGACAACGTCCCTTCGGTACCGCAGAATGTGAAGAAAAGTGTCAGATGATTAGGAATCATTTTCAAATAAAGTGATGGTTCCACACCCAAAAGTCACGTTTCTTCAATAAATAAATCTTCGCAACAGTTACTTCAAGCGGCTGCTGCAGCAGAACTTGAATCCACATTCCCAAGTTTACCCGAAGGAGGTGAAAACGTGTTTAGATGTTACAAGTAGGCCTACAGCTGCAGTGGGCAGTAGTAGGCCTACATCATATCTTGGTTTTGTGGAGATGCATTGCATACGTGCTACCAGAGGTGTTACCATGGCAGACAGACGACAACATAACCAACGTAAAAAGGACACGTTCACCCCTGAGTCCATTTCAGATATCAACAGACATGACGTTGTAAGTTGCTTAGCTTGAACTAATGCCGACATTTGTCGTGAATAACGCACATACCTGTACGTTTTGTTGCCACATTCAGCAGGATTTTTCTTCAATGTATGTTTTGCAAGTCCGCTTCAACGTGTAGTGTCAACCACGTCCAATATTTCTGGCATTATTTCAAACTGACAAACTTGGAGCAGCGAATGGGTTCGTCAATCATTTTGGTTCGTCTATTGAGGCATCAGTAAATGTTATGAAGATGTGAGAGGAGCACTACTTTAGGAACAGTACTCTTAGTTTCTTCTGAACGCATTTTGGGTGCAGTCAAATGAAGAGTATCTAACCATCTGCAATTGATGTATTGCTAATGTTTTAACAACATACCATTATACAATGAGTTTCGTAACATAATTACTGTTCAAGAATAAACAAGATGTCGTAAATAAAGTACTTGCACCAGGAACGCCATGTAATGTGTTCTAGCACAGACACAAAACGTTAAGTGACTTTCAATTTCAAAACAGGTGACATCTTTCTCGCGGGTGCCGCATGAAAGTTCGGGTTGTCAAGTTTTCACTTGATTTCCGAGGTGAACAGCTATAAATTATATACCCTATTTAACAACGCTGTTTTAAAAAAGGACAATGTTTAGTATATCTGTCATAGGCCGAATGATAATTAAAATTGTCTATCTTAATAAAACTGCAAAGTAATTTGTGTATTTGTTTTAAATAGTTGTGTAGAGGCATTTTGACAAAATGTAATCCGTCATGTTTGTAAGAATGTGTTCACTCATGTGGAAAATGCATATATACGTTAGTTAAACAGGCTGAGAGATAACTAACAATGCAACTTAATTTTACGTAACTGACATTTATGCAAACGTTCATCGAGGCATATTTTCCAAGGATGAGTAATTTTGCGTGACTTGCATGCATTGTAAAGCCTGAATGTCATATCTTAATTTCAGTTATGATGAATAACTCGTAACACATAACATTATATACTACATGTAGTATATTTACTGTAATAAAAATCACATGTTAAATTAATTAATATGTCTTATATGTGTATGTTGTGTTGCTCTGATTCTAAGTACCTCATACGGCGGCTCAAAGGACACAC